>OX030990.1:10000000-11238587 GCA_943735965.1 Eupithecia abbreviata
ATAGAAAAGCGTTTTGATACTAACGGAACGTAATGTACCTACATAGTGCACTGCACGCCTCTCGGTTTAAGAAAGTTGCCGTGCCGTGTGGGATATCATGACTGATACCTATGTGTAGACGCTGTTCGGGAGAAGATAATTAAAGAAACAATATACGACTTCTTTTCGTTTGCAGCCACCAAAATGTTTAATTTGTAATACCTGTGTAAATATATATTTGCAAAGGTTTTTATTGTACGTTTGTATAAATACTAATATTGGCATAGGCCATTATAAGTGTTCTTAGAATGCGCTCAACTTGATATCCATTTATTTATTATTAGATTCTTTTTCACATGTGAGCCCTACTGCCGTCATATTAATATGTATACTTACATATAAACATTTTCCAAAAAAAAAAATGTTAGAGTAAGATCATGTTAGGATTTGAAACACTCTATCTATACATCCAAATCTCACAACATCGAACAAATAACAAAGTACCCCTGAAACCATTAAACTCCTATTTTAGGCAGTCGTATAAAAAACGCACCCGCTTTCTATCTCTATCGAAAATGAAGCCTTTATCCACTTGTTAGTTCTTTTGAAATATAGGTGTGCACCAGATATTTACTTTGTATTGACGCAAATACCATGTAGGTATAGGTTTTATTCTATTGATTATCGTGAAACATGTGGCCTTTACTAGGTACCTACCAGTAGGTATAGGTATACAATACAGTACAAAAATTATTTATTGTACACCAGATAAAGAACATTACAAAAAGACAAGTACAATGGGCGGCCTTATAGCTTAGAATCAAGCTCACACGGCTAACCATCGGGCTATAAGTGTATCGGATTTTCAGCTTGAAATGCAAGGCCTGGGAACCAAGCCTTAGTCGCCTCCATTCATCGTCACTCTACAGTCTCTCCGGAATGACCTATATAAATAAATAAAAAAATAACATAAAAAATGTGAACAATCCACACAACATTATCTAGGCCCAAGTTAAGGGGCCTCCGGAGGGACGAATTCTTCATACAAACGTAATACCAAAATTATTTTTAATTCAAGCATATTTCCACTATAATATTGCATTATTTGTATTAAAATAGTATTTATCTAGGTTCCCAAATAGTTTTTTTTCAAAATACTTACCTAAAATGAAATGAAAGCTAATCTCATTTTGCACATTTTTATGCGAAAATTTACATGTTTTCTTGCTATTTGTTTCGTATTAAAAACATCAATATCTTACGTTTTATTGTCTAGTTACAGAATAACAATACTTTGTGAAGAATACAAAAAGTTTTCAGTCATAATTTTTGGTATTACGGAACAAACCAAATTTTGAACAGCTAATATTGCTATCGCGCACGCATGTGGCGCGGCGCAAGGGTTAAACAGGGACAGCGATATTCAGAGCGATTTTTGCAAGCGAGGGTCGCCGGACCCTGTGTTATGGGTACTAGATGACTGATATACTTACTTAATACAATACATTATATAGATAGTTATTTTTTATTGTATATAGATAATGACCAGAACAAATATCTGCACATCGTACACACAATTGTACCGAGGCGGGAATCAAACCCTCCTGCGTCGCAGGCGAACCTTCGTCCACCGCACAGAGGTCGTCAAATTATTAGCCGTCGTTATTAGTGACGTCATCGTTTGGGGAGGCCTATGTTCAGCCCGTACGTGTCCCATACACGTACTTGTGATGATACAAGGTCTTCACTCCCTTTAGGAACTTACTACTTCTTTTCTGTTGTCCTACAGTACACCGTGTTTAATTGACCCTAAAATTTTATCCGTCTCACTTATTTTATGTTGAGATTTGCATGGAATTATCTTATCTCTTAGTTTATTTACGTTTTTTGTCGGCGTTGACGTCATCCTTTTGCATAAGTCAGTGGTTCGGGACTCTTGTCCGTTTTTATGACTTACTAGCTGCGCCCCGCGGTTTCACCTGCGTGGTGATAAATATTTTGGATAATATACAATATATTTTTGTAAATTGTAGCCTATATGTTATTCTGACTATATTATTGTAAAGTTTCATTAAAATCCATTCAGTAGTTTTTACGCCAAAGAGTAACAAACATCATCCATCCATCCATACTTACAAATGTCAAATGGTTTATAAACCTTCCTCTTGAATCACTCTATCTATTAAAAAAACACATCAAAATCCATTGCGTTATTTTAAAGATCTAATCATACGTGGAAGGCCTAGGCGGAGATGGCGGGATGAGCTCGACCTATACAATAAGGTTCTCCTTGCTGAGGATCGAGATGAGTGTAAGAAGGGGAGGGAGGCCTTTGCCCTGCAGTGGGACACCCCGGGCTAAAATAATAATAATGATAATAATCATACATAAGGACAGACAGTCTCCGGGAAGCGACTTTGCTTTATACTATGTAGTATACGCATTAGGGACTAAGGTATCTAGGTAAGGCAACTAGGTAGTAAGTAAATTGAAAAGGCCTTGAGAAGTGAAGCCCTAGCAGTTGCAGGAACAAGATTCTTTCTTTGTTGCGTTGTGGACTGGTTTAAATGTAATACTAGGTTATAATTTTAAACTACACTCTTTAACACTTTGAGTGCTGAAATCACACGGTATGTGTTTTCTACAAGTGACTAATATGTGTAAATCCACACTAGCGCAGCGGCTGAGAAAATACAGATCTTTGTGACTTGTGTGTGTACTGACAGCTGTAATATTTTTCGAACGAAACGCATGTGCGGCGCAACACAACCGCTGTGTGTGTAGAACGGCAAAACGAATTTTTTAGGTTAAAAAAAAAATCGCAGTCAAAGTGTTGAGTACTTGTAACTTAAAATGTTAACACAGGCTTGACAGTAACTAAAATAGCTACAATATTTGAATTCTGTGAAGTAAAAAAATCTCCGAAAAACTTATCAAACAACAATATATTTTTTATATATTATATATGTATTTTTTTTATTTTTCAACATTATATATTTTATAATTAATAATTTTTGAGCTCTGAAATAATTTGGGGATATTTTGTTTTCTATTTTGTTTTGTATTTTTAAGTAATATATAACTGTCTCTCCTCTATTATTTTAGTAATAAGTTTGTGCCTAGTTCTTAGTTATCCTTTATGCTTTTAAAAGATAAAGATAAAGATAATTTATTTGCACAAACATATTGTGTTATTGAGATGTTACAAACATGTGGTATCAAATATGTATGTTTTACCGATTACGGTGTAGAAATTGAGAGATATGGTATGCAGTCTCTGTTATTATAATTATTATTTAACTTATAGAACTTATTTAAGTTAAGAAAATAAATAGAAATAATGTCGTAAAATATTTAAAAAATCCGTAATTACAACATGCAATAGTTCTATAATATAATATAATATTTTCATTAAAAAGTTAGAATTTATCATTTAAAAAAATGTACCATTTGTAATGTGTCGTGTCAAATAAACCATTTCATTTATCACTTATACATACGTTCGTCCTACCAGCTTTGCCCCACTAGTGGGTTGAAACGGTTGAATACAATAATACAATTATCACTTTATTATTTATTATAGAATAATATACCTTTATCATTTCCATCACATCTCCTTGTCTCAAAAGTATTTTCTTGTCCCAAAAGTATTTTCCGTCAAACAAAACCAAATAAATCAGCCACAGAGCGAAACAATAACTGAAACGCATGCATAAAGCAACCTATCAGTTACACCATAAAGCATAATAAATCTTGTTGATCCCCTTGCAGATGATGAATGTGTGTTTTTCTCTAAAATCTGTTGTCTGTGGTTTTTTGTAAGCAAAACATGTAAGCTCAGAGTTGTGGTTAATGCTTTATGAAAAGAATAGGTGAGAGTGAAATGCAATTGACCTAACAGCATTGGCTCCAATCTTCAGTATACAATCTATGGCGTAAACTCATCTCATTCGTATCCATAATAATAATATAAAATAGTTTGCAACCACGACTTTGCACGCCTGTTCCCGTGATAAAAAAATATAGTTTAGAGCAACATCTATGCAAAATTTCAGCCCGATCAGAGAGAAGGAGAACAAACATCTAAACTTGCAAACTTTCGCATTTATAATAAATGTGTGTGGCAACTTTGCGCGATGTACTTTGTTACAGTAAAGTGGCTGAACGGAGATGAATGTAATTTTATAAGGAGACAGAAAATTAGGAAACACGTATGCTTAGGCTATAGAGAAAGCGCGTACGCAGCCGCGTTTGCAGGAACGAACAGTATTTATTGTTAAAACTATTTCACGAAAATCTTCTTTCAATTATTTTTATCCTTTTATTTATTTGTTTACTATTTAACAAGTGAAATCGGCTCTTATGAGCGTCAGCTAAATCCAAAATAGGAGAGAGTATAAGAGTTTCCTTTCTTATGAGTCATAGGAAATAATTTGTTTAGAAATAGGTTTGTGTTTTTGTTATCCAAAAAGACATACGTTTCTATATATAAATCAGCTTGCATCCTAAACTGTGAGACGCCGATCTGGTATTCTCGAATCAAAACTGAATGTTATCTCGAAGGGAATGCTTTTTGATATGTCATTCTCAACAAGATTATCTCGCATCCGATAAACATAGGCAATAAGGCACTGTACTAAGATATCTACGCTGAATAACTTCACATAGGTAGAACATAGATTTATAAATTTGCTTGTCTATAAATTTGTCCCGTGTTGCGCTCCTTGGTTGCCAAAATCATTTCTACTATTCGTTTGTGGAAATATAAATCAGTAGGTACTTGGAAATGCAAACTCTATAAATGTATTATTTTTTGCTTTCTCATTCGCAAGAAAAAAAACATCACATGCACATCGTACGTGCCTACCCTAAATGTTTGTACCTAGTCCCCGATATAGGGGCATTACCCCTATATCTCTTTATTTAACAAATAAAGTTACCTATGCAAGGTAATTCTTGTATCACATTACGTAGATCAAATATCACGCGATATTTTTGCGGGAATAACCTCCAGACCCTTACAACTCATAACATTACTCATATTACTGGAATAGGACATCATTGTGCAATGATGACGAGCTAATGTTCAACGACCACCTTGTACCATTTGTACCAGGAAACTGTGACGCATCGAAACGGATAAACTGAGATTTTTCTACAATGAATGTCGTTATGCGTAAATTTTTTGAATCATTGGTGGTGGGAAATTTTAGACGGATGTTGGTAGGTTCGTAGAAGTATTATGATTATTGTATTTAGGTAAGTAAGGTATAATTAGTGAGAATTAGGTAGAGCTAATCGTTAGCAGACAGAATACGGCTCTATTGAAGTCATGGAAACGGAATGCCTTAAGATATTTCCACGTCAAAGATATCTTTAGGAATGTGCCTTTATATCCTTTATTAATTTTTTTTAAATTATTTTTTTGCAAATCCTTTATCAAACAATCCTATTTCTCGCTTCTCGCGCTGGGTCAATCCTATGCATCTCCAATTACCACGGTCTTCAGCGACCTTTTACAAATGAAAACACTAGAATTCTGATGTCTTTTTTGGGCCGACCCTATTGTCAACTCTAGTTTTTGATTGCAATGGAGTAGTTTTTAAACCTATCAATTATCAAGTAAATCTATTGATCTAACTAGCCGGTAACACTCACTACTTATTTTTCCCGACGATTCGACAAGTTTACTTACACACTGCCGTGGTCACTGGATAACCATGATAGGATGTAGTTAGTATTATCTGGTAGCCTCCTCTTTATCTCGCCACCACAAGCGGTATTTTGCCATAAAACGTGCAAATAAATAAATCTAATTTAAATAAAGTAAGTAATCGCAAATATACCTATGGCTTCGTACAAACTAACATTATCAATGGCCAATCAAATGGGCAAAGTCAATGGCCCAGCCCACTAAAGAAAGCAGTGACGAATCCACCAAAAATATTATAACAAAAATAGCTAAGTTACGAATTGGTAGTATGATCGATAACAAGCATTTAATAACGTCCGAAGGTCGCTTCGACCTGTACCAGTGACTCATGCGGGAATTGGGGCATTTCGTTTTGCGGTGAACGTATCTTTGATCAGTCATCAGTCTGTGGTGGTCAGTGGTGGCACTCAGTCTACTGGCAGCCGAAAGTATTATGATAATGTCAGTAATACTACGTAAAACAAAGATTCTATGTCAATTATTGACGTATTCATTAGGACCATTGATATAAATACATATAAGTTACTAGAGGACCTTCCCGGCTTCGCACGGTTTTAATACGGATCTTTAACTTTTTTGAAAATATAATATAGGTAGCCTATGTTCACCGGGGTTTTTTTTTTTAATTTTAGATATGTTCACCGGGGATAGTGTAGCTTCTCAACACGGTGAGAGAACTTTTCAAATCGGTCCAGTAGTTTCGGAGCCTATTCATTACAAACAAACAAACAAAAAACAAACCTTTCCTCTTTATAATATTAGTATAGATATGCTAAGATAAGTTTTCAGGACACAATCCTCCTTACCAGCCAGGACACACACGCGCCGACAGCTGAGGAGGATTGAAGTAGGCTTTAGTCAAATGGAGATTATCTTTATTTCATGTTCTAAGATATCTTGCTCACTTTGCGGTTAGCCGGAACGCGGTTAGCCGTCCGTTAGGTCTCAAAAATGTACGAAAACATACGAGATATACGTAAGAAGTACCGTCAACCGCTGTAAACACGTTCTTGAATGGACACCAAGACTCGGCATACGTAGTATAGGACGCCTTCCGGCCAGGTGGGATGATGACATATGAAAGACAGCTGGCTGATGTTGGATGCGGCAAGCTATGGACAGCTATGCTATGGCACTCATTAGGGGAAGCCTATGTCAAGCAACGGACTAATAAAAGCTGATGATGATGATGATTTAAAACAATCTAATTTAGCCCAATTATGCAAAACCGAAACACTCAACGGCCTAAATTTCAGCTGAATCAATACGAAGCCGAAACCTCCGCTGAAAGCTTTAAATATGAATGCGTTCAGGAAATTGAACCATTTCGGTAACTTTGCCATTCTGCTTTATGGTTTTAAGTATAGGTTAGAGGTCAAAGTGTAGTGTATGGGGCTCACTATGACTAATACTATATTCGGTCCCTGAATCTAGGATATTTTATGTCAACAAAGACATTTATGAATTAATAAAAACTGTTATCATTATCAGTAACAAAGAACAACGAGCTTTTCATCTTAATCAGTTGAGGATAACTAGTCTAAAATTTAGTTGCTAGATATATCTCACACAAATAAACACGGCAAGTTGATGTATAAAAGCTTGTAAAAAGGTTCAAATTTGGACTAAAGGACTATACACAAATAAAATGGATGAATAAATCTTTGAACCAAGAACTGTATGAAGTTCTGCGATTTGCCTTGAAAAAACAGTTTCGGAAAATATTTTCCATAATTCGTAATCATAAAAAGTTTCTCATGTAAGTAACATCTATGTTGTACTAAAGTAATTTAAAACGGGATATTTACCATGATTTGATTTTTGAGTTATCCAATATTTCGTTACTCCGTGATCATGGCGCATGCAACTGTGCCGAAATATTGGATAACTCAAAAATCAAATCATGGTAAATATCCCGTTTTAAATGACTTTAGTATTAATAACCATTATAGTTTCAAAAGTTTTATCTATGTTGTAAATGAGAAATAAATATCTTTGAACTAAACTAAAAATATATTTTTTTTGTCACCCTATTGTTTACAAAAAATATCTAGAATTCCAGAACCGAGTAGGTAATAGATTACGTGCTAAGTTTACAGTCATGTTTTCTAGTTAACCTTGACCTGCGGTGAGTCATAGCCATACAATAACTGTTCCCTTTATAACTTTGTGCTGCCATGAATGCCCACTGTTGTTCGCTAAATGACCGGCACTGCGGCAAAGAACTTCTTTGATGTGTTGAATTGTTAATAACTATCTACTGCGTGTGGTTTTGCAGGCATTTTAATTAGATAAAAATATTTTACTGTCCTTACCCTTGCCTCTCCTTGTCTTGCATCTCTTAACGTTTACGTGTGAAAAGGTAACAGATGGACAGAATATTTTTTTACATTAAGCCAAGCTACTATTAGTGTAGCCTGTGGTTTTGCAGATATTTGAACGGGATAAAATAATTAGTCCAGACACTTTGATTGCTCAAATCACACGGTATGTGTTTTCTACAAGTGACTAATATGCGTAAATCCACACTAGCGCAGCGGCTGAGAAAATACAGATCTGTGTGACTCAGCACAGCCGTAATATTTTTCGAACGAAATGCATGTGCGGCACAACACAACCGTAGAGCGGCAGCACGAATTTTTTAGGTTAAAAAAAAGGTCGCAGTCGTCGAAACAAAATCGCAGTCAAAGTGTAATGAAGGTCAGAAAAGGGCGTCGGGCGGAAAAGTTAAAAGCAAAAAGTTTGGCATCGAAACTTTGTTTAGACTAGTTAGGAGACAAAACTACTAAAATTCCCCAACCCTATGCTGTGAGCCCTAGGAGTGACGTCACAAAAAAGGTCCCATTTTTTACATCTTGTAAATGTATAGAACCATAGTTGGAGATAATTTTATCAGTATATTTTTATTACAATCCTTCGTTATGTATATTTTCATCAACATTTATTTTACATTCAGTGAGAACCGTTCCGTTGTTAGAAATATAAACAGAAAGAGAAATAGGTACAGATGTAGCAACTTTCTATATTATAGAAACATATAATTTTCATCGTTTCCTTTAAATTTGTAGATAATTGGCAGGAATTCTTATAAGATAGTGATAAGACTAAATAAATAACAACGACAGTGTTACTAATCTGATTGATTTCTGTGATAGATTTGAACCGGATTTTAACATTATCTAACGCTCGGATTATAAATCCAAATATCGATGTATATACATATAATAAGAAAAGTATCTTAGGCTGAAACGAAAATATTATTTAATTTAAGGTGGTTAATACAATATAGAAGTGGCAGTGGGCCGGCCATATCTCGCGAAGAACCGACAACGGCCGCTGGGGGAAATGTGTTCTTGAGTCTACACTCAAGAACACGACTCGGTAAACGTATTGTAGGACGCCCTTTGACCAGGTGGGATGACGACCTGCGAAAGACTGCAGGTAGATGCTGGATGCTTTAAGCTGAAGACAGGGTGCTATGGCGCTCATTGGGGGAGGCCTATGTCTGTGGACTAACTAGAAGATTGTTGAATACAATATTGAAAAATAAAACAGTGTGGTAAACCGATGTTAGGGTCAAATCTTCATACCCCTTTATAATGAAGAATAATCATATACCTATCACGAGGGGCTTTTAAGTTTATATACAAATAGGTAGTAACATTATGTACGTATGTTAGCATCAGCCCGTAATAGATTAGCTTCCATAGGCCTTAAAAAGCCAAACCTATTTGCATACAAGGAGTTTTTAGCACTGAGCACGCAACCAAGACACGCATGCCCTGAAATAAACGATAGGTAGCTTTTACTCGATTTTTATAGAAGAGTCATTGATTAGGTTTACTTTTGTAGTAGGTGTTGTAGTGATGTTCATTGTTCCATTCGAAATCAATTTCGGTGAATACAGAGCTATTTCAAAACTACATAGAATCTTTCGATAAAATAAAGAAACAACAAATTTATTAATAAAAACAAAAACTGAGAAACTGCACTGAACGAACATGCCAGCGTGGTCAACTAACGATGAAAGCCACTGTTCTTTATAGTTGACTAGCTTCTGCACTCAGCTTCACGCGTGTATTTTGTTTATACCAAGTAATCGATTATCTATGATAGGCTAAGTTTTGGCTATGTCCTAACATACGCCAAAATTCATCCTGATCTGTTTCAGTAGTTTGGGAGAGCTAACAAAATAAAATACATATTTCTGCACTTCCTCTGGTAGGTTCTTTTAAAAAAGGTTACCATCACGAGCGGAAAGGACCTAATTAGGAATCCGTTTAATTCGCACGAGTAAACTGCATACTGATATTTACAACAACAAATAGCCTTCGATTCCCGCCTCGGTACAATTGTGTGTACGATCTGCAGATATTTGTTCCGGGTGTTCTGGTCGTTTTCTATGTATAATAAAAAATATCTATCTATGTAATGTATTGTATTATGTATATCAGTTATCTAGTACCCATAACACAAGCTCTGCTTACCATGGGGCTAGTGAATATGCTGTGTGGATTGTCCAGCATTATTTATTTATTTATTTATAATTAAATTGCATTTTTTTTATAATAAAACTGCCTTAGTCATTTACTGAAAAAAATTGTTTCTACCACAGTAATTTGTATGTAAATTACTGTGAACTTCAATAGTAAATAAAAATATATGCATACGTATGTATATTTGATCATGCAAATATGAAACATGACTGGTATGCATAAATAAGGTTTCTAGTAGAAATGCATGTTTCAAACGCGACGTGCATCTTTCATTGGATTTTGTATCCAGATGGTGAGGACAAGGATTGCATATACGATTTATTTTTCTACTAGCTGCGCCCCGCGGTTTCACCCGCGTGGTGATAGATATTTTGGATAATATACTATATATCTTTATGAATTGTAGCCTATGTGTTATTCTGATATGTAAGCTATATTATTGTTAAGTTTCATTAAAATCCATTTAGTAGTTTTTACGTGAAAGAGTAACAAACATCCATCCATCCATCCATACTTACAAACTTCGACGTGTATAATATTAGTAGGATTTTATTCTCTATAACATAGAGTTATAGAAGAAAGTAAAGTTTTAAATTTCAAGAAAAAATTACCTGTCGTAATTAAAATTATTTCTACTGAGAATCGAAACTGTGTAGGTATTCTCTGGATCTCCTGAACCGATTTTGCAAATAGAAAGATAGAAAGAAAGTTATTTGTGAGTCACAGGCTATAAACCTGAAAAATCAAAAGACATAAATATATATTTCAACGACGTTCATTTAAATATGTTTATGAAACAATATACACAAATTGTCCACCCTGGAGAAGCCGGGACGGGCCGTTAGTGTTTATTCAATTTGTAGGAAGTACTTTTAAGTAATTCATACATACATACATAGTCATAAAAAGAAACAAATATTTTATTTATAAATAAATTAAATTATAGTAAACATTACAATACAATAACTCTTTATTGCACACCAAATACATAAAAGATACACAAGAAAAAAAAAACCAATACAAATACAAAATATGCTGTACAATGGGGGGCCTTATCGCTAAGAGCGATCTCTGCCAGGCAACCTTTGGATGGACATGAAGTGCTAGAACAAGTATAGACGGTGGCGTGTAATACAGAATAATATTTAATAGGGACATACATAAAATACCTACTGATATACATAGCTATAAGTATAAATACATATTTAAATATATAATATAAATAGAAGGGCACAGGGGAAGAACATGCTATGTCACATTTTTTTGTTTTTTGAACTGTCAATGCCATTGTGAAGTATAAATTTGGTAGAACGGAACACCAAAACACACTTTGCAGTAACATGCATAGTCACGGAGTAATATTCATAGTAAAATATTGATACAGTGCAATAACAAGCAATGTCCAACAACAAACTTTCTGTCCCCAATGTATAAGAAGACATGTCCTTTTTTATCTCGACCCATAAGAGAAATCAGAGTTGAAAAGGATCATCCAAGATTGATTTTTCACAGAGAACATTACAATTCCTTTTGGACTTCATCTATTCTCATGGCACCTAAAAAAAAGTTGAAATAAAGACTCATAAACCCATAAAGACTCTCATAGTGCTGGTGAGTTTGTACTGCCAGATCAATCCTATGAAGACAGCCTTCCAGATGTATTAAATATATCAATTAACAGTTTGATGTTAAGGTAAGGAAGTGTTCATACATTATAATGGAACTTTATAGTCTTTGAGGTAGTATTGTATTATCTGTGATTTGTTATTAAACTTTATTAGCAAATATTAGTATTAAAAAAATGTATAATCAAATTATCATGAGATTACAAGATCTCATGATAATTTGACTTGCCAATATTATTTAGTATAACAAAATAGTGCATAAATCAAATAATGAAATGTGTTATGTTCGCTTTCCGTGACAAAACCCATTTATTCTTAGATCCAAAGTGTCCAGCCACCTTGAAGGTAGGGACTAAAGATAAATACCACTATCTCGAGTTAATGGCTTTCTGTCTTTTGTCTTAGGGAGTCTTAGGGGCCACCCGAAACATGCCACTCAAGTCACTGCTCCTTGATTTGTCTTCGTTACACAGACATGCTTGATGCGTCCGGAATTCCAAGCAGGTTTTATTCAATTGTGCACTTGACCCCTGAAAATTGAAATTTCGACTATTAATTTCTGTTTCGAGACACTGCAGTTTTTTGCAGGTCGTCATCCTACCTGGTCGGAGGGCGTCCTACACTACGTTTACCGAGTGGTCTCCACTCAAGAATAAGTTTATCCCAGCTTCGCGAGATATGGCCGGCTTATTGCCACTTCGGCTTGCTAATTCTATGAGATACATAATGTCGATAAGTTTGATTCTCTGTCGGATATATTCATTACGAATCCTATCCTTCAGAGAAACTCCGAACATAACTACATAATGGTAGGAAATTGTACGAAGAACCTAATGAATTATCAACAGTAAAATATTGAAGCATTCGGTAAAAGCAATGCGAATTTGAAATATCCATTTTCATCGAGTTCAAATAAACGATGATTGTAGATAGGAGATGAACACCAGAATAAACTTTCCATTCCCCTTTTTCAGATAAACCAACTCCAATATTTAAAATTCGTTAGAGTGCAGTCTCAAGAGCACAAAGGTTATTTATTTCACGCTTCTTGTTCTCAACTTGTGAGCATTTATACTCAAGACCTTTAGGTGCATCTTCCAGGCTTCTTTTTATCTCTTTTCGAAAATACACTCTCATTCTTTGTTGTTTAGGTCTAAAATTGTTTGCTAGTGATAAAATAAATAAGTCACCGTCGTCACCTGAGCAAACCGAGCGACCCCACAACAGGTTTTTATCAATTTTCCGCCGAGTGCGTCTGGTTCGCAAAAACACTTAAACCAATGTGAACCTATATGTTGTTTTTAAAATACACTTTTATCTCACCCACTCTCTCATTTCAGTGTGCAATGCGAATGAGATTTCGAGTCTACGGAATAAAATTAGTTTTTATTTCTGTCTGCAAAACACGCCAATGTCCTTTACATTTTTTTCGGTTCAGTATTCGTGTGGGTGATTTCGATCTGTCTGAAGTAAACATTATTAAAAAAGTTATTTCTGTCGTGTCTTTGTATGATTCAGCTTTTACGTTCGCAGATTTTTATTATTGGAGGTAAATTTGTGGCGCGGTATGATTCATATCCCATTTTCTTTGACCTTGATTATATTTAGCTGGCATGTGTAGTGGTGTGTGCTACATTGATTAGATCGCGGGTCGGTATGCGGTATCGCGGTAAACCAATCATTTGGACAAACAATCTTGGAACGCATTGTGTAAACACAGCCGTTTCTTTACATATTATGATAGAGAAAGTGGTTTCTATAAGAAGGTACATACTTGTTTACTAGGCAGTAAGCACTAAGGTTTCTTTTGATATTATGTACTTAATATCTACAATACACGTAATTACCGACTTGAAAATCACAAACGGGAAATATCAATTACCGTAGCGGTTTTTGACGTTTTTCATTAAAAATTGTTGTACGGTGCGGATTTTTTTATTTTCCCTAACGAATTAGTAGTCTTACATTTAGTCTCTAAATATTGGGTAGACATTAATTGAATTTTAAAAACTTGGTGCTTCGCGAGATCCCGTGATTTCTCGCGAAGAATATCAAGTTGAGATGCGTCAAGCTGAAGGCGCTATGGCGCTCATTAGGGAAGGCCTATGTCCAGCAGTGGACTAACATAGGCTGATGATATAATCCGCTCCCAAAGTCCATTAATAATGAATTAGTAGTCTATTATTTAGTCTAAAATATTTTGCATTCCGTACAGCTTTATATTACTATATCTATTAAAGTAGATATTTATCTACAAATGTGGTTCTTAACTTATACCTCAAACGAACACGTCCTTTGGACCGAACGGCCTTCCAAACCTGCTTCAACCGGGCGTCCTTGCGTCCTTTCCCTCCAACTATTCCAGCCTGTTTTGGTTGACGTTATTTTATTAGCATTACACGCTATGTTTAGTATATTAGCTAGATTATTTAAACGTTAGTTATTGAACGCGTCTTAGAAAAACTTCAGTTTCTGCTACATATGAGTATAACGCACGAAAAATATTTTCGGACAAACGAGTTAGCAATTTGGACAAAATCAGTTACCAGAAAGAGGATATAATTTTTATAGATAAGATTGTATACATAATGCGTCATTGTGAGAATCAGAATGTATTGGTCATTTTGCAAAACTGTCTAAATACTGATGTGTCAATTTGCGAATTGGTTAATATGCTGATGTATCATTTTACAAATGCATCGTTATGCGATAAAAAAACAGACTATATTGGTCATTATGCGTCAGAAGGATTTTATTGCAGTCTCAAACACATTATATGTATTCTTTGTACCCAAAACCAACAGAGTGTAACACAGTAAGGGCCTTACTTAGGTAAGTATCTACCTTATGCTAAGTTACCAAACAGGTAGCTTGATATGTGAATTTTATACAAAAAAAGATTACGTCTTTGCATAAAAAGAACTTTGATGAGTTAACCCTTGACTACCTTTTGTCCGCTGTCCTTGATTCTGTCCTTGCCTCTTGTTTTTGTTCACAAATTTATGTCGTGTGTGTACCTATTTATGGTTATGTGCAGATCTTTGTAAGCGTTTTACTCCTGTTCGTGCGTGCGCATTTTAATAAACGTTTTTATAACGTCTCGTGAAGGATTTTATTCTTATTTCTTGAAGATTTATGATGTTTTTCTTCGAGTATTTTTGTGACATGATCATTTATTTCATGTTGACTGGAATGTAAATACGTATGATGAGTCATATCGAAGAATTGCAGAAGTATGCAAAATAGTTTATACTCGTACCTTGAGACCAACGCTTAGTATGATATCCTAGACAAGGTTTTATCTTGTTATGGATCAGTTGAGTTACCTATAGATTTTTCGCAACATTCAGCTGTAAGCTCAATTGTTTCAATTTGAAATACGATTCTAGTCTTTGATCGAAGAAATAAATTTTATTTTATATCTGGTGTAATTTTTGTCAACTCTTATAGACAATAACTACAGGCGTTGTTATTGTTCTAGCTAGTTTAATGAAATAAATCATCACTAACAAGTATATTAATAAAAGTTAAATAACATGTTTTTTCGGTTTTAACAGAGCACTACTGATGGTGTTGACTTAAGAGGAATATACCTAGTGTTCGAGCTGGTGCCAATATGTCTCCTCAAAAAACATGCCGTCCGTCCCCACAAATGTGCACGTAATTAGCTCAGTGAATAACTTGGAAATCCTGAAACACAAAAATACCCAGTTACTCATCGACAGTCTCGCACAAAAGTGCACACAGGAAACGATCACCCTCCCTTCTGTAGAAAATACTTTTAGTGCCAATTGTACACATGTTGGTTCCCTCGCCATTTTCGCCTTTTTGCTCCCCATATGGAGATAATGCTCTTTCGTTGTCGTCCTTTTTATTTTCAAGAAGATTGAATATCTGTTTGATAAAATAGAATTGAATGTGTGGAGTCATGTACTTATTGATTTGCAGGTGTTTTGTGAATCATGCTTGACAGTTTAATCATTTGATAGTGTTTTGATTTAAGCTATTCATGTTTTAGTTTATTATTATTTTATATTATGATTGTGAGGTCCACGTCACCGGTTAAAGGTTAATAGAGTATGGATATCGAATATTGAGACTGGAAATATCAGCAAAAAAAAATATATATGACTCTATATTTAAATGACTCTTAAGTTGAAGTCAAAATTACCTTCCTTATACTGAAACCTAAACTAAATAGTACGCCAAGATATAAAAAAGTATTTTAAACATTTTCGTCTCACATCTAAGTACTTTTGATAATAAAATTGTGGAACCATTTAAAATCTATTTCAGCTTCCCACGGCCAAAATGTTTCTGCATTTTCCTAGTTTTAAAGTAAACAAAATCTCAACACGGTATTTCAGTTTACGAGTAAGTCATCTTAAGCAGAAAAATCGCTTTAGAGCGCCAGCGAAAACTGGATTACTCTACAATTGCACTCCAAAAATACTGGTTAAAGTACTAACAAACAAAAGCAACTGCACTTAGCAAAAGAAAAACAATTAAGGTACTTTCACACTGCCAAAAATGCTGCGTCGGAAAAACGGTATAAGTGCGGAAACATCGTTTTGTGCAATTTAGCGAGCGTGTTGTCGGGTGTCGTCGGCCAATTCCGGACTACAAGTCCGGAGGTGGATATTATTGCGGATGTTTGTATGGCATTCAATGTAAAGTATAAATTATCTATAAAAAAATAATATGATATGATTTTAATATAATATTGAAAATCACTTTCATTCATCAACCTGAAGTAAGTGCCGACAAACGAACACTACATAAACACGGATTGAATTAATATGGATGTTATACGTCAATGATAATGATGAGTTTAAATGACTTTACACTAAGTCATTTTAGGGTCCTAAAAGTTTAAGCATTAGTGCGCTGGTAACACGAAATTAAATTTACATACTTTTATTATGTACGTTGATATTTATGAAGAAATAATAAAAGTACCTCTAAATCTCCGTCTATTAAGTGAATAGTGGACATTTTATGTAGCGGATAAAATATTGCTTAGCCAAACATATTATTATCATGAATTGCATACATAGGTAAACTTGACCGCGCGGGCCGTACGCAATTCCAGTTAAATAAACTATTGGTGTACGAATAGCGATCGTTTAACAAAAAGATCGCTTTTAGTTCCACTTTCGTGGCTTTCGAGAAACGTGTCGAAAGCTACTGTGTTTGATGACATCTCAACAGTGCCGCTACAACAGCCAGTAACTGTAGAGACCTGGATGTACCATGGAACAAGCGAGCGTTAATTGAAACTGGTATTTTTCCTAATCCGCCCATGTTGGATAATCCGCTCATGTTCGGTTAATCGAACTGCTATTGAAAATGGAATTTATAGAGCAGGTAGCAATTCATTGGGCGGAAACGAGGGCGGTTCTGCCGTGCTATATCGAATTGATAGCCGAATTTATTTATTCGTTTGAATTCGTACTAAGAGGGTTTTTAGCGAAGTCTGAAATAAGTTGTCTTTTATTGCTTAAACACTTTGATTCCCCACGATGCACAATAGCTCATGCCGAAGAAGGCACCTTTTGGGTCACACCGCCGTTATCATGAGTGTTTTCAACCCCAAGGTAGCTTTTTTTTATCCTTACAAAATGTATTCACTGCCCAGCTTAAGCAAGAGCAAGGCCCACCACCTACTGCTCTACAAATCACTCAACTGCAGCATGTGCGTGCATCAAGGATTATCAATGTTTCAAGGTAGTGATTTTTTTTTGTAAGAATAGAAAAAGCTACCTTGGGGTTGAAAATACTCACGATGAGAGTCACTAATGGGAATGGTTAAATTAGAAACAAAAAGAATATAATATTACTTGGTACGTTTTCATCGCTTTATTACATCATTCAATAAAAATACTCTTAATAAGAACATAATACTAATATCATTGTGGGGCACAATGGGTGGCCTTATCGCTAACAGTTCTTTCTTTCCTGTTCCAGGTAACCTCAATTAAATCATAATTAAGGTGAATAAAACATCATCGTATGGAAACTCAGTACATACTCGTACTGAAGACCAGATTTTATTAAATAAGACCCACATGACTGCATCCGTAATAAAAACCTTACGAAACAACACAAAGCGAGCGAAAGCTAATGTAGCTCAGAGTTAAATTGAAATTATTCGTGTGTATGATTTTATTATGAACTAATAAAGCCCCCGACTTCGTTCAAGTGCTTTTCGAGTACTTGAGTAGGTACTAATAAAGCTTTGTTACGATATTTACAACGGAAGCAGGTGTGGGTAAAATTAGAGCTCTGTTCGTGAAACAAAGTCTAGAATGTTCGACTTGTTAATGTTCTATAATATTTTATTATAATCAGGTACAGCCTTACTTTACATACGAATATAGACCCTCCAAAATTCAAGGAAACATTTGAGATATTTCAATTTAAGCACCGAATATTTGAAGATTCTCAATTCTGCGCCGATTCTGTTTTGTTTTCTACATCTAACTAAAACTTTTATGTACATTGGTGATCAAGTTTACAAATAGTAAATTTATAAGGAAAATCGGCAACAGTTTATCGATCGTGCATTTTAGCTTGTGCCAAGCCTTTATAACTATAGTTGTGTGTATAGTCTATCGTTGTATTCAGGAGTTTATTCAGTTTTACGTTACAATCGTGGATAGACGTACGAGTTGGGCGTCGCGTCGGTCAAGTCAAGAAGAAGAAAAATTACAAGAAGTCTCAAAAAGGGTCAAGCGTGAGCACTAATCAATTTGACATTGACAATTATAAATTTCTAGACTTCTTGGAAGGCTGGAACAACTTCCATCACGTGTTAATACAATTTTACGCATACAACCGGCTTTCTGTGTTAAAATCCACGTTTGATGTACCTCATAATTACGTTATACGGCGATAGGCTGATTATTATGGTTCACTGAAAGCTTAAGAACTCATGGCTTATGAAAAGGGTACTTAATAGTGTAGTGTGCACGTACCAAGGCGTACATACATACGTCATCTAGTGTATCGATAAATTAATAAATAAATAATACTGGACAATTCACACGGCATCACCTAGCCCCAAGCTAAGCAGAGCTTGCTTTATGGGTAATATAATAATATACATAATACTGGTTTAATTTCTTTCATTTTTCTTTGCATAGTCTCTACACCTGGCGGATACCATCTTTGGGTGTATCATATTGTGCACCCGAGGATGATACCCGCTATGTGTAGCCATCACTTTTAGATTAACTTCTCAAAGGGCCTCTGTGCTGTTGGCTTCGGCCCCACGCAAGCCTTCCAAAAGACCGGGTCACTTTATGGCCCAAGACCATGGCAAATGAGATACATAATACAATAGATTGCATACACATATTTTTATGATACATGGAAAACGATCAGAACACCCGGAAACAATATTTGCAGAATCTGAAGATCGTACAAACAATTGTCCCAAGGCGGGAATCGAACCCGCAACTTCTTGCGTCGCAGGCGGACCTTCGCCCACCGCGCCACATCGGTCGTCGATGTGTTGCTAAGCTGTCACTGGCCAAGGAGGAGAAGAAGAAGGAGGAGGAGCCAGAAGAGTCTGATGACGATATGGGCTTCGGTCTCTTCGACTAAAAAGCTTTAGGTTAAAGCTGTGGTATTCCAATAAAAAAAAAGCTTTATGGAGCGTTTTATGGAGCGTTTAACTGTCATATCTGTCACAATAACATAGCTGGAGGCAGAAAATAACATAGCCGCCTCGGGAATTTCATTATAAAGTTCACAAAAATAGGCCTATATGTCCAGCAGGTCGTAGATATGATGACGATGAAATGGGCAAAGCACAGTGACTTGTGCTTAAACCATATAGTTTTGTTATGCAAAGCTGAGATCACATGTTCCCACAAATCACTGAAGTCTAAAGCACAATAAACGTTCGTTTATAAATAGCCCTGATTTATACAAACTCCACTCATAAAGTAACTTCATTCAGAAAACTGTCATAAAACTCCAAGCCGCATTCATCAGGGCGTTGTCAAAGAACAAAGAGGCGTGGAGACGACAATACCACGTGGCAGAGAGCTTTCGTCAGTGGTCTTTGTTGATGAGATTCATCATGACGACTCTTCTAAGTACTTGTGACGAGCCTTCAACATTATTCTATTTGTAGTATGAACAGGCTTTAGAGATTTTTATGATGCGGGATGTCACGTAGGCTCTTATGACCAGTTATTTCATTTAGGCGAAAGCTACTTAGGTATTTGTTTAACCCTAGATCACTAAACATTAGTCTCACAGGCGACAGGGTTCCCGCGCATTCGCTGTTTAGGTATGTTCCCGACACTACCCCACCCCGCCACGCTCAGTACCTTCCTAATTTAG
The DNA here is from genome assembly GCA_943735965.1 of Eupithecia abbreviata. Taxonomy (NCBI): domain Eukaryota; kingdom Metazoa; phylum Arthropoda; class Insecta; order Lepidoptera; family Geometridae; genus Eupithecia; species Eupithecia abbreviata. The sequence goes on from OX030990.1 coordinate 10,020,169, forward strand.
TGTTTTAGCACTCTGTGCGTACGCATTTAGTACGTCAAGTAAAATATTGGCGTTTTATTTTGTTAGTCAGAACGACTAATGTTTAGTGACTGAGTAACTCGAAAATATGTTTAGTGAGCTAGCGTTAAAAGCAGCAAATAAATTAAGTTAGGCTTAGTTAACTTTCAGACTGAAAAAATCTCTCCATTAAAGTTGGCTACAGATGATGTCCTAATATATTTTTTTAACAATTTAGAATACTACTGAAAAGGCAGCCTATTTCCTGCGACGGAGGAGGTTGTGGGTTCGATTCCCGCCTTGGGACAAATGTTTGTATGATCTGCAAATATTTTTCGCTGTGTTCTGGTTCTGTATGTATAATAAAACGGAATCTTTTTATGTACCTAATGTATTGACATCAGAAATCTTTGGTTTCGTTTATTTGCTTTATGGTCATAAGGAAAATTGTGAACACCAAATATTAGTCTATAAAAGTTACCACAAGATTCTGAGAATAGAAAAAATGACAAGTGAGAGAAGTAGCGGTTATTATTATAAAAATAATAATATAAAATAAACAATGTGTTATGTTGTTTGTATCACACAGGGTATATCCCCATTATACAAAATTTAAGGAAATTCCAATAATACATATAAATAACTCTGTTATATTAAATAACCAACGTTTTAACACTTTATTTATACAAGTTTCCTGTTAATTGTGTTTTTATTTGACAATAACATCGATGGGTACCTCCTACCGGTTGATTTGATTCGTTATACCTACAACTTCAAAATTTTAATTTCTTATTGTAATTCTCTTAATTTTTTTATTGAAATTCTCTCAATTTTTTTTTGAAATTCTCTTAATTTTTTTATTGAAATTCTCTCAATAACATTAATGGGTACCTACCGGTTGATTTGATTCGTTGTACAACTTCAAAATTTTCATTTTTTTTATTAAAATTCTCTAATTACACTATAGAAGGGTTGGATAGATGGCTGAATGTATGTTTGTATCTGGTTTAAATCACAAAAATATTATAAAATACTAAATACAAAATCATCCGTAGCTGGATCATAGAAAAATTCTTTATTGGCACTAAAGAATTATACAATACAATACAATACAAAAATTCATTATTGTGCACCATAATCAAATCAATCAGTATAAAAATACAAGAACAATGGGCGGCCTTATCGCTTAGAAACGATCCCTTCCTGGCAACCTTTGGAAGGAAATAATTATATATATTATGAATATAAGAATTATTTATAATTATGTAGGACATTAAAAATTATAATCAATAAATTATCTAGTTAAATAAGTTAAATATCGTTCGTCCATAATTTATGGATAATTTTGTACACAACTTACTAAATTTAATAAATTAAATTTGTCTCTTAACTTCTTCACGCCAAAACATGAAAAAAATGCATATCTCTTGACTTGGAATAAAACATATAGTACCCATGGGAGGTGTAAATAAACTCAGAACAATCCCATAGAAACAATGCAAAACCGCGGGCAGAAACTAGTTACGATTAAAAATCCATTAACACCACAAAAAGAGACACTTCCCATTTTGACACACACGGTTCAAAATAAACAATTTAAAGTCTGACACAGGCTACAGGATCAATATGCAAAACATTCTCATAAATATTAATAGCCTTTTTGTAAGCGTTTCCCTCTAGTTTAGACTCTTCACAAAACGTTTACGCTGTGTACAACCAAGAGGCTGGAGGATCCCTAATTTAAGGTACCAAATGCAGATGTGCTCAACTTTCGGATCGCACATTTACGAATAATCTGAGAAACTTGGCTAGAAGAGCCTGGTTTTCTCTAAATAGATTATATTTAAACCATTGCTGGATATAAGAAAAAAAAACAGAGTAGGTATATATATGAGTAGACAAAAAACTAATCAGACAAATATTGTTTACCTATTTTTGGACTTGCAACCAAATTTTTACTTTGGACTGGATATGGCCCGGTGAAGCTAACTCTTGATTATCTGGAAAAGTTTGCAGTTTACTTGATTATTCCAACTGTAAATACTAGTTCAAATGTTTTTCTATTCATTGGTTATAATTTTCATTGTGAATAAACACAGTCCCTTCTTACACTTTATGCCAATTGCAAATGTTTCCAATTGGAATTATTTCAATAATTAATTACCGTAAATAATTTCATGTAACGTTAATTCATTGAAAAAGTAAATTAACGACAAAAGATCTGCATTTACAGAATTCACTTTATAATGTAGATTGAAGGTTGCATACAACTGTATACGCCCCACATGGCTCTTTATAAACAACGTGGCTCTTTGGTAACAACATGGCCCTTTGGTAACAAACATGAAGGGTTAACAGTCTGCTGCGTTGCAGGGTGCGTCTATGAAATAAATAAAAAAGATCTGTTTCAGACAGGGCTTTGTGCATTTGACGTGTTTGATTTTTTAAAGGAACTTTGAAATGGAAGCGTGACATGAAATTAACTGATTGGGTGTTGTGTTCCAAAATAGTTTTTTTAATAGATATTAATTTTTTTTTTTCAAAAACTGATTTCGGAAGCGATTTCGGATCATAGATACGTTAGTACAATTACTAAATAGTTATTCTGTGGCATAAGAATTATAAAATCAATACCAATAGGTATATAAAATGTATTACGTTATAACTCTGAATGTAGCTAGATTATGAAACGAATAATTTTATCTTTTAAACTTGTATAAAACAGATAAAAAAGAATATGCAATATGATGCAACAAAATATTACCCAAAGTTGATACATAACGGTACCTATCTACTATCCCAGCTACCTGTCTATTTCACGCCCCACTCCATCAAAAAGCAAGCATCCCATACAAATCGAGAACAGGCTTTTTCAGACGTGCTTATAAATCAGTGTGTATGCGATACCGACCACGGGCCATCAACTTGATAAATGCACGTAACGCGACCCAGGGTTGTCAGCGCTTGGTGACCTATGGACGCCATTTTGAGGTTAGACATAATCTATAGTACCTTTAGACATAAATAAATTATAGAGATTGTTGTTCTACACAAGACAATATACTCCAATGGCGCTCACGGGCTATCAGCCTGATAAATGCACGTAACGCGACCCAGGGTTGTCAGCGCTTAATGACCTATGGACGCCATTTTGAGGTTAGACATCATCTATAGTACCTTTAGACGTAAATAAATTATAGAGATTGTTGTTTTACGCAACACAGTATATTCCTATGGCGCTTATGGGCCATCAGCTTGATAAATTCATGTAATGCGACCCAGGGTTGTCAGTGAGAGATATGGACATATTTGGTTCATAGGGAATTAATTATTTGCGACCGTAAACGGTTAATGAACATTATACATGAGACCTTGGAAATTCATGAGGTTCTTTGGTGTATTCATAGAAAGTATGCAAGAGGAATGGTCTCGTAAATTTAAAAAAGGTAAAGTAATGCATTAATTGAATGTTTTTATGTAGGTACGGTATTGACAAGTTACCTAAAATATTATAATTTGAAAGGGTATCGTTTTTTTTTACGACAAAGGGTAAAAAAAACGACACGATTGTCTACCTAAAATACCTTTTTAACCCGGTCTGTCATTATAATATACCTATATCTCTTTAATATGTATAAAATGAATCGCTGAATGTGTTGCTAAGCGCAAATCTCGAGAGCAGCTGAACCGATTTCGCTAATTCTTTTTGTAGAATATTCCTTGAAGTACGAGGATGGTTCTTACGGAGAAAAAAGAAAAAAACTAAAAAATTGCCTGAAACAAATGACCACCTGGGCGAAGCCGGGACGGGCCGATAGTAATGGTATTAAAAAATGTCGAAGACCTTAGTCTATGGTGGTGACTAAGGTTATGAAAAGTTTTAACCTAGATGCAGCCCTATTTTCGCTAAAATATTAAACTAACGCAGGATAAAAAGCCACGCGCTCCTTATTTCAAGCCGGTGAGCTATCATAGCGATAATTTATCTTATTTTATCTTTCGATTTCCTCTAATGTTGGGGTGAGTGCAAATGATTTTGATAAACTATGTTTCCGTTAGATAAACTCTAGAAAAAAATACACTCACTTTACAAAATTCGTTGAAGTAAAGCTTAATTTACTTTTATAATGTTAATACAAAAATAGGGATGTTTGTAAATCCCTGAGACATTCCAGTCAAACAAAGGTCATCAATTGTACTATCATCACCTCATCACCAATACGCTCACAGCTCTTTCGCTGCCTTGAATTCTTGCCATAGAAAAGGACAATACTCAAAAATACCTCATTCAAAGGTTACCTGGAAGGGATCCCTTATTTATATATATCCCTTAGATAAGCGATAATAATAATAATGATCTTTATTTCAGACTACATGGGTCCATATAAACTTAAAAGTACACAATAATAATTAAAAAGTCACATAAATCTACAAAAATAAAAAATAAACATGAGATAATTGAAGGGAAAAGTAACAAAAACAAAAATAATCAAAACAAGAAATTAATAAACAAAATTACAAAAAATATTTAACGATTTTGAACTTTACATCATTATTATTTGTAAAAGCTTGCAACCTGGAAGATTGATAAATATAAATGCAGGCAAACCTATTCGCGAACACGCTCAGAATGCTGTTGGAGCTGGCCCCGATAAGGCCGCCTATTTTACTCGTCGCATGCAATTTCTTTTTATTTTGTATAGATCTGCATCTCGTGTACAATCAAGTATTGTATTGTATTCAAATAAAATGCTACTCAAAAAAATTCTTACTAAAGTTATCAAAAAGCTATAAGATCACTCAATTCGTATTCCAATAACTTTATCGTCCAGACAGATTCGTTATTCCGCATTCATTCCGATGCCGACTTCAATTCCGATGGAAGCCGCTGGGGAATTCGGAGTAGGCATCCGAAGTCCGAAGGTCCAAGATCTTTGGTTGGAATTAGCCGGTCTTCAGATGATATTCGATAGCTTTCGTTGGGAAAGTATTGGAAGACTCGTGTAGGTAATCGAGCTACATATCCAGACATACCACTTTTATTTGGTGAGAGTCAGTCAAAATGACAATATCGAACATGTAGTATAACTTTTTACTTTACGTATAATTTCTACTTTTTAACACTTTAGAGTTTTTTATGGAATTCTAATTTTAAATTCCATTTTATGTAGTTTTAGGCTAGTAGAAAAGTAGCAAATGTTTTCATTTATTTTGTAAGGTTTAGGAAGAAATGCGAGAGTTTGGTGACCACCAAGGGCAACTTCGTATCTCTACGTAAGCTATATACAAAATAAAACTTTTCACGAGACATTAAAAAAAAATAGGTATCACAAAATCCAGTGAATTAGGTATTTGATATTTCCTTTGTTCAACTTAATAATAAGATGAAATAGCCCAAAAACTTTTATCCCATGTACAGCTGTATGTCAACGAAGCGGTTTTCAGTTTACGTCATCATCATCATCAGCCTATAGCAGTCCACTGCTGGACTCATAGGCCTCCCCCTAAGAGCGCTGTAGCGCCCTGTCTTCAGCTTGTCGCATCCAGCATCTACGTTTCAGTTTACGTGGAGGGCACTATTACATCACATCTAATTAGTTACCTATTTAAAAATAGGAAATCAGGGACCTCCAAGCTCCCACCGCTTAGTTTAACCACTAGCACGTACAAAACCATCTAATAGTGGATTTTCAATTAATCAGTGGAGGCTGTATCCATAGTTAATCGAACCGCACTGGACGTAGAATGTCCAGTCCCCTTCGCCGCATTCAATCTAACCCTACGCACCCTTCTAGGCGTGTACCGCATCGCATCCTTAGGGTGAGTTTATCGGAAATCAGGTATTTTTAAGCTTAGGATTTGTATTATAGGTACTGCCAATAGGATCGTTTGAAATAACTTGGGCCAGAATACAGAACTTAATAACTAAATAAGATTGATGTTTGACAATCCACAAAGCATCTAGCCCTGAGCTTGTGTTAGGGGTACTAGATGATATCTATCTATCTAATCAGCTGGTAACACCCACTGCTGAGTATAGGCCTCTTCCTTATCTCGCCACCCTTATGCCAGTCGGATCCACTGCTTCCCTACAGCCCCCACAATGTCGGCTGATCATCGGGTAGGTCGTCTGCCTCGACGCCGCCGCATTCCCTAGGCCACCATTCGGTGACTGCTTTGGTCCAGATTCAGATGATATACTGACTGATAAACTTAATACAATAGATTACATAGAAATATATTTTATTATACATAGATAACGACCAGAACACTCGGAACAAATATTTGCAGATCGTGAAAAGCTATGTTGCTAAGCTTAGGATTTGTATAATATGTAGGTACTCGTAGGTACTACCAATAGGATCGTTTGATGTAACTTGGGTCAGAATATACAGATTTGATTATAAAGCAGTTTATGATTGCACGCGTTATTTCTATAGAACAACTTTATAAGGTTATTTATATCCCAACGTATTACATACTTATATTCCTTTGTTCACAATCTATAGCCGAAAATATCACGAAATAAAATCTTAAATGAGTATAGCCCAACTTTTCATTGTACACAGCCCTTTAGCTCGCCCCTACGGATTTCTGAGCATCCGACTTTAATTCCGACTGTGTTGCACATGCACAATGTACTAAGATAAGAACGTGGGCACTTTTGTGTTTGAGGGGTTTTTTAGTTGAGGTTCAGCTTCAGTGAAGTGGACCTTAGGGGCTACCTTTATTATAGTCGACCATTTATTGTACCGTTCCCATTTAAATATGATCACAAAGATAATGCACATATAATATGAACATAATAAAAATAATGAATGAATAAATAAAATAAAAATAAAATAAATAATCCTGGATAATCCACACAGCTTTATCTAGCTAGCCCCAAGTTATGAAGATTGTGTAATTGTGAAATATTGGATGTAACTCTTCTCCTAGTTTGAAACACCTACTTAGGCCAAAGTCTTAGCCAAATTTGCTTCATTTTAAACTAAACGTATCAAGAGGAAACTACAGAAATAGGTAGATCTTCATCTCGAACAACATACTTTTAAAAGATATGAGAAATTCAATGTCGATTGATAAATATCTACCGTAGTTAACGTACGATCTAACAACTATATATTAATATAGTTCCTATATTAATAATACATCGTGATAATCCTTAAATGATCATTTTTGCATATGCATAATAAACACACTTACCTAATGCATAAATTTTTCTAAGAAAGGAAATTAAATATTATCTTATAAATAATGCACACTGTCCCCAAGCTACGCAGAGCTTGAGTTATGGGTACAAGATGACTGCTATACTTAATACAATGTACATATTACACATTACATACATATTATTTTATTATACATTGATAATATCCAGCTGTGACAATAATTTGCAGTTTGTACGACCTGCAAATTATAGATCCAGGTGTTTAATATAAATATGTTTATTGGTCCCAAGGCGGATATCGAACCCAAGCAACCTCCAATGTCGCAGGCGGACCTTCACCCGCCGTGCCACATAGGTTGTCTAAATTGACAACCTATTTTATTCTTTGCTTTAAAATATCCTCATCCAAAAATTTCTTCCATTAGTGGACAAAAAATTGAACATTTAAATTAAAATAATGTTATTTGATAATAATTAATAGTACAAAATTTGACTTATCTAGTTGCTTATTTTGTAAGCCTAAAGAAATAAATGCTATTGAGTTTGTGTTTGAAAAACAAACACATCTCGAGTTAGCTTTGAATAATTGAAGAATTGTTAGAATTGAAGTGAACTATAAAATAATTTAATAGTATAAAATATGACCTGTCTAAGTGCTTATTTGTAAGCTTAAAGAAATAAAAACCTTTCATTTTCATTTTTGCCCATCCAGAAATGGATTACATTAAGTCAAAGGGCACATCCCGCTTCCGGTGCAACTCTGTCGAAATGTTAATTTACCGGAAATTAAAGTTGTTTCAACTTGTTACCCTTTGGACACGCCTTTATATCCTTGGACACTCATGAATAAAATATTTACTTGCGTTTAATTTCGACAGAACAGATTTTTATGGAAATCGTCTGATTTCTGGTCTTTGTAGAACTGTTTGTTCGTTTATTTTTATTTAGTTTTTTGTGGGAAGACATTTCGTGTTTCATTATTGAAATACGCGTACATAACTGTGTTTTGATCAATTTTAAGGTTAGCCTTATAGTTAATCAATTAATCAAGCACGGTGCCCAGGGATTTTTTTAATGGATTATGAAAAGTGATCTTCTGTTAATTAATTCCTCTTCTCTCTCTCTCGTTGCATTGAAGCTATAGTGGTTTTTAATAATATTCGAAATTACCTTCTGCCCGCTGCAGATGGTTTTTTATTCAGCCGAGTCTGTAACTAAATGGTGATTAGTAGCTATAATCGGGTTATCTTTCTAATAAATAATTCTTTATAAATCTATTCTGATATTTTGTCTTAGACAACCATGGTTCTAAATAGTCTATTCTCCCTTCTCCATAACGTTTTGCACCCCTGTATATCTTGCAACCCTGTATAACTCTGTATAATTTTAACCCGATTCGTTCAGCAGTTTTAGCGTGAAGAAATAAACAAAAATGCAATTAGAAATAAGTCATTATGATGCCTCCAAAAGTATCAAAGATTTTTAACTATTAATTAAAAAATCATGGCATTATTTCAGGCAGAACTGCCTTAAATAATGTCCTTATTTGTCTAAAGTTTTTTGTCTGTGTAGTCTAAAAATAAACATTTTCTTAATCATTTTATATTGTAATAATAAATACAAAATCACATAGCTGGTATCAAATAAACTCAAAACATATTCAAAAATTGGTATTCAACAATTTTATTCCTACTAATAAGGCCACCGTAAAGTGCTAATGAGTTCTGGTACAAACCCGAATGTGTAAAATTACTCGCATTAAGCATTTGGTTTGCGCCGTGTTTTGCCTGACCATTGGTGGACTTAAATAGATGTAGGTAGAGCTCACCGCAAGCATTAATTCGAACTGTGATTAAATCGCAATGGTTGCTAATGGTGTTGCGTAGATTGGAACGTGGATTTATAGATTGATTGACGATGTAATAGATTGAATTGTGTTAATTGAAATCAATTAGGATAACAAGTGAATATAGATTCTAACATACATACAATTTGATTTTCAGTGCCAACATAAGAGTGAAAAATAAGAAAGAATTGATTTGGAGTTCTAAAAAATAATAGTGAAAGAAGGAAATTGTTTAGATTGGAATAAAATCATCATTCTGTTTTTGACTGTACTACACTAAGGATATAATGTATATGAAATAAGTAAACACATATATTTTTTCACTTCTCTTGCTCAAAAAGTGTATCATAATAGTGTAGCTTAGCGGGCCTAAAACTCGAGTTTAATACCTCGGGCTAAAAAGTATTTTTTCTTTTTAATTTTTGTCTAAAATCATCAGCCCGTACAAAGCATTCGTTCTCTTACATAAAAACTCGACTTCTTGGTGCTCCGTCAATCTTTTTTTTTGAAAATAGAACCGTCTTGGTGATGTTTTATGAAGGTTGATTCTTCCCTTCACGGTAGAATGCGAACTGTTTCGTTGCGGGTTAAATAGAGATTTAAAAAAAAAGATGGTATTGGCGCTAAATCTCTAGAATTTTCTTCATTCCAAATCACAAACTTTTACAAAAATTGTCTAATTTTGAAATGTTTTATTTTCTCGCAATCGAAGTGAAAAGTAGAGTGTTTTACTCGGGCCAAAACCACCCATTATAACTCGGTCTTGACATCCTCCCTCGCTACGCTCGAGAGTATAACAACCTCGTATATAATGGGATGGTTTAGTCCCTTGTAAAACAATCTACTATTATAGCACTATTGACTATTAAATTTTTATCAAGTTTATGTGCTTTGTTGGCAATATCAAAGTTCACGTACGTTACCATCCGTCTTTATCATCTTTATACGTACGAAGAAAATGTAAATAAAATATATTTAAAAAATCGGATATTTACGTACTTCTTGCATATTTTTAGCTACATAAAAATATTATCGTCATAAATATTTACTGCAAAGATATGTAAATATATTACATTTTACGATCTTAGCCTTGAATTTGGTAAGCTGTGTAAACGTAACTTTTACCTAAATTTTACGAAGATAGGCCATTCCGATACGTTTAGTATCACATAAAATGTTTGGGATTTCAAGCTTTGAGTTGTTTTACAATCTTAAGAATTTGAGGTAGGTAGTACATTGAAATACGTGTATCTAACAAGTAAGCTCCTAAGTACCTGCGGTTTTTTTCTAGCACATAATTTAAGTTTTGTGCTCAAATAAGTAAGATGCTCAGGAAAAGACGTGCTAGTTTTACGAAATGAGTTATGAATTTAACAAACCTAGCTCTTACAAAATAACATTTAAGAAGTAATTATCAAATATCTGATACCTATAACAGAAACTCTGATTATATTGCTCTAGCTGTTGAGGTGTAAGTAATATACATAGTTGGCACTGAAATAGTACCTTGAGGTAGACCGCCTTTCATAGTCTGGCTGCAAAACAAACGTTCAACGCAGCGGCAATGGCAGCACGTGTTTATAATTAATTCAACATAAACGGAGAATCTTTAGCTTTATTAATTTCGACATGGTAAACTAAGCTACTGGTTTGAGTATTGTCGAATATCGTATTGGTCGAAAGCCAATCAAATAAGTTTTAGAAAAGACAAAGACTAAAAATATCACAGACTTATGAACAGATAGAGATACAAGCTTAATTGAATATGTAGTAGGTAAAGAAGATACACAAGCGGATAAGATAGGTAGATGAAATAGCACCTAGGTAGTTATTTATTAATGTAGATAACATAAGAGAAAACACAAAACTTCTACAACTGATAATCATAGCAGAACAGAAATATGAAATAGAAATTACACGAAACCATATTTAGACGGGATTTAATTACGATAAAACGCTCTAGCCTAGCTGCTATAAATCTAAGCACATACCAATACCTCGATGCATTAGACTGCAGCTTAGGGGATAATAAGCTATTTGGATCACAATTGCAATCTAAATCACCGCAGCAATCTCAATCAAGGGTTTCTAGTACGGGGGTAGTTAATTAAATTTTAGACCGTCTAGTATTTCAGCAATGTCGGATGTTATGTATGTCAATATAGGTAGATATCTCTATATTGGGGCTAGCGCAAGGTGTAATGAATTTAATCGCTCGGGCATATTGAGAAAGGGGCTGGAATTGTTTATTTTAGTTTCGATATTTTTAGATATCTTACTATATTTTTTCTTCTTCTCTTATTATATTTTGTTATGTTTTTATTATTTATATTGTTAAAGCCTAAATTGTCTCAAATTATAATCATTTTACTGTATAAATCAGTAGAAATATTTTTTTGAACATTCAATTATTTAAAACAAAAGTCTCTATTAAAAAGAAATATAACGCTTCTATCGATTCCTACAGAATTTTGAAATATATAATATCTAGTTACGGAATTTCTTTCCATGTCTTACATTTCTGATGCTAAGCCAAAACAGCTAACACCCAAGCCAACCTTAAATCATTTGACTGTGTAGCCAGCACCTGTGATCCGACAGCAGACGGCGTAGGCTGACAAATCCTTTGTTACCCGAGACTAACGTGACGACGCTTTGTGGTTATCTAGCCTCCGAGCTATAGATATATCTTAGCTGTTATCTTGGTAGATGCAAGTTCATTTGCCTATGGCTAGTAGATTCTGCTGATCAATTAGTATTTCACATAAATAATAGATTATCTCTCTGTCTGTCTATAATAATAAAATGGATTGTATCATCTTCTCTCGCATATCTGTTGATGATAATTTATATCAACAATAACAGAGAAACACAACAGTACGCAATTATACTGTAAAAATACATAAAGCTGTTTATAATACGACGACCTCTGTGGCGTGGTGGGCCAAGGTCCGCCTGCGACGCAGGTTGCGGGTTCCATTCCCGCCTCGAGACAAATGGTTGTACGATCTGCAGATATTTGTTCCGGGTGTTCTGGTCGTTTTCTATGCATAATAAAAAATATCTACTATCTATGTAATGAAATGAAAAAATGAAATGAAATGAATTTATTTGTTAAAAGACTTACACAGACATAATAAACTTAAATGTAAACTAAACGTGTTAGTAATCATGTAAGTCCAGTAACAAAATGGCTTTGCCTCAGCATGAGTTGGATGACTAGCATGCTAGCAACCAACGCTGATCTTCCGGCAAAGCAATTTGTTGGTGTTACGGACTGACTACTCACTTAATGTGTTATGGGTTCTAGATAACTATACCTAATAGTTATCTAGAACCCATAACACAAGCTTTGTTTAGCTTGGGGTTAGATAATGCTGTGTGGATCGTCCAGCATTATTTATTTATTTAATAATTCTGTGTGAGATAAACAACTTTATGTTTATAATAATCTCACACAGAAATTATTTTTTTTTCATGTACCGAGCACCTATTTATGTACTTCGTTGATCCTCTCAAAAGAAAAATGTTCATTGACCGAAAGTGCCTAACAGATCTGCTACGCTTGATATCAACTTTTCGACTTTTATGAAATGACTCATTGTGCTCAACGGTTTCCCCTCACCGAGCGTTGAAAGCCATCGAGCTGCCATTATCTGCACCAGTCAGTTCCGATCAGAAACTGAACTAAATTAATATTCATGAGGAACTAATCTTTATCGTTCATTTCACACCATTGAGTTCATACGGAGGTTAATAAATCGAGGGTTTCAACTGCAGTCTGGATTTGCGGGCTCTCTGGTTGAGACTCGGTTGGAATTTAGTTGAATAACTGCTTTTAGTCCATTAACGGTTATTGTTGTTCTGTCTGGAAACTAGAATATATACATATGTATTACCTCTGTATATACTACGAGTAGAGCTATGCTCGGAGTTTCTATGAAGGATAGGATTCGCAACGAATACATCCGAAAGAGAACCAAAGTTATTGACATAGCTCTGAGAATTAGCAAGCTGGAGTGGCATATTTCGCGAAGAACCGATGGCTGCTGGGGCAAACGTGTTCTTGAGCGGAGACCACGACTCGGTAATCATAGTGTAGGACGCCCTCCGACCAGGTGGGTTGACGACCTGCGAAAGATTGCAGGTAGATGCTGGAAGCGTCAAGCTGAAGACAGGGCGCTATGGCGCTCATTGGAGGAGGCCTATGTCCAGCAGTGGACTAATATAGGCTGATGATGATGATGATGTATATACTAAAAGCTGTGTTTGCGGCTCTGCACGTGTTTTCCCGTATGACAAGTAATCTATAATATGCCTAGGTCTTGATCTATATCTAGACATTTTTTCTTTCTTCCGTAATTTTAGCCCGATCCATTCAGTAGTTATTGGTAACAAACATACAAATAACGTCGAATCATTGAAACATATATACATCAATAATATGGTATATACCTATGTATGTATAATATAAATGTGTTTCATTTCTAAAGAAGTTTACATCAGTTGATTTAACATATTCTTGATCATTAGCGGATATCAGTTGAGTATATTTGATATATTTATTGTCTAGTTTACATATTTATTTAAACGAAAAAAACCAGTACGAACTAGTATTTCTACTGGAAAATTTTCTTCGTTGACAATAACTTAGTAACCTTACACCTGCCTATTTAGTACTTACGTCAATGAAATTTATTGGTGACGGGCATTCTACACATAATTTGAATAATTATTAGATGGTCGGTATTAATTACTGACGACTGATGTGGCGCGGTGGGCGAAGGTCCGCCTGCGACACAGGAGGTTGCGGGTTCGATTCCCGCCTCGGAACAATTGTGTGTACGATCTGCAGATATTTGTTCCGGGTGGTCTGGTCGTTTTCTATGTATAATAAAAAATATCTATCTATGTAATGTATTGTATTATGTATATCAGTTATCTAGTACCCATAACACAAGCTCTGCTTACCATGGGGCTAGATAATGCTGTGTGAATTGTCCAGCATTATTTATTAATAACAAAAAGACAATAATAAAACGAAAGAAAGAATTAATTACGTCAATTTTTTTTTAATTTACGTATTTTCTGATTCTACACGTAGATACATAGATAGATAAATAGAAAATACTTTATTATACCACACAAAATAGAAAACAATATAGGAATGTATCGCTGAGAGCGATCTCTTCCAGGCAACCTTAGGATGGACTGGACATGAAAGAACATCAATCGATTTCTTTCCGGCCCTGGTGGGGGCACAGAGAGAGGCCTCGAGGCTTGGCCTCATTACCCCGGCGTCAACTCGAGGGGTGACGACCCCTCGGTCCTTGGGTTTTGTGGGAATCTTTCCCTTATACTCAATGTTTTTTTTTGGCATCATTCCGTTTATAATTTTTTTTTTTACCCCAAGGACTCTATGGTGATTCCGTAAACCCAAGGACTCTATGGTGGTTCCGAAACATGAAAGAACAAAATAGACGGTGGTGGTAATACACGTAGCTCAGTACCGACAAAATGTCGAAACCAGAAGTCCAGAATAAGATGCTGTGTCATCCCCAAAGCACTTAACTGATTTATATTAGTCCCGTACAATTTCCGCTTTTGTCTGGCGTCATGGATCCGTGGCCAGTTTAAAATCATTAGCAACAACAAAAGGCTAATTTAGCTGTCCTTTGTTGCTGACAATTTTATCAGCGCGGACCACTGGGTCGGTGCTTATGATAATCTGATTGTGAGGGCGGGGTCCTCGCAATGGAAGTTTCTGCCGAGTTTTATGAGGAAGATATAAGTGGATAGGAAGTTATTAGATACTCTTCTGCTGTAGAACTTTCTTTGACATAAACATTAATTTTATTGTCTGCGTTGTTGCCAAAAAAGTAACTTAATATTTATTTCTTTTCTATCGTTACATAACTTTTGCGCTTTAATTATATGAAATAGGTATTCAACGTTTTTTTTACTGTTATATTAAAACGAAACGATCTAAATGCTCAATGTTGTGCTTAATTATTTATCTGATATTATTTATTTGGAACTCAAGCGAAACCTGTAGATAAGGTCATAAGCAATCCGCGAAACAAATAGCGTAGAAAAGTTTACAAGATCATATCTTAGTTATTTATGAGTAAAGAAAATATTAAGTAAAGGAAAAATTACCTGTGAGTTTTATAAGTAAGAAGATCAGTTTCATGTTGTCTGAGGTGGGAGTTCCCGACTTCTCTGCTATAAGACGGACGAGGATGGCAGCCTTCTGGAGTCGACTAACTCGCTCCAACATCACCATCCTGAGGGCTGTCTCTGACTTCCTGGCCAATCATCAATGTGGACAGAAATCCAGTGCCTGTATCCATATACAGGATTTCTGTCCACACGGACGGAAATAAAAAATAGTTATCTATTTTACTTATGTTAGCTCGAGTTTTAATATACATATTTTCTTTAATTTGTTCTATTGTGTGCACTGTACTTTTGTTTGTGATATGGGTCTTTTTCTGTGCCTGAAATAAACTGTTTTTTTTATTTTAATCTATCTTACCTTTAACACTTTGACTGCGGTTTTTTTTCGACGACTGCGGTCTTTTTTTTTACCTAAAAAATTCGTGCTGCCACTCTACACAGCGGTTGTGTTGCGCCGCAAATGCGTTTCGTTTGAAAAATATTACAGCTCTGCTGAGTCACAAAGATCTGTATTTTCTTAGCCGATGCGCTAGTGTGGATTTTCGCAGATTAGTCACTTGTAGAAAACTCATACCGTGCGTTTTCAGCACTCGTTAAAGGAGCAACTTTTATAAAGTAAAAGTTCATATAAGCTTTATCATCACAACTACTATGCAATATCATCACAAGCCACAACAACGAGCCGTCTGCATAACTCAATAACAAAACTATTCCTCTACCACCATAATATCCTACAGACTATCTGACGATCCTCGTCGTTATCCTATATTAAATTTCCAGACTGATATTTACTGAATTTCTTGAATGTTTAACATGTTTTGAAGTCTTGGTGCAGTATTTGCTAAAACTTTTTCTATACTAATATTATAAAGAAAGGTAAGGGGAAAGGTTTGATTTTTTGTTTGTTTGTAATGAATAGGCTCCGAAACTACTGGACTGATTTGAAAAATTATTTCACCGCAGGGAAACTACACCTACCCCGATGAACATAGGCTATATTATATTTTCAAAAAAGTTAGGGATCCGTATTAAAACCGTGCGAAGCCGGGAAGGTTCTCTAGTATTAAATAAAATCAAACTATCACGCGTAAAACTTTTACGTATTAATGAATGAATGAATACTTTTATTGCACTTAAAATAACAAAATAACACCTTATATCTAAATATTACACAATACCAGTACAATAGGCGGCCTTATCGCTTACAGCGATTTTTTCCAGGCAGCCAGGTCCTAAATCACGATTCATAACAAAAATGTATTTTTTTGAGAATTTTATAATAAGAAACAAGACGTTATTACTGATACCAATAAACTCCAAGGATTTTGGACATATAAGGGACTTTTCAAAAGTATTTTGATAAATCGAATTAATTTGAAATTTCCTTAAACTTATGTAAGCTTTCAAGTCAAAGTTCAGATTGCGAAAACAATAAGAACACCAAGTTTTGTTGCAAAACTATTTATGAGGAATTTTCCAACATCGTAAATAAGGCGTGTTTTATAAAAACTTCGAGCGCCTCTGGTGGGAATTGTATTATTGTAGGCATCGCCAATTATTAAGTTCTGAGATAACCTGTATTTGAACGTTCTTTGTCTTGTTATTTATACATAAATCACTTCTAGAATCTTAAATATTTTAGTTACAAAAACAAACAGTAGTTGCAAAACCAAAGAAATTCAAATGGAAAATATTTTACCTATGGCACTGGCACAGACTACTGTTACCCCGGTAACTGTATCAATGCATAGGATTTACACACATTTCTGTAACTTCACTCCTACAAAACATAATTTGAAATATTTTTTGTAAGCTTGTGCTACCTTTATATCATTTCAATGACTTAGAACAGTGAAATGATCATTGCAAAACATATTGCCGCCTCTTCGTTTAACTGATCGCTTCGCTTTTATTACGCAGACAGAGCCCTTACTTTTAACTTGGCAACGCTTTGCAGCATTATAATTAACGACCAGCGAAGGTTCCATTTCGAGGGCAAAACAAAAAGATAATTGCGCCCAATTAATTTCGGCTCCTTGCAAATGAGGGAGATTCTATGTCCCTACAAGGTCTACTCGTTTATTGGTTTCGAACGGTATTTGGTCCGATTTGTTTGCTTTACGTTTCCTTTGGTAATGAATTTTCTTATTGAACCGGAGATCGTGGAAGTGATCCCTTTTTGCTTTATTTATGGCGCTGGATGGGAATATTTGAGATTCGTTTTAATTTAAACATGCTTTCTTTGTGTTGTGTTCGATTTGAGAGGGATGCTCTTAATTTTTTTTGTATTTTACCTCTTCGTTTCCCTAGACATTAATGCTCTCAACTTGATTGTTGAATGACGTTCATTGTTTGGATTACTACTCTCTCTCTACTCGATCTCTGACTCGATATCCTTTTGTCGTCTATCAAACATTTATTGATTTACTGTTTCTCTTTTAACGTATATTTTCTTTACTTTCAGGCTGCCCTCTGTGCGGACTACAGCGTACCAGTGGACTGTGTTAATGCCGGTCCAGCTCCTAGACCCAGCTCCTTTCACGAGATATCTGCACCAAAGGTAGGTTCATCTCACATGTTCATTATTTGTGCCCAAATCACAAGACTGCTTAGGGCTAGATATTACTGGGTGAAATGTTTCAGTTGAATTTATTCACCATAACATTCAGTTACACAACGCATATGCATAATTTAACAATATAAATCGGACTTATAAAAATAATTCAAAACAAACACTTCACCTAAATAAGAAAGTTATTATAAACTGATTTTAATAACAATATCAGGTATTGTTTCTTTGTCGTCGCTAAACAATATAAAGCAACACTAAAATGCTATTTTTATATTGATGGCAATGTTTTATAGTCCTCTAAAACTGATATAAGGCGTAGATAAAGAAACTATAAAAGTGGTTACTATGTAAGTATGTCGGTTCTCGTAGATTGGGCTGTGGTTTTATAGGTGCTTAGCCAGTCACGCAACAATTTTATACGATATGTAAAAGCTCGTTTCACTTAGCGAAAGTATGCCATACTGAGCTTCGCAATTTCACCGAAATGGGACTGCGTACACCCACAATAAAAATCAATGAACCAACATCACTGTGACCTTTCAAGAACGTAGTGTTGTGAAAGAATGACTCACTAAAGTCATTCAACCCGATGATTGTATCTTTGGGTTCGTTACTCGGTCAGCCGTATCGCTTGGTCGACTTAAGCTTCCTTTTTAAGTTTCATGAGTCAGTTTTGCATGACCTACGTATATGTGCAAGTGAATGTGTCGTGTTGTAACATTCCTTCTGATAAAGAATAATATGAAAGTACGGCCTTCGTTTATAACACCTTATTTGAATTGAAATCGAATTAGCTGGCACTGATATTGTTACTGCATGAAAACAATGCTTGATGGCATTGTACACACAATGGCCTTTTTTATCATCATGAGCACCGTTCAAAGACTGATTTTACCTAGACTGCTGGATTTAATATGGCCTCTAAATTATGGTGCGACTTCCACAAACATATGTGTATATATTCAACATTATTTGTTTTTTGTATGGCTACCAAATTCGAAGGCTCACAATAATAATAATAAATAAATAATGCTCGACAACCCAGACAATGGTTTCTTCATCTTACTGTTGTACTTGTTGTACCTTTTCTGTTCATTCACCATTACCGTGTTTCTTGGATCTAGTGTGCGAATAAATCACAAATTGCGAAATCTTGAGAGCCTGCCAGTAACACAATGGTGTTTACCCAACGTCTTGCGATCTTAAACAATGAGTCAGGTTCTTTCTTCGCTGGACCTTCCTCAATGACAATCCCTTCAGTTAAACCCACTTAGTATTAATTATGATTAACGTCTTGTGGTATATCATTGACTCACTCTTTTCAATTCATTATATCTTGTTCGTGTCTTTAATTCGGATGTTGTTATCGTTAGCCAGTGTAGTGTAGTAAGAAAATTATCTGTGACCAGGTTTCGGACTTTACGTTTGGCTCATTTCAATAAGCTTTTGCTTGTGAATGTCTTGTACAAAGATAACATATAAAGCGTGGATACACTTGTATTCTAATCAAAGCTTGAACTTGCACAACTAGACAACGTGAGAATAGTTGCAAAGAAACCGGCTCAGCTAAGCGCTGAGAATTAGAAAGCGTGAGTCACTTCTAAAGCAATTGTTACATTGAGTTCTATCTTAATAAGGATTAAGAGGCTAGTTCCGCAGGATGCAGAGTAAGTCTAATAGGACCTTAATGACATGACAGGAACTTGCGTCCCTTTAAAACAAGTGAATGGTCCTCATTAAGCCAGCATAAGCCATCAAAAATGTGCATGTAGTAATATAGTTATTCTGTGCTAATTATGCTTAAAACAAGAGCATGTGTTGTATAATGAAGATGAGGTGGTGACTCATTAATTGAGTCTCTTGTATAATCGAACTGCGTTCTAATTATGGAAGTACAGACTGATTCATTGTTTAAACTGTCAATCACAGTTTATCTGCATAGAATTTTAATGATACAATAAAATCATTCATAAGTATGATAATTGCTGTCAATGATACGTATAAATTATTGGCATTAATCATACGTATAAACAAGGGCAGTGATTGAGTCAGGACAAAGGGACAATTGCAAAGAGCTGGTTCATTACATTCACTTAGTGATATTATAAAATTTAAACCTCTCTATGTTTCCAATAACGCAAACACAACGCAACTAAACAGAAACAATGACAGCGCATTGCAAGTGCGAACGTTCATCAGGAACCCATTACAATTATGACCAATCTGGCAAGAGTGACCGACTAAAAAAAATATTGAAAGAAAGAAAGAAAGAAAATACATTTATTTGACACTACGGATATTGTTTCCAATAGTATAAATTGGTAACGAATAATAATGATACACGCAACTTTAACGATACACAGAAAGTCGCAAACTAAAACAGAAGAAATTCAGCGCAACAACTCTTGAGTGAATAGGGCTTTACGATTACTTACTTACTTATAGTAATAAAGATAATGTAGTTCAGTATCATTTATTGGTAAAAAGATAGATAGATAGATAGATAGATAACACTTTATTACACCACACAAAACAGAAAATAATACAGAGATAAAAACTTAGAATAAAGGTATAAAGGGCGGCCTTATCGCTGAGAGCGATCTCTTCCAGGCAACCTTGGGATGGACTGGACATGAACGAACAATATAGACGGTGGCACTTTAATAAATAATTGATAAGATTTACAACTTATGACAACTGATAACTTGAAATTATCTTAATTATCCTTAAAACTAGTCTCTGTGTTGAGTAAATTAGGTTTACCTTCCTACCTAAAAGGCAAAATACGAAGCTAAAGTCGTATGAAAACAACTAATATCTGAAGCGCAGCCACCAGAACTCCTATTTAGGGCATGATTCACTTACTTACCTTTTGTAATTATGGAGTATTCGTTTGTCCGCTCTAACGCACGTCTTTTAAGAGTTGCCCCTGTCTTTCTCTTGTGGAACCTGCCTGATAGAGCAGGACCCTCCTCTTGAATCAAATTCACAATAGTCTCCTATAATTTGAATTAGATAGTAAGTAAACTTACTCAGCTTGATTTTTTATAAGCAACGCAGGGGCTTTTGTAATTGGCTAAGGATATGAGTCAGGATTTAAGTACATCCCTATTTTTGATACGTCATACATTTGTAATAGGGGTGTGTCATTGCAGGACTAGTAATAGTTGTGGTTAGCGTAATGTGAATTTTAGTTGGACTCATTGTCTAGTGAAGTGGTATTCGCTGCGCGTCAAAATATGCTACTATGTTACAGTGCACGTGATTGTTTTGGGGTAGTCATTTTGTGGTTTAAATACGGTCACCCACCACCAATACAATTTCTAAGAAAATGCTATGATTTTTTGAAACTTATGTAAAACTTTACTAGGCATTGGTAGGTAACTTGAACGCTTAACCCTTAGTTACTCGCGCATAAAGACATACATAAGTACTCGCGTAGAAAAAACTACCAAATACATACAAAATCAGACTTTTATTTATGATTAAGATTTAAAAATAAGCGTTGTAATTTCGAAACTCCAATAACTAGAGACGATCAAACAGTCGCTGGGGTGTTAAACACCCCACGCGAGTAATTAAGTGTTAAAATAGGAATATCTCATAATCATAATTAATTGATTATATTACCTATTCCTTTATTTTATTAAACACAAACTTCGCTTACTTTTGGGCTCGTACATAATGAAATATATAAAAGGTAAATATAAATTGACGAGTAAGCAAAAAAGGGGCAATTTGTTCTTCAATCGTAAGCTTTCAAGTTCTCAGCATTCAGATAAGTCAACAAACGGACTTTATGCGTCATAAAAGTTCTTTCTGATGTCATGACGACGAAGGATTTAGCATGCAAGGTGTGATCCTGTGCTTGTTTCCAAAAATTGTGACGTCAGTATGAGTAAGCATGAGTAACTTTCAAGTTAAGTCTATATTTAACTTAGCTTTACGAGAATTTTTTTATTGTTCGTATGAAACGCTGGTTGTTTCAAATTTCTTGTTTTTACTATGTCGTAGGGGAGCGTAGACCCTAGAGATATAAAGGAACTTTTGTCTTGGAATTATTTAATGCACCTAAGTTTTTCTTTTATATTAAAAAAAAATTATGCCATCTAGCAGCAAAGTGAGAGAGTTCGCTTTTTTAATTTATCTATCCCACTTTGATCTGTGCTATATAATGTGGACTTTGAAAGCTTGACTTTATATCATAATTTTACTTTGTAATTTTTCTGTTTATCATGTTTTTTTCTCATATCAAAGTAGATCAACAGCATAGTTATTCTGGAATGTAATAAATTATGAATAATGCTATAAAAATCCGTAAACCGTAAATTTCTAGTTGATTCACAATAAAAAAATCTCTCAAACAAAAAAAAACAAAATCTATCCCATTCACCAAGAACCATGATATTTGACAAGAAACAAGGTCTTTAAAACATAAGAAACCACGTTCGCGTGTCCAACTCTCACTTGACGTTTATTAATTTATACATTGACATTAAACCTTGGACCCCATAACGAACGTTGAAAATACCGTCCATGTTCCCATAATGTTCCAACTGGCACAACAGGTGACGCATGTTTTATGGAACGTTCCGGAAATAAAGACTCACACGAACCCCTAAAATATGTTACTGACGGTTAACAATGGTTATGGCACAGTACACATATAGAAGTTATGGTGCTTTTAATACACATTACGTAACGCTTTTGGTGACACTTCCGTATTTCTATTAGCTTCTCTGTTGCTAGGTTAATGTTACATATTTTGTACATATTTAAGATAACACCTTAAACCTTACCATAAACATTAACCATAAGTAACATTAATTAATTAATTTATTTTAAGGAAGGCCTGTAGGCCTTCCTTTTCCCCGTGACCCAACTGGTTGGGCACTTTCAGTAGTGCGTTATCGTATCTACCTATTTCTATGTCGGTTAGGTTGGTCATATCGAATCTGCGAGTACCTGTTATTTCAGTTACATACCTTTCAAAAACAAAAATTGCACAGGTGAAATTAAAAGGTATTATAAAAAAATTAAACGTGTTCTTGAATGGAGACCCTTACTCGGCAAACGTAGTGTAGGATGTCGTCCAGCTAGGTGGGAAAGACTGCAGGCAGATGCTGGATGCGGCAAGAAGACAGGGCGCTATGGCGCTCATTAGGGAAGGCCAGCAGTGGACTAATATTATAATATAGGTTGATGATGATAAAAAAATTAAATCTCTGCGTGTAAATATCTTCAAGGGCTTTGAAATAAAGCTTTATGATTTAAAAACTGAGTATATAATAATGAATTCATAATAAAGCTTCGAGCAACCAAACAATTTTTGGAACCAAATCATACAGATTCAGAGCACTGTCTATTTTCAAAAACATGTAAAAGCGTGCAACTTAAAAATAATTTTAAAAGACGAGTCTTTTCAAAGATAATTTTCGAACGCTATACCCCATTCGGTATACTCTCGACTAGGGAATAAAAATACACATATCATAACCTTATCTATAAATGCGTATATAACGCGCAAAATGGCAGGAGAAATAATGGCAAATCACCGGTGCGTCCCTTGACAGTCCTTGAATACGCGAAGCCATCTGTTGCGTAATTTTCCCATACAAAATTACCTACAGTGGCGTATCGTAATGCGTCTAACACCTGCGTCATATGAGTCACTTTATTACACACGAGGTAATACCATATGCTACCAAAATTTGGTGCATTTGTGAGTCATACTGATGTAAATAGAATGTTCAAGTAAGGTTGGTGGTCAATAATGGTAGGTAATTTCTCAAATTTTTGTTCTAATAAAAAAACTTAGTTCTTTAAGTAATCATTAAATGATAATAAAATTTACAATAATATGTCTGAATAAAGAAACTGTTTAATTTATTTTGATCCAAAACGCAAGACAGTACCGATATAACTTCTGTCTCAAATCCAAATTGTAAATAATTTGATTCCAATATTTTTAGAATTTTTCTGAAGATTATTAACGAAACTGAATTAATGACAATATTTTTTCAAAACTATTATACTTATGTGAAAAATTCTAAATAAAGAAAATCATACGCAGAAGCTAGTAAATAAAGACGAAACAACAGGAAGATCGTCAAAATAGTTGAATTATTAATTGATTAGTCATTGTAGGTACTGCTAGGTTTACTGATTTGCGCAAATCATTATCTTAGTGGAATGCCCCTGCGCTATTCGTAATAAATAATAATGATTTCCAATCCTTGATAACAGATGTAATTACCACAAAGTTACTTGTATGAGTCAGAGTAGGTAGTAGTAATTATGTTACCGACAGTATTGATTTCTTAGCGATCAGTTTCTTTTACCGTTTTGCACGAATGTTAAGGCATTTAATGTTTATGTTTTTTAGCCCTCCCAGAAATACATCAATAAGTATTTGTTTTCATAAATAAGATAATAAACAGTAAACACCTATTATACCTACATTACTCAGCGTTTTAAGTCTATGTCAATAACATGTATGTACCTAGACGCCATTGTCAATTTTAAAAATGCCTATTCTCTTGATATTAAATAATGATGCGTTTGAAATTTACGCTCCTTTATTTGAGGTTATTGTTATTAATGGCGTCAAAAAGAAAGTTTAAATAAATACTTATAACAATCTTATTTAACCAAACGATGTCATACCGAAAATATAGCTGTCATCTATTGAGACGGTGACGAATGAAGTCATCAGTCGTCAATAGGTATAAATAACAAGCAAAGTGCATTCACCTTTGGACTGAGATCATCCTAGAATTCGCACTCACAGATGTTTAATTATCTTTGTAGCACGAACGGGAAATCCACAATGATCGATAATACATTTTAGAACAAATACCTACGCTCTTGTGTTATTCTGTTTCTCAGCCGTTCATTTTTGGCTTGCATTTTGGGTCCTGATGAACAGCTGCTTATGCAATGTGCCTATATTTGCCCCTGTTGGATGCGATATCGGTCATATGACGGAATTACTTCGGCCCTGGACCAGTTGTTTCATATAATTGAGATTTTATTTGAGCTTCTGCCCAAAGAACTTGGAACATGTTTCTTAAGTCTATCATAAAGTTTCAATCAATGCTTTTGTTACGTCATTGTACATATTTGGTGTCTTGTGTTTACATTTGCCCACGTAGGTACCTATTGCCTAAACAAACTTAAATGAATATGACATGTGTTCTTAAAAGATGATCTCATATTGGACCTCTTACGTTGAGTTTGGTCGTACAGGGTTAATATAAAAACATACAGCACTCAAACTCAGAAGTAGTAATGTTATTAATAAGTAAAATATTTTTCCTAATAATTAGAGCACATATGTCTGAAAAGCGTTGACTGACAACATTTTAATTACGCAATATAGATTTACTTATATGACGTAGGTACCTACCCGACGTCACTGTAGGTAATTTTGTGTAATAGGTTACCTACCTATGCTTAGGTACCTTAATGCGTAGGTTAAATAGCTGGTGTACCTACATCTGGTCAACCTATGTGATTTTGAGACTTTTATACAAAAATATATTCTTCGCTTAGTAAATACATGGTCATACAAAACAACAATCAAGCATCTAAAGTAAACTTACAGTATACAGCTTAGTCTAGGCTGTGGTCTAGGTAAAACGTATTATTATCAAATAAGTCGTAGGAACTAACTTAAAATAATTTTACGGCCGATGTTAAAAACCTGGTGGCCATAAAAGGTCACCCTGTTAATGCCAAACGACAAAACTCTGATCTCGTATTCCGTACCATCCTAACATTGTCTAGTTCTTAGCTAACTTCATTATAGCTTGCTTGCAAACCACTGCACTCAGGTTTAACTGTCTGGGTAAGAGAACCATTGGTCAGCAAATTTAATTCGTTGTTGGCAGTGTCGCTTGTTTTGCGAGTATCAGAGTGCGAGGGTTGGTTTCGAAACAGTTTGTTACTATTTCTAATCTAGTTCGTACCAGTTCAATAACGCCCGTAGATCTTATTCTTATAGCTATCCTGGTTTCCAGTAGCAAAGTTTATCCCTCTCTCTTGGTCGGATAGTTCAACGTATCGCCAAACGACCTCAAAACGGCATTCGACCTAGTCAAACCGGTCGAGCGTAATCCAACATAACTCCAAACCGATTCGAAATCCAAACGCGAAAGTTTACGTTTCGTTACCCAGTCGTACTACAGTAAACGAGAATACTTTATACCTTATCTTTGAAGGATTAAAGTTCATATTACGCTAGCGCTAAGTAGGACACGTGCGGAATCGAGGTATTAATGGAGTCGTTGGTTAGCAACAAAGCGTTCCAGCGCTTTTATATACTGACGGTGTCTAGCGAACGATTCTTTGGTCGCAGCGCTGCGTCGCTGTCGGGTATAATTCCACGGCGATGACTCAAGCCTCGGTAAACAGTATGCGGGGCGATGAGTCACCGTTTTACACATTCGCGTATAGCATTGGAGTAGTGTTGTCAGTCTAGAGTTGGACTCGTCAAAGTATCCAACAGAAATCGTGTTCTAGGCGTTTATATTGCAGGTTTTACTGCCAAACGCTTAGTAATTAAAGACATTGCAGTTATATACATATAGTGTGGATTGTTAAGACTGAAGGAACAAATTGTGAGAAAATTTAGGTCTGTAATAGTTAGTAGTTGTGTGTGCGTGTCAACAGTGAAACGGTCGATAAAGTTGGATCGTTGTGTTATTTGTGGAATCTTTAAATACAACTGGATTGGTGTGACTGTTTGTATTATATGACTGGTGCAAGATGCCTTCGAACAAGAAGTTGATATCGAAAATGAGGCAGATTGCCCAATGGATACTCGTTGTGCATGTGGTGAGTGAGTTGCTAACTGCATTATTTGATACACTAGCTCGTAGAAAATAGAGTTTCTTTAACATATAACCTTGTTCCTCATTCCTTTTAGTACTATGGTTGCTACATTAGGTCCTACAGCACGGTGTTTGGAGTCTCAATTCTCATTTATGTATTCCACTGTTTCGTTATGTACCTACGACATTTAAAATACATTTAAGGTTCTATAGTCAAATTAAAAACTAACTTGGTACCAAGAAGTTTTAGTAGGTATGTTACCATTGATACCTATGATATAATTACATAACTAAATTATATTCAATTTCTATCATTTATTTAGGTACCTATGTACCTACTTATCAAGCATAATATTTGTATATTTGTATGAAATTAGTACTTACGATAATTTCCTATTGACCATTATATATTTTATTACTTGTTGTATTGTGTTATATAATTTTTTTCTGCAAATTTAATTGAATCTATGTTCCATCTGACAAATTGTTATTTATATATTTTAATATTTAAAATTGTATTTAATTGTTAGTGTGTACTTACAAAGATTTTTACTATGCGACTTTTAATATTTTCTTTTACCAATAAAATGACTATCTGACATACATACCTATAAAATATTCTAATCAGAACGTAGTAGTTAGGTGTAGATACATCTACATACTTATAGAAAAAAAAATGCAATATAGATAACAAAACTATGTAGGTACCAAGCCCATGAAAAGGTTGGCTTTTACAAGTTTAGAGAGGAAACTTTGCTCTCTGAGTCGCAATATGCAAATAGCGCTGGAATTACCTACCTTATAGGTATGACAATTTCTGATTGATCATCATTTTGATCAACGTTGCGCTTGCGTACATAATATTCCAGACAAAACGTAGTAGATTATAAAAAAAAACTATTGCAAAAAAGGTAAAACTACCAATATTAGGTAAAACTACCAATACTAAGCCCACGCATCCCAAGGGTTGACTTAACTCAGTTACAAGTTCAGGAAGCAAACTTTGCTCTCAGACAGCATAGATCCAATCTTTTATGTTTCCCAATAAGTGGTAAAACTTCCAATATATCAATTTAGATGCTGTATGTTGTTGGTTTTTAAAAAGTATTTAATATATAATGCATTTCCTCACTTAGGTAGTGAACCAGTAGTTACGGGATATATTTCAAGGCAAAAGTTCCATTATTATGGAAGCTATTGCATTAAATTATAAAAAGGATATAAAATTAGATGCCTACCTAGGTACTTAATTAAATCAAAACTGCGACCTACTATCAGCTTTTGCGATGCAGGATGTTATCAAGGGAAGTGAAAGCGTCCTTCTACTCACTTAGTCCAAATAAAGGAGGAACTGAGGGAGACAACTCTGAACATACTAGTGGTTTCTTCGACTTTTCTATAATCCTTTGATGGTATTTATTTACATCCTTGCATGCCTTTAGTTTTTTTTTTTTACGCGTGGGTATGCATTTAATGTACACAATCTTTATAGGCCATTTAAATGCCTCCTAATCTTTTTATTCCAATTACTTTTGTCCGATCTTCTTGAAAGCCATTCAAAACCAAGAACTAACAAAAGGTCTAAGCGAGTTGAATAGCTTGTTGGGATGAAAAGAATTTGATGTTCTTACTCTTTCTTACTTCCACAATGAAAGTCATAAAGAACTATTCAAAGAGACAAATTCTAAAGCTTAAGTATTCATCCGATTAAAAGAAATGTTTATTGATTGTTTAGATTTGAATAACAATCTGTTATAAGTTTAAATTTTGTTCGTTTATACCTACATAAGTAATAATCGTATAGAATTATGGACGAAAATTATTTCGAAGAGACAATTTCGAGGTGTTGAAAATTTCCTTCGTAATTGCGCCCTTCATTGAAATATCTGAGGGTCTACTCAAGATCCTCGGCCCTTCCGGCAAGTTGACTGGCAACTTAGTAATTAAGCTTATTTCCTACTTGTTTAGTCCCTTCCAACAATTGCGAGCTCAAAGAGAAAAATACTGAGATATATGGGAGCAAGAACAGTAAGTATTTAATTAGTCACAGAATCTCTTTCAAAACAAATACTTAGTTATTGCGAATTGTCGCCTGGCTAGACATATGAGAGACGTCGATTCAGGGCTTCGAGCCAACAGACAGGGATAATTGAAAATCACGTTCCAGAGCCCATGGAAGTGAAAAGAATATAAAAGAACAAATCTGTTTAATTCAGTTGCGGAGCTGTTTGCGGTCTCCTGGTTTACCGAACGTGACCAGACAGTGTTTGGTGTAGGCATGACCATGCCAATAGTCGCCTGGCATGCAGTTCCCCTCAAACGAACATTTCTTTTGCTCTATTTTAATGCTGCTCGCGCTCCGTTTATAATAATGCTGCTCGACAAGATTGCATTGAAAGAGATGCATTTTTATTAAGACAACTATGTTTGCGTAATCATTGTTATGGTAAACAAAACCGTATACCCCCGAGTTGTGACTCATATTGAAGCATCTGCTTTGCAGATTGTTTATATATTCGTCTTCGGTCTGCAGGATGTCAACTTCTCGTTTTGCATAGCGCTGTTGTTAATCATCATCCGATTTAGTTTACAACTTTAACATACTTGCCTTCAACATAATATTACATATTTTCTAAATGTGCTTCTGCATTTGCTGCATTGAAAGAGTCTTAATATGACACTACTGTCTTATAAGTTCTTCATCAAAAGTCTTTAACTATTATTAAGTACCTTAATAACTTATCACGGACACGACATGTAGGTCAACCCTTAGTAGGTAGGTAACATTATCGATCGCCTCACCTAATTCATCGGTACCATCCACATACACCGTGGAAAATTTCAGTAGCTAAGGAACGCATATTACCATAACGTAGTCACGCGAGACTGCGCTATTTTAACCATCCCAGGAGGCGTGTCTCGGTATTAATACACCAGGCCCGGCTGGTGAGTCATCTGGTCTGAAACTTTCGTCTTGTCCCACTTCTATACTGCTAGTATTACTCACAGCGTGTGAACCCGGCTGTTTATCTGAGAGACATTTTAGGTATTAATGGGCCATGCGAGACAATAAGGCATTGTGCTTCCTGGATGTCTTGGCAATGGTTTGATCTCCTAGTGCGAAGTAGACAAACTTATCGACAAAGCTGAGAGTCATAAAGATTTCCCACTTGATAATATTGTAGTTTCAAAGCCATTGTTAAAACAAAAACAATACAACATCGCAATATTCTACGGCTGAGATAATATTATTTTCATCTTATCTCATGGAAAATATTACTCACTTCGCACTTAAGATTGTGCTAACTTATCAGTGACAAAGGTACAAAACATGACTCATCGCTCGAACGTCAGAACAGAACATACGTGCTGACGTGCTTAAAATTTTATATTCGCATTAAATCTCGAGTCCAGATCCTGAATTCCTAGCCGATTAGCCATCCGGTTCTAGGAATACGATCTGGCCATAATTGCTATTTAATTCATCGAGACTGATTGAGTTTCGATAAAGTTTTATTTTATTTCCTGGTTATTTGAGCTGATCTTTGCAAGGTCATTCGTTATTTCATGAGGTTTATCTCGCTCAGCTTCCTTCCTGGTGGAATTAACAGAATTATATATTTGCGTAGCTCACAAAAACATACATAGATCTGACATTTATGCAAGAGCTAAGAATCTTAAACACTTTATTATGACCATTTTGTTACAAAAATAGGTACCCAATAATTACTAAATACAATTACCAAAAACAGATAAGAAACAAAACATATCCCACAAAATAAAGATCCATCAACTAAAATAGGCTTATAAATCTATTGCATCGAATGCAATGTCAATTAAATCAAACTGATACTAACTTTTCAATCAATATCAATACAAGTAACAGGAAGTCTATACATCGGTAACATTATAGGTACATTACATAGTCAATACAAATCAAGTATGTGTATCTAGGTATAGCTTGATTCGTTGCGTCCGTGTACACATTGAACACAGGAAGTGAACTGTTGACTACTATTCCCCCATTATGCGATACAATTGATGAATGGCCAGACGGGCATGTGTGCTTGAGCAGAATTCAATTTGATCCCTTCAGTTAACCCCTACGCTCCAATGCTGGCATTGATTTGAATCGGTAAATAAAACGAAGCATGTTTGGTTTGGTTGTAGGAACATTTCGATATTGGAGTTTTAAAGTTTGATAAAGAGCATGTCATGTTTGAAGGACTGCATTCGATCATTGGCTTTACTTTAGGGTTTTGATTAGGACTTTAATTTGATAAAGATTTCTAAGTGGGGTCTTATCAATCTTATGATATTGATAAGTAGGTACCTACTTGATATAGTATCTTCACGTGATCTACACAATATGGTATCTATATGTAGACCACATATAGGTACATGTAATGTCAAAGTAGTTCGTTACTTATGTTATCGATGACTGTTCACAAAACTTAGGAACGAGTCTATAATTAAGTATCAAAATATGCAAATAATGAGCAAAAATCTCTGTAGAGAACACGAATCAGAAAAGGGTTTTCAACTGGCAACCCCGTTTAATTATGTAAATAAATTTTATGCATAGCAAGGCATTGTAAAACAATGCGCCAGATGAAGCTTACAGCCCACCCTTCCAAAGTAAAAGTTTTGTAAAGAACTGCCCTAAGGGCAAAACCGGTTCTGGGTTCCTTTGTTCTGAGACTTGTGCCTTTTATAGTCGTATCCAACATTCGAATATGAACGTTTTGCGTCAAATAAACTTATTAGGTATAATAATGACAATGTCATCTAACAAGATCTCAAATACATGGCTTACAATTGAACTAAACTGATCTCTTTCGCCAAAGAGAATAAAATAACTATGTACGTTCGGTATGCGGTTGCTAAACGTAGTTAGTGAATTCTCTTTGGCTATTTAATAAACCGCTACAGATTTAGGATAGTTGACGATTAGAGCGAAGTACACTTCACAAATATCTTCGTGGAGCTCGCCACGAATTTTGTGAGTGAAATCCATCCGAGTCCACTAATTTAAGCCAAATGAGGACTCGAACCATCCCTCCGTGTCCGGAGGCGCGGAAGCAGGAACTCATCACTGCCTCTAATGGCCTGAAACCACCCTCGGGTTAATAGATATCATCTTATTTATACACTGATTCGAATAAAACATGCGAATTCCGTACGACTCATTATTTTCTCTTCGAGACACCCACCAATTAAAAACGGGTTGAGGATTGATTCTGCCATTATAATGCTTCACCTTTTAGCAAAGGATTTCGAATAAAACTCCAGGCATTGTTTAAAAGGGATGCAATTGTCGGTAAGCACGAAAACATTCTAGCGCGCCGTAAAAACTGTCTACACAATTTTGAAGGCGTCTCTCAAAATTGTTATCACCTTGTGGTACCCGATTCTGGGACAATATCTCATAATATTCTTTATATCCGTCCCCATAAACACAAACGGGTCGTGGTAATGACGCCCCATCGAGGGGGAGAGGAGGTCTAACCGGCCGTTACGGTCACCGAATATGTGACCGCTGCATTTTATTACCACTTTACTCTGCCACATAATCGACCTTCGTGATGAAGGGCTCTTTTTCAACTAATATCATCGTGGTATGTCATCTTGCCATGCTCTCTAATCGGTCCTCTCAATTTCATCTTGTATTTTTAGCGATAAAAATCTGAGCGGTGAATAAGTAGTTAAACTATTCCACCGGGAAGAACGAACATATTACAAAACCAACTAGGTAATATGTCTTGTAGGACAATGTCTAAAAGTTCTCTATTGTTTCAGGTTGAGTTCCTAGAGGCGTACTGCACTCCCCGCGACACCGCGCCGCGCCGCTCGCCACAGCGCAGCCGCCGGTCTCGCGACACCCGGCGTTCCCCAGATTCCAAATGGGGGTACGATTCTCGACGTAACTACGACTTTGACACCGGTCGCAAGCCGTACGACTACGAGGGTCGACGATTCGACGGTGATTCTGGTAGACGGCCGGAATTTGACGCTGAGTCCGCGCGGAGGCGGGCTGATTACGAGTCGGCTAGGCGCACGGATTTTGATTTGTCCGCGCCTGGGTCTTCGAGGCGGAGCCCTGAAAGTGCTCGGGAAGGTTCTGTCGAGTCGCCTCCTGAACCAGCTCCTTCAGCGCCTTTGAGACACGAGAGGCAGAGGGGACATCGTGCACAGCCACTTTACGAATCTGGTAAGTACTTTATTAATCACTAGCGGACGCCGCGAACTTCGTTCCGTTCCGCCTTAAAGGAATAAAAAAAAACGGCATTAAAAGTATCCTATCTCCGTCTCCTGGTTCTAAGCTCCACCAATTTCAGCCAAATCGGTTCAGCTATTCTTGAGTTATATTAATCATTATCTAAAAAATTTAAATTGATTTTATCAATAAATTGTATTTCTAATCGTCTCGTGGCATTTGTAAGTTGTTTGTGGATTATTGTGAAATTATCAGTTCTATGAACTAGTTCACTTTTTATTAGAAAGAGATAATACAAGACATTTTTTCTCTTATTTCTAATTCAACTGATTGAATATAAAGTCGACGATGCGACGTAGAGTTTCTATTTCGATCAGTGTTGTTATTTTACAGTAAAAATTTTTTGGTACTCGCAGTCAAGTAAAAACTCTAATATGAAGCAGGAATGTTACGTGCATATAACTCAATATTACTAACGCAACAACACCGACAATTTGGTACTTAATTCAAAACAAACTATCACCATTACATCATATCGTCATATTGATTATCAAACATCCTGATAACATCATTGCAACTTAAAAAACTTGCGACGACTCGACGACAGCTCAATTGATACATTGATCGCACCATATTCCAAAATAAAATGCCTAATCTTGTGTTATCATAAATACGTTGCAAAATACCGAAACCCTCGTCATCCGTAACAGTAGCCTAAAGCTATACCTGTTTCCAACGAAGGAGTAGAAACACGTTTAGATTTTCACACTTCATTTGGTTGTTTGCCTCGAGCTCTTTAAGCATCCTATCCTCATCTCGGCTCTAGGACAAAAGCCTTTTGGCGCAGCGTCTCGGCAAAGCCTAGTTATGCCATTGTTCTCGGCAAGAATGAGTCTGGTCCTGCCTTTATTAAAAAAACACAAGAAGTTGTGATTGTTGATGGAATTGTAAATCTGTAATGCAAACTCGAGGAGGGAATTTGATGTCGCTTGCTTTCTATTTCTCGTTGAAAATAATTTGTAACTGCTGCTGGTGGTAGTTGTGTCTCTATTCCAGTTTTTGTTTGTTAAAAACCGTTTCCGATAGAGTTTGAATTCTTTTATCGATTTGCATCATTTATTATCTTCCGTATTAGGTGGTACGTCAAAAAACTAATCTGCCTTATTTTTTACAATATTTTTTAATACATTGTCCTGGGATTTCTGCTGTACTGCGTATTGAAGCTACAAAGCTACTTTTAATCAGTCTCTTTGCCGGTCTAGGTAATGGAAATATTCCCGTTAGGCTTTGACTCTGATAAATTATTTTGTGGCAACAATGTAGGCTTCTTCTTTTGTTTTATAGGGCTTAAAATACTGGCAGAGCATTATAATGGGTTATTTTATAATTTAAACACCAATCTCCGAGTTAATCTTTAAGTAGGCGCTGCTAAAAGACATAAAGTTGTACTACCCCAAAATCGTTTACATAGTATTTTCCGATTGAAAACGAATTCAATAATAAAAGCAATTTACAACTCTGAATCTTCGCACACTGATATAAGACTTCGTTTCGAGTGCGATCACACACGCTAATTATCTGCAACCTTTCACCTCCAAAACGTTTTAGAAAGACATTTAACACGTTAATCGCGTCGATTTAACAAATTTCGCCTCCCTGGTCATCCACGCGGAAAAGTAATTACGTCACGTAATGACGTCACTTATCCCCCACAGCACTTCACGCCGGGCTAATAGACAATTTGCTCAGTTTTTTATGTTGCTTTATACGGATGAATAAATGTGGATGGATAAGAGAAGAAACGAAAAGAGTTGTATAAAGTACGAGAAAATAATACTTATATTTAATTTAGTGTGTTCACAAAACATGCAGACTAAGAAATTACTAAAAGGCTGTTACAAAAAGTTTATAACAAAGACCTGCTAATACAAAGTGAAACAATATACCGCACCGCACTGAAACTTAACAAAACAGAAAACGCAAAACTAAAACAATAGCTAAAGTACAAGGTTTTACAGTTTTAAGTTTATTATAAAATGGCTTGCCTGGTCTACGTTTCGTTAGTCCTTGCGTATTGTCGCGGCTGTTCCAGTATTTTTTTCGCATTCAGGGAATACCTTTGTTGCGCGGAGCAAGTAACTCTCATTAGGGTATTTCGTGCCTTTGAAATAACATTAGCTGCGTGTGCTCCTTCAAGTATGGGGGATGTAATGCATTCATTAACTGCCTGAGCTTGATTGAAATAAAAACGAAATTAGGGTTGCTTTAGTATGTTTTTAACGAATGAATAATACATGTTTCAAGTGGCATAAGGAAGTAAACTTCAGCAAATCCATCCAGATCTCAAAAGCAAATCGTTTTGTGGAGAAAGAAAGTAAAATATCACAACCTTTTTACAATCGATTGCGTTTTCAAGTGAATATAAAAAGCCCGGACGCTCTTTTAAATGACCACTTGAGACATGCTGAAGCGACCTCAGACGTAGGAAAAGTCGGAGCTTAAGTCTTGTTACCAGCACAAGTTTTACTTTTGAACTTATAACTGACGTCTAAAATTTCCCTTTCCTTTGTTCTAGAATCATCATCAGAAGATAGGTCATCATCGTCAGAAGAGGAAGAGGACGAGTTTGGAGAATTTGACACGTTTGCTACAGCACCGTCATTGCACTCGCCAGATAGTGGCCGCTCTGATCCGCGATACGCGAACGCTCCGCGGCGGAATCCAAGTCCTTACTACTACGGTGACTTGTTCAAAACCGCTCCTCCAACTCCGGCCCCATCAGCTCCGACGGCGTCCACAACCTCGTCAAGAGGCGCTCGGTACAGGAAGTCCGCCAGCTTAGACGCGCCTCACGTGGCCCAGCGACCCAACCTGCCCAAAAGATTCTCAGTTGCCGAGGATGGATTTCGTGAGCTAGAGCGGTCATCCTCTTCGTCCGGCGAGAGCGCGTGGATGCCGCCAAGGCGCCGCGGGCGCGACGCGGCCGGCTGCGTGTGCGCCGCGCCCGACGATGTAGAAGAGCATCGTCCATCTCGCAGCGTCTTCTACGTGCCAGCGCCGCTGCCCCGCTGGCCGCAAGAGATGACCACCCGCCAGATTTACGAAACTGCTTTTGACTGCAAAATTACCCGCTCCGATGATGATTTGGATGACTTCGACCGCGTCAGTAACCACCCTGCTCTCTTACAAGCTGAGGAACGCAAAGTCATTTCCTCGGCTTCTTCCGCTTTTGAAGCTGTCGAACGTGGTGAACCTGACTACAAAGGTCGTAGAAAGGTTACAATGAAGACAGATAGTGTTCGGCGCTCCAAGATTCCCACTATTCGTCAAAAAAGGGAGAATGAGACCAATGCTTGTGCTCTATCTGAAGAATTAGAGAAGGTTCACATTGAAGAAGACGAACGCACAACATCGGTATCGCAGTTGCCGCTGCGAGGATACACACCGTCACCGCCATCAACCGCACCTCTGCCGACAAAATTTCAACAGAAAGACGGATCTGCCATGAACAGCATAAAGAGCGCACCAAACTTGCCTCAATCGCAGCCGGCACATCCTCGTCTGAAAGATCTTAGGTTACCCGTGAAGTCTCTGCGCGCTCGCGATACGCCGACCAGCAGTGAAGCCAGCATGGCGGACGTAAAAGGCTCATTGTCAACCGACCTCGATATTGGTCAGCGCCTTAGGGACTCCAGTCGTGATTCCCGCGATGATGAAAGGGGACAATCAAAAGACGGGATTTTTTTAGAGATTAAGGGTCGACCCACTTCCGATTCTGACACACCTGAACGGAATCGGTATACTGGGCCTAAGGGGGTCGGCCCTATAATGGAATTTAAGGGTAGGCCTGGCGTTACCCGCCCACGGCGCAAGTACTCCAGCACTGAAAGCATGGCCACCAGCAGCAGTGGCGGGAGCATGGAGTCCTTGCGTAGCAGCAACAGTGAGGGAGACAGGAGCAGCAGTAGCTCCGAGAGCCGCCACTCCTCATCACTGAGCTCACACAGCTCAGATTCTGGAAATGTTCCGTTCACAAAATCCCATCATCACATGCATCTGTCGGGGTTTGGGAACCATCCAAATAAGCTGCACATATTGAGCCCAATATCAGATAAATCTTCGCAAGAACCAGGATCGGAAACATCGGATAACAATAAAAATAATAACTCGCAAAAAGTGTCCCCCGAGGATGGTGAAACCGGAAACACAATACAAACAACTGTCGAAATCGTTGCCAAACCGAAACGCCGAGCGTTGCAAAACAGGAACCTTCTGAATCTTACGTTCAGACACTCGACCCCCGGTGACTCGGAAATTCAAGGATCTGATAGTGGAATTTCCATTCATTCGAGAGAGGGAGTAGATTCTCGGAACGCGTTCGTAAACTTCAAAAACAACAGCAACTCAGAAGAGGAAAAGAAAAAGGAAGATGTGGACCTATCCGATTTGCCATTCGATATGCCGAAATTGAGGAGGCGTCGAGCTGAAGCCGAAGCCGACTTACGAACCTTGCCATTCGATATGCCAAAACTGCGCCGAAAGTTGCGCGGACAATCACTACAGCTCAACAATGACTTCGCAGGAGTCATCTCTGATGCCTCCTCGAGCCAGAGCGTCCAAGACTTGAATCAAGGTTTGTTATTTTCTTTTCACAAGCAATTCATCACATAAATGTCAAATCAGTTTCCCGGAGGGATTTCGAGCGATCAGTTCATTTGAAATCCATTTATGTCAGTAGGATTTACTTGTCAATCCTGGAAGGAGGTGCACGAAGGGTCTGTCTAGTCAATTCTTTGCATTCTCGTAACTCGAAACGACCGGCATCGCATTATGCCGATTAAGATGTATGACTCCGGATTACTCCACACGAAAGTCTCTGGTCTAACGCCCAATATTTAATTTGCTTGAGTGCTTTTTGAGGGAAACTTTTTCCTGTATGTTGGGAGCAATTTGTAACCGTTATGTTGAGTTAGGAGTTCGCAATCTTTAGTATTGCATGCGGTTAGACGGGCAAAGATTTCCCGTCTTTAGACAAAGTGTTTTTTCTTACTTTTTTATTTATTTTTCAGGAAATAAACATGACAAGCCAAACTTGAAGTTGAATTTCGAGAGCGGTAGCGGTTCCGGCAGCTCCAAGGGACTGCATTTGAATTTGGGACCTATTGCGCCGCCTCGTGACCTTGTTGATGCCTCACTTCCACTTGATCGTCAAGGGTAAGTACTTTGAGTGCAAATTTCAAACACAGATCCTGAAAACTATATTTCACGATTCTGCAACTTGTGACATGTGGAACTTTGATAGGAATATTTGATTTATTACACGCATTACTACATACTACTGGTTCCTTTTTCACTTATTCCACTGGTGGACAAAAAAATTAAGTAAACAGTAAAATAATCTTAGTTGATAATAATGTATAGTATAAACATTTGATTGTCTGAATGCTTATTTTATTAGCCTAAAGAAATAAAATATTTTGACTTTGACATTGTTGTACTTACAGTGTTTTATAGGTTATGTTTTTCTTTTCAGGTGGTACCACGGAACGTTGTCTCGCGTTGAAGCTGAAAGTCTGCTGAGAGAAGCGGACGAAGGCGCGTTCTTGGTTAGGACCAGCGAGTCTGCCAAACATGACTATTCATTAAGTCTGAAGTAAGTCTTCTTTATAATTAAACACCCATATTGATATTCTCATGTTTCATTAAATATGTATAATTACAATATTACAATATTGAAATCTATGTGTCAAATGTTTTGTAAACCTTCCTCTTGAATCACTCTATCTTCTAAAAAAGCCGCATCGAAATTCGTTGCGTAGTTTAAAAGATCTAATATCATACCTAGGGACAGACAGAGCGGAAAGCGACTTGTTTTATACTATGTAGTGATTTCATTGTCTGGTTTTGTTTCTTTTATTAAGCAAAAGTCATTACTTACCTTCTGTTTTTATTAATTGCAGGTCAACCAGGGGTTTCATGCATATGCGTATCTGCCGCGGCACAGACGGTTACACATTAGGAGGTGCTGCCACCGCCTTCCCGACCGTGCCAGCATTGATGAGGCATTACGTTACCGCCCAGAGACTCCCGGTCAGGGGCGCGGAACATATGGCTTTGTCCACTCCCTTGCCAGCAGTCTTGCTTTGAGAAACTCATTGCAAAACTATGGTATGAACTTCACAACGCCTGGTAAGGCAAGAATGCGCGTTTTTTAACGTTGTTCGCGGTAGAGCACCGATGCCGAACAAGATGGGTGTACATAGGAGAAACTTTTGATTGCTATAGCACAATCGCATTATTTATTCATAGATATCGTTAGAACCAGTGAATATTACCAAAGAATTAGTTATTATTTAAGCCTGTATCTATGCTAGTCCGAATAACGCAGCCAATTTGTACTATAAGTTATTTATTCGTATGTATTTTCAGTATCGAAATAGTTTTGTTTAGGATCGTATGATATTAATCATTGCTTATTTAGAGGCGAGTTATTATTATTCTGTATTTATTTGTAAACTCGCCAACATATATTTTGCTATAGAATAGAACCATATAAACTGTAAAAGATTAATAAAACGATTGGTCAGCGGCAGTTAAGCATTGCTTAGGCGACCGCTGATGACTAAGGTAGCAGAGCGTGGAACCTACTGGCTTTCGTTTTAAATTTTGGACTTAGATCTAACTTGGGTCAACCCAGCTACAGTTTCATAATATTTATTAGACTTAGTTAATATTACCGACCTATGTACTTAGGTATGCTTACTGTATTTATCAGTTGACGCAAACGATATGTATCAACAAATAGTTTTCTGGAGATTTTTGTTCAGAATTCCTATCATTGTGCTTATCAATTTGACCTCTACGGTTTGTAAATAGTTTCGCAACGCAATAACATGGCCTAAGTTGATATGAATAGAACAGTGAATTATAAAATAACCTTACAACATAAGAATCCATTATCCTTGAAGCGTGTTGAACTTGGAATAAACGACACAAATACAATAGCGCTGTAGTGACTCACTATGAAAATATTTGAAATGAAAATAGCGTGTTTGTGCAAATTTTTATACAGCAATATTCCGCAAGGCCGGAAACAAACCACCAATTTTATTTATACGTTTTCGTAGACTATCAAAGTTGTCACGAGCATTGATCGTGATTGTAATGTGTAACCTTAATTCGATAGCAGTAGAGTTGATTTTAGATCCTGGATTATGGCTCGTTATTTAAAGATGGCGCGATCTTCTTTTTTTTTTGCAATGAAATGACGTTACAATCTGTAGGCACATTTGAGAAAGGAAAACTCTGGTATTATAATGGAAGCTATAACTTCGAGCTATAAGATATACTTCTCTTTAACGGCAACGCACGCAACTTTATGCTGCCAAGCACGCAAATTTTGCTAATACACCATAATTATAATTCCGGCATTGTATCCGAAAAACAAAAAAAGACCGCGCCAACTCTGATTGAGCTACCTATAAATATTGTGAGTCATGATTCCACGTGGGTAGACCGGTCACGAAATCGTATTGATTTAAGTACAAATAGTACGCCAGTACGCATAGAATACGGCTATCGCACATTAATAACTGAGTGTGGTAAATTATAGTTTTAATGCCCAATTTTTTAACTTAAAATAACAATTTGATTTAATCACACATGCTATTTTTTAGACGGTTTTAAAGACAATGTGTTCTTTGTCATTTATTTGACCTTATTGAACAGAATCTACTGTATATAAAGGACATATTGGAAATCCATAGAGAATAAAGCGTGACTTTTTTCGTTACATAAAAACTGAAAAAAAGCAAGTGTGAATCGACTCCATAGATTTTTATATATTTCTTACCAGATAATATTCTAATCATAACCAATAAGCACGTATCATACATAATCATAGAACTAAATAGCACGTGTTATGTATTTTCACGGACTTGATTATATGTTTTGTTAACATTAGAATTTAAGGGTTTATAGTAGATGTTACAGTGGGTCCCTTTTTTATAGGTTAGAAATCCATGACATAAAATAGCAAATAGCATGTTTCATGAAAATGTCAATAAGCATTTTGTTTTGTTTTGGGTCGCATTCAAGAACGGAGATACGTATATAATTAGGAACTAAACCGTTACCGTCTTTTGTTTCTAGAGCGTATTTTGTTTTTAGATTGTAGGTATTTTGGGTTCGTGGCTTAGGCCCCCAGTGGTCGACGCACCTGTGGTCGACGCCCCCG
Organism: Eupithecia abbreviata; assembly: GCA_943735965.1. Lineage (NCBI taxonomy): Eukaryota > Metazoa > Arthropoda > Insecta > Lepidoptera > Geometridae > Eupithecia > Eupithecia abbreviata. The sequence continues at coordinate 10,061,222 of OX030990.1, forward strand.
GTCAGTTTAATTTAATCCGATTTTTTTTTTTATCAAATGTACTGGCAGGCATAAAAGGCATAAGCTTGTAATATATTATATCATAACCATAACTATTTTGCTTCAAAGGTCAAATAGACTGTAGGTACATGTCAAAACTGCCGAAAAAGTTGTCAAAAGACTATCGCCTGCCTACAATATTCATAATTTGTAATGTTCCAATAAAACGCCCCGAAACGCATGTGCGGCGCAACACAACCGCTGTTTAGAGCGGCAGCACGAATTTTTTAGGTTAAAAAAAGATCGCAGTCGTCGAAAAAAAATCGCAGTCAAAGTGTTAAGAAGCTATTGTTCGTTGTTGAATGCGACCTATTTATCTAATGTTCTTAAAATTGTTTTAAACAACGATTTAAAAACAAATGTGTTGAGTGGCAGCTTCTTTACTTATTCACTCTGTGATTGTCAGCAATCAATCAATAAATTTCTTTCCGGCCCTGGTGGGGGCACAGAGAGGGGCCTCGAGGCTTGGCCTCATTACCCCGGCGTCAACTCGACGGGTGACGACCCCTCGGTCCTTGGGTTTTGTGGGAATATATTTTTTCCCCCCTTCTCAATGTTTTTTTTTTGGCTTCATTTAGTTTGTATATTTTTTTTGTGTTTTGTTTTTTTTTTTTTTTTTTAATAAACCCATGGACTCTATTGTGGTTCCGCAGGGATTGTCAGCTCATTGCATGATAAAAGCCAAAACATGTTGTGTTTAATATATAAGTTTGTATTTATTATAGGTATATATGAGCGTTCTGTGTATCATATTTTGGTGTATCATTCATTAATTCATTATTTATACCTAAGCCCGGTTGAAGTATCAAAACGATGAAAAATCATTTAAAAATCAGTTCAGTAAACCTTTAGCCGGGCATTCATTTAACTTATAAGTTAATATTTAACAAGATCTCAAATGAATAACTTCCTGAATATTATTTCAGTTACCTTAGACTTAATTTTGATTGATTTGTACCTGATTTTTGAAAATCGTTGTTTGAGACTTAAAATTACGTTTTAACAGATTTATTTTGTTATTGTAATTAATTTAAATACAGTAGTTAAGTAGTGTTGTATGGGAATGAGCGAATTTGTATGTGTTCCAACTTAAGTGTATGTAGGTAATATCACCACCGCAAGGCAGCTTACGCAAGCATGCAAAACTTCATGTTTTTTGTTTAGTCTTAAAAATGTACTGTAGTTTTAAGTAAGGGTGAATACACATTAGTGATTCCAATAATCCGGGTCCACACTATCGTCTCTGACGATTTTTAACTTCTGCTAAAATGTAGAATCAAATCACTGTGTGTACAAACCCTAATAATGTATGTAGTAAACACATAATGGAATGGTAGAGGTAATAATAATGTCATAATACGTGGGGGTTTCAAAAACGTGTCAAAATTTTTGGAAAAACTTATTTAGGTCCAGATCAGGATGTAGGGAAATATTATAGCTTATGGTAGTTATAATCAACGGTAATATCGAAGGTGTAGTTTGAGTTGAATGAAATAAATTCCATAAACAAAATATTATACGTTTTTTATTGATAAAATCCTCATTCCTTTAGTCCTTAGCATTTTCATTACCTACCAATTGAATTTTACCCACAATTTCATCTGATGAAAAGTTAAGGTGTCACCGACGATGTATCAGGAAGGTCTAGACTAGATCATACCTATTCACTCTCGTCTTGAAGCATCTCAGGATAGGACTCAGTAGAAACCACAAAGAAAAAAAAAATTGCTTAGGTACAGACAGATTCCAGAGATATTCTGTATTCTTTGGGCACAGATGTTTGATTGTAAAAGATGATGACCATTCTTTGTTAATGGCAATAATTATGGTCGGACACTTTTCTGCCAGGTTCAAGTAAAGGAAAATAATTGTTAATTATCTGAACCATTAGATTCGTTGTAGGTAGAAGTTATTCTGAAGTAGAATAGCTCCCACCGTTTACATTTAAAATCCTTACGCACAGCGCCATCTATGAGTAACTGTTCGTAGTAGATCAGCATCGTGAATTCGTGAGTAGCTGAGGTATAACCAAGGTTCTTCATCTAAGCCGAAAACTTGAGGTAGTTTGAACGTCATTCCCATGTTGCGTAAAGCTTCTAAAGTTAACTACTAGATGGCGCAATCCAAAATTGAATTAAAATATAATAACTGTTGTTTTTTCTCGTCTAGATTTTTTCACAAGTCAATGTTCGCGTTGTTCGATTTTATGAGTTCGCTATCCCGTGATTTGTGAGAACAAAGCTCATTTAATTTTGCTTCGGTTGGGTTCGAGTTTTAATCACATTAGAACCTATGTCTGAGGTTGACTTTGCAAAACTAAAATTCTGAGAGATGAGCATAAATGGATTTGTTCTGGGCAATCAATTGAATTTGAACCTTTTCAATTATGTTGATTAATAATATATGTTAAAAACAATATCGCCATATAGCCTACTATTCTTTTTAAATGAAGCCTAAGTAGTTAGAGGCCTTATAGTTGAGCAACGGGGCTTCCTTTTCGTGCAACTGATTTTGTTCCTCGTTGCTCAACTCTAAATATAATATAAATTGTCAATTTTTGCACTTTCTAGTTTTTTTGGATTCGGGTTTTTTTTTATAAAGATATTTTAGTCGAAAAAGTAACTAAAATATTTCTTGACAAAAATGATAGATGATGATATAGATGATGATAGATGTAATGTAGAAAATAACAGAGCTTAAAAAAATAAAATCAATGTCAGAGTAATGTCATGAACACGAGAAAAAGCTAGTTTTTTCAACCAAAAGGTAAATTGATACCTGCTAAACTAATGCGTCTCTAAAGGAAAGCGTAGCGTACCTAAGAGCAAAGTTTCTCGCACCATATTTACCTCACTAATAATACCTACCTCCTGCTGACAGATTGAGGTTGCGTAAGTTTCTTCGAGCGGGTAACGTGAAAGTTCGGAGAACTTATTGGATTCTCAAGTTGCCCCTATGTACAGTCAACGATAAATATTCATAATCTTGGAGCTTGAACGCTGTTTGTCTACAAGAGTTCTTCAGGTATCCTAGAATCAAAAAAAGCCAACCAAGCCAAATCCAAAACAGTTAGGGGAAAGTCATGGAAGTTATGATCTAGATTTATGACAAAAGAAAACCTGCATTATGTAGTGTTTTTGTATCTTTTCCTTTAGCGGCAAATTGAGCCTATTTATTTTTCAAATATGACAACGTGTACCTACTTTTGCACTTACGAATTTAGTAAGGATTAATATTTGCAAAGAAACGCATTAATAAATAAATTAATAAATAATGCTGGACAATTCACACAGCATTATCTAGCCCCATGGTAAGCAGAGCTTGTGTTATGGGTACTAGATAACTGATATACATATGTAATACAATACATAGATAGATATTTTTTATTATACATAGAAAACGACCAGAACACCCGAAACAAATGTCTGCAGATCGTACACACAATTATTCCGAGGCGTGAATCGAACCCGCAACACTCCTGCGTCGCAGGCGGACCTTCGCCCACCGCGCCACATGGGTCGTCAATAATCTTTAATTCCCTACTATTACTTAATTAATATTTAAATGAAGTTTGGAACCTGTGTTCTTAACTCTTTGACTGCGATTTTTTTTCGACGACTGCGATCGTTTTTTGAACCTAAGCCATTCGTGCTGCCGCTCTACACAGCGGTTGTGTTGCGCCGCACATGCGTTTCGTTCGAAAAATATTACGGCTGTGCTGAGTCACACAGGTCTGTATTTTCTCAGCCGCTGCGCTAGTGTGGATTTACGCATATTAGTCACTTGTAGAAAGCACGGTATGTAGAAAACACATACCGTGTGATTTCAGCAATCAAAGTGTTAATGAATGTTGTACACATGACAAATTCTGTAAAAAATGCAAACTAAGTATGCAGTTTTTATTGAGCTCATAATTATTGAGCTAATAACTCATATCACGACTTTTCTCTCACTCTCATAGTCTCGGAATTGGCAATCCATTCCCATCTCAAAAATACACCCTGTATATAAGCTAACTGAAAAAAAATCGTTTATGAAAACAGTCAATATTCCGGACATTTGTTGTTAACTGTACCTAGTAACTGAAGCATTAAGCTATTCGATCCTGGGCCGAATTATTCTGTAGAAAAGAATTATTAATATCTATTTTTAAATTTTAATTAAAATACATTATAACAAGAGGAACAAAAAAAGGATCTTTGTTAATAATTCTATAAGTTAAAAAAAATACCCCCCCCCCCCCCCCCTTAAATGTCTCAAGCATAATATTTCATATCACACTGAAAAGATTTCAGCTTGCCTGACATTATATAAAATATCCTTTGAAACCTTTTAGAACGGCTTTTTGTTTACATCTTTTCAATATTAGAGTCTATTCGCTTCGCCCGGTGAAAGCAAATATGAGTTTTCAAGATCAAAAACGTCTTTATTTGTGAGTTTCGGTAAATAAGGCTGATTTCACTTTGTTTATTTATTATTTGTCGAGATGATGGGTCTTGAGTGATTACATACATGTTATCAGTAAATAAAGTAAGTCAGACTAAAGAATAAAGAAATATATTTAAAAGGTTTACTATTTAAAATTTTAATAATATTTTATTTTCATTAAAGGTTTTTTATTTGGCGATAAGGCCGCCCTTTATACCTTTATTTCTGTATTGTTTTCTGTTTTATGTGTTATAATAAAGTTTTTTCTATCTATCTATCTATTTAACAATACTTTCATTCCGATAGAGTTCAAATTTAATTTTCTTTGTGGTTCAAGAAGGTACTGAACTGAACTGAACTATACTCACTGAACTGAACTATACTCACTTATACTCACTGGGATGTAAATAATATAAGTTTAAGTCATACAAAATACCAAATAACAAATGAGAGATATGGGAGATATTTTTTCTATTTATTGAGCTAGTACAGAAATACACCTACAATAACACTAGCCATACAGGAATTACAATAAAATTGACAGATTCGAAGTACTTACAATATTTGCCATTTTGTGAAAATGATACACAGAATTTCACGTTCACCGAAGCGGGAGAGAGTATAATCTTTTTGCCTGTAATATTAGGTAAATTCGGGGCCAAAGTAGCGCTACGTCGTAGAATCTCTACGCCGTAGCGTTACGTAGCACTTCGTAGCATTAAGGTAACACATAGGCACAATAAAATTTGAGACTTTAGGTGGATTTTTCTCATTAACAAACAACAATTTTACAGTAATAAAAAGGTTTTAAATGTTTTATGGACATGGATATAATAATGTAGTAATGGCCCATCCATCAAAACAGATTTTTACTAAGAAGAAAAACTTCTTAAATAGTGTTCTTCTTAAATAAGTTCTTTAGATTAAGTGTCTTATATATTGATCCATGTTAGAATATACAGAGAGCCTCATTCTAGTAACTTCCAAATTTCGAGCATTCGACACAACTGGACAATAACCCTCCTTCGTTGGTAGTCGGGTAAAAACGGACCAAAAAGCTACACGTTTTCAATATAACGTATCCATAAATAAATAATAAACCCTAACCAAACTGTCTTGTTATGAAATTTACTACATTTCTGTTGAAGCCGAACAAAAAGCTGACCCAGTTGTGGTGATACATAATTCAGAAGTTGACCTAAACCGTTGTTCTTGGATATCTATTTTAGTTTCTTGAACTTTAATTAACCTGGAGAATTTTGACCGTATTGTGTGACCTGACTATATCTTCAAAAGAGCTTATTTTATTAGACTTCAAATAAGACCAAAGGAACAAAGTGGTACTAATAATAAGGTATTTATTTATCAATCTCATTGCAATAAAACTTTTGAAACTATGGCTTTTAACTAAAAAGTAATTTAGAACGGGATATTTATCATGAACCAAAGTTATCGACATAGCTCTGAGAATAAGCAAGCTGAAGGTGGCAGTGGGCCGGCCATATCTCGCGAAGAACCGACGGCCGCTGGGGCAAACGTGTTCTTGAGTGGAGACCACGACTCGGTAAACGTAGTGTACTAATATAGGCTGATGATGATGATGATTTATCGTGATTTGAGTTTTTTGCAACCTAATATTTCGGCACATTTTATGCGCCATGATCACGGAATAACGGAAGTCACTGTGAGTTAATTTTTATCCGCAGACATACCGATGTTATAATTTAGACATGTCTATTAATAATAAAATATATATATAAATCAATGCATATTATCAATTATATACTTTTTTAAGTCTTTTCAAGTCGTGTGCTGTATTTGTTTACTATAGTTAGATAATTAAGATTCTTGCTCTATCAGAATAAATATAATATATATTTTCATTTCATTTCAATTCTTCAGTTTTTACAACGACTAGTCATGGTAAATATCCCGTTATATATTTTATTTTATTTATTAAATACACAAAACACATTACAATGTTATCTCAAATAATCATAAAAAAGTAATTTTAATCTACATTGTACCGTAAAGATGTGTGTACAGCTTACTTAGTAAATTTTAAGACATTAAATCTTATTACAGGTTATTAAGGCTTTGAATATATAATTTGTGTTAAAGAACTCTGTTAGGATTTTAAGTGGTAGCTACAAACACTCTAATTTTCGCAATCTTAAAAGGCTGAGACTTCCTTGGCAAAAAACCTTAGCAATATACAGTTTTTTTCAAAAGACAATTATTTTATTTCTTTAGGGTTACATAATAAGCATTTAGACGGATAGTAAGATAATAATGTTATTGGTAAAGTCGAATAATTTAAATTAAGGGGCATACTAACAATTAAATATATTGTATGTATAGTAAAATGATTAGTATGTTCTTTGAGAAAATAAAGAATTTTAAAACCGATTACAAATTGTCAATGTTGGTACTCAATAATAATTCGATTCGCACATGACAAGTCAAAATACCATAAATTATTATCAAATAAGAAATAAAATAACTAATAATATAGCAAAAATATTAAAAGTTTACTCTGTATTTCTCTGTATCTCTGTATTAACGTAGGTACTATTGATCTCCTCTGGTAGGTGTAGGTAGGTAACAGTATGAGTCTCAGCCCTCAGCCCAGATGCTCCAATAAAAGACCTTTCACGAAGATTGATGGTAAACCTCTATAGCCTTTATTTGCACGGAATAAGATGTCCGGAACAGCGCCCGTCACCCGAGGGCATTACACTAATGCGGTGCGATGGGACGCCAAACTAGTTATTATTTATTTATTATTTTTAGCCATTATTGTCCCATTGCTGGGCAAAGGCCTCCCTTTTCTCCTTCCACTCCTCGCGATCCAACGCTGCTACAGGACACGATGGAAGATGTGCATCGAGCTAGTCACGTGAAACGAAATAATTATTGCTGGAAAATTCACACATCATCATGATCAGCCTATGTTAGTCCACTTGGACATAAGCATCCCCTAATGAGCGCCATAGTACCCAGTTTTCAGCTTGACGCATCCAGCATCTCCCTGCAATCTTTTTCAGGTCGTCCTCCCAGTCGGCCAGATCGCGTCCAAAACTAAGTTTGGCGATTCGTGGTCTTCACGAACACGTTTACCCTAGCGATTGTCGATTCTTCCAAAGTTATCGACATAGCTCTGTCAATAACTTCGGTTCTGTGTCGGATGTATTCAATACGAATCCCATCGTTCAGAAAAGCTCCGAGGATAGCTCTTTCCATAGCTCGCTGAGCGACTTTGAACTGGTGGATCGGATCAGCCCTACCGTGAGTGTCCATCCAGGTATCAGTTCCGTAGGTCTGATTTAAAACTGTCGTTATTTTGTTTGTGTGAAAAAATAAGAGAGTCTTTTACACATTAAAAAATCTGACCTATCGGTGATTGCGTAAATCGCAACGTTTTCGTGTTCCCCAACATTTGTTTCGTCCAATAAAGGTAAGGTTTTGCGAAATGTTCTGTATATTCTCATCTTTTATTGGATCAGCTTTGGTTTGTCGATGTGGGTTTTATTGGAAGTCACCTTCGTTGACATTTGAAGAGAATTTAGAGATTTCGCAATATTGTTCGTTCGAGACATCTTTTGTGGCTGTTATCTCTGAAAATGGAAGAGGCAAATAAAAAGGGCTCTACTTTATTGTCTGGTTTTGTTACGTATGTTTCAAATATCGATAATATTTTCAGGAAAAAACGGAAGGAAGATATACGTACTGTTGGTCTGTATTTTTATTTATGTTCATTCACAGATTTCTTCGTCAGTTGTGGACCGATTTTGATGTTTTATAGGTGGCCTTTAAATGTTTCGAATGGATTAATATTTGTCCCTTAAAGCTTTAATAACAGTCTAAATTGCATTTTTGCTGAATAGACAGCAATATCGTTGGCGTAACTCCCGCCTATAGAAGTGAACCCCTACACCGCTTTAGTAGTTTCAGTTTCTATTGACTTTGGGTACGCAATTACACATATCGCGCACCGCTTACCACTAGTTACTATTTACTTCAACTAAGTAATATCAACATAGACAGTCAAATTCCGACAACTAATAATAAAACCTGCTCGAACGGGATGAACTGTCTGTTTGTAACTTGATAATCCGGATAAAACCGCAAACCTTGATATTTGTTCGACCGGACCGGATACCGACCGTACCGGGCTGTGGAGGCTTTGTTCTAACCTGATGGAATGTTACAGGAATTGAAAGTGATTGGATATTTGGATTTTATTTTTATGCTGGACAATCACAGAGCATCATCTAGTTCCCAAGATGAGCAGAGCTTGTTTATTATATTATATACTAGGTACGCCCCGCGGCTTCGCCTGCGTGGAAAACTATGTGTCAAATAGTTTATAAACTTTCCTCTTGAATCACTCTATCTATTGCTGTATACTGCATTAAAATCTTAGATCGGATCTAAGCGATATAGCATGTTTGTTGCAAAGATATGTTTGTTTATACGAGTACAAAAGTCATTTATAACGGTATATTTAGATACCATGATTTGACTTCATTTTTATATCCCGTTGTTAATGCCTTTTGTTAATAACCATGATAGTTTCAATAGTTTTATATGTATATTATGTTTATCTATGTTCAAATAACAAGAAGACCTCGATGCCGGTATTATATACTCGCCGTGCAACCAAGATAAAGGCCGAGCCGAGCACGAGGCGAGACGTCTCAACAAATTTGGAATGCCAGGATTATCTGTAGCACTATTTTTTTTATTTTTTTTTATTTAGCCTGTTTCATCCCACTGCTGGGCAAAGGCCTCCCCCAAATCTTTCCACTCAGCTGGCGAGACGACCTTAAGGCCTTCCTCGGAGATTGGTGGGAGATCGCACGTGACCGCACTGAGTGGAGCACTTATTATGTGACAAAACTCCTGCCAAGGCTCCCATTGGACGATTCGAATAATATCGAAGCGCGACGTCTCTTATTTGTATGGGATTTTGCGTAGTTCTCTGTCCGTACGATAGAGGTGCTGTATCAAAATTTATGGATAAATGAGACGTCTCACTATCACATACTGATACTATCGTTTATATTATCTGTGATATCGTCAAATGGATTCACCTCTCTGGTACAATACAATACAATATATCTTTATTGCACCATCAACACAAAAAAAGGATCTTAATACTAACTTAATCTAGTGGCACAATTGGCAGCCATATCGCTAACAGCGATTTCTTCCGCCTTCCGCCTGCGACGCAGGAGGTTGTGGGTTCGATTCCCGCCTCGGAACAAACGTGTGTACGATCTGCAGATATTTGTTCTGGTCTTCTATGTATAATAAAAAATATCTATCTATGTAATGTATTGTATTATGTATGTCAGTTATCTAGTACCCATAACACAAGCTCTGCTTACCACGGGGCTAGATAATGCTGTGTGAATTGTCCTGGATTATTTATTTTTATTTATATATTTATTTATTTTATTTCTTCCAGGCAACCGTTGGATGGATAGGATCAGATTACACTAATATTATAAATGCGAAAGTGTGGATGGATGGATTGATTGTTTGTAACTTCTTCACGCCAAAACTACTGGACGGAACCGGCTGAAATTTCGCATTGATGTGGGCCAATAGAAACATCGAATAATATACATACATAGGCTTATTAATCCATAGATCACTTGCCATTGGAAAAAAATTGTTTTAAAAGTTTTCATAGAAACAACGCATACGAAGCCGCCTGCAGAGGTTGAAGTTAGAATAATTATACTAGTTTCAATATGTTTATTTCTTGGCAATTAAATATTTTTTTATATAATCGCCAAGGTGAACTTAATATAACTGAGTTAACTTACCTAGGAATCAACGAACAGAAACGGAAACAGCATGACTCTGAAATTAGAATAATTATACTAGTTTCAATATGTTTCTTTCTTGGCAATTAAATATTTTTTTATATAATCGCCAAGGTGAACTTAATATAACTGAGTAAACTTACCCAGGAATCAACGAACAGAAACGGAAACAGCATGAATCTGAAATTAGAATAATTATACTAGTTTCAATATGTTTCTTTCTTGGCAATTAAATATTTTTTTATATAATCGCCAAGGTGAACTTAATATAACTGAGTAAACTTACCCAGGAATCAACGAACATAAACGGAAACAGCATGACTCTGAAATTAGAATAATTATACTAGTTTCAACATGTTTCTTTCTTGGCAATTAAATATTTTTTTATATAATCGCCAAGGTGAACTTAATATAACTGAGTAAACTTACCCAGGAATCAACGAACAGAAACGGAAACAGCATGAATCTGAAATTAGAATAATTATACTAGTTTCAATATGTTTCTTTCTTGGCAATTAAATATTTTTTTATATAATCGCCAAGGTTGTCGCCAACAGGTTGTTGGAACTCAATATAACTGAGTAGAACTTACCCAGGAATCAACGAACAGAAACAGAAACAGCATGACTCTTGTATTAGGTATAGTATACCATAAATCGATAAGCAAGCATCCCCTGCTAACTAGACAGATAACGTGAGGATCCGGAGCAAAGATGAATACAACATGAGAGTTGTTCACTTCAATATGAATTATTTAATGGACCATTGGGGCAGTATTATTCGCGGTAGTGGTTCAAGCAAAGTAATAATAGAAAGAAAGTGATTTCTCACCCCTTTACTGTAAAAATATATAAATAAAAAAAGAGCTTTATTGTTCCAAAATACACAATATTGATAAAAAAAACTTTAGTATACCTAGGGGTGGCGAGATAAGGAAGAGGCCTATACTCAGCAGTGGGTGTTATCAGCTGATTAGATAGATATATAAGTATACTATTGTGTATATAAAAAACTTTCCTAAAATACAATACAATACAAAAATTCTTTATTGTACATCATAATCAAATCAATCATTACAAAAATACATTATATGCGACATGTACATGTTCAATGTAAAATACTTAATATACTAACTTCTGTGAAAGCCTCCTCCAAGTTACTTCATTTCTCTCTGTCTATCGCTGTGCGGGGCCAGAGTTTGCCCGCTACTTTTATGAGATCACCGTCTCACCTCTTCAGCGGTCGTCCTCTTCTCTTGTCCATTGTATAGGTTACTCTACTGTACTCCCTTTACTGTACCACACAATAAAGTGTAATATATCTCACTCATGGGTATTTCGGTTATACGAACACTCTACGATCGATGTGGCGCGGTGGGCGAAGGTCCGCCTGCGACGCAGGAGGTTGCGGGTTCGATTCCGCCTCGGAACAATTGTGTGTACGATCTGCAGATATTTGTTCCGGGTGTTCTGGTTGTTTTCTATGTATAATAAAAAATATCTTTCTATGTAATGTATTGTATTATGTATGTCAGTTATCTAGTACCCATAACACAAGCTCTGCTTACCACGGGGCTAGATAATGCTGTGTGAATTGTCCTGGATTATTTATTTTCATTTATTTATTTTACTCTAAGGCAAAGAAAGCCCCAAAATGACATGGTTTTTACTGTGTTTTACTGGTAAAAGCAGCGACTTGTATATACAAGTCCCTGCTTTTACCAGTAAAACACATATTTGAAAGAATTTCAAATATTTGAAAGAATATAATAATGTTAGACAACAGTATTTCAAAAAGGCTCCAGATATAGGACTATATTGTTATGCATTTTATTTAAGTTCTATGAAGTTTGTACGATAAAATTTATCCACATAAAACGCCTTAGACCTTTCTCAAACTTTATTAACATCTGTGTTTTTCTGTTTTTTCACATTCTGGTAATGAAGAAAACTATCACTGAATTCCATATAAATTGTAAAATTTCAGTAAATATCTAAATTGTGAAAAAATACTACTGTGTACCTATAACGTTAAGTTAAAATTAAAAACATTTGATTATTTAGGAAACCAGGTCATAGTACTGGTTGACTTAAATAAGAAATAATAATTAATTGTAAAACATAAAATATACCGTTCAAAATATTTGTATTACTGTAAAACGGATAATAAAGAAAGAAAGAAAGAAAGAAAATACATTTATTGATTCACAAGTAGGTACAGCTTGCTACTAAATAATAATAATAATATATATTAAGGACTTACAAAGATTATAATTTCAGTCTGAAATAATTTAAAATACAATTTAGCAAGCTTTGATTAAAGCGAGAAATGAGATGGATGAGACAAGACAGTGATAAAGTAAATTTTCATTGGCCTTTTCATTATTTTGGGGTTTGAATCTGTTTTGCCTCTTAGAGTCTGTACGTCTGTCCACCTGTCAGGGGGTTACTGTATCTCATCCAACCGTACTAATTAGACAGTCGAAACTTCCAAAGAATATGTTTTTCCTTGCCGTTATTAGAATAGATACATATACATACATATATATAGATATATTGTATATAGGTAGAGTGGAGACCGATTTTGTCAGTTTCTTGTTCATTTGTTATAAGTTTAATTCATAAGAGTTCTGACAAAATAAAAATCTTTTTACTTTTAGATATACGAAGGTGGGCGAAGGTCCGCCTGCGACGCAGGAGGTTGCGGGTTTGATTCCCGCCTCGGAACAATTGTGTGTGCGATCTGCAGATATTTGTTCCGGGTGCTCTGGTCGTTTTCTATGTATAATAAAAAAATATCTATCTAATGTATTGTATTATTTATATAACTTATCTAGTACCCTTAACACAAGCTCTGCTTACCATGGGGCTAGATAATGCTGTGTGGATTATCCAGCATTATTTATTTACGTGGTGGACCTTCGCCCACCGCGCCACATCGGTCGTCTAAATGTTATGTAGTTTTAGTTATGAAAATCGATACAAAAAAATAAAAAAAACTATCTTATTAACGTACATATTTTCTATGAAAATAACCAGTTATTAAGCTTTCTAATTACATTATTTTTAAGCATGTGCTTGAAAACACGACATTGTTAAATGCTCGCAGTATTTAATTCTCGAGTTTATTTGCAGCAAAGGTGCGAGTTTCAAAACACTGTCTCGGCTGGTCTCGGCAAAGGCATTGTGGTTTCTGTAAAGACGGTGCAAGCCGGCACGCGTGTAAATGCTTTTTAATTGAACTAGGTGGTATTATCCTTATTATTTGTTTTTTAGTATTCTTATTTGATGTTCTGGTCGTTTTCTATGTATAATAAAAAATATCTATCTATGTAATATAAAGTATTATGTATATCAGTTATCTAGTACCCATAACACAAGCTCTGCTTACCATGGGGCTAGATAATGCTGTGTGAATTGTCCAGCATTATTTATTTATTATATTTATTTATTTATTTAGATAACCTGTGGCACACCCCCTGCCTTTTCTTAAATTCATATAATTCTTTTCATCCAAAGGTTGCCTGGAAGAGATCGCTTCTAAGCGATAAGGCCGCCCATTGTACCTGTCGCATATAATGTATTTTTGTAATGATTAATTTAATTATGGTGTACAATAAATAATTTTTGTATTGTATTGTATTGTATTATCCTTTGTATGAAAATGCTGGAAATTTTGTAAAATAATTTTCTAATACAAAAACAGACTTGTACATGAAATGAGAAAACATACGTATATAATGGTGAAGTACGATTTATTATCCATTTAATAATTTTACAAAGATCTGTTATAAAAAAATGATTAAAGACAATCGGAGACAAATCATCACAGAATAAAAAAAAAAATGTATGATTTTGATTATGAATAGCACGAATTTGAGTTTGAAATTATAGTATAAATTTGGTTTGCATAGGTTCACATTCAGGTTTTTTTGAATTGGTATTATAATGAAATGAAAGTTTATTTCTTTAGGCTTACAAATAAGCACTTAGACAGGTCATATTTTATACTATTCATTATTATATAATAACATTATTTTGATGTTCACTTTTATTTTTTGTCCACCAGTGGAAGAAGTGAGAGGAAACCACTAGTATGTTCACAACTTATGTGTCTATATGTTTTTCAAAACGTAATTATTATAGTCATCATCATCATCATCATCATCAGCCTATATCAGTCCACTGCTGGACATAGGCCTCCCCCAATGAGCGCCATAGCGCCCTGTCTTCAGCTTGCCGCATCCAGCATCTACCTGCAGTCTTTCGCAGGTCGTCATCCCACCTGGTCGGAGGGCGTCCTACACTACGTTTACCGAGTCGTGGTCTCCACTCACGAACACGTTTGCCCCATCGGCCGTCGGTTCTTCGCGAGATATGGCCGGCCCACTGCCACTTCAGCTTGCTAATTCTTTGAGCTATGTCGATAACCTTGATTCTCTGTCGGATGTATTCGTTGCGAATCCTATCCTTCAGAGAAACTCCGAGCATAGCTAAAGTAAAGTAAAAAGTAAAAAATCATTTATTTCTTTAGGCTTACAAAATAAGCACTTTTAGACAAGCTCTTTCCATAGCTCGCTGAGCGACTTTGAACTGGTGGACCAGCCCTATCGTGAGTGTCCACGTCTCAGCTCCGTAGGTCATAACGGGTAGGACGCACTGGTTGAAAACTTTCGTTTTCAAGCATTGCGGTATGGATAACGTGAAGACTTGACGTAGTTTCCCAAATGCTGCCCAGCCCAGCTGGATCCTCCTTTTGGCCTCCTTCTCGAAACTGTTTTTACCCAACTATTATAGTACTCCTTAAATATTACTAAAAACATCTAATAATCAGTTAAAAAATCACACAATTAAACAAAGCAAATCATCGCATTCCCTTTTCCCCATCATAAAGGAGGCTTGACTGAAAAGAATATATAATTTTATTATTGAGCCGATAAAATCAAACGTGCTCTGAATATTTCCAATATTTTATTCAGCGAGCTTTCAAAAGGCTATAAATATCTATGCGCTCTGGAGAATTAAATATAAATATTACCGGGCAATATAAATAACTGTTATGGAGCCAAGATGGCTGATGATCTGTGAGAGAATGCTGGCAGATGCTGAGTGCAGTAAGCACATTACTTTCTATTAAAGCGGTTTTTTTTAAGTGGGATCAGTTGAAAAAGCAAATATTATTATTTATGTCTCTCATTACCATGATCTCGGGCCATAAAGTGACCCGGTCCTTTGGAAGGCTTGCGTGGGGCCGAAGCCAACCGCACAGAGGCCCTTTGTGAAGTTAATCTAAAGGCGATGGCTACACATAGCGGGTATCATCCTCGGGTACACATACACCCAAAGATGGTATCCGCCAGGTGTAAAGACTATTGCAAAGAAAAATGAAAGAAATAAAACCAGGCAATTGTGATGGATGGATGGACTGGGTAATCGGGCTATAGGGGAGATTGCGGACGTCTGCCATAAACAAGTCAATAATTTTATTATTATTATTATTTTGAACCATTATTGTCCCACTGCTGGGCAAAGACCTATCTTTTTTCCTTCCACTCCTCGCGATCCAACGCTGCGACAGGCCACGATAGAAAGTGTGCCTCGAGCTTATCACGCCATCTCATCCTGGGCCTTCCAGGTCGCCTCTTAGCGTTGGGTGAGCTCCACTCTGGGGTGGAGCAAATAAAGCAAATATAATTAAATTAATTATTTATCCAACGGGATGAGTTAACAGCGGGATCAGCTGACTAAAGAGCCAGCACAGACTGACAGGAGGCTATTGTGCTTATTAAAGGGCGCCACTGCTGTCCAGCTGTGGACTAGCAACATAGACTGATGGATAATAATAATATCAATTGTTATCACTATTGATTACCCCAAATTAACGCATTCACTGCCCAGACTCGGCGGTGCAACAGGCAGGGACGCACCGCGCCTTCTCGAGGGGCTACTGGGATGTGTGCGTCTTAGGTCGTGTATTAATAGTCCTTGTTCTTATCACAAACGACTACTAGATGCCGGTAAAACTTTTAAAACGATCGTGGTTATTAACACAAAAGTCGCTTATAAAACCAAATCATGGTACTAAAGTCATTTAAAACGGGATATTTACCATGATTTGATTTTTGAGTTTTCCAATATTTCGAATAATATATAATGAATATTTGGGAACCTGGAACCCTGTTGTGACAATGTGTAAAAACCGAAGAAGTGATGTACCAACCGCGCCGCTTTCTGATACTGTCAGTGTTGTGTGTCGTGATCGAGCTGGGGTCGATAATAATGAAACCGGTGGTAGTGGTAACGTTCGTAGCAAAAGACAGAAAATGAGGGTAGATCGGTATATCTGCTCATAAAAACGAACTCGCAGTGTCTTCAGTTATTCCGTGATCATGACGCATGAAACTGTGCCAAAATATTGGAAAACTCAAAAATCAAATCAGGGTAAATATCCCGTTTTAAATGACTTTAGTGTTAATAACCATGATAGTTTCAGAAGTTCAAATCATGGTAAATATCCCGTTACAAGTCTTTTCATCAAGACTTTTCTAGATGCAGGTATTTGAAATAATTTTTGCTGAAGTATATTAAATTGAGATACGTATGTACTTTAATTTTAGAAGGTATATCATTTTACTCTTCTATCGTGTACCAAGTCTTATTTCGCGTTGTTAAATTCTCGTTTCTCGATTTGCTGAGGCACATAATAAGTTCCAAATTTATTGTTCAAGCGAACATTGTTTCAGTTCTCTGAAAGTTGTAGGCCCCTAATAAAGTGGAGGCTCATATTTAAAACAGGGTCATACAGACCAAGTTCCAAGTTCTCTTAAAATAAATTGAATAATATGACGACCGATGTGGCGCGGTGGGCGAAGGTCCGCTTGCGACGCAGGAGGTTGCGGGTTCGATTCCCGCCTCGGAACAAAGGTGTGTCGATCTGCAGATATTTGTTTCGGGTGTTCTGGTCGTTTTCTATATATAATAAAAAATATCTATCTATAAAATGTATTGTATTATGTATATCAGTTATCTAGTACCCATAACACAAGGGGACTCCATAACATCCCATAACACATAACGTATTGGGGGAGGCCTATGTCCAGCAGTGGACTGCTATAGGCTGATGATGATGATGATGATGATGATGATAACACAAGCTCTGCTTACCATGGGGCTAGATAATGCTGTGTGAATTGTCCAGCATTATTTATTATTATTTATAATATCTTCCGTCCGTTCAGAGTTTGTCCCACAAAAACTATATAGTAAAATAAATACCAACACATTTTTTATCATCTGATCCGCTTGAGAATTTTCCAAAATGTTTGCTTACTTTATTATTACAATAGAATTCTGAAGAGTGAGTATGAACTAAGTACTACTTTTAGATACGACCTGTTATCAGATTTATAAGACAGGTCTGATAAAACAGGTCGTATGCTTTTATAGTTGGATAGCTATTTAGTCTTAAGAGCGTGCCATACCTCAGCCAAAATTCGAATTTCGCTTCAGTTCAGAGCAGAATGACAAGATATGATTTTCTTGTGAGTGAGAAGCACAGAGCGATAGACGTGCTCCATATTTTTTATCGACGTAAGCGCCAAAACTGCCTAATGCCTAATTACAAGTTATTTACACAACTAATCTAAAAATTAAAAAGACGAAAACGAAGAAATTCTACTACGTTTCTCGACAAAACAAAAATCCAACAAAAAATTAGGTGGTTCCTGAGATAAATAGCAAATTGTGTGCAAAACATGTATTTTTCAAAAAATAAAAGTATTGAGAAAATTTTCACCAATCGTGTTTTCGAAAAGACGGAATCCAAGATAAAAGTTCGAATTATCATTTACCTAAATATGAAGGTGGTAGCTTTCACAGATTCTGAGATAAATAACGATTTCTAACTATAAAATTACATAAGTTACACTCTTAACGCGATGTGGTCATATCGAGATTTAGTCAGAAAGCGATTAAGTCATAATAACTGATATCAAGATGTTTTTGATCTTTTTTTGTTTTGTTTTTGATGTTTTGTCCCGAGGACGGAATCGAACACGCAACCTCATGTGTCCCAGGCGGACCATTGCCCACCGCACCACACAGGTTGTCGAAAATAAACCATTTTTTATCGTATTATGTATGAGTGAGGCCGGGGCCGGACTTAAACCAGAGGTTATTAAGCAAATTATTCTCTTTTTACCGTCCGGGACATACAACTCAGAGCATCATTCACGCAAATAATCTTTATATACAAAACACTATACCGGTTTTTTGATTAAACACAGACCAAACCGCTACATATACGACGACTTGCGAAGTAGATAAATTTTACAGTTCTCAGTTTTTCGTCTGCGCTGTCCCTAAAGCAATAAATCTCCGCTTCAACACTTTATTCTAGCAGCGTGCACCTACACGATAACAAAGTAATGGAAGATATTTCAGGAACTCGCTAAATTACCTGACATAGGAGCGTGAATACGAACTGGGAATTTCCAATGAGCTCAAGATTGGTACACTGTCTTGAAGACTTCAGAGTTTAACTTTTTAGGTACCTACTTTGAGCCTTGTTTGTTGAGTTATTCATTGTTAATTTTTCGATTTAAAGGTATTGCTTTTTTTATAGAGGAACCTTTTCTTACCTCATACACTTCATTTCTTTACGCGAAAGTCAACGGAAATTACTAACCTACCCAACAACTTTATAGTGAAAAACTTGTGTGCAATATTACGAATAAATGAAAGCCGGATCGTAGAATCATTTGTAGAATGGCTAGGCCGAAATTCAATTAAATGCTTACACCGATTTTTTCAATTCAATTTCAAAAATTCTTTATTTAAACCTTAAATAACATTGTTCTGGTACAATACTAGTGTAAATTTAATCCTAGAATGCACAAACATACACAAATAGACAAACGTTTTTGAAGCTAGGGGTGCGCTTATCAAAACTTACGTAGGAAATTTTACAATTCGTGTTACAAATCAGAACTACTTAAAAAATAAGTAAATTTTGTTTTTATATAACATAAGGTTGAGATTAGCTCTTAGGAACATGCAAGCTTTAGAAGAGAAATTGCATTTAGTAACATAACCATTTTTTTGTATAAACTTACACCGATTGCTGAACATTAAGAACAATATACTATCAAAATTCAACCATATGGCTTAAAGTCACATATCGTCGAATGAAATGAATTAGGCATACCTACTTGAAAAATCTGCGTTCGTTTTGTAATCAGCCTAGTTATTCTACAAACGGGCTGATGCTACGATACAGCGGCGACATGTACGTACATAGCAATGAGACACTGTCGCGAAGCCCTACGTCTGATAACATCGCCTTATACGCTACTTGATAACGAGAAAAAAAAACATGGAGATCTGCAGTTCGTACAAACATTTGTCCCAAGGCGGGAATCGAAACCGCAAACTCCTGCATCGCAGGCAGACCTTTGCCCACCGCGCCACAGAGGCCTCCGAATAAAATGGCACAAGGAGTCTAAAGCTGACGGTTCTTTCGCACACTTAGGCCTTAATAATCCAAGTGGCTTCATTTTTTGCGAACAAAATTCTGTTATACATTTTTATGATTCTTAGAACATGAAAACCAACAAAGTGAGCGGGCGAACTCTCGCGAGACAACAGCCTTTCAAGAAACTTCCAGAATATTCTGTAGCATGACTTTTCATTCTTTCAAAAATAGGTAGGTAATCATTGAATAATGCTGGTTAAGGTAATCATTGAATAATGCTGGTTAAGGTAATCATTGAATAATACTGGTTAAGGTAATCATTGAATAATGCTGGTTAAGGTAATCATTGAATAATGCTGGTTATTTTCCGACAGCTTTACGTTGCCCAAAAGTATGCAGGGTCTGATAGAGTCATGATACAAAGATAGATATTCTTCTGCATTCATCACCATCATCTGCCTATTGCAGTCCACTGCCGGACATAGGCCTCCCCCAATGAGCGCCATAGCGCCCTGTCTTCAGCTTGCCGCATCCAGCATCTACCTGCAGTCTTTCGCAGGTCCTCATCCCACCTGGTCGGAGGGCGTTCTACACTAAGTTTACCGATTCGTGGTCTTCTGCATTATATTTATTTAAATACATCTAGTTTCGTCCAATCTATTGATGCGACAG
Source organism: Eupithecia abbreviata (assembly GCA_943735965.1). NCBI lineage: Eukaryota > Metazoa > Arthropoda > Insecta > Lepidoptera > Geometridae > Eupithecia > Eupithecia abbreviata. The sequence continues at coordinate 10,081,669 of OX030990.1, forward strand.
ATGAAATAATTATCTGATATGGTGATAATTTTGTCATCTCTTGACGACCGATGTGGCGCCGTGGGCGAAGGTCCGCCTGCGACGCATGGAGGTTGTGGTTTTGTTTTTCGCTTTGGGACAAAATATTGATGTACGATCTGTAATTATTTGTTACGGGTGTTCTAGGTACTTTCTATGTATAATAAAAAAAAAAAAAAAAAGTATATCAGTCATCTAGTACCCATAACACGTCATGCTCTGTTTAGCTTGGGGCTAGAGGATGTGTGGATCGTCCAGAACTATATCCCTTATGCTTCAAGTACCAGCTCACTCTACTTCTTTCTTCGCCCATTCCTTTACTGCCCGGGCTGTTCAACTATGGAACGCATTACCAGTTTCGGTGAGGCGTGCTAAGTCACTACCAACCTTCAAAAGGATTTTAAAGGAGCACTATTTGTCCTGCTGTCACTAATGCATAACTGAGTCCCTATGTATATAAGTATATATATCTTATGATATGTATGTAGTATATTTCCATGTAAGTATTATAAGTATTTTATTTTATTTTATAATATTTGTATAACCTGCAAGCACACAGATCCCCTGGTTCACGATCCTATCCATCCATGGTTGTCTGGTAGAGATCGCTCTTGAGCGATAGGACCGCCAATTGTATCTAGTTTTTTTAGTTTTTATTTTACATTGTCATTTTATACTTGGTGTGCAATAAAGAATTATCTATCTATCTAACACTATATATTTATTTATTTTATTGTTTACAGCTAACAATTATGATTATGACATATCCAGTCATAGCTACAATAAAAATCTAAAAACTTCGTACTAATCAAATACGTTTAGGAGAAATTTCATTTCGAGGCCCAAAACTTACCGAATTAAATCCATAGGTTGGTAGGTATAATACCAACAAGGGACCAATTCGAGCCGGGAAATGCGAACAATTTCTGTCTATTGTTCAACAATTTTCACGAATGTATTGTGTGCTTCAGTTTATCGTTTTGTAAGTTTCTGTAACCTTGTGTGCTCGGTCAGTTTTGACTCGGAGTTATTTGCGTGAAATAATTAAGGAGCTACAATGTTAAATAAGTTAAGTTTTAATAATAATAATTCAATTTATTTGTTCAGAAAATTTAACAATCCATTGTGTTAGTTTGCTTATAACTTAGTGGTTAGTTCTTAAATTAATTACAAATTTTGTCAATTTATTAAATAAAATATAATTGCTGCTTTTTAACACTTTGACTGCGATTTTTTTTCGACGACTGGGATCTTTTTTTTAACCTCAAAAATTCGTGCTGCCGCTCTACACAGCGGTTGTGTTGCGCCGCACATGCGTTTCGTTCGAAAATTATTACGGCTGTGCTGAGTCACACAGATCTGTATTTTCTCAGCCGCTGCGCTAGTGTGGATTTACGCATATTAGTCACTTGTAGAAAACACATACCGTGTAATTTCAGCAGTCAAAGTGTTAAAAGTTGATAGGTACTGTTGAAATGTTCAATATATGATAACTGTTGAACTGTTTAATATACGAAGCGTTTTCTTCACAAAAAAGATCAAAAATAGTTTGATCAGACTGAAAACTTCAACTTCAACTTCTTATTTTTATGGCTCGCTGTGACTGTGCTGCCACAACTCTGCCAGTGTCCGTGTGAAGAGTCATAAACTTTAGTAGAGAAAAACAGAATGTTTATTAATGATAACTAATAAAGAAAGCTATATTAAAGTGGCGTTTATACAACTTGCTTATTTTGACATGACATCCAATAGACAATGACGATGATTGATCTTCCTTGCGAAAGCCATCTCTTGAGTCCTAAGCTCTAAGGTAAATTACTTTTCTTTTTCGGAAAATGCCTCGCTAAGGTCGATCTTCCCAAAGCGTTTTAATTTTTATTTTCAGTATTTTTATCGTTGATATTTATTATAGTTCATCATCCTACCTTTTTAAATAATAGTAGGGTTTCACAAATTCGTATTCAACACAATACAATACAATACAAAAAACGCTTTATTGCACATCAAACACAGAAAAATGCTCTCATTTCTAAATTGTACCTTTGACCTGTTTGTTTTTTTTATTCGTGACATGCACATAATGTATTTTGAATTTTATTTTTGATATAATTGGTATAAAATTTATTAGATATATGTACCAATATTTAGAATTTATTCATCAGATTGTTATTATTTTGTGTTTATGACTTGAATTTCAATGTTTAACACTTTGAGTGCTGAAAACGCACGGTATGAGTTTTCTACAAGTGACTAATATACGTAAATCCACACTAGCGCAGCGGCTGAGAAAATACAGATCTTTGTGACTCAGTACAGCCGTAATATTTATCGAACGAAACGCATGTGTGGCGCAACACAACCGCTGTGTAGAGTGGCAGCACGAATTTTTTAGGTAAAAAAAAAGACCGCTGTCGTCGAAAAAAAACCGCAGTCAAAGTGTTAATTTTAAAAATTGACTTACTTTAGTTTATAAAATATAATGTTTGACGTTTTAGTATGTATATAACTGTAAGTCAAATGTAAATAAATAAATAATAAATAAAAAATAAATAAAAAAACAGTAAAGAACAAACAAACAAAGATACAGATGCACAATGAGCGGCCTTATCGCTAAAAGTGATTTCTTCCAGGCAGCCTTTGGATGGACACGTAGCTATAGACAGTGGCGTGTTATATGTACTAATGTTGTATTTAAATTATATAAATAAATAATGCTGGACAATTCACACAGCATTATCTAGCCCCATGGTATGCAGAGCTTGTGTTATGGGTACTAGGTAACTGAAATACATAATACAATACATTACATACATTTTTTATTATACATAGAAAACGACCATAACACCCGGAACAATTATCTGCAGATCGTACACACAATTGTTCCGAGGCGGGAATCGAACAATAATATACAATACAAAACATGTACAAATACATAAATACTTGTTTATACATTAATGGAAATAAATACTGATTATAGACACTATTATACATAAAACGTACGAGTACATATACCTAACCTAACCTTAAATTCTCGTACCAATAACTAAGTGAATGTTATGAGAACAAAACATACGAGTATGTACATTACCTGTCTGATAATATATTTTTGTTACGAAGATATATTTGAATCGGCTTTGAAGGATTTGATTTTATTTCTGATGAAAAAGGAAAGCCGTGGAACCTTTGTGATGGTAATAAAGCCAATTATTTTTTGTTGAGTTCACTTCAAAGGAGGGAATTAAAAAATTGCTTGTGAATTACACAGGAAAACGGTATATTCACTAAAATGCCTCTTTTGACAGACGTAAATCTCTGCCTCACTAACGATTTTAACTGTCTATTAAAGAAAATAAGCAATTTTTGAAGATCCTGAATCAATTATGATTTTCATAAAAGCTTATTTTGTACTTAAAAATTCAAGTTAATCAAAGACCGGTTAAAATTTCAACTGTCTAATTTCATTGCATCTAAGGAATATGTGAATATGTTATGTAGTTAAAACAAATAAGACTTTTAATTCATGAAATTTACAAAAAAAAATATTATTGAAAATAGAAACTCGTTTTAGTATCACGACACGAAAAGGTCTTGACGACAATTGTACTTGTATTTAATTACTTTAACACTTTGAGTGCTGAAAACGCACGGTATGAGTTTTCTACAAGTAACTAATCTGCGAAAATCCACACTAGCGCAGCGGCTAAGAAAATACAGATCTTTGTGACTCAGCAGAGCTGTAATATTTTTCGAACGAAACGCATGTGCGGCGCAACACAACCGCTGTGTAGAGCGGCAGCACGAATTTTTTAGGTAAAAAAAAAGATCGCTGTCGTCAAAAAAAAACCGCAGTCAAAGTGTTAAGTAAAAAATACGGGTTTTTTTTAATAGGTAAGTGTTATGTTGACTCCTTTTCCAAGGGGTTAATATACAAGCTGAATATAAATTAAAGCCCAAATTAAACGAGGCGTAGGGGAGTGTTCAATAATGTATGATGTTAAGGCCCACCTACAGTATTTAATAAATAATTTTGTACGAAAACACAGGCAACATCAGGTTCAGGCAGGTTCTTATTATAATATTTTGCTCCAAAAGCCAAAATACGCCGGCATCAATTCAAGTACCGTGAAAGCCTCTTTCAACTCCTTTTCCATGTACACTATTCGTCTTGGAATTTTCTAGTGAGTGACTTTTCAAATAGAATCTGATTTATTTGAAACAACTTTTGCCTGCGGGATGGGCTGTTTGCGTTGCGCAAATCAAAATGTTGCTGATACACTATGTTTTCGCAAACAAACCAAAATGTTTCTGATTCATCATACAAGAGTGCATTTATAATGAGTGTAGTATTTTCTAAATAATTCAATATACTGTATTGAATTATTTAGAAAGAAAAAAAAGAAAGAAAGAAAATATTTTTATTTACCTTAAAAACATACACAACAAACTTAAAACTACACAAATGAATACTATATATCTTACAAATTATTGTGCGTAGCAGTGTTCAGGCAAATATGGCCTTCACTCAGCATTGTGCTGGATGCACACTAATGTGTCCACCCAGCGCTGATTTTCAGTGAAGACCAGAGGGATCGTGTCACGTCGCGGTCGTCAGGTGCGTGATTTATACATAAAAATAGTAAACAAAATTGCAATACATTATTAGTTATACATTATATAATACTTATTTATAAATTCTATCCTTATTCATTCTAACTAAAATATAAGACCGGTGGCTGTGGCTTGCTTAGTCAGGCCGTGGCATTTATGCACAAGTAAGTACCCACTTCTCTTTTCACTTTGTCTCTCTCTCTCCATAAGGTTTGCTACAAGAGAACTCTTTTTAGGGTAAAATTCACCTTTGTAATACATTTTCTAGAACCAATAATGTTTACTTTATGTTTTATCGTGCTTTATGTTGATTGTGACATTGACAAAATATAGTTAAAAAAGTAAAGCCTTTACACATGAATGGCTAACCACGCGTGGCTGGAACCACCATGGTTGAGGTGCGTGCATACTGACACAAAATGATAGCTGAATGACAGCTAATCGAGCTGTTCAATCGCTACAAAGAGAATACAATAACTGCGTAAAATCGCTAGTTCAAAGTAGGGATATTATGCGAATGCAGTAGTTTTCCGAGAAATTACAATTTATACATCCATAATCCATTTTTAATGTTTTTAGCTCTAGGCTTCGTGTGCTAGAAATTGTGATCATCCCCTTACTGAAAACCAGTGCAGTATTGGGCAAGGCAGCGACCAATTTTTACCTTTGACCACTAACCCTAAACATTGTAATATCTTTTATGTTACTACATTTAACTATAACTACCTAGTTTTGGGCTACATAAATTATCTCTCTCTCTCTAATTACTTTACTTCATTACTCGTTTTTTCTTGTTCTTTAGTAGTTCATAGCTCATTTACTGATTATTTTTGGTCACATGTATGGCCTTTGGCACTTGCCTTAATTGTTTTGTTTAGATTTAGTTTTATATTGTTACTATAGTTTTTGTTAGTGCACTTCCTTACCCGACGAGCAAACAGAAAATGTTTTGATACCCCGCGAAACAGGCCTAGCCTAGTGCGGGGGTCACTGTTAAGTGCAACACCTCAACCAATAAACTCTTAAATGTATGTACATAAACTAAGATAAGGTGTTATTATAATTGTAAACTTTTGGTAAATAAATTTTTTGTATTTTGTATTTTTTTTTCTCTCTTTCAGTTTAATAAGACGGCGGGTATTATCTTACAATGAAAGGAAAATAAATAATTAAAGGAAGGGATATTAGCTACCTTTTAGGCTTTTATAAAATGTCGGGAAGAAGCTAAATAACCTTATTATACCAGCAATAGGAACGATTCTACAATGGCCGTGCAATCTTACCTCTAGAGTATTTGCACGCTATCACAGAGCTACCCTAAAGGATAAAATATCAACACACTATGTTATCTGACTTATGATGCTATAAATGCTGTTAGGCTCAACTCACACCAAAAGAGCGTCGAAGCGCAGCGAAGCGGAGCGCAGTTTCAGTGTCATAACCTTATTATACAGTTTCAGTGTCATATGAATTTTAACTTTATTTTAATTACAATAAAACTTATTATCGCATGAGAAACTCGAACGAGTCGCGCGGATGCCCGCGGTGCCGCTGGAATTCCGGCGAATTCGACTCGTTTGAGTTTCTCATGCGATAATAAGTTTTATTGTAATTAAAATAAAGTTAAAATTCATATGAACTCGAACGAGTCGCGCGGATGCCCGCGGTGCTGCTGGAATTCCGGCGAATTCGACTCGTTTGAGTTTCTCATGCGATAATAAGTTTTATTGTAATTAAAATAAAGTTAAAATTCATATGAACTCGAACGAGTCGCGCGGATGCCCGCGGTGCCGCTGGAATTCCGGCGAATTCGACTCGTTTGAGTTTCTCATGCGATAATAAGTTTTATTGTAATTAAAATAAAGTTAAAATTCATATGACACTGAAACTGTATAATAAGGTTAAGGAGCCTAACACATTTACCATAGCTGAAATGCTGAGATCATCATCAGAAAGTACCGGAATGAGACAGGATTTTTTGGCTGCTTCCAATTTCCCCCCTTCAAAATACCCTTAAAAGAAAAACTGGAATAGAAAAATAATCAAATTCAGTTTTTCCCATTTAAAATTTCCCTTATTTAAAACTAAAATTTAAAAAGGAGGTGCGCTTAAAAAAATCTTCTCTTATTTCGGTATCACAGGTAGTTTCATCCCAAGACAGAAAATCAAATTAGTTCCTATTTTCCTCGTAGGGAGAGAATTACATCTTGCCTAATTTACTTTGGAAGTGTGAAAATTCGTTTTGTGGCCAACTTTGGAGAAAACTCAATTTGTTAATATAGGAACATCCAAACCAACAAACTGCCGTACGCTTTAATAACATACAGCCGGAGAGTCTGTAGACTTTGTATTTGGAGACGTGGGAAGGGTATTTTATGTGCTGAACGAAGTGTTGAATTGAGGATACAGGTGACTGGGCCCACTACAAAACTGGGAACGCGGTCCCAGTTACCTGATTAGTTTTTTCTTGTTTATTTCGTTGGGCGAGTGGGACCACTCGTAATTTTAACCACAAATCTATTGTTTAAAGTACAGTTGGCATTATGTCTTATTGTGCAAAAAATATGATAAATAACCTTGAGTTCTAACACAACCTAATAATAGGAATTTTCTGAGGATGTTATGCGGTGACAGGTTTTCTTGAAAATTGATGGTGAAAGTTTATTTCCCGTGGCTTCACTGACTTGGTTTTTGTAAGCGATCTAGCCTTTTTATTTGATGAAACTCTCAATTTTTTGAGTGTGATGACACAAAGAAGCGGGTTCCCTGTGCAGACCCGCTATGGGAAGGTACCGATCCGTACAGGTAAAATATTCCAATGTTATCATATGCGCTCACGCAATAGAAACAGGTTGGGATTTATCAGTACCGACTACATGTACAGGGTCATTATGGGCTAGAACGTTTGAAGCCATGATGGTCAATAAAGACAAATTTGCCTGTTTCTTTATACAGCGTATCCTGCACCGGTCCATACCAACCCGCACCGACAAGTCCATACTTGAAAACCAGATTCTCACTCTTATGTGGTCTTTCCCCTGGCGGTCCTACGCTACGGATGTCGTAAGAGTCGACCAAGGTTATGAACCTCTACTGCGATCACCAATCTGCCAGCCAATTGTTTATTGTAAATAATTATAAATGCAACATTACAATCATTTATAGCTAACTCGTTACATTATCATATAAGAAAAATAAAAATAAGCCAATTATGGAAAAATCCTGTTTGAGATAGCTCGTCCATGCGTGGTCTGTGTGAGCCCAAGCAGCAAACAACTGCCTCTAAAAAGTTTCGCAGCAGGTCTTGAAGATAAGATTCAAATTATTATGTTGGATCAAGATATTTTGTAGACATACGTCAAGACTTGCGCCCGAATACTCAAACGCACATCGTATGTAGCAATTTTTTGACAGATTTCAATGAAAATATATCTTTTGAGACGCGCTTAAATCGGAGATGAGTTTGAGTATTTGGGGTTTAGCCTCGAATGCTCAAGCAACTCAACTGTAATATTACGCCCTGTAACACCAGTCAAAAAATTACTCGAAAAATTAGTGGTAATGGGCAAGATAGAGGGCAAAAGACCAAGAGGACGGTCACCAACCCGCTGGTCTGATCAAATTAAGGCTATAACGGGACTTCCTTCGACTTCTTCCACTAGTGGACAAAAAATTGAAGTGAATGGTAAAATAATTTTATTTGATAATAATTTATATATAAAATATGACTTGTCTAAGTGCTGATTTTGTAAGCCTAAAGAAATAAATGATTGTTTACTTTTTACTTTTACTTTTACTCACTTTGCCTACAGCCCTGAGACAGGCCGAAGACAGAGTGGTGTGGAAGCGGTTCATCAGCGTCACCGTGAAAGCCTTCCAGGACGGACACGACCTTCAGCAATGAAGACAACGACAAAGAAGAAGAAGAGAACACCAGCCAGTACTCACCTTAAGAGGTCACGGAGTTCGTTCATATTTGGTGAATTTAGGCCTCAGCTAACTGACTGTAGCTTATCTTCCATTTCATGATGATAAGAGCCTAAATAACTAGTGGACTACTATTTTATTGAGGCATTATTTTTATGAATCCTAAAACACAGCTTTTATTAAAGTTCGTCGTCGTCGTCCATACGTTACTCGACTATAAAATATAAACCTGCTATAATAATATACTTGAGTGTATATTTCATGTCATAATTACGACCGATGTGGCGCGGTGGGCGAAGGTCTCCGGGGTTGCGATTTCGATTCGGAACAAATGTGTATGTACGATCTGCAGATATTTGTTTCGGGTGTTCTGGTCGTTTTCTATGTATACTAAAAATATCTATCTATGTAATATATTGTATTATGTATATCAGTTATCTAGCACCCATAACACAAGCTCTGCTCACCATGGGGCTAGATAATGCTGTGTGAATTGTTCAGCATTATTTATTACTATTATAATTTCCGGCCATATGGCTTATTTTTGAACACAGTTCTAAACTCGAAGCCCTAGCTTATCAAATGATTCGTTAATATACCTGCAGTATACCGAGAATAAAATTAAATTCGGGTAGATAGGTACGTCAGCGTTACCTAATTAAAGTCTCCACCTCGTAAATACAGCATCGATTCACAAATATTTCATAATTACGATCTGTAGATATTTGTTCCAGGAGTTCTGGTAGCTTTCTATGTATAATAAAAAATATCTATCTATGTAATCGTGTAGCTATGTGTCGACATAGCTCTAAGAATTAGCAAGCTGAAGAGGCAGTGGGGCGGCCATATCTCGTGAAGAACCGACGGCAGTTGGGGCAAACGTGTTCTTGAGTGGATACCACGACTCGGTAAACGTAGTGTAGGACGCCCTCCGACCAGGTGGGATGACGACCTGCGAAAGACTGCAGGTAGATGCTGGATGCGGCAAGCTGAAGACAGGGCGCTATAGCGCTCATTGGGGGAGGCCTATGTCCAGGAGTGGACTAACATAGGTTGATGATGATGATGATCTATGTAATTTATTATGTATATCAGTCATCTAGTACCCATAACACAAGCTCTGCTTAGATTGGGTGATGCTGTATTATAGATTGTCCAACATTATTTGATTTTGTTTATATTGGTTGCATCTCGTTGCTCTTTGTCAATATCAGCAAAGGCCCTAAGGTTTAAATTGAAAAATTGATACTCAACTGTTTTTAAGACCACAAAGTTACACTTCCAGAATAATTAGGTAGGTCATTATGTGCGCGTTTCCAACGGCTTTTCATTATAGCGAAATGAGTTGCCAAGGCCCGGACTCGTCCATTATCTACTCGTAGCATGGTTTCAAATGACCGTTACGAAGCTCGCGTAATTAAGAATAATGTGAAAAAGGAATATTTTCTTCTAACCTCATTTGCAGGCGGAATAGGGCTTAATAAGCTTGCTTAACGCGGGGCGCAAAATACAAAGGAAGGTTTTGGTTTTAGAATGTTTTAAGCAAAAACTAAAAAAAAGTCGTTGTTCAGAGTCCCGAGTTTAGTTACTCGATCAATATACTATTGATCGAGAGGTGACGTCACAGAGACGTTCCATTTAATTTGTTTAAATAAAAAAATTAACAAAAATAGTAATTAAGTTTCTGATTCGTTTTCGTGCAAATGAGTGGTGGTGTAAGTATTGGGTTTGCTGTATTTTCGATTTTAGTCACTCGGTAAACGAAAATCGAAAATTGTACACAGCCCTGGGGACCTCCCCAGGGTTCTGTTCTGTCTCTGGTGTTGTAGGATTGTATGTTAACTACAGTAAATAATAAACTTATGTACGTAAAATAGGTATTAAGTATATAATAGAACCAAGTACATACTTCAACCAACTACTCGAACCAAGACAAACCTAACAATATAGCTTTAAGGCACTGTTTATATTGAATAATTTATCTCATCATCATCAGACTATAGCAGTCCACTGCTGGACATGGCCTCCTCCAATGAGCGCCATAGCGCCCTGTCTTCAGCTTGCCGCATCCAACCTCTAGCTGCAGCCTTCGCAGGTCGTCATCCTACCTGGTCGGCGGACGTCCTACACTATGTATACCGAGTCGGTTTTTCGCGAGATAATATGGCCACCCACTGCCACTTCAGCATGCTAATTCTTAGAGCTATCGACAATTGATCTATCTATTCAGAAATAATACTGAGAAATCCTTCCGCAGAAACGAAAATCATATCCCATTTTACGATTTAAACACAATTTCTACATAACTCACTAAGCCCAAAGGAGACTGTTAAAATATCCTGACACTGAAACCAGGTCATCTCGGAAAGTTAAAATTTATGGAAATTTGGTGGTCGATATAGTATATGGTAAATAAAATGCAGCAAGTTCCTTCATATTTATGCTACCTTAGTAGTAGTCAAATTTTGTGCAGTTAAATGGTATCTACTTGTGGCAGCGGGCCGGCCATATATCGCCAAGAACCGACAACCGCTGGGGTAAACGTATGGTTGAGTGGAGACCGACTCGGCAAACGTAGTGTAGGACGCCCTTGGGTCAGATGGGATGACGACTTGACTGCAGGTAGATGCTGGTTGCAGCTAGCTGAAGACGCTATGGCGCTCATTAGTGGAGGCCTATGTCCAGCAGTGGATTGCTATAGGCTGGTGATAATGATGATGATGTGATAATGTGCACAGATGTATAGCAAAAGGTTGGGAATACCGTATAACATTATTCAACTTCGATTAAAAACTTTTACTCTAGGTAAAGTCTGGCATTAAGTTCTCGCACCCTTTTAAGAGATAAAAAGTCGATAAAACTTTCGTTTTTATCTGAAGGTTTCTACCCTAATATCGAAATTCACTTCAATAAAGACGGCTTCTCGTGTCTCTCATCGAAATTTCGCTTCGTTGCATGAAATCACATTTTCACATTTCCGTTTTAATCCCCTTGGCAAAAATGTCGAGTAGCTAGATTTAAAATTAGGTAACGATTCACATTTCTAATATACCTAAATGTGAAAGTTTGAATGTTAGATGGATGGATGTTTGTTACCTACTTCTTCACGCGAAAACTACTGAACGGATCAGGCTGAAATTTTGCACAGATGTAATAAATAATAAATAAATAATGCTGGACAATCCACACAGCATCATCTAGCCTTGGGGCTAGATGATGCTGTGACCTATATAACACAAGCTCTGCTTACCTTGGGGTATAAGCAGAGCTTGTGTTATGTGTACTAGATGACTGATATACGAGTACTTAATACAATAGATTACATAGATAGTTATTTTCTTAAATTATACATACCTATAACGACCAGAACACCCGGAACAAACATCTGGAGATACAATTGTTCCGAGGCGGGAATCGAACCCGCAACCTGCTGCGTCGCACGCGGACTTTCGCCTACCGCGCCAGAGGTCGTCAAGATGTACTTAGTAAGCCTAGAATCAATCATGGCTAATTTTTAAACAGTTCCCATGGGATAGAAATAACCTTTAAACGGTTATAGATACAACGCGTGCGAAGCCGCGGGCAGAAACTAGTAGAAAATACTTAATTTTAGGGAGATTTTATTTCTGTTCCCATTCAATTACTATAAAAAGTAATTGTTAGCAACACATATTATTAGCATTACCTACTTACCTCCTACCTATTTACCTATAATAATAATTATTATGCCTGGTCTATGATATTATTATAAATAATGAATTGTTTTCATAAAATTAATTAACGCGAAAAATACCCTTGAATATTTAATTAATAAATATTTTGCAAGAAACCGTTACACGGCCTACAAATTCATTTTCTCAGCTATCACCCAAATATTAAACTTTCAGGATAATTTATTAATACAGTCATGTACAAAAGCGTCTTAATGATTATGCTAATAAACATTGTGGTGTTGACTGTAACATGGCTTTAGATTAATTTAATTAAATCGGTCTACGTCGTCGTACAAGACGGTTCTCGAAGCTCAGCGTTTTGAAATTTGATTTTGATAAGGGACTGGGAACGCCTTTTAATGGAAATTATTGGAGACAAGTTCACAGAGTAGACAATCAAGAGACTAACTGTAGATGTGTACTTTAAAGTTTAGTTTGGGTATAAACATCTAAATATGTGTTGCTTGAGATAGATAGATAGACAATACTTTTATCGCACACTTAAAAATAAAACAAACAAGGTAAACAATAATAATACAAGATATGTGACAATTTGGCGGTCTTATCGCTCAAGAGCGATCTCTACCAGACAACCGTGGATGGATAGGATCGTTGGATTGAAAACTTTTAGCAACAGATAAAGAAATAAATAATGCTCGACAATTCACACAGCATTATCTAGCCCTAAGCTAAGCAAAGCATGTGTATGGGTACTAGATAACTGATATATATAATACAATATGTTACCTAGATACATATTTTTTAATATAATTATAAAACGACCAAAACGCCCGGAACAAATATCTGCAGGTCATATAAATATTTGTCCCGAGGCGGGAATCGAACCCGCAACCGTCTGCGTCGCAAGCGGACCTTTGCCCACCGCGCCACATAGGAAGAATGTTAGACTTTGTCTTGACTTTGTTGTTCAGTAAAAAGTAACTTTGATGTAAGTAAAACAATCAATTTTCAGCCTTATTTTCTCTAGTTTGAGAATCTATAGTCACCTCAAGCTTTTTGTTGTATGTACCCACCTCCTTCACGTTTATGCTACCCTTGTATTTAAATAAGTAAATCTAGTGGTGTAAAATGATACAAGCCCAGTACTATGGTAGGCTTGATGGTAGGCTGGGTCCGTAGTGGGGCGAATTCACACAGTAGATTTAATAGATCGTACGCTCCTAGAAACAATCGTTTACCGGACGTCATCGGGTGAGTGAACTGGCTCCTACAACTACATACGCCATCACGGGAAAATGATCGGATCATAAGTGTGAATGCGGCATTAGGGGTCACATTCTACAACGGTGCTTGAAAACGTCGCTTAACACTTCGAGTGCTGAAATCACACGGTATGTGTTTTCTACAAGTGACTAATATGCGTAAATCCATACTAGCGCAGCGGCTGAGAAAATACAGATCTTTGTGACTCAGCACAGCCGTAATATTTTTCGAACGAAACGCATGTGCGGCGCAACACAACCGCTGTGTAGAGCGGCAGCACGAATTTTTAAGGTTAAAAAAAAGATCGTAGTCGTCGAAAAAAACCGCAGTCAAAGTGATAATACCAATTGTTGACTACACTTTTTTTTTTATTGTTTCAACAAAATCAACAGCCCTTAATCTAAATAATTTAAACCTTAGTAATCTAACTTACGGCCAATAAGAGATTTACATTATATAAAATAAACTAACAAAATACCAACAGTCTAACATTAACAAATCAAACAAACAAACAAAATACAACTTACAGAGATTATAAAACTAATCTTTTAAAACTATTTTTATGATCTAGTCGTCCCACTTCGATTTAATGAACGAGATTTTTTACGCTTTTACTAGTAGACGCAAAATGCAAATAACCCTCTATTGACCTACAGAGCTATGCTTGGAAGAAATTCCATGTCGTGTTATCAGTGTTCTAAAGCCACGTTGTTACTACCTCGACTAGAGTATATTTTCCTAGTTTCTCAACGCAGCTCCGCACGCGTTGTTTCTATGGACACATTTTAAGGTTATTGCTATCCCATGCGACAGTTTCCATGGAATAGAAATAAACTATATATAAATCAGTACTTATGGGATATAAATTAGTAGTAGCCTATGTTTTATTACGGGCCTGGATAGTTCCAGTCCTGCATGCAAAATTTCAGCCCTATCCGTTCAGTAGTTTTTGTGTAAAATAGTAACAAACATCTATACATATAAAACAAATTCTTGTTAATAATATTAGTAGGATTCTGAGCGATCGTATGTCCTGTTTTTATCTAATGCGTAGCCAATTCACTCGCTCAGAAAAACAAACTCAATAGGTACGTTTCGTACCTATACAGACATCCCACGTTTCAAATGCTTGTGTGTTTGTGTCAGTGAAGCATTTGCAGTGTCGAATTCCCATTCTGTCCCCAATTACAAACGCGCTTAGCTCTTGAAAATAGACGTCATACGTCAAGCTGAATGGCACGAAAGGTCTGGTGACTCAATTATATTGAGCAAATTGCGGTGTTTTTGATATAATATGTAGATGATTCGAGGAAGATGGAAGGAGCTGGAGGAGGCTTTCACCGCTGAAAGCGGTACTCACATTATGTATAGAGATAATATGTAGTTTAGTATTTAAGTTAAGTGTTTGAAATAAAAGCTGTTTTATTTATTTATTTTTATTATGTAGATGATTGTAAGGATTGATCGTTAATGTTTATACTAATCGTAATGAGTCGGGCAAAACATTTTTTAAATTTTTATTTATTTTGTTTAAATTTTAACCGTATAAGAGTCTGATATTAAAACCTTATTTTTATAATAACAGCAATTAAATAAAGAATAATGCCACTCCACCCACACTGTGAACAACCAGGTAGATTTTGCGCTTCTGATCAAGGGATAGGCTGTAACACGCATAATACTAACAACATGGGAGTCATCTCAAGAACTCAAACTAATAGTGCTTTATTTTTAAAGGACTATATTGGAAAGGTCCTAACGCGGAGAACTAACTATTAATAAGTTCCTTCATCGTTCGCACCGCTAAGTTTTGGAACAGCCTGCTGCTGTTTGTCTAGCCAATTACAACTTGGGTCTCTTCAAGAAAGAATACGTGTCTTATAGACCTTCGGTCAACCACATCGTTGCTTTAATCAGATTGTGGTCATATAAAGGTCAGTAGATAATAAAAAAATGTGTTTATACAACGACCTTGATAATCAAATCCGTCCAGCCATATGGACAAAGTACCTATTGCTACAGAAGACGAAACATTAATTCATACCCACATTCAAACTCCACAAAAATGTTACCTAACAATACAATACAAACAAAGATGCACAATCGGCGGTCTTATCTCTAAGGGTGATGTAACTTATTTAATAGTATTTTTTTCATCATGAATGTAAAAGCGGGTAATTTTTATTAGCTTAGGGTGGCTTTCGTATCACGGCGGCCATGATAGGCATTTTGCTCGCCACTTATACGTTTCAGCCCCGAAGCCGTAACGTTCATAGTTCGCCACTAACCCTTGCAGCTGCTAGGAACTGTAGGACTTTAAAAACGGATAAACCTCAAACCTTATATATTTTGAAACAACATCAACATTTCATCATAATGAATTCGTGAAACAACGATAGTTTTTAGTCTAGGCAATTACCTAGACTTGGTGGTTGAATGAAATCTACAAACATTTTGGAATTCCCCGCGGACAGTAAGCAGGCCCTGACTGCTATCTCCCGGATATCCGGCCTGTATAAATTAACAATGTAGGTACTCGTAGGTTCTTACAAAGCTACGAATTTATGTGTGCACTTTGACTTGAACTGCAGACTGCAGTTGTGAGAAATTTAATGCAGTTTAGCTCTCGCGTAGGTGTTTTAATGATCCAACTTGCTTTGGCGAGGTTTCGCGGGAAATTTTTGCTGGATGTGGTTAATTATGAATATTTGTATTTTCGCGATTTGGTTTGTTTTTCGACGACGTTTCAATAGCTTAACAACGTTGTCAAGAGATTACGCCCATTAAAAGCAGCTTAAATTTTCCCACTTTTGAGAAAGAGCAGGTAAAATGCCATTTTACCATTACATACTAAATGTATCATATTTTAAGCATTAATATTATTCTTATGCTAACAAAAATATATAAAGTACCTTCGTATATTTTTTTTATTTTTATTATATTACAAAATTTTATTAAATTAAGCTTCAGCGAAAGTATGTAAAATATAATTTCATGCAGGTAAACTAACGTTGGAATTCCAGAGTAGTTTGACCGCATCCTGTTTTTGGTCACCCTGTAAATCGCTTGGGTCTTGAATAACTTTCGTTTACCGACAAGTTCATCTCCTCGACATAGAATAGTTAAGTTTTGGACACAGAAGGCTCTTTATGAATTAACCCAGCGTCTATAAGGCTGAGTAATTACGACCCTGTTTGCTTGTTGATTCGACTGCCGTTTTTTTTTCTGCATTCACATATTTCCCGGATTCTAGAGGTAAATAGTATGAAATACACTGTAATCACAATAATAATATCTTGTTTTAGATTTTGGAAAACAATTTGTGTTAAACTAAATAAAAATTGTTATGATATATCTATTTCAGCTATTTTCATAAAAATCAAGACAATTTTAACCAAGTAAGTTAATCATTGGGTGGTACTGACCCTAATTTGCAGATGACCTTACCAATTTACCACCTTGCAGGCGCTAGGTTAATCGTGACCTAGTAATTTTACTTTATGAAACCCTTTCATCAATAATTCAAACATTGTTAATATTTGACGGGTAAAATCGATCTACGGTAAACAGACAATTTATCGGAAAACATGTCAGCGTCTATTAAAATGGTTTACCGAATTAATACGTGAATTTAAGTGAAATGAGTTATTACCAAATTAATATTGCGAACAAACCACAAGTAATTTAATTGTAATTTCATTAAACACATGCAATAATATTGTAAATTTTTCACTTCATTTCATTTCATTTATTTATTTCACAATTTAAATTGTGTCGGAAATTTTACATAGGCTTATAAACTTAGACAAATAAAAGATGAGTATACAAAATAATTCCACAAATGTCAAAAAAAATATTACAAGTAAACAATGTCAAATAAAAATGTATAATAATATGAATAATAAATTATATGAAAAATGTCAAAAATATTCATTAAATTAATTTTTCTTTATACTATATGTTAATGTTAAATTATTTATCACAGATTCTCAGACTTAAATTTGTCGGCACAGAACTCCTCCAAAGAATAGTGGCACTTCTTTAATAAGTATTCTTTCAGTTTATTTTTAAATTTATTTACATAATATGCTTTTCAAGGAAATAGGCAATTTATTGTGTAAAGTTACAGCCTGGTTCCGTACACTATGCTCTGATGTGCTAAGCTTGGGTGTAAATTACTTTACTATATCTTTTCTTAACACTTTGACTGCTGAAATTACACGGTATGTGTTTTCTACAAGTGACTAATATGCGTAAATCCACACTAGCGCAGCGGCTGAGAAAATACAGATCTGTTTGACTCAGCACAGCCGTAATATTTTTCGAACGAAAAGCATGTGCGGCGCAACACAACCGCTGTGTAGAGCGGCAGCACGAATTTTTTAGGTTAGTGTTAGTGTGTTAGTGTAGTGGTTAGTGTTAGGTTTGGTTGGAAAACATTCTGCAACCACATCAAAATGGGTGTACCTTTCGGTGCAAAGATTGTGCTACATTCAGACAATACAATACAAAAATACTTTATTGTACAACAGTTACAGATTATTATAAAAGACATCACATGATACATGTACAATGGGCGGCCTTATCGCTTAGAAGCGATCTCTTCCAGGCAACCTTTGAATGGAAAGAATTATGTGAATTTAAGAAAGGCAGGGGGTGTACCATGGATATACGATAGACATAGATATTTTTCTTTTTTGATACATATAAGTTACACATTACAGATAAAACATCCCACTTCTTACGTTGAAAACGAAAATGAAAATGAACGTTGAGGGTGAAAACCATTATTTAAAAAAATACAATCTAAAAACTCAATCCACAGTAAACCTTTTAACTAAACGACGAACAAAAAGCTTTTAAAAGCTTAGTTTATAAGAATTTCCTTTGTAAATTGCGCCGCATTATACTAAACCTACTCAACGGGAACATACATCGTTGGCAATGCAGTCTACGGCAATAGAGTTGATCACGCGAAAGGTTCTTCACCCCTGACCTGACGGGCACACAGAACCAATCTGAGTCATTACGAATACTGCTACCGCTTTGATGTCGACGATTCGCAATAGTTTTTTTATTTCTAAAAACGTTATTGTTGTGAAAAAAAGTATATTTGAAAATGGAACGTTACAAGCAATTGTCTGAAAGGTTTGCACTTACTAAAGTCAATGAGGCGTTTTCCAAAAAAGAACATGACTGCAAGCAAGTCACCAATAACTTTTCTTTTAACACTTAGAGTGCTGAAAACGAACGGTATGAGTTTTCTACAAGTGATTAATCTGCGAAAATCCACACTAGCGCAGCGGCTAAGAAAATACAGATCTTTGTGACTCAGCACAGCGGTAATATTTTTCAAACGAAACGCATTTGCGGCGCAACACAACCGCTGCGTAGAGTGGCAGCACGAATTTTTTAGGTAAAAAAAAAACCGCAGTCTTCGAAAAAAAACCGTAGTCAAAGTGTTAAAAAACATACTATATTATAGCTAACAAGCGGAGCCGACAGACGTTGTCCTGTCTTTACTATGAATATTGATTTCGAATTAGTTACATCCTCTTTGACGATATTTGCAGCACGCATTCTGTCAATGTTATATCAAACGACCGATGTGGCGCGGTGGGCGAAGGTCCGCCTGCGACGCAGAAGGTTGCGGGTTCGATTCCCGCCACGGAACAATTGTGTGTACGATCTGCAGATATTTGTTCCGGGTGTTCTGGTCGTTTTCTATGTATAATAAAAAAAAAACTATCTATGTAATGTATTGTATTATGTATATCAGTTATCTAGTACCCATAACACAAGCTTTGCTTACCATGGGGCTAGATAATGGTGTGTGAATTGTCCAGCATTATTTATTTATTTATTTATTAAACGCCATAAGGTTACCTACATCAAAAAAGTTTGAATTGTAAAAGCGGTTACATTTGAAATAATTTAATATAATGGTGGTTAAGTATTCTTAACACTTTGAGTGCTGAAAACGCACGGTATGAGTTTTCTACAAGTGACTAATATGCGTAAACCCACACTAGCGCAGCGGCTGAGAAAATACAGATCTTTGTGACTCAGCAGAGCTGTAATATTTTTCGAACGAAACGCATGTGCGGCGCAACACAACCGCTGTGTAGAGCGGCAGCACGAATTTTTTAGGTAAAAAAAAATATCGCAGTCGTCGAAAAAAAACCGCAGTCAAAGTGTTAAATTTTCTAATTTTCCGCGCAATTTTCTTAATTTTTTCTTTCATAAGAACCTTCTCCTGACCATAACAAAAAAGAATTAGCGAAATCGGTCCAGCCGTTCACGCGTGATGCCGTGACCAAGGGAAATAGGGATTTATTTTAATATACGTATATAGATAAGAAACATGCTGGTCTGTATGATTGTATTAACCTTTCTATACCCGCGCCAAAAAACTAAATATACACGCACGGTGATTGTATACGCTTGCGACGTACAGCGCCATCCGCGTCCAGTACAATAATGCGCTGAGAGCGGTCTTGGGGCTGCCCCGCTACTGCAGCGCCTCAGGGATGTTTGCGGCGGCGCGAGTCGACTGTTTTCATACCACCATGCGCAAGCGCGCCGCCTCCCTGGTGCGCAGGTTGCGGGCCAGCTCCAATACCGTTCTCGCAATGATAGCTGGGAGAGTGGACTGCCCGTACACCAGGCACTGTTGTGAGCGCCACCTTCCCAGCAATCCTTTTAGTTTTTAAGATTATCTTGTTTATTTACTAATATGAGTGTAAATGCTTGAAATAAATACTTTTTATTTTTTTATTTATTTATTGTGACTGAAAGTTCGAGTCCAAAAAATCCCGAGTGATGAATATTTATCCTGTAAAACTTCAAACCGTGTTTAATTAAGAGGTTTGAACTCTGTTATTAGTTTTTCAAACAAACAAATTATTTGCATACAATTTTTTTGTTTGTTTTCGAAGTGAGAATAATATTTTGAAAGGTTGCCATTTGTCTGATTAGTCTTACTTTTTACTTATAAATAAAATTTCGAAGTCTATCTAAAGTATTGGATTTATTCTTGAAATGTTTTGTTCTCAAGGTTTGTTTGAAAAGGCATATGAACTTCTAAAGTAATGCACATAATAAAAATAAAATAAAATAAAAAGTAATGCACATACCTACATAAAATTATATTACTTTTGGTAATTGGAAAACGAAATTGAAATGTATTCTATAATGCGAATTGTTTTTGGATAGGTAAATCAAAACAAAAACCAACTTGGGCGAACGGCATTTCAAATAAAATATTCAACCTTTTTCCTATGCGGTTCGTTTGAAAGAGGTTTGCATGCAATTGTATTATTTAAATGAAAAGGTCGAGGTGTGTTATTTTCTCCATATTTTGTGAATTTTCATCACGTTTCGTTCAAAAGTTTGGGTTACAAACAGATAGAGATACTTGACTTAATATTAGTAATTTAGGTTTCTGTATTTTGTCTAAATGTAAGTCTTTATTAACAAAGAGCTATGGAAAGAGCTATGCTCGGAGTTTCTCTGAAGGATAGGATTTGCAACGAATACATCCGACAGAGAACCAAGGTTATCGACATAGCTCAAAGAATTAGCAAGCTGAAGTGGCAGTGGGCCGGCCATATTTCGCGAAGAACCGACGGCCGCTGGGGCAAACGTGTTCTTGAGTGGAGACCACGACTCGGTAAACGTAGTGTAGGACGCCCTCTGACCAGGTGGGATGATGACTTGCGAAAGACTGCAGGTAGATGCTGGATGCGGCAAGCTGAAGACAGGGCGCAATGGCGCTCATTGGTTGAGGCCTATGTCCAGCAGTGGACTGATTTAGGCTGATGATGATGATTAACAAAGAATATTCTACTCGATATTCGTAGTAATGTTTAATCTTGAATTCCTATGAAGAACCTGACTTAAAATTAAAAACAAAACCAGTTTATTAACTATTGAAAACACCGTGCTTTCTCTACATTACCAAGTAGGTAGGTATCTAATTGTTTTCCAACAATACAAAAACCAAGCGGTATACAAATAATTTGATTTTAAAAAAGATTCTTTCATCCAGATCTCGCGCTCTGCTATTATCTGTATTGAATACTGCAAAAGTCGGCAAAGTGCGAAAGTAGGCTCTAAGCTCGGAAATCCTTGATATCTGATAACCTCTGTGGCGCGGTGGGCGAAGGTCCGCCTGCGACGCAGGAGGTCGCGGGTTCGATTCCCGCCTCGGAACAATTGTGTGTACGATCTGCATATAATTGTTCCGGGTGTTCTGGTCGTTTTCTATGTATAATAAAAAATATCTATCTATGTAATGTATTGTATTATGTACATATATCAGTTATCTAGTACCCATAACACAAGCTCTGCTTACCATGGGGCTAGATAATGCTGTGTGAATTGTCCAGCATTATTTATTTATTTATATTTATTTATTTTATCTTCCGAAGCAGACTGATCTAACGCCACCTCATAGTTTTGTTAAACCAGACCGCTTGGGCTTCTGCCAACAGAACCTACATATATTTACGTACATGTCACCGCCGGAACGTAGAAACAACCCTTTTGTAAAATAGCTAAGCCATTTACAATAAATACATTTCTTTCCGGCCCTGGTGGGGGCACAGAGAGGGACCCCGAGGCTTGGCCTCGGCGTCAACTCGAGGGGTGACGACCCCTCGGTCCTTGGGTTTTGTGGAATATTTTTTTTTCCCCCTTCTCAATGTTTTTTTTTTGGCTTCATTTGGTTTGTATATTTTTTCTTTTTTTGTGTTTTTTTTTCTTTTTCTTTATTTTTTTTTATAATCGCCGTTTACAAACAGAACGCTGACTTTACATATGATAGAGTCTGTGCAAAAAGAGAAGTCTCGTGGCGAAACTGTGAATTAACATTATTATTAACACGCAACAAAAGTAGTACATTGGCATACGCGCGCCCTCAATTCCTAAGAGACTTCTTTTTGTGCACACTTATTATTATTTATTTATTATAAGCCATTACTGTCCCACTGCTGGGCAAAGGCCTCCCTTTTCTCCTTCCACTCCTCGCGATCCAACGCTGCAACAGGCCATGATGGAAGATGTACCTCGAGCTCGTCGCGCCATCTCATCCTGGGCCTTCCACGTCGCCTCTTAGCGTCTCTAACACTTACCTAATTTTAATTAATAATTCCTAATTCATTTCGTCGACTGCATGTCATAACAGATGGAGGGAGGAGTGTCAAAAGTATTAAAGTTGAACCCATGCAATTGAAAACCAAAAAATTGTTCGACAATTGTTTTACTGTCGGCGCTGTTATAAAAGCCACGTAGCCATTCTACAAACGGAATGGGGCCGAATTCTACTAGCCAATCACATTACTATGACAAAGGTATAGTCATAAAATCGTCCATAAATGATGAAACTCTAGATAGTGCGTGTGGTATTTGTATGGAGAGTAGATTGCATGGGTTCAACTTTAATACTTTTGACACTCCTCCCTCCATCTGTAGTTTTTTTCATCAAAGGTAAAATGTGTAATTTTAAGATAATAACCATTATTATGGTAAAGCTATTAATTTACAGGAATAAGAAACCTAGTTCTACATATGTATACTTCAAAAATAACATCCGCAGTCGGCTGAAAATAAAATAAGTGTCCTTTGTGGCTGTTTTTTGTGGTGGGTGAAGGTTCGCTTGCGACTAAGGAGGTTGCGTGTTCGATTCCCGCCTCGGAACAAATGTTTGTACGATTTTATATGTCCGTTTGTTTAATATGTCCTCGTATACTAAAAAAATCTATCTATGAAATGTATAGTATGTATATCAGTCATCTAGTACCCATAACTGTTTTTGCTATAACAGATTGTCCAGCATTATTTATTTATTTTGTAACTTATCATTACTTCAAAGCTTCAAAGCTTCTTAGCTTCTTAGAAAGGTCGAAAGGTAGGCCAGTTTTATGTCTGGCTTTACTAGAGGCGAAATACTAGGTTCAATCCTTCGGGACCTGGGCGTGACCCCAAAATTATACGAGTCCTTTGTTTTATGGGCGGGCGTTAGCCCTTCGGAATTAGTAACTGTGAATAATACATAAATAACATCAAACTTTTATTTCATACCAGCTTAAAGCCGCCGTCCCACGGCGCATTTTGGTTTCGTTGGTTCGTTTGTTTGACAAAGTGGTTGTTTGTATGTTCGTTAATTTGACAATATTTCCAGTGTCGGCACACGCATAACACACACGCTGTGTACGGCTGTACGGCGCCTTTTCGGTGCCTCATCATCATCATCATCAGCCTATGTTAGTGCAATGTTGGACATAGGCCTCCCCCAATGAGCGCCATAGCGCCCTGTCTTCAGCTTGACGCATCCAGCATCTGCCTGAAGTCCTTCGCAGGTTGTCGTCCCACCTGCCCGGAGGGCGTCCTACACTACGTTTTCCGAGTCGCGGTCTCCACTCAAGAACACGTTTACCCCATCGGTTGTCGGTTCTTCGTGAGATATGGCCCGGCCCAGATAATTTCGCTGCGTAGGATCTTTTATTTGACAACGTCTATGTGACCGGTTTACGAGTATCGCATGCATGCAACGTGTACTGAGTACATAGCGTCAACAGTATTGAGCTGGGGTACCGTATTTGAGCAAACCGTGAAGAAATGACGTCATTAATCTCGTAATCATTCGTAGCGTGTGTTGCAGTGGACGTTATCACATACAGTTTCTTGCAAAGCGAAGCTAGACACACGGGTATGCGTGGCCTTTCGGTACAGTGGGACAGCTTTAACAGTGCGAACGTTGTTGGGTCCAAAAATATATAAAATGAAAATATTCTGTTGTTATATTTGATCTAGGATTTTTTATCGCACAAAAACGCGTACAAAAATAAATCTCTTTCATTTTATTGAATCCATGGATGGATTATTTTGTTAAAAGGTTGAATGCATTCATTGGTTAGGTTGGATGGCTATCTGATAAGATTTAGAGACAGAGCGCTATAGCGCTTGTAAATAAACGCAGCTGAGGACATCGTATATATGTAATGTATATCCCATGATATATAATATTATTCTGTATAAGACACCACTGTCTACATTTGTTATAACACTTATAACACTTCATGTCCATCCAAAGGTTGCCTGGCAGAGATTGCTCATAGCGATAAGGCCGCCCACTGTACAGCATATTCTGTGGTTTTTTTTCTGTCTGGTGTATCTGTTTTTATTTGGTGTGCACTAAAGAGTAATTGTATTTTATTGTATTGTCTATACAATACAATACAATAAAAATATATGTACCTACAATAAAAATTACTCTCTCACTCCATCACTATTGATGAAGTGAGTGTTCAGCATTGGACAAAGTATATTCTGATAATGAAACATTAAACATCTTAATATTATTTTACAATCCCTTACATATGACTCGGGTGCATTATCACTCTTGTAGAAAGAAGAACCTTCTAGAACAACCTCCACACGGTATTACCATTAGCGGTGATCCAGTAAGTAGTTACAGTAAATGTAAGGCACGTTTAAACAGTGAGGCGCTAACTGGGAAAATAGAAAAAAAAACAACAGGACTTTCATTTACAAAAACATGGAAAAAATCCATATGATATACAACAAATATACTTGGGACGAGGCAGTTTTTTTTAAGACTTATGCAGAAGAAGTTTCTGTTTATGTGAGAAGGAATTGGAATATTTTTAAGGTATCGTATACAAAAAGGTTAAAAAGAGACGCTTTCATTTATGTTTTGCTGTCCGTCTGTCCTCCAGTCACAGGCCGCTATTTTTATAACCGATATTTAAGTTTTTTTTATAAACCGCTGTTTATGTATATTAGAAAAACGAAAGGTTGTCCGTCAATGTCAATGTCTAAGCGAGGTTGCAAAAGCTACGTTAAAAACTCAACATGTTTGAAAAAATATCGGCTTGTAACCAAACCTAAACAAACAGGGTATAAAAACAATCCACAAGCCTGAAAACAAAATATTGTATACAGGGTTAAGCCAAAGTTGAAAAGAAAACATTCTCAACCGTCCCCTGTGACCCAAATCCCGGGTCATATACCAGCTGGTTCAACTTCACCTAATTTGAGGTGACGTACGAGCTTGCGTGACATTTTTATGCAGATTGTATCGCTTATCATGCATTCCTGCTTTAATTCCTTTTTAGCAACTTAGGATTACGTAACCAGATATTACGTAAAAATGTCTTCTTTCATAACTACAGAGAAATAATGATTGTCTTTTTACTGGTTACATTACTACTTTATATTCAATACTCTAATCTACCCGCGGTTCTTACGCGATAGAAAAATCGCCTTATGCCGGCATAGAACTATCCTTACGCAAAATTTCAGCCCAGTCAATTCAGTAGTTTTGCCGTGAAGAGGTAACAAACGTCTAAAATTCCTAGCTTTTGTATTTATACTATTAGTGTAAGAAGAAAATTATATATTATGTTCGTTGTTTGTGTTCGTAACTAAACGTCGTCATCTATAATACAAAAAAATACTTTTTACGCAACTGAATCTGCCCAAAATCATAAAGAAATTGTAGACTCGTACTAACCATAGTACGAGTCTACGGTCAGATAGTCATTACCAATAAGTAAAGAAATTTACAAGTCGATTAACACTTTTTGATTGCGATTTTTTTTCGACGACTGCTATTTTTTTTTAACCTAAAAAATTCGTGCTGCCGCTCTACACAGCAGTTGTGTTGCGCCGCACATGCGTTTCGTTCGAAAAATATTACAGCTGTGCTGAGTCACACAGATCTGTATTTTCTCAGCCGCTGCGCTAGTATGGATTTACGCATATTAGTCACTTGTAGAAAACACATACCGTGTGATTTCAGCAGTCAAAGTGTTAATAAAAATACAAGTATTAGTAAATACTTCATAATAATGTTTATGTAGTAACTGTGGCAGTAGTAATACGTTCCTACGGAGCTACCGTAGACCGTCTACGAAGCTACGCCGTAGCCCTGTAGACCCTCTACGAGGCTATGCCGTAGCAACCCTAGCGGTCTGTCAAACGTAGATGATTTACGCGACGAGAATATCCGAGAATTTCATTTTCCGTTTGCAGTTGGAAACCTTGAAATATCTTAGACATACACGACAACTTCAATCCACATTGATACTAGCGATCAAAAATCAAAATACATTTTTTTTACTTAAACTGCTACTTTGGATCTGAACAGTCTTTAATGGTGTCTCAAATTAAAATTATAGTAAACGCACACGTAAAAAGTTTATGTATCGCAATTACATGTAACATTCTTTGTTTAGTATACATATATCCTTTGTAGTAAGGTGTCTAAGTAAGTATTTATAAACTTAAGATAAATCTCATTTTTAGCTTTTGATGAATTAACTCCTTTTCATTTATTTGTGTGGCAAAAATGGTACGAACAAAATACGTAACAATAATAATAATGACGACCGATGTGGCGCGGTGGGCGAAGGTCCGTCTGCGACGCTGAAGGTTGCGGGTTCGATTTCCGCCTGGGAACAATTGTGTGTACGATCTGCAGATATTTGTTGCGGGTGTTCTGGTTGTTTTCTATGTATAATAAAAAAAATATCTATCTATGTAATGTATTGTATTATGTATATCAGTTATCTAGTACCCATAACACAAGCTCTGCTTACCATGGGGCTAGATAATGTTGTGTGAATTGTCCAGAATTATTTATTTTATTTATTTAATATAATTTGACCTTAAAAGGCCTCCGGAGGACGAATTCTTCATACAAACGTAATACCAAAATAATTTCCAATTCAAGCATATTTCCACTATAATTTGTATTATTTGTATCTGAATAGTATTTATCTAGGTTCCTAAATAGTTCTTTTTTCAAAATTGTTCCCTAAAATTAAATGAAAGCCAATGGCATTTTGCACATTTTTATGCGAAAATGGACAAGTTTTCTTGCTATTTGTTTCGTATTAAAAACATGAAAATCTTACGTTTTATTTATCAAGAAACATAGCTTATGTTGTCTAGTTACAGAATAACAATACTTTGTAAAGAATACAAAAAGTTTTCAGGCATAATTTTTGGTATTACGGAACAAACAACATTTTTAACGGCTAATATTGCTATCGCGCACGCATGGGGCGCGGCGCAAGGGTTAAACAGGGACAGCGATATTCGGAGCGATTTTTGCAAGCGAGGGTTGCCGGACGAATTGGCATGCAATTATTCTCGTTATTTACATTGTAAGCAGCGCAACAATATATATTATCATATCATTTAATTTATTGTGATTTTATACATACAGGTAACTGTTCTTAGGTGTAGGTAGTCTTAATGGGGACATAATGCATAAAAACCTTGTGAGCGAAGAGCGAACCCAAAAACTGGTACGCCCTTGTAACATTTTGGGTTCGCTCTTGTTAGATTAACTTTACTTTTATGTAATACTTCATATTTATAGAATTACTATCTGCGCCCCGCGGTTTCACCCGCGTGGTGATAGATATTTTGGATAATATACTATATATATAAAAAAAATAAAAGTAAAAAGATTTTTATTTTGTTAGAACAGAACAGAGACTCTTATAAACTAAACTTAGATTAACAGACGACACGACAGAGACTGACAAAACTCGGTCTCCACTCAGCATGTGCTATGGTAGAGCAAATCGTACCATAGCGCTGGTCTTCCGTGGAGACACGACAGAGACTGACAAAACTCGGTATATATATATATATCTTTATGAATTGTAGCCTATGTGTTATTTTGATATGTAAGCTATATTATTGGGAAGTTTCATTAAAATCCATTTAGTAGTTTTAATGTGAAAGAGTAACAAACATCCATCCAACCATCCATCCATACTTACAAACTTTGACGTTTATAATATTAGTAGGATTAAATATAGTAATACGTATTAGTAAAGTAAATAATAATTGAATTAGATAAGATTAAGATTTCAATGTATTAAAATGATCGCAAATAAATGTTAAATCAGGAATAGTTAGATTATGTCTCATCATCATCATCATGTTAGTCCACTGCTGAACATAGGCCTCCTCCAATGAGCGTCGATCGCTAGATCATATCTTAAAACTATGTCAAGAGACGTTGTTGATTTAATTCCCGAATAAACTATCTCCGTTCAAAATGTGACCCTAAAACTTTTTCTCGCTCCCTGACATAATTCAAAAGAAAAAAACAAACCGAGGGAAATTGAGCTTCATTTCACTGTATACTCCGTACAATACTTTCGCCGTAAGCCGTGCCCCGAAACTTTTTCATTACTAACTCCATCTTGTTTGATTAAAGTTTTCATTCATTCTCAGGTTGTAAGGTAATAGAAAAGTTGTTTTGTTAAAGATCTTGTTACTGGATTTTATGCATTTATAAATTATAAATAGAAATTTCACAGTCTGTCAGCCAAACTCAACACTTGATTTAATCCAATTATAGTTCATCATTGTTTGGTATTCGAAGTTTTAATTCCATAAAACCAGATCAGTAAAAGGTTTTTGTTATTATGGTGTGTAAGCCCTAGCACTCTCTCGAATCTCTTAGAAATTAAATAATATCCCCCGAACGTCGGGAAAAATAATCATCAGCCTATATTAGTCTAGCCTATATACTGCTGGACATAGGCCTCCCGCAATGAGCGCTATAGCGCCCTGTCTTCAGCTTGACGCATCCAGCATCTACCTGCAGTCTTTCGCAGGTCGTCATCCCACCTGGTCGGAGGCCGTCCTACACTAGGTTTACAGAGTCGTGGTCTCCACTCAAAACTACGTTTGCCCCAGCGGCCGTCGGTTCTGCGCGAGATATGGCCGGTCCACTGCCACTTCAGCTGCTAATTCTCAGAGCTATGTCGATAACTTTGGTTCTCTGTCGGATGTATTCGTTACGAACCCTAACCGTCAGAGAAACTCCGAGCATAGCTCTTTCCATAGCTCGCTGAGCGACTTTCAACTGGTGGACCAGCCCTATCGTGATTATCCACATCTCAGCTCCGTAGGTAATAACGGGTAGGACGCACTGGTTGAAAACTTTCGTTCTCAGGCATTGCAGTATGGATGACGAGAAGACTTGACGTAGTTTCCCAAATGCTGCCCAGCCCAGCTGGATCCTCCTTTTGGCCTCCTTCTCGAAACTGTTTTTACCCAACTGCAGATTTTGCCTAAGGTAAGTGTACTCGGAAACAGTTTCGAGAAGGTGACCATGTACATCACTTTGGCTGTATCCAAATTCATGCCATTCGTACATCGGGAGGCTGAAGCTAGGCCGTCCAGCATCTCTAAGATATTAAATAATATCCCCCGAACGTCGGGAAAAATAAGGTAATAAACGCGATAAATACCCGTATTATTATAATTATGTTTAATATTTGACTATCTGTGAATTCGGGCCTAAATAGGTGCTTAGGTATAACATTCATAGGCTGAGTTAGAGGGGTCAATTATTATTTATTATACACTAGCTGCGCCTTACGGTTTTACCCGCATGGTGAAAGATATTTTGGATAATAAACTATATATCTTTATGAATTGTAGCCTATGTGTTATTCTGATATGTAGGCTATATTATTGTGAAGTTTCATTAAAATCCATTCAGTAGTTTTTACGTGAAAGAGATCTGTCTTATCTATTCCTTGTTAATTCTTTTCTTGTTTTTATTATTTTCTTACCATATAATGTGTTGTGTTATGTGTTATGTATAGTGTCAAATAAGTGTATTTTCATTCTTTCTTTCTTTTTAACAAACATCCATCCATACTTACAAACTTTGATGTTTATAATATTAGTAGGATATCGCCGCGACCGCCACAGGTAAAAAACAAATGAAAAGTTCTATACACATAGTTGAAAACGAGATGAGATGAGGCGTGTGGTGTCCGGTTTACAATTTGCACCACCTCAACTCTTCCCGCAGGTGGTATCTTAAGAGGCCAGTAGTTATACGATGTTGGTAGCTTCCTGCAGAACAATGTACCACCGAACTGCGATCCCCAACCCAACGTTGGGATTATGAGCATTACCGCCCAGGCGATAAAAGGCGCTTATCAAGGCGAGGCCTGCGTCCACTAGTGGACCAATATGCGGTGAGGTGAGGAAGATGAAATTATGGTGTCGATTACAGGCCACGGTAGGTCACGGAATCAATTTGAAATAAATTTTATATTGCTCTGTCTTTTTAATAAGGAATAGGAACATAAATAATAAGGAATACAAGGAATGGTCCCTTCTTTTAGAATGCCGAAAATAATGGAAGGAGATAAAGAGAGAGAGCCGCCATTCTCTCCCTGCATTCATAATATTACTTTTGCTCTGAATTCAGACATTTCTGATTGACAGTAATGAAATTAAATGAAATAGGATTTATTTGCTTAAAAATAGGTTATTTATTTGCTTAGTAAAGGTTTTAAAATAGAGTAGGTAAGTATATTTGACTTGATAGTCGTACAAATGTTTAATGTTCATTTAGACTTAGATATTTAGTTACAGTAGCCTAGCAGTATAACTTCATTTTGAAAATATATATTATATTATTGACCTACAGATAAATTAGGCTACTTATTATACTGAAAATGGCTGTGGCAGTGGGCCGGCCATATCTCGCGAAGCGAACCGACGGCCGCTGGGGCAAACGTGTTCTTGAGTGGAGACCACGACTCGGTAAACGTAGTGTAGGACGCCCTCAGACTAGGTGGGATGACGACCTGCGAAAGACTGCAGGTAGATGCTGGATGCGGCAAGCTGAAGACAGGACGCTATGGCGCTCATTGGGGGAGGCCTATGTCCAGCAGTGGACTGCTATAGGCTGATGATGATGATTATACTGAAAATACACATGCAAATACGCGGGTAAGTCATACATATTTTTCAAATGTCCCTACCATGTCCCTACCTAATCGGAATAACGTACGCCCGACTATTGTGGCAAAAATATGAAGAAAATGTATATAAAATAATTACTTAAAATAAATATATATGAGTATATATATATATGTATATTACTACCTCATATAATAAAAGGCCAATATAATGAATTAAATTTTGTGACACTAATAAGAAAGGCAAATGGATACCTTTGCGAGCAATTTAGTCCAATTCCCAAATTACAGTCATTATGGCGCTTTACTAAATTAGAGCGGAAAAACGTCGACAAAAGTATGGTTAAATGGCACAAAATCGACCTTCTGTAATTCCTGGCACAATCTAATTATGGAAGCCGAACAAACTCTTTAGTTTGGGGGATTGAGTTTCAAGTCGGATTGGGTTTTGCCACAACCCAGTTACGCTTGTTTACTTAGTAACGGATCGGAAACTATTCAGTTTCTTGAAACTTGAGTTTATTTCTTTGAGAACAAATACTACATAGTTTTATCCGCGACTTTGTTCGCATGGACTACATAATTTGTTTGTTTTTAGTATAAGCTGAAACTAATTTCATGAACACAGACGAGTTTAATTCTATTTTGTGTCAAAAAGAGTTCGTATCTTCTCAGCTTTATCATCAAGATTAACGAGCAACAAATATCACTTTCAAAAATATAACTCAATGAGAGCTATGTGTGGTTCTATATATAATAAAATCCCTAACACCAAAATTGATTGACAACAAAGATTTACCTTTAACAATATTAATAAAAAAGTTAAAATTATGGCTCATTGGAAAAGCTTTCTATAGTGTCAAAGAACTCATGGACCTAAATTTTAAAATAAAATAGCACGTTGCACGCACGCTTGTTCATATTATATAAGTTATATAATATGAACATGTCAATAATGTGCTATTTTTTATTAACACTTTGACTGCGGTTTTTTTCGACGACTGCGATCTTTTTTTTAACCTAAAAAATTCGTGCTGCCGCTCTACACAGCGGTTGTGTTGCGCCGCACATGCGTTTCGTTCGAAAAATATTACGGCTGTGCTGAGTCACACAGATCTGTATTTTCTCAGCCGCTGCGCTTGTGTGGATTTACGCATATTAGTCACTTGTAGAAAGCACATACCGTGTGATTTCAGCACTCAAAGTGTTAATTTAAATCATTTTAAAATTACATTGTAGAAACTAGGAACCGAGTTTTATAAATTGTTTGCATGCCAATGTGTTTTGGTGAAGTATGTGACACTGCCTATTCTAATGTTTAAGACCTTGTATTATGTATGACCTTTATTTCTTGCAATAAATGAATTGAATTGAGAGCATAGTTTGATTAAGCCACGATTAGAACGAACTTGGCTAGTTTCACGTTTATGTTTTTCATTTTTCATTTTTGAGATCTCTATTTACAATGTCTACAATATTCAGATAAATAAATAAATAATGCTGGGCAATCTAAACAGCATCATGTAGCCCCAAGGTAAGCAGTATGCATTATTCAAATTTCAACGTTCTAGCTCAGATATAAAGGTTTTTTGTTCTAGTATGTCAAGTACATACTAGAACAAAAAACCTTTATATCTATAAAAAATATATTTCATCAAAATCGGGTCTGGGTATATTGCTTACAACAGGGTTCTATGGCGCATCATTGGGGGAGGCCTATGTCCTGCAGTTATCTCGCGAAGAACCGACGGCCGATGGGGCAAACGTGTTCTTGAGTGGAGACCACGACTCGGTAAACGTAGTGTAGGACGCCCTCCGACCAGGTGGGATGACGACCTGCGAAAGACTGCAGGTAGATGCTGGATGTGGCAAGCTGAAGACAGGGCGCTATGGCGCTCATTGGGGCAGGCCTATGTCCAGCAGTGGACTGCTATAGGCTGATGATGATGATGATGATGACATTATTATAAAATAGTATTTACGTGTAAATATTTAGGTTAATAATTATTAGTAAAAAGAATCATTTTTTATTTGTTTTATCTGTGTCAGTCTTCTTATAGTTTAAAATAGTCACTTAAATAAAGCTTGTACTAAATATCCCTCAAGAGGCCACAGGCATAAGCCCTCCCTTCTAAATACCTACAAGAGCAAAGTTAGAGCGAGGAGTCACCTTAACTCTGAAAGGTTAAAGTCAAGTACTTCATATATATTTGAACTGTAAAATAGCTGTAACTACCCACATGTTAACCTTTTTTTCTATGAATAAAAAATATTATTATTATACACTCATTTATTTAAATTCTCGTATAAAATACATTTTTTACTATAGAAAATACAATAAAATATTATAAAACTATTCTACAGTAAAAAATATATCAAAACGGTAGATCACCGACCGCGAAGCTAGGCTCAAGCGGCCGGTGACTAGGGCTGCAGAGAAAGGAACTTCCTGACGATACGTGCCGAGTCCAAGAGTACCGCCTTTTGGATCTGACCCTTGATCCAACTTCCTAGCGAGAGTCTCTTCAGGTGTTGATCGAGGCTCTTCGCTATTACGCCGTTAACCGAAACGACTATCGGGACTATGGTCGCTGAATCTACATCCCACATGCTGACAACCTCGTTAGCCAAGTCAAGATATTTGCTAAGTTTATCTTTCTCAGCTCTAACGAGGTTAGCATCATGCGGTATGGTGACATCAGCGAGCACCGCCCTCCGTTCTAACCGATCTATCAGTACAATATCAGGCTTATTCGCAAGAATAGTCCTGTCCGTAATGATAGATCGGTCCCAATAGAGCGTGGCACGGCCATTTTCAAGAACTGGCGCCGGTGTGTACGGAACTTCAGGACCAGTAAGGCCATATCGGAGAGCAAGTTGCTGGTGTATAATTTTGGCTACTTGGTTGTGTCTGTGCAAGTATTATTATTATTATAAAAAAATATATTATTATAGATAGAACAAAACAAAATCAAACATAGACCTAAAGTAGGGTATCGGTAGAAATCCAACACACAAAAAAACTTACAAAATTACGCTAAAGAATAAAAAGAAAGTTTAAAGAAGCAAGTAAAATAGGAACCTACCTACCTAGTAGTTTAGTTGTAGTTGAATTTTTGTTACATGTTTTTGAGGTTTTTAACAGATAACAGCAAAAGTATGTATGAATTCACAATAAAAAAACACAAATACAAATATACAAAAATCTTTATTAGAAACAAGAGACTTATAGTATAGGGTACAGTGTAATCAAAAAACAGTTTTTCTATTAATCTGTCTATGTAATCTAATCAGTCATCTAGTACCACCCATAACACAAGCTCTGCTTGCCTTGGGGTAGATGATGCTGTGTGGATTGTCCAGCATTATTTATTAATTATTAACTAGCTGCGCCCCGCGGCTTCGCCCCCGTGGAAATCTATGTGTCAAATTGTTTAAATGATAAAAAGTATCCTATGTTAGACTCCTGGTTCTAAGCTACCTCTCCACCAATTATCAGCTAAATCGGTCCAGCCGTTCTCGAATTATAAGTGTTGTAACAAACACGACTTTCTTTTATTTATATATATAGATGTATAGATTGGCATTCATATCAGCAATTTGCCATTGTGCTATTTGAAGGCGTTTTGTCTACAGTACCCAGACCCTTCCAGGTAAAAGTTACTTAGAAACCATTTGTCGAAATTATAATCTCAACTCTCTTTCGCCTCGCTTCGATCAATAAATATTCATGTGAACATTCAACATGCATTCGTAAACAAACCGCTTCGCGAATTTATTTTATTATGTAGCTGGAATAAAGTACCTCAGAGATAAACAATGAAACTCGTGAAAATAAACTTAATTTGAATTATCTTGTTGTTTTGCGTAGGCCGCGGGATGAAATGGGTAAGTTCAGCGGGTTGACCGTCACTAAATCAACATAACGTACGTCTTGCTCGTAAATAAAAATTGTTAAAACAGTGTTAAAAGTAATAATTCAATTGAGTGCTTTATACCGTGGTGAAGCCCTTTGGACGCTCCTTATGGTGGTGTTTCCCCCTTCGCAATTTATTAAGGATTCAGTGAGTTATCAACGAAATCATTATCTTATAACTTGTGCATTCTCAAAAACCTGACCTACGACAACTCGCAAAGCGCTCGCTGTGTTACTGCATACAACATAGTTACTAAAGTACACTCTGCGTTCACGCTGCCGCATCTGCGCCTAACGCCAGTTTACAGCAAAACGACTAACTAGCTTGTTGCTAAGGATTCCATAGCAGTAGCATAGCAATGGACAAAACCTGTTTTGGATGTAAAACTGTTATTCCCAGCAAGGAATATATGAAATGCGAGAGCTGCAAGCATAAGTACGACTTACCTTGCTCTGATTTATCACCCAAGCGCTTTAAAAAGCTTTCGCTAGAGTATAAGCGAAATTGGAAATGTCCAGAGTGTAAATGCAAGCTACCGAAACGGGATAACAGTAACACGCCTGTTCGCATACTGCCACCAGCTGAGAGTCAGCAATCACAGGCGGATGACGAGACTGACACCGAGCCCCCGGCTGCCGCCCCTCGCGCAGACCCTGGCGTCTCAACGCGCAGACTCAAAGCTTGCTCTCCCCAGCCTCAGTACGTCACGGAGGATGCAGTGCGAGACATTTGGCGAAATGAGATGAAGCAGGAAATGGAGACTATAATTGAAGCCACCATCAAAAGAACGATATCCAGCCAGCTGAATTCTATTAATAGCCAGTGCAGCGGATTTCAGGAATCTATTGCCTATGTCAGTACGCAATATGATGACCTCAGAAAGGAAATTACCGACTTAAAGAAGCTGCTGAGTAATACCACATATGAGCTGACCAATCTCAAGGAACAGAACAAAAGCCTTAAGGAAAACCTCACTACATGTGTTGTTCGCGTAAAAGTTTTAGAAGAGGAAAACCTTAGACAACAGCAGTGGGTAAGAATGCAGAACGTTGAAATCACTGGCATTCCTGAGAAAAGTGGAGAAACCCCAATTGACTTAGTAAGACAAGTTATTCAACACATTGGAGTCACAATTCAGCACTCAGACGTAGAGTTCGCACACCGAGTGCAGCCGCGGCATGCAGCGAGTGCGGCCCGCGCACGTTCCATCGTGGTCCGTTTGAGACAGCGTTCTGTGAAGGACCAGATAGTCGCCGCTGCACGCAAACGTCGCAACCTTACCGCCGGAGAGATGGGAATCGGTAGCGAAACCGATAGAGTCTTTGTTAATGAACATCTTACCAAAGACAACAAGATGCTGCTTAGCGCGTGTAAACTGAAGTCTAAGGAAGCTAATTATAAGTTCATTTGGACAAAAAACTGTCGAGTTTTTGTCCGCAAGAACGAAAGCTCGCCGCCGGTTCCAATAAACTCAATGTCGGACCTCGTCAAAGTAGCCTAATATTTTTTAATGTTAAGCCCTATGTGCTCTTTGTTAGGTTTTCTAGGTTTGCAATAACATACTCCTACTTTTTCTACGAATGTAAACTGCTTTATGTACTTATATATCCGAGATCTTATCAACAGATCGCTAAACTAATGTCATACCAACTTCATAGAAATTCAACGATCATTATTCTCTTCACAAAATTCATTTACCGAATTGTATTAGAACTTAATATTACACTGCTTATTTCTATAATCATTATACACTGTACTTTACATTTTCTAAAACTTAATATTACACTGCTTATTTCTATAATCATTATACACTGTACTTTACATTTTCTAAAACTTAATATTACACTGCTTATTTCTATAATCATTATACACTGTACTTTACATTTTCTAAAACTTAATATTACACTGCTTATTTCTATAATAATTATACACTGTACTTTACTATTTATTCATAATATTTTACATAAGATCTTAAAAACTACTCACCAAACGATTACAAACACTATTTTGAACACTATTCCACAAACAATAAAACAAATTACTTATCTGCAATTAATCTATACATATAAAATTATTTATAAATCCAACCACGCGTTAGCGCATGTCCTGAAAATACAAATGGTGTGCCGTAAACCACTTTCAGGTATTAGGTATGTGTCTGTCAGTAAAATCATCCCTTCTTATTCACAATGATTGATACTATGAAAAGTTTGAAACTTTTTTATCAAAATGTCCGGGGGTTACGAACGAAAACTAATGAATTTTACAATAATATCTTGCTTAATGAATCTGATATTCTCTTGATAACTGAAACATGGCTTTGTGAGGGAATACTTGACGCCGAGCTCTGTGATAGTAAATACTCAATATTCCGTAGAGATCGAGGATCTGGAAAAGGTGGCGGAGTAATGATAATGTGTGGCGAGTATTTGCATGCATGTGCGAGACCGGAGTGGCAGAAACCAGACTTAGAATGCATATGGGTAACTATTCCAGCGCGGTCACTCGGTTCCATGCAAGACATGCATATTGCGGTTGTGTATATACCTCCCAACTCATCTATTACAATGCGCACTCAGTCATTCATGGACTTATTATCCCACGTCATTAACTCTCATCCTGATGATCACTACATGGTAGTCGGTGATTTTAATCTGCCTTGCGTGGACTGGAGTTCTGAAGAACCGATTTTTTTTAAAAAAAGGATCTATTGAGTCGCAAGGTTTGGCATCTAATCTTATCTCTCTGACGTCACTTCTCGGCCTGACACAGTACAACATGCTTACTAATAAATGTAATAATACCCTGGACTTAGTTTTCTCTGAATCACCTGTTAATATTCAGAAATCAACAGTTCCTCTCGTGAATGAAGATGCTTTTCATCCACCTCTATCTATACTGGCAACTGACATTTGAATTCCTCCTCTCAAAACACAGTCTCGTATAAAATATCAGTTTAAACGTGGTGATTTTAATAGCATCAATACTGCATTGTTGTCTTAAAGATGGCTGCTTTCCTAACATCTGGAAGCAAGCTTATATAGTCCCTATACATAAAAAAGGTTCAAAAGCTGAAATTGAAAATTATCGTCCCATCTCCATTATTAATGTCATCAGTAAAGTGTTTGAAAGGGTTGTTCACACGCACTTATACCCAGTTATATCCACTTCAATTCCTGAAGAACAACATGGTTTCATGAAGGGACGCTCAACGAGCACAAACCTTGGCGTTTTCATTGACCATATTGCCAATAGTATGGATGGTGGTTCTCAAGTGGATGTGGTATATACAGATTTTGAAAAAGCATTCGATCGTGTAGACCACATCCTACTCCTCCATAAGCTCTACGAGCTCGGCATTCGCGGAAACTTGTTAAGATGGATGGAGGCATATCTACGAAACCGCTCTCAAGCGGTGGTTGTAGGTGGCTTCTGTTCAGACTTTGTTTCCATCCCTTCTGGGGTGCCCCAAGGATCCATCCTTGCTCCTCTTCTATACTCTTCCTACCTGTATGACATCGGCTCTTGTTTACAGCACGCACGGTTCCTGATGTACGCAGATGACACTAAAATTTTTATGAAAGTACAGAATCACGCAGATTGCTTGAACTTACAATCCGATCTTGACAGGCTGGCAATATACTATAGTAGGAATCGTCTGGCTATCAATGTTTGTAAATGCTCCTATGTCTCGTTTACAAGGAAAAAGCTGCCATTACAATTTGATTATCTAATAAATGGTATCAAAATAGGTAAACTTGATTATATTAGAGACCTTGGAGTGGTAGTAGATGCAAATCTTTCGTTCTCTGAACATGTGGACTCGGTAGTTTGTAAGGCTTATAAAAGCTTAGGCTTCATACTGAGAGTCAGTCGCCCTTTTTCAGATATTAGCTGCGTAAAAATTCTGTACTACTGTTATGTTCGAAGCATCCTGGAATATTGTAGCTCAGTATGGAATCCACAATATCTCATATACACGCAAAGCTTAGAAGGCATTCAACGGAAATTCATAAAACACCTCAATTATAGATGTTTCCGTGGTTATGGATCTGTTGACTATCGAGATTCGTGCAAATTCCATAATATAACAAGTCTCGAAAATCGACGTAAGTTAGCGGACATGTCTTTCCTCCATGGCATATGCAATGGCTTTATAGATTGTTCCGAATTGCTCTCAAAAGTTTTATGTTTAAACGTGCCCAAAAAGCGAACAAGACATACCAAAACTAAACTTTTCGCTGTGTCCAATACTACTTCTAACTATGCTCAACATTCTCTTATTAGTCGTCTGCATAATAGCTATAACAAAATATTTAATGATATAGACATCTTCAACATTGGTAAGCCGGGGTTCAAACGTGATGTTCTACTAGTTTTAAATAATCTAGAACAGGGTACGGTTGGCGGGGTAGAGTCAAACGCGCGTACGAGGTTGGTGGATTAATAGTGTGGCGTGGATCATTATAGGTCGACGCATGTTTTTATATTAGTATATTTGTATTGCATAGACATAAATATATATATATATATATATATATAATACACATTATAAACATATATAATTTATAGTACACAGTTTTTTGCAGGTTTTATTATCATTAAGTGTAATTGTAATGTTTTTACTTATTCCCAATGACCTAATTTATAGTGTTTATAGTTAACAGTATGGCTGTAATAGTTTAGGTACATAGTTGAAACACTTGAATTTGTAATTAGTATTTTAGTTTTAATTTTCATGTTTCTTTTTGTTTTAAATTTAGTTTATATTCTTTTTTTCTTATATATGTCATTCAAATTGTTTTAGCGTTTATTAATTTGATTTATAGTGATAGTCATTTTTAATTTTATACAAAGTAAATCCTTTATTGGCCTTAAGTTTAGTAATTAAGTATGTTAATATTAGTTTTATAGGCTGTGGATTTTGTTTCTAAAATAAATAAATAAATAAAATAAATAAATAAATAAGCTCGTTGGGTACCAACTCTCAACTTGTGAGATAATATTTTACGACGACCCCTGTGGCGCGGTGGGCGAAGGTCTGCCTGCGACGCAGGAGGTAGCGGGTTCGATTCCCGCTTCTGAAGAATTATGTGTACGATCTGCAGATATTTTTTCCGGGGATTCTGGTCGTTACCTATGTCTAACAGGTCCAATTCAGCTTGTTCATCATCATCATCAGCCTATAGGAGTCCACTGTTGGACACAGGCCTCCCCCAATGAGCGACATAGCGCCCTGTCTTCAGCTTCCCGCATCCGGCATCTACCTTCAATCTTTAGCTTTTGTATTTAGCTTGTTGCTCTAATACAATAACTTACGGTCATTTGTAAAAGAGCGCTGGTTTTCAGTCACACGTATTACGTAGGTAATGAAATTCGTAGGAAATTTAGAAACATGAAGGTTATGAAGAACAACATTCCATAAATTGTCGGATTTACGAAACTACAAATTCCAGAACTTTAGATCACAAATATTTCGAGCAGCTGCAGCAGATTTTCAGGTTTGTTTGAGTTAGATGAGCTTCTAGCCATAAATTATTCATAGATTTCGACGTTTATTGGCTGTCTTTGTGTCATAGCTTATAGAGTTTGGTTTGAACGCTAAACTAAATTTTGCAATTTTAAGCTTTTATGAATTTTTTTTTGATTGTCGACGATCGGCTATCAACGAGTTCTCAGCTATTTTGGCCATATAGCCAGAAGGCAACCTGACAACCTCGAAAAATTAGTGGTAATGGGCAAGATAGAGGGCAAAAGACCAAGAGGACGGTCACCAACCCGCTGGTCTGATCAAATTAAGGCTATAACGGGACTCACTTTGCCTGCAGCCCTGAGACAGGCCGAAGACAGAGTGGTGTGGAAGCGGTTCATCAGCGTCACCGTGAAAGGCTTCCAGGACGGGCACGACCTTCAGCAATGAAGACAACGACAAAGAAGAAGAAGCTTTTATGTCAAAGCTTTCTTTAGATGTAGGTACTGAACAATCAATCAATCATTCATTTGAAAGATTTATTTGAAAGTCATAAATTATTCCTTGTATTTAGCCTGTAGGCGTGCTAAATATTGCGTGAGTCATATTTGTGGTAGATGTCATTGAAGTCACTCCATTTCAATCATATTATTTTGACGACCGATGTGGCGCGGTGGGCGAAGGTCCGCCTGCGACGCATGAGGTTGCGGGTTCGATTCCCGCCTCGGAACAATTGTGTGTACGATCTGCAGATATTTGTTCCGGGTGTTCTGGTCGTTTTCTATGTATAATAAAAAATATCTATCTATGTAATATATAGTATTATGTATATCAGTTATCTAGTACCCATAACACAAGCTCTGCTTACCATGGGGCTAGATAATGCTGTGTGAATTGTCCAGCATTATTTATTTATAGGCAGATCAAAAAGTAGATTGTTCAGGCCAAAAAATACCTAAACTGCTTAACAAACACTATTAATTGTTTCATTAGTAAAAAGTACTGAGAATCCTGTGGCAAGCAAACTGTGTTATAACTATTTAATATAACAAGGTACATAAATCGTATTTAATATTAATTCTCAAAATGACAAATTATATAAAGTCACTTACATGAACACCGTTCTTAGGTTAAGTATAGATACATAATATAGTGGTAGTCAAATATTGAACGACCACAACATAATATTATTATGTTGTGGTCGTTCAATATTTGACTCATTTAATGTGTTCACTTAATAAGAAGTTATTGAATTACTAACTGAAATAAATACTTACATTACTGCTACAAAATGTGTATGAATAAATACTTACATTACTGCTACAAAATGTGTATGAATAAATACTTACATTACTGCTACAAAATGTGTATGAATAAATACTTACATTACTGCTACAAAATGTGTATGAATAAAAT
Organism: Eupithecia abbreviata; assembly: GCA_943735965.1. Taxonomy (NCBI): domain Eukaryota; kingdom Metazoa; phylum Arthropoda; class Insecta; order Lepidoptera; family Geometridae; genus Eupithecia; species Eupithecia abbreviata. The sequence continues at coordinate 10,123,742 of OX030990.1, forward strand.
ACCGTAGCTTTTTATCGCTAGAATATCCAGTCGAAAGTGATTTATGGAAGCGCTGTCCGACACATTGCATGCTTCCGCCGACACCTGCGGTTCTGAACGGTGCCCATTTGCGCGTAAAAGCTTCTTTGTAATCTTATTTATTTAGAAAGATTAGTGGGGAAAAAACCTAATGGCTTTTGTTTGCAATTTTTGTCCTACATTTATATTAGGCAACATACATACATCTGGGACCAATTTTAGAACGAAGGGAGATATCATTCTTTTTAAACTGGTGTGATTTGATTGTCTCTTGTTTTTTTCATACGATTATCCAAGCTGACGTCACTAATCCAGACCTCTAGTATACGGAAAACAAAAGAGGAACGTGAAATCTTAAAAAAAAACGATTTGTTTAACTAAAATCGTCACCGTTTATAGCTTTTGTGTTTTGGTTTCGGAGTCAATTGTAGTAGTTTTAAATTTAGAAGTTTGAATGGTAGGTACAATATTAAATTCTACTAATAGAGGGATACTGTTCAGATTATTCGATATAAACGGTGCGTTTAGATACTAGACATACGTACATGGCCGTGGTGGATGTAGCGTAAGAAATGACCCGTCAAACACAGCACGTCGTGTTAGCGGACTAAGCGGACCTATCAGAGGAAGGGCAGTTCCTTCTGTGTATTTGAACACCCTAACTGCGATCAACAATGTGCCTACTAAGCGTGTGATTATTGCAAATTCCCGTTATTTGGGGGAGGCTCCAAAATTCCAAATAGTAGTGGAAAAATGTTTGCTAATGAAGAAGTTTACGTAAGGCTTAGAGAGTGAGATTTTTTAAATGTGGGTTGTATTCTACACATTTAAAAAATCAAACTCTACGCCTAGAAAACAAACCCATTAAGAATAGACAGCAGTAAAATCCAACGCAAATTTCACGAGCACGGAATCCAAGAATCCATAAATTTTGTATGTTATGCAAATCTACAACGTCGGGTATAAAAAGAAGTTTCGTTGTGCAGATCGTCAACGGCCCTTGTCCCAGTTGTCGGACATACCCACTCCAAGTCTTAAGTGGTGTCGAGCTCGATGGTCTACAAAATAAAGAAAAATGGATGAGATATCTGAAATAAAAACCCGTAAAACTTGTGGTATTCCCGCAATACGGAGATTTATGGATAATGCTTTGAAATTGCACAATATAAGCAAGATAACGGGCGTATAAACTTATATTAAAGTTGAGGTTTTATTATTCATAGCGGGTAAAGTAAGAAGTATAAGTAAGTAGAGATTTATCACACGATCCGTCAGTCGATTCAGTTATGCGATGACCCAGATCTGATGCGGTTGTAGGATATTGACTATAGATGAACTTGGAAAATTCATGCTTTGGACAAAACCTTATTGACTATGAAATATCTCAATTTTTATATACCACAATAATGTTCGGATAAGCGTTCGGCTTGCCTGATTGGAAATGCTTACCGAAGCCGACGCCTGTATCACTAGAGACGTTAAGTAGTGAGTTAGTTTCGGTTTAAAGATTAATTATTTTTCTCAAAGAACATACTTAGTTCACTTAAATGAGAATGACAAAATTTGTACTTAGTACCTCTCTTACCTCTATAAGCTTAACTCTCAGAACTAGACCGGCAAACATTACAGCATTGAAATTGTTGGATGTTATGCAGCCCTGAAATGAATGGTAGAGCTTATTTGCAGATAAAAAAAATTCGACTGTAAACTTGCTAGGTTAGGCGAAGGCTCTTATTGTGTACAGTGGCGTTAATATATTAGGTAAACCCCACTGACGGGTTCTAATTTCACGTATTCATTTTCCATAAATCAATCAATCAATAATTTATTTTATTTATCTAATGTAAATACGAGATTTTTTGATGTAATAATAATGCACACAATTGTCCCGAGGCGGGAATCGAAACCGCAACCTCCTGCGTCGCAGGCGGACCTTCGCCCACCGCGCCACATCGGTCGTCAAATCGAAATTATACTGATGCGGTCATCACCACATCTACACGTATGCCACCGCAATGACACCGAAAACTACGGGTCAGGGATCAAGTACAGTTTCAGTTTACATATGGGGTATTTTTCTCAGGAGCTAAACCATCACCGTCTTTACATAAATAAATTATTAAATAAAGCTGGATAATTCACACAGCATTATTTAGTTCTAAGCTAAGCAGAGCACTCAATATCACTCATAATCATTCGAAAATTATCATCGAGTTTCATTCGAGATCGTCATCATACTACGAAAAGTAGTACCTCTCGATCCGGTAGGGGCACTGTAAGGCGCTAAATGTTTAGCAAAGACTCGAAAACTATGGAAGTATTAGTAAGATAATACGCACAATCCATGCTAAGCACTCGGATTGAAGCAGGCATATTGAAAGTCCAGTGTGTACACTGCCCAAGTAAACTCTGTTCTAAACGTGCGTATACATAATGAATCATTCGTGTTGACTCGTCTGTCGCGCTGAGCAAATATGCGAGTATACGGGACAATTAAACGAGATTTTTTATTAGAAAAGGTCAGGGTATTGCTTTTTGTTCAAATCGGCATTACGAAGGTTTTGGTTTTTTTTTCAGCTCTGAAGTTTTTTGAGGTTTTGAATTGAATGCCGGTATTCTATAAAGTTTTCTGTCATTTTACCAATTTGGGGCACTATGACGCTTATTAGAGACGTCTATGTCCAGCAGTGGACTAATTATGGACTGATGATGATGAGCAAATTTTATTATTGTCAAGAATCATACCTACAATCAAGCTATCCTGATTCCCGTTGACTTATTGAAGAAAGCTTTGTCGTTTTTTTTGTTTTTGTGTTGTAAGTTAATTCATGCGCGGTCTTGCTATTGTACCTAATCGATAAATCATTCTAGCCAAGAAGAAGAAGATGAGCTAACCTTATTTAAAAAGGTCTGGGGTAATCGCTAAACTTTTACTCAAAACGAGTAAGATATCGTCTTAACTCTTTTATCAGTTTAAGAACTCTATTTATGCTTCGACTTATTATTCCACAATATACTTTTAAGGACGGCTTAAATTATTTACATATATTATACTAGCGGACCGTCCCGGCTTCACACGGTTTTAGTATGGATCCCTAACTTTTTTGAAAATATAATATAGCCAATGTTCGCCGGGGATAGTGTAGCTTCCCAACGGTGAAAAGAATTTTTTAAATCGGTTTAGTAGTTTCGGAGCCTATTCATTACAAACAAAAAATCAAACCTTTCCTCTTTATAATATTAGGAAAATACAATTAATTATTATTGCTGAAAAATTCACGCAATTGTTTTTATTATTTTTGAACCACTAGCGAAAATACATATTAGATGATGACGACCTGTGCCGCGGTGGGCGAAGGTCCGCCTGCGACGCAAGAGGTTGCGGGTTCGATTCCCGCCTCGGAACAATTGTGAGTACGATCTGCAGATGTTTGTTCCGGTTGTTCTGGTCGTTTTCTATGTATAATAAAAAATATCTATCTATGTAATATGTTGTATTATGTATATCAGTTATCTAGTACCCATAACACAAGCTTTGCTTACCATGAGGCTAGATAATGCTGTGTGGATTTTCCAGCAATATTTATTTATTATAAAAACTTTAACGTCTATCTCGTTTCAGAATTAGCAAGATAACTTTTAAGTAATTTGATGCCTTTGAACCCTAAACGATGTGTAAAATGGTTTTTAGGGTTTTAATAATATATTAAAGCTCGCTTTTTGTGGGTAAAATGTGGTTAGTAAATGTAAGCTGTTGTTATTGGGGTACGTGTGAATAAAATGTAGAAAACCTTTTTCGAAAAGGGTTTTTCGCTGAAAAAGTATTGAAAGTTATTTAATACTAGCTGCTCCCCGCGGCTTCGCCCCCGTGGAAATCTTTGTGTCAAATTGTTTAAATGATAAAAAGTATCCTATGTTAGACTCCTGGTTCTAAGCTACCTCTCCACCAATTTTCAGCTAAATCGGTCCAGCCGTTCTCGAGTTATAAGTGTTGTAACAAACACGACTTTCTTTTATATATATATACTAGCTGCGCCCCGCGGCTTCGCCCCCGTGGAAATCGATGTGTCAAATAGTTTCATTAAATGATAAAAAGTATCCTATGTTAGACTCCTGGTTCTAAGCTACCTCCTCACCAATTTTCAGTCAAATCGGTTCAGCCGTTCTCGAGTTTTAAGTGTTGTAACAAACACGACTTTCTTTTATATATATATATAGATGTAGCCTAGCAGAAGGTTACTTATTAAGACTATTAATATTTGATTACAATTTTAAGAAGTTTTTGGCAAGGGTCGTACGGTCGTACGGCCACGTGGGTCGTAGCTATGACTACTTTAATCATCAGCCTATAGCAGTCCACTGCTGGACAAAGGCCTCCCCCAATGAGCGCCAACGACGACTATTGACTACTTTACCCTACATTAAATCAATCAAGTTCTATATATTTATTTGTCGACCGATGTGGCGCGGTGGGCGAAGGTCCGCCTGCGACGCAGGAGGTTGCGGGTTCGATTTCCGCCTCGGAACAATTGTGTGTACGATCTGCAGATATTTGTTCCGGGTGTTCTGGTCGTTTTCTATGTATAATAAAAAAAAATATCTATCTATGTAATGTATTGTATTATGTATATCAGTCATCTAGTACCCATAACACAAGCTCTGCTTAGCTTGGGGCTAGATGATGCTGTGTGAATTGTCCAGCATTATTTATTTATTTATTATTATTAATTTATTATTTTATTTAACGTTATAAAGTAATATTTTGAGACACATTAAATAAATAAATAACGCTGGACAATCCACACAGCATTATCTAGCCCCATGGTAAGCAAAGCTTGTGTTATGGGTACTAGATAACTGATATACATAATACTATATTATTACATAGATAGATATTTTTTATTATACATAGAAAACGACCAGAACACCCGGAACAAATATCTGCAGATCGTTTTTAATTATATAATATTTGCTGACTTACATATGCTGATATACATTATTTACTTTATATAGCCTTACATTTTGACATATAACTTTATAAACCCTAACATTCTGACTTAGCACGCTTCAACGAGGCAGAATGTACTGGAAATCTATTGTTATTAAGAGCTTTTGTACCTACATTCTAGCGAATAGATGATTTGATTTACCAATAATGTTAGTCTACAGCGAGTTCACCAAAAATTGACTTAAGAGTGTACCTTATGTAATTTTATAGTTAGAAATCGTTATTTATCTCAGAATCTGTGAAAGCTACCACCTTCATATTTAGGTAAATGATAATTCGAACTTTTATCTTGGATTCCGTCTTTTCGAAAACACGATTGGTGAAAATTTTCTCGATACTTTTATTTTTTGAAAAATACATGTTTTGCACACATTTTGCTATTTATCTCAGGAACCACCTAATTTTTTTGTTGGATTTTTGTTTTGTCGAGAAACGTAGTAGAATTTCTTCGTTTTCGTATTTTTAATTTTTAGATTAGTTGTGTAAATAACTTGTAATTAGGCATTAGGCAGTTTTGGCGCTTACGTCGATAAAAAATACGGAGCACGTCTATCGCTCTGTGCTTCTCACTCACAAGAAAATCATATCTTGTCATTCTGCTCTGAACTGAAGCGAAATGCGATTTTGGCTGAGGTATGGCACGCTCTTAACCCTAGATCACTAAACATTAGTCTCACAGGCGACACGGTTCCCAAGTAACACAGCAAAGCAGTATAGCGGCCAATTTACTGCATTTCTGTATCGTTTTCGCATTTTGAGATAGTTCTATAGTTGGATTACAAAAGTTTATACGGCTACTGTAATGCTTATTTGGGCACAAATTATACGGCTTTTGATCCTAAATAGGTTCACAATAGTTGCTTTATTGCATTACAGTTGCATTATATTAGTATTATTGTGATTAATTAAATTGTCAGTCGGATTAAAGAAGCATTATTACGGCCAATGAAATTGCCAATCGCATTAAAGAAGCATTATAACGGCCAATGAATTTGCCAATCGCATTCAAGCAGCATTAAACTAGCACTATTATTGATAAAGAAAATGCATTACAAAAGCAGTAGGCTAGCATTAGAATGTACCAAAAGAATGATAGAAGCTATTTAAGTGTGCACAGTTCGAACTTAAATAAACCCTACATCATTGCAAAAACATCATTATTACCCACCCTACATGATATAAAATACATTAACGTGGTAATTTAACTACTTTGTCTCGCAATATTTGGTCGAACTTAATGAGTGACACCATACTTGTTTTCATCAAAACAAAATTTATAATTTACACTGTTGTTATTTCATGCCTTCAAATATTACTGCGCAATGCAGTTTACTGTAAATGTCTATATAAGTTTTATTGAAAATTTTCACGCGCTTTCAATATTATGTGGTTTTAATATAAAATGTTAAATAAAGTTATGTGTGAAATTACGAAAATAATTGTGTATTCCTAGTAAATAATTTATTTTGCTTAATTAACATAATAGTATGGGTTGGGATTACTAAATTAAGTTATATCATTACTATATAGACTATTGCTTTTATAAATAGGTCCGAATGATAATACTTTTTGGTTATAAAATATTTCCAAAATGGTGTCGGTCTATGGCAGCCTAGTGAGCCTTTAAAAAGGCTTATTAATGCCGCCAGCAGTATAAATACTCACACGTGAACAATGATTAAGCCAGAGGCCACAGAGAAGACTTTTCAGTAACCACTGTAGTGCCATTCTTTATAAAGTAGTTATATATGGGTTCACCGGTATACCAATATCAGTAGGTGCACTTGATGTAGACTGAAAATGTGTCATTATAATTTTGGGGATCCATGATCAAAACAATAAAACCAATGGTCAGTTGGTCCCATTACAGAATTTCTGTACAACTTGAATCCGTTTGCCAAGTATTGGCCCATGTGACTTATGATTGCATAAATTATATGATTAATTAGGTATCTTTTTTATGTGTGATGCTTTTTTATAAAATTGTTTCTTATTTTTATAATTTTTTATACCAACTAGAGCAATGCCGTACAAAATTGTACAGACGATAGAGAGATGAAAATCCAACTGGTTATTGTACCTTCTTTGTGGGAGGAAAATGGTAGCTTGGGTGGGGGCCGCCTAAAAAACACAGAAAACACACAAATACTTAAAAGATGAGCAATCCAAGCCAGATCAAAAAGAATGGAAATGAATGGGCTGCATTCTAAAAAGGAACAATATAAGAACATATCAGCTTGCCGAAACTGAATTATCAATTAAAATTCAGACACAGGCGTGAATGACACAGGCATGGATGCACCCCGGACCAATTTTCAGCATCAAGCGGACGGAAATAAACACGATTTTGTTGAATATTCTCATTAAGCGCAATAAAAGATTTTTCATAACACTATTCCGTATTGTGTGTATTTCGAATGTTGACAGATCCTACTTGATTTTGGTGACCTACGGAACCTTCTTTAATATCGCTACTATTCCTTTCGCACGAATCGTTTTGTAGTGCATTGATCGGATTCGGAGATATCATAATTCTTGCATGTTTCTTTGATATTCTATGGTTTATTCCTGTATTGTTTTCTGTTTTGTGTGGTATAAGAAATTGTTTTCTATCTATCTATCTTTATGCATTACAATGTATTTCAATTTCAATTCACGTGTATTTGATTAAAGAGCTGTTAGCCATACAGCAGAACTCAGTTGATCTCTAAAAAGGCAAGCATTACATTGATTCCTGTTTATGCTGTTTAGCAGCATTAGGCATTACCTCACTACTTAAAAATGCTATTGTAAACACTAAGGCACTAAAAATAACTAAAACCTGTATAGCGGATTTACGTGGCATTATAATGGTTCATGTTTATGCTATTAAATATCATTAAGCATTTATTCACTACTTATAAATTCAATTGTAAGTCCAAATGCACTAATAATAGCTGAAAGGTGTACAGCTGTGTCGTGGTTTGCTGCACTGAAACTAAAGGCTTTAGAAAAGCATTTTAATATGCCATTATCCAACCGTTATACACCATCATGGTTGTAAAATGCCAATATAATGCTTCAAGATGCTCGGTGAACTTTTATAACAGTTTATGCGGATCTTAAGTTCTACAAGAGTTGATTATTCGTTTGTTAAAATGCTTCCTGTGTTACTTGGGTTCCCGCGCATTCGCTGTTTAGGTATGTTCCCGACACTACCCCACCCCGCCACGCTCAGTACTTTCCTAATTTAGTGTTTTAGCACTCTGTGCGTTCGCATTACGTACGTCAAGTAAAATATTGGCGTTTTATTTTGTTAGTCAGAACGAGTAATGTTTAGTGACTGAGTAACTCGAAAATATGTTTAGTGAGCTAGCGTTAACACAATATACATAGGTTTTTACATATATGCCATATCTCACGAAGAACCGACGCCCGTTGGGGCAAACACGTTTGCCCCAACGGGCGTCGGCTTTGCCACCTATCATCGTTTTTTTTCAATGATGAAGATGGTGGCAAATGGATGAAGATGAACGCTAGGAGTCTGAAAACGGTAATTTCGACTTCGAGTTTTAGAGTTATTGAAAGTTTTATGCATGCTATGTCGGCCTGTAAAAGTTGGCACACTCATCATCAGCCTATAGCAGTCCACTGCTGGACATAGGCCTCCCCCAGTGAGCGCCATAGCGCCCTGTCTTCAGCTTGCCAAAAGAAACCACGTTTAAACTCGATACCTTGAACATTAATACAGATTTTCAAGATTATTGTTACTTACTTGGTAGCAACGGGGAAAAGCTAAAGGATTTTCGGTAAAAATGTTTGATCTATGCAAAGGAACATTTCTGGAGAATTTAGGACGGTTTGGGGAATAACAGGACTGTTAGCTAGATTCATCATCATCATCATCATCCGCCTATAGCAGTCCACTGCTGGACATAGGCCTCCTCCAATGAGCGCCATAGCGCCCTGTCTTCAGCTTGCCGCATCAGCATCTACCTGCAGTCTTTCGCAGGTCGTCATCCCACCTAATCGGAGGGCGTCCTACACTACGTTTACCGAGTTGAAATCGAAAATATTATTTTAAAGGTCGGTAATGTCCAAATTACATCATATCAAAATTTATCTTAAATCTTTAGTATATTTTGAGGAAGGGTTATTTATAGATGTTTAAAAAAGATTTTCTAGTAGAGATGTGGCATTAAAATTGCAAAATCAATCAATCGTAGTCTCTTAGAAATTTACTATTGGTTTTTAGAAAAATGCTTCTCCTAGGTCTTCAATCGAAGAAGTAATTTTCTTGAAGATTTTCTCGGTAGGTTGTTTAATATTATTTTAACATTTATTTTTCAAAGAACATTAGTAATCCTTAATTTACGAAGAAATGTTTCTTACTTACTTTATGTACTTTCAAAAACGTATTTGTAATATTAAATATAAATAAAAAAAAATAAAAAAATGCTGGACAATCCACACAGCATCATCTAACCCCAAAACAACCAGAACACCCGGAACAAATATCTGCAGATCGTACACACAATTCTTCCGAATATTAAATATCTTTCCATCTATCCAATCCTACATTTTCTGTCGGCCATGACACCTCCCGAGCTAAAGCGAAAATAAACATTATTAGTGAGTATCGGATTTTAGCTTGGAGTCAACGAACTCTTAGCGAAATTGGCTAACACTTCGCGTACCTATAGTTATTTACAAAGATGGGTTGACATTGAAATCCTTAGAGCCCATTATGAATCCCTATGGATTACTCAACCACTGTGGTTGGAAACGGTTGGAACTAAGTCACGTCCGTCACCCCGTCTCTTAAAGGGTTACTAGCTGTGCCCGCGGTATTTCCCGTGTTTTTTTATATCTTTATTTATGAATGGAGTTTTGTCACAAAGTGACTATGTCACTCCCGTAAAAGATCAATTCTTTATATACAAACATGGAAAATTATGTATATAAACTCAACAAAAAAGAAAGAACAGTAACGTTTCCCACATGCCCTTGCATTGGGAATCTGGATATCAATGTGCGGCTTTCAACACCCGCGTTGATAACAATTATTGAATTATTTGATCATTCACACGGGAACTCTGCACTATTCCAGGATCAAAAGTAGATTATGTTTTAATCCAGGATACTGGTATCCATCAATTTGGGTGGTATGATTGAAACGATTCAATAGGTTTGTGTTGTTTGTATCGTTTCAATCGTCACCTCGTCGTCGGTCCAAGGTGACAGTTGACACACGTCATATCAAAAGTTTCACCATCTTTCATACATCCTAGACCCAGTAACAATGGCGGGCGGCTGTCAATTTTTAATTGGAGACATTTCCTTTCAGGGCGTTTTCAGGTCACGTATCGCTGCATTTACTCTGTAAACATACTGTGTAGCGTAGCAAGTACCTACAAATATGTATATGAACGCACCTTTTGCCGAGCGTGACGTGTTCCGAAATTTCATTTAATAACTTTAAAAAATTGAACTGCTATGACATATCAAACAACAATACTACAAATTATAATTAAAAGTTACACCTATAAATATAATTTTCCTAAAAATCTAAGCCAACACCAGAAGGTAGAGTGCCCAATGCTATTACATAAATTTTCGTCTCATATTATAAAATACAAACAAAGAGCAGTGATTTGTCGAAAAAAAAATTTTTGACGCCCAATTTTAGGCTGACCTGAAATACTGGTGTCGATTTCCGTGTTGCATTAAAATAATTTGGCAACACTTAAAGATTACAGTTCCGTTCTTTATCAACATCAAAATAATAAGGCCATTAAAAGCTCATACAACTAAGGAAGAAATTGCGATTATTTTTCTTTTTTCTATATATACGAGTACAGCACAGTCGATACCACTGCAGCACTGTTTACATCACTAATTACATGAAAACAGGTGCACAGTCTGTTTTTTTGTGTAAATGCGTCTATAGGTAGTAGTCGCCGTAAAATATGTATTGGGGTTTTTCACGACCTTTGTATTGTTTTACGGTACTCTAAGGCTCTTTGTTGAAGCTCAAGGGGTGGCCAAACAAAACAACATCCATAATAACTTGATTCTTTTAAAAAAGTAAAACAAATTTAATTGATTTTTATTTTAAAAAGAAGTAGTTACTACCCACTTAAATTATAGTCCTGTGGTACATTAAAACTAAATTACAATACAGTACAATAAATTACGATTTAGGCGCGGAGTGCCGACTTTCATATTATTATTTAGATTATTTTATATTGCTCACCAAATAAAAACAGATACACTGGACAGGAAAAAGACAAATAAAGAATGTGTTGTACAATGCCTTATCGCTTAAAGCGATTTCTGCCAAGCAACAATACAATACAAATACGCTTTATTGCAACAAACCTAACCTTTATTACGTAACTTAATTTACATTTTTTCCGAATAATGAATCAGTTCTCATCGGATAGTAATACCTGAAAACGTTTCCAAAGAAACAACGCGTGCAAAGTCGCGGGCATAAACTAATATTCCGTATAATAAAGTTGTATAAATTGACAGCAATTACATACTACAGCAATCTATACCTAAATAGATCGATAAATCGTAAATCAGCCCGCACGTATAATTGAATACCAGCATTAACAAGACCGCCACACCCTTGACAGGTCGGTTATTGTTTATTATCGCTAAGCGAACAATCTAGCTGCCACAGATTAATTAGCAGTCGCAACGTTAATTAACGGCCAGCGAACCGAGACTTATTGCGAACTGATAGGCATTCATTTGTTATCTATGCTTATCAGTTTATATTTGAAGTTGAGTAGACCGGCTCCCTTATTCAGTGGGTATAGTGGCAGTTATCGATAGGTAATTTATTTATTTATTCTTATTGCACGATAAAACATATACATACATAACATAATAAAAGAAAAATCATACCAAAGGCAAAGTTAACCCTAAAAAGAATTCTCTTCCACCAAACCTTATTGGGATGGAGAGACAAAGTGAAGAGAGAAATGGGTACATAAATAAGCAATGTGCATAAATAATTAAAATAGACAATATATTATTAAAAATATATTACTATTATAAATATAAATTTACCTCAAACTTAACAGGAGGCTTCTGAGGCCGGTACGCACGCGTTTTATCCCTTACTAGGCTACTTTTCGTCTAGTTTTTAATTTGTCTAGAGCTTCATGAGTGCAAAGTTTTATGAAAAGTTTTTATTTGTTAGCTATGATTGTCTCTCACATTAATATCCCGCTATCAATTATTTGGCTATAATTAATTCATTTAGAGCAATCACCACTGATTCCGTCCTGAATGCGCGAATGATTGGCTTATAGATATTTTATTTTCACGATTATTAAGAGGCCTCCGGAGGGACGAATTCTTCGTACAAACGTAATACCAAAATGATTTCCAATTCAAGCATATTTCCACTATAATATTGTATTATTTGTATTTGAATAGTATTTATCTAGGTTCCTAACTAGTTTTTTTTTTCTTCAAAATACTTATCTAAAATTAAATGAAAGCCAATCGCATTTTTATGCAAAAATGGACAAGTTTTCTTGCTATTTGTTTCGTATTAAAAACATCAATATCTTACGTTTTATTTATTAAGGAACATATATTATATTGTCTAGTTACAGAATAACAATACTTTGTGAAGAATACAAAAAGTTTTCAGTCATAATTTTTGGTATTACGAAACAAACCAAATTTTGAACGGCTAATATTGCTATCGCGCACGCATAGGGCAGCGATATTCGGAGCGATTTTTGAAAGCGAAGGTCGCCGGACTATTAACAATTAACATTAGATTTTCTCAACGTTTCGGGAGATGTGCAGTATACTGTCACAGGATGACAGGATTGCCTTTTCCGCCCTTCTAGTCGAGTCTGGTACCGCACCAGATAACAAAAACAGAATTTAAAAAAAACACATGTCAAACTTGCTACAACAATCTATTTATGTCACGAGTTAAAAACACTGAACCAACAAGATATTTTAATGAAGAAAAGCTTTTACAAAAGGCTTCATTTACCAGGAACCGGAAGCTGGCAGCTTCCTTTAAAGTTTACTCTATTGTTTTAAGAGGACGGAAACACTCAAAGTCTAGAAAGGTTTGTATGATAGGTACTCTTAAGAACTCGAGTACGTATGTATATATTATGTACACGAGTTCTTAAAGACCTCGACAAGACATAAAGAAAATGTATTTGAGGTACTTATAAACCATGTACCAACCAACCTAATTTTATGATAATTAAAAAACATTTGGTAAACATTTTGTGGTTATTGTAATTGCGTGTGTTTTAATTAGATATTAAATTTAATTTAATTGAAATTTGGTTTAGATACCTAATCAAAATCAAAAGTTTTTATTTCTTTAGGCTTACGAATAAGCACTTAGACAAGTCATATGTTAATGTATATATGTAGTATATAACGAAGTAATGTAATTTTTTTAAATTACTAATTTATAAGGTACCTCTAAAGAAGAACCGACGGCCGATGGGGCAAACGTGTTCTTGAGTGGAGACCACGACTCGGTAAACGTAGTGTAGGACGCCCTCCGACCAGGTGGGATGACGACCTGCGAAAGACTGCAGGTAGATGCTGGATGCGGCAAGCTGAAGACAGGTCGCTATGGCGCTCATTGGGGGAGGCCTATGTCCAGCAGTGGACTGCTATAGGCTGATGATGATGATGATGAAGGTACCTCTACTATATTAAGAACCTCTATTATGTAGAAATAGAGCTATATTTATAAATAAATATAAATAAAAAATGTAAAGAACGGTCTTGTCGTTTTTTTCCCGGTTATGCAATTAAGGACTGAACCTTGCATTGACCTAACTTTTGAAGGTTGATGGTTCTAAAGTTGAAAGAAATCGACCACGAAAGAAATTCAATTCGTATCTTGCTCGGTATCGACCAAGATGCAAATTTAATTAGTATTTTTCTCAATTATTATCAAGCACATCAAAATCAAAATACCAAACTGATCATGATAATGCTGTACAATTCACACAGCATTATCTAACCCCATGGTAAGCAGAGCTTGTGTTATGGGTACTAGATAACTGATATACATAATACAATACATTACATAGATAGATATTTTTTATTATACATAGAAAACGACCAGAACACCCGGAACAAATATCTGCAGATCGTACACACAATTGTTCCGAGGCGTGAATCGAACCCGCAACCTTCTGCGTCGCAGGCGGACCTTCGCCCACCGCGCCACATCGGTCGCCAAACTATAATATTTTTTTTAAACTACGAACATAAAAGTCTTCAACCATTATGTATTGTAAGCTGACATCCACATCATCGTTATATCAGCCCATACACGTCCACAGCTGGACGTAGGCCTCCCCCGTTTCCGCATCCATCCATCTACTCCCTGCGACCACTACGATGGCGACAGTCCATCGAGTGGATGGTCGCGGCCGCCACAAGCACGTACGAAAGTAATCATTAGAAATAATTTATAAAACCCTGAAAATTTACGCTGTTTCGAAATCTTTTTATCCGTACTTTACGTTTTGTCGATTTGAGATCCTTACTTCGATAAATATAGCATGCTACCATATCGCATATCTGAAAATCTACGGGAGTATGTTATACGTTTAATATTCATTTATTCTCAAAAAGACAATTTAAAGTCACTTACATGAGAACAGGATTCTTAGGTTAAGGTTATACATAGGTTGTGGTCATTCAATAGCTGGCTCATTTGATGTGTTCACTTAATAAGAAGTGACTTATCATTTATGATATGTTGAGCTAATTTGAGATTGAACACATTAAATGAGCTTACACTTTTAATTTGGGAGGGTAAAGTATTGTAAAGCTGTGCGCCTTCAAATAGTATCGTTTTTTTGCCATAGTTAGTCCGATTGTGTTTAAGTTATAAGTATCGTGGTTTGTTTAACGTTCTTCAGAGCTAGAAATATGTCAATCTCTAGAAATAATATATCTCAAGCTCCAGGTCTATAACGGTTCCCTAGCATCAGCCACAGAGAGCTAGAATTGGGTTAATTTGGCATGAAACGAACGTTAATTATCGGACTTGATGGAATACTCCCTCAGGTTGTATCTTCAGCGTTGTCGATCCTATTTCCGCAAGTTATTTCGGCTTCGTTTACTTTCATTACAATACGCGTTTCAGTCAAACGAAATCCTGAAAAAGTACTTTTCCAGTGTGTTACACACAATAAATTCTCTGTCAGACCAATGCTTCGACCCTGGAGACCATATTTTTAACAAATCATGGGATATCCTAATAGATTGCGGATATAAGTTAATAGGCTACTTTATAGGTTACTATATTAGCGTGGTATTCGATATATATGTCTATATAAATAATAATTATTAGATAATAATATAAAAAATAATTACGATTATTCTCTAGGCTTGCATCATAATAATCATTAATTATTTTTATTTATTAAAATAATACGTTTTTTTGAATTGAAATGAGATATCTATTGAGACCGACATCAAAATCGAATTCACATCTTCAGGTTATATAGCTGACTGTTAGAAATAGCCCTCCACTAGTAAGCGACGGGTGGCTCATATTATTAGGCAACGCCTGAATCCCCACGCTGGGCATGTGGGTTTGGGATGACAGTGGAGATGTTAAATATACACAGATGGAAGATGCTGCTCTTCCTCTGGTAGAATCCCGTGGATTCACACTCTCTAATCTAGTGTATTTCGAATGATTTACAAAATAAAATAAAATCAATAAAAGTAATTAAGATATGAATATGGTACACCAACAATATAACAATCCTAGCTCTGTTTTTATATTAAACTGGCTGTGCCCAAACTAGACTGAAAGAGATATAATAAAATGTAAATTCAAACATACCTTTCTAAAAATTCTTACTAGAAAATCATACTACCCATAACACAAGCTCTGCTTACCATGGGGTATATAATGCTGTGTGAATTGTCCAGCATTATTTATGTATTTATTTATTTTATTACAATACTATCAGATTATGATTTTCTAGTAAGAATTTTATTAATTTTTCATACTATCAGATTATTTAACGTTCACAGGTTTTCAAGTTTTATTTAATAAAATAAAATAAATTATCCAGAGGAAAAAAAAAGCTTAGGGCGAGTTTTTAATCAACTCGAAAACGAACAACCTAACTTAGTAAACGACCCGTGTTCGCTTCTTATTACTTTATCTTTAAAAGATTGAAATGGAAAAAAAATATCGAAATGATTACCTTATTTGACGACCGACGTGGCGCGGTGGGCGAAGGTCCGCCTGCGGCGCAGGAGGTTGCGGGTTCGATTCCCGCCTCGGAACAATTGTGTGTACGATCTGCAGATATTTGTTCTGGGTGTTCTGGTCGTTTTCTATATATAATAAAAAATATCTATCAATGTAATGTATTGTATTATGTATATCAGTTATCTAGTACCCATAACACAAGTTCAGTTCTGCTTACCATGGGGCTAGATAATGCTGTGTGAATTGTCCAGCATTATTTATTTATTTCCTAGTTTTACTAACGTAATTTGATTTTTATGACGTTTTTAAGAGTCCTGTATGGTCTTAAGCAAAGGAATTTGATATTTGACTAAATTCTGTCAATCAGAGTCGGGGCCCAGCTTCACAAGGCGCTTCGTTGCCTAGAATAATGAATCGGTCTCTCGCTGAGTCCATTAGGGCCGGGTGCGTTTGTCACGATGTTATTAAGCTGAACTGAATTAGGGAATGATGACTACCCTAGTTGGGTCCAGATGTAGTTATCTCTTTACGGGATATTTGAAAAAGGGGATTCACTTTATTTGGGTTAAGGGAGCTCATTCTATGTTGAGAATTAGGGTCTCAACATAGAATGAGCTCCCTATCCGTCTTATTTTGGTAAAATACTTCCTACTAATAGTATAAACGCGAAAGTTTGTAACTATGGGTGGATGTTTGTTACTCTTTCACGTAAAAACGACTGAATGAATTTTAATGAAACGTTACAATAATATAGCTTATACATCAGAATAACACAATTTATAAAGATATATTGTATATTATTCAAAATATCTATCACCATGCGGGTGAAACCGCGGAGTGCAGCTAGCTCATCTATATATGTTTTCAGATGAAATAGTTTTCTCTTTAAAACTCTTCATTTATCAAATACTCCAAGAGTATCACTTAAACATGAACATAACACATAACATTTTTAGCATGGTTTATTTACTAATTTTTGACAGATCGCGGTCATTGGGGGAGGCCTATGTCCAGCTGTGGACTACATAGGCTGATGATGATGATATTTTATTTTATTTATTTTAAGGAAGGCCTACAGCTAAAATAATAAAAAATAAGTACCTAACATTAACCTATGATGGTTTATTAATTTATTTATTAACAAAATCCACAGATGTTAAATATGTATATACATATTTACTTATCATAAACATACATAATATGTATAACTAACAGCCAATAAAAAGATTATTATAATTTTGAAAAATAAGGAAAACATAACTAAGTGTGCTATTATGTAGGCAAGGTATTGAGACAATACATAAAATATAAACTTATAACAACGGAGTAAAACAATTTACTCGTAAGTCTCATAGCTAAGTTTTTCCTGAGAATCTCTAGTAAGATAAAAAAATTATGAAAATGAAAAGTTTTTATTTCTTTAAGCTTACAAATAAGCACTTAGACAGGTCATATTTTATACTATTCATTATTAGATATATACGTTGTAGTTATGTAACGTTACTTTTTACCAAATATTATAAAAAGTTTTATCTTGTCAATAAAAAACAAAATAAATTTTAAATTAAGTGAGAACTATAGTGCTAAGACAGACCTAACACAGGCTTTAACACTTTGAGTGCTGAAAACGCACGGTATGAGTTTTCTACAAGTGACTAATCTGCGAAAATCCACACTAGCGCAGCGGCTAAGAAAATACAGATCTTTGTGACTCAGCAGAGCTGTAATATTTTTCGAACGAAACGCATGTGCGGCGCAACACAACCGCTGTGTAGAGCGGCAGCACGAATTTTTTAGGTAAAAAAAAAGATCGCAGTCGTCGAAAAAAAACCGCAGTCAAAGTGTTAAGGCACTACTAACTTAATGATGTAACCTATTTGTATGAATAAATAATAATCTATCTATCTATCAATAAAAATTAAACCTTTTTTTAAGTAACTCGATCCCTAAATTTAAATCTCGTATTTTATTCACGTAAACTTGAGTTATTACACAGAAGGGTGAGATAAGACCCTTTTTACATACCATTTTAACCGCAAGATAAATTTAGAGATAAGATAATTAATCTTTAGTGTCACTGGCTCAAATGTCACCCTGATGGGTCACTTGGACCTTGAAAGTTAATGGTGACCTCGTTATAAAGTAGGTATGGATAACAGAAAAGTGCTAGGTGGTCATAAGCGGTATTTTTTGTGACAACTCACTACATGTACCTAATTTATACATAAGTGTGTCTTTTGTTAATTTAAGTTGTTATGAATAAATGTCTTTCTATTCTATTCTATTCTATAAGCCATTGGTTCTGAGCCTGATTTCTCTTCGGACCACATCGCTCTTGTTGTTGTGTGCACTCGCCTTGTTTCGTCACCTTGAAGGTGATAGCTGAAAATCAGTGTTTGCTCATAGAGCAATATTATCACTGAGCTATTACCTTTTTGGCACTGCTACACACACGCATTTCTTAGTAATTACTTTTGATAATTATGTTTTGTTTTAATTTTGTACTTTTATGATTAAGCTGATTAATTGTATGTGTGTGTTTTATGTGTCAAATGAATGATTTACTTACTTACTTACTTACATCGGGATAATTATCCATACGGTCCGTTAGTGACGGAGAACAATACCTACACCGGCCGAGTGATTATGTTACTCGCGACCGGTTTGCGACAGGCGTAAATTAAGCAATCAGTGCTGTCAAACGCCAATTTTGACCAATTTTGACGTTGTAGCTGGTGTCAAACTAATACAAAATTGATGTTTGACAGCACTGATTACTTAATTTACGCCTGTCGCAAACCGGTCGCGAGTTACATAATCACCATACCGAACATAGAATCTTTCGTTTTCACGGTAAAAATGTAGTGAAATAAGCATGCACTTGCACACCAAATAGCTAACTCGCTGTCGTGGAAAATCACAAAATGTCACCGTATGTGTAGATTTTCATCACAACTAAAGTGATCGTACGCGGTATCTACCCGATAAATAATGTTTAGTTAGACCTTGTCGATGTAAGGGTTGGGTGGTGTGAATACATCCGACAGAGAACCAAAGTTATCGACATAGCTCTAAGAATTAGCAAGCTGAAGTGGCAGTGGGCCGGCCATATCTCTATCACATCTATATTATATATCGAAGAACCGACGGCCGCTGGGCAAACGTATTCTTGAGTGGAGACCACGACTCGGTAAACATAGTGTAGGACGCCCTCCGACCAGGTGGGATGACGATCTGCGAAAGACTGCATGTAGATGCTGGATGCGTCAAGCTGAAGACAGGGCGCTATGTCGCTCATTGGGGGAGGCCTATGTCCTATGGCTGATGATGATGATGATGATGATGATGTAGGGGTTTGTCTATAAGAGCCGCGACTAAGTCAAAACATAAGACAGCCATTATTATCTAATTAGTTAAGTGCTTTTAATTTTCTCATATTTAGATACTTAAATAGTTAAATACTGCTTTAAACTAGATACGAGTTTATGAGGTGACAGAACAAGACAGAGTCCCATTCAGCTGCGGCCGCGTAAATAATTGAAGAGTCCTTGTGAAGGTTCTCATCTTCACACTCAAATAAGGGTAGGTGCTACACATGTATACAAAATGTATGAATTGTTTACATCAGATAAAGGTCATATTGATATTATATGTCTACTGTGCAGCATTTTTCCTATATAAAACAAAAAATATTCTCGTCATTGGAGGACTCGCCGTACTACGAAAAATTTACTAATAGATTTAGTAAATTTTTCGTAGTACGATCGTATTTTATGTTCTATTTGAATCATATTTAGCGCTATAAGTAATCCAAAGACTCCCTTTATCGTTGTTTCATCGAAAAAAGAACATAAAAAGGCAATTACTAGGTGTTAAATAAGGTGGGACGCCCTCGAACCAGGTGGTAAGTGACCTGCAAAAAACTTTAGGCAGATGGATACTGGATGAGGCGTGCTGATGATATGTTTTAAAGTGCTCATCAGGGACGGTCTAGGTCTTGTAGAAGATAAGCGTAGGCTAATGCATCTAGCCTCCACTTACAATTCCTAATTTTTGTAATTAATTGTGTTTTCTTTTGTTGGCGGTTTAAGGCCACTCATGAAAACCATGAAACCAGGCTGGTGGTCGTACATGGTCACCTTCTCGAAATCGTTTCCGAATACACATACCTCGGGACTTCGGGCAGATTCTGCAGTTAGGTAAAAACAATTTCGAGAAGGAGGCCAAAAGGAGGATCCAACTGGGCTGGGCAGCGTTTGGGAAACTACGTCGAGTCTTACGTCGAGTCCATACAATGCTTGAACGAAAGTTTTCAACCAGTGCGTCCTACCCGTTATGACCTACGAAGCTGAGACGTGGACACTCACGATAGGGCTGGTCCACCAGTTCAAAATCTCTCAGCGAGCTATGGAAAGAGCTATGCTCGGAGTTTCTCTGAAGGATAGGATTCGCAACAAATACATCCGACAGAGAACCAAAGTTATCAACATAGCTCAAGCTGAAGTGGCAGTGGGCCGGCTATATCTCGCGAAGAACCGACGGCCGCTGGGGCAAACGTGTTCTTGAGTGGAGACCACGACTCGGTAAACGTAGTGTAGGACGCCCTCCGACCAGGTGGGATGACGACCTGCGAGAGACTGCAGGTAGCTGCTGGATGCGTCAAGCCGAAGACAGGGCGCTATGGCGCTCATTGGGGGAGGCCTATGTCCAGCTGTGGACTAATAAAGGCTGATGATGATGATGATAATAAAAAATATCACATTAAGTAAACAAATAACTGATGACTGAAATAAATATAGAATAAATAAATTGTTAAATGATGGTGGTGAGTTCATAATATAACCAGCTCTCTTTCAGAGCTCATAAAATCTACTCTGTTCGACCACGGGTCTCAAATATTAATAAAAGCGCATGGGCTACAACCTATATTACTCTTAAGCGTGTAGGAGTGAACACGTTAGCCCTCGTGTGGGGCCATTACCTTAAATAATTGCGTTTGTTAGCCCTTCGGGAAATCACAAACATTTCCATTGCCTGTAATAATCGCCACCTTTACGCCTTTCGTTTTGCATGTGATATTAAAAATCTTCATCCACATCATCATCGGCCTATACAGTCCACTGCTAAACAAAAGCCTCCTCAAATAAGTGCCATCGCGTCCTGCCCTTAGCTTGCCGCATCGAACCTGCAAGCTTTCACAAATTGTCATTCTGCCTTTCCGAAGGCCGTATTACACGACGTTTGCCGATTCACGGTCTCCACTCTCCCCAACGGTTATCCGTTCTTCGTGATAAAATATCTATAATATAATATGGCCTACCGCCATATCAGCTAGTTAATTTATGCTTCTAATTAAGAGCGTTTATTCCTAAAATGCGCAGAAACAGTACTTTTCAAATCCGTTTATATCATGAACCACTTATCTTATAGTATATGTTATTTACTAATAATTTTAGGAAATTTTAGTGTCCAAATAGTTTGACTGTAAAATATTTCGATTAATATAGTATGTACGCGTTATATCAAGATAACTTGTGAGAGGTTTTCATAATTTCCCTTTCAGCATCAGTTTCGAAGCTCAAAATAATAGAAAATACTGACATATCTAATTAAGAAAAAAATTTAACCTACTGACAAAATTTAAGGGATTTATTATGATAGATGATATTTTTGGACTAATCCTTACTAGTAGTATTTTTAAATAAAGGTCCTTTCTATTTTCACACTTTCCGTACGTTGTGTGAAAATAGTAATCAATGAGCTTTATATAATTGTGTAGGTACTCGCTTCTATATTATACGTATCTAAAGTACTATTTCTGTTCTTTAGTTATTTTTCTGTTCTTCAGTTATGTGCTGTTTTGTGTGTGAACCTAATAAAAGGTCCTATCTATGATTTAAAGTACTAAATTAAAGGGGATTTATCCCGTTTATAATTATGTATTCAGATCGCAGAACATACATACATAGGAACGAGAAAACGAAAACGGCTCCTATATCCTCCTTGGTGTTCTGGTCGTTTGACGACCGATGTGGCGCGGTGGGCGAAGGTCCACCTGCGACGCAGGAGGTTGCGGGTTCGATTCCCGCCTCGGAACAATTGTGTGTACGCTCTGTAGATATTTGTTCCGGGTATTCTGGTCGTTTTCTATATCTAAAAAAAAATATCTATCTATGATTGTATTATGTATATCAGTTATCTAGTACCCATAACAGAAGCTCTGCTTACCATGGGGCTAGATAATGCTGTGTGAATTTGTCCAGCATTATTTATTTATTTATATATTATTTTGTGATATTTCACAGAATACAGGAGCCGTTTTGACACGAACTACTCCGAAACAAAAAGAAAACACAGTTAAATATGTACGAAAGTCAAATGAGAGTAAACAAAACACGGTGACTGACCAGTTAGGTACTAATGGAACTATCACCGTTCGAGTACGATCCAAATCACAAAACAATAAACGCCTGAAACGTTTTCCTAATGACGGCGCTTTTAAAGCAATTAATATTGCCAGCTCAAACTAAATTATGAACAATCGGCGACAATTTTCATTGGGGAAAGTTTGTTCTTTCAGTCAGTCAGAGTGCTGAATAAATTAGGGTTTGATGGCTGTACGGAGCGGTGCAAATTATTAACGCTTTCAGGGAGCTTTTATTAAATAAATAAATAAATAATGCTGGACAATTCACACAGCATTACCTAGCCCCATGGTAAGCAGAGCTTGTGTTATGGGTACTAGATAACTGATATACATAATACAATACATTACATAGATAGATATTTTTTTATACATAGAAAACGACCAGAACACCCGGAACAATTATCTGCAGATCGTACACACAATTGTTCCGAGGCGGGAATCGAACCCGCGACCTCGTGCGTCGCAGGCGGACCTTCGCCCACCGCGCCACATCGGTCGTATTGCCAGCTTATGAAGTTCTGACTGCATAATTTACATATTTCTCTTGTGTTTCTGTTCGTGAACTAATTATTTATATATATAAAGCTAAATTACCACTGACTGATTCACTGATTGACTGATTGACATAATTGTTCGCCTTGATGGTGGATGGAAAGGTATGTTTTTTTTTACGGAATCGTATAGGGGAGGTAAAAGTCTCCTAGGGAAAATTCCGACTTTTTGAGATTTGCCCCCCAAAGACCCCCCCCTCAGGGGGGGCTCCTACGTGGAGCCATATTTCTTAATTTTTTTATGGGGGTTGTATAGAGGGGGACAAGTGATTTCGATTGCATAGAAAATTTCGCCCCCCCCCTTCCCCCAGGACCCCCCTTTTGAGTGTGCTACCGGATGCGTCGCGATAGAGGGGTTCTGATTGCGGGGTCGTATAGAGGGTTTTTCTTCGTTATGGATCAAAAAAAAATTGGACCCCCCCTTTAACCCCCTTTTTTGCCCCCCCTTTCCATCTCCAAAACGGATAGACTTGGAAGAGTTTTTTTTTCACAGTCTTGTAGAGGAGGACAAGTGGTTTTGAACGACAAAAAAAAATTGCCCCCTTTTGCCCCCCAGGCCCCCTTTTTTTAGGAAAAACCGAAAATTGGCCTATTTTTGACCTTTTTTTTCGGGTGGAGCATCGCGGCGAGCGAAGCGAGCCGCGATGCGACCGCGGGGAACAGCACGGCGAGCGAAGCGAGCTGTGCTGTGACCCCCCCCCATGACCCCCCGAGACCCCCTCAACTATAACCCGGGGGAGCATTGCGGCGAGCGAAGCGAGCTGCAATGCGACCAAGGGGAACGGCACGGTGAGCGAAGCGAGCCGTGCCGTGACCCCCCCCACGCCCCCAGGCCCCCTGTACCCCCTCCCCCAACCAAAAAATCTGATATGGGTATCGTTTTTGACTAACTTGGGGGTGAGGATTTAGAATTCGATGCGACCAAGGGGAACAGCACGGCGAGCGAAGCGAGCCGTGCTGTGACCCCCCAGTGACCCCCCAAGACCCCCTCAACTATAACCCGGGGAAGCATTGCGGCGAGCGAAGCGAGCCGCAATGCGACCAAGGGGAACGGCACGGTGAGCGAAGCGAGCCGTGCCGTTACCCCCCACGCCCCCAGCCCCCCTGTACCCCCTCCCCCAACCAAAAAATCTGATATGGGTATAGTTTTTGACTAACTTGGGGGTGAGGATTTCGAATCCGATGCGACCAAGGGGATCAGCACGGCGAGCAAAGCGAGCCGTGCTGTGACCCCCCAATGACCCCCCAAGACCCCCTCAACTATAACCCGGGTGAGCATTGCGGCGAGCGAAGCGAGCCGCAATGCGACCAAGGGGAACGGCACGGTGAGCGAAGCGAGCCGTGCCGTGACCTCCCACGCCCCCAGCCCCCCTGTACCCCCTCCCCCAACCAAAAAATCTGATATGGGTATCGTTTTTGACTAACTTGGGGGTGAGGATTTCGAATTCGATGTGACCAAGGGGAACAGCACGGCGAGCGAAGCGAGCCGTGCTGTGACCCCCCAATGACCCCCCAAGACCCCCTCAACTATAACCCGGGGGAGCATTGCGGCGAGCGAAGCGAGCCGCGATATGACCGCGGGTAACCCCCCCAAGACCCCCTCACCCTTAACCCAGGGTAGCATTGTGGCGAGCGAAGCGAGCTACAATGCGATCGAATTGCGACCATCGTTACACAGCAAGGCGAGCGAAGCGAGCCGCGCTTCCTGACCTGATGCGACAGCTGTCGCACAGCAAGGCGAGCGAAGCGAGCCTTGCTGTGTGGCAGCAGGAGCAGAGTCGTGCGTCAATGCGACCACCGCCATACAGCAAGGCGAGCGAAGCGAGCCGCGCTGTGTGATGGCACACCCACTAATATAGATATCGTTTTCGATCAACTCGCATACGTCGACTACGAAAAAAAATTCCATTTCCAAATTCAAGATGGCTGACATCTCTATATCGCAGTTTATACTCTTTTTGAGACGAGCACCCACATAATATGGGTATCGTTTTCGAATAACTCGCATACGTAGATTACGAAAAAGATGTCCATTTCCAAATCAAAGATGGCTAACATTTTTTCATCGCAAAATTTTCTCATGGCTATCGATTTCAAACAAAATAATCAAAGGTACGAAAAAGAAGTCTTAATAAAAAATTACTGTTACACATAACCGCCGCGAGCTGCTTGCAGCTCGCGCACACCTAACAACTAGTTATAATATATAAAGCTAGATTACCACTCACTGACTGACTGACTGACTGACTTATTGACATAATTGTTCGCCTTGATGGTGGATGGGAAGGTATGTTTTTTTTTACGGTATCGTATAGGGGAGGTAAAAGTCTCCTAGGGAAAATTCCGACTTTTTGAGATTTGCCCCCCCAAGACCCCCCCCTCAGGGGGGGCTCCTACGTGGAGCCATATTGCTTAATTTTTTAATGGGGATTATATAGAGGGGGACAAGTGATTTTGATTGCATAGAAAATTTCGCCCCCCCCCCTGCCCCCAGGACCCCCCTTTTGAGTGTGCTACCGGATGCGTCGCGATAGAGGGGTTCTGATTGCGGGGTCGTATAGAGAGTTTCTCGTAGTTTTAGAAGGAAAAAAAATTGAACCCCCCCTTTGACCCCCTTTTTTGCCCCCCCTTTCCATCTCCAAAACGGATAGGCTTGGAAGAATTTTTTTTTCACAGTCATGTAGAGGAGGACAAATGGTTTTGAATGAGAAAAAAATTTAGCCCCCTTTTGCCCCCTAGACCCCCTTTTTTTAGGAAAAACCGAAAATTGGCCTATTTTTGACCTTTTTTTTCGGGTGGAGCATCGCGGCGAGCGAAGCGAGCCGCGATGCGACCGAGGGGAACAGCACGGCGAGCGAAGCGAGCCGTGCTGTGACCCCCCCCAATGACCCCCCGAGACCCCCTCAACTATAACCCGGGGGAGCATTGCGGCGAGCGAAGCGAGCCGCGATTCGACCAAGGGGAACGGCACGGTGAGCGAAGCGAGCCGTGCCGTGACTCCCCCATACCCCACCCCCCCCTGTACCCCCTCCCCCAACCAAAAAATCTGATATGGGTATCGTTTTTGACTAACTTGGGGGTGAGGATTTCGAATTCGATGCGACCAAGGGGAACAGCACGGCGAGCGAAGCGAGCCGTGCTGTGACCCCCCCAAGACCCCCTCAACTATAACCCGGGAGAGCATTGCGGCGAGCGAAGCGAGCCGTGCTGTGACCCCCCCCAATGACCCCCCGAGACCCCCTCAACTATAACCCGGGGGAGCATTGCGGCGAGCGAAGCGAGCCGCGATTCGACCAAGGGGAACGGCACGGTGAGCGAAGCGAGCCGTGCCGTGACTCCCCCATGCCCCCAGCCCCCCCTGTACCCCCTCCCCCAACCAAAAAATCTGATATGGGTATCGTTTTTGACTAACTTGGGGGTGAGGATTTCGAATCCGATGCGACCAAGGGGAACAGCACGGCGAGCGAAGCGAGCCGTGCTGTGACCCCCCCAAGACCCCCTCAACTATAACCCGGGGGAGCATTGCGGCGAGCGAAGCGAGCCGCAATGCGACCAAGGGGAACGGCACGGTGAGCGAAGCGAGCCGTGCCGTGACCCCCCACGCCCCCAGCCCCCTGTACCCCCTCCCCCAACCAAAAGATCTGATATGGGTATCGTTTTTGACTAACCTGGGGGTGAGGATTTCGAATTCGATACGACCAAGGGGAACAGCACGGCGAGCGAAGCGAGCCGTGCTGTGACCCCCCAAGATCCCCTCAACTATAACGGGAGCATTGCGGCGAGCGAAGCGAGCCGCAATGCGACCAAGGGGAACGGCACGGTGAGCGAAGCGAGCCGTGCCGTGACCCCCCACGCCCCCAGCCCCCCTGTACCCCCTCCCCCAACCAAAAAATCTGATATGGGTATCGTTTTTGACTAACCTGGGGATGAGGATTTCGAATTCGAAGCGACCAAGGGGAACAGCACGGCGAGCGAAGCGAGCCGTGCTGTGACCCCCCGCAATGACCCCCCGAGACCCCCTCAACTATAATCCGGGGGAGCATTGCGGCGAGCGAAGCGAGCCGCAATGCGACCAACGGGAACGGCACGGTGAGCGAAGCGAACCGTGCCGTGACCCCCCCCCCACGCCCCCAGCCCCCCAGTACCCCCAACCAAAAAATCTGATATCACCGTGGAGCATCGTGGCGAGCGAAGCGAGCCGCGATGCGACCGCGGGGAACACCCCCCCCCCCCAATGACCCCCCGAGACCCCCTCAACTATAACCCGGGGGAGCATTGCGGCGAGCGAAGCGAGCCGCAATGCGACCAACGGGAACGGCACGGTGAGCGAAGCGAGCCGTGCCGTGACCCCCCACGCCCCCAGCCCCCCTGTACCCCCTTCCCTTAACCAAAAAATGTGCTGTGTGGCAGCAGGAGCAGAGTCGTGCGTCAATGCGACCACCGCCATACAGCAAGGCGAGCGAAGCGAGCCGCGCTGTGTGATGGCACACCCACTAATATAGATATCGTTTTCGATCAACTCGCATACGTCGACTACGAAAAAAATTTCCATTTCCAAATTCAAGATGGCTGACATCTCTATATCGCAGTTTATACTCGCCTTAAGACGAGCACCTACATAATATGGGTATCGTTTTCGAATAACTCGCATACGTAGATTACGAAAAAGATGTCCATTTCCAAATCAAAGATGGCTAACATTTTTTCATCGCAAAATTTTCTCATGGCTATCGATTTCAAACAAAATAATCAAAGGTACGAAAAAGAAGTCTTAATAAAAAAAATCTGTTACACATAACCGCCGCGAGCTGCTTGCAGCTCGCGCACACCTAACAACTAGTTATAATATATAAAGCTAAATTACCACTCACTGATTCACTGATTCACTGATTCACTGATTCACTGATTCACTGATTCACTGACTGATTGACATAATTGTTCGCCTTGATGGTGGATGGAAAGGTATGTTTTTTTTTACGGTATCGTATAGGGGAGGTAAAAGTCTCCTAGGGAAAATTCCGACTTTTTGAGATTTGCCCCCCCAAGACCCCCCCCTCAGGGGGGGCTCCTACGTGGAGCCATATTGCTTAATTTTTTTATGGGGGTTGTATAGAGGGGGACAAGTGATTTTGATTGCATAGAAAATTTCGCCCCCCCCCCTGCCCCCAGGACCCCCCTTTTGAGTGTGCTACCGGATGCGTCGCGATAGAGGGGTTCTGATTGCGGGGTCGTATAGAGAGTTTCTCGTAGTTTTAGAAGGAAAAAAAATTGAACCCCCCCTTTGACCCCCTTTTTTGCCCCCCCTTTCCATCTCCTAAACGGATAGACTTGGAAGAGTTTTTTTTTCACAGTCTTGTAGAGGAGGAAAAGTGGTTTTGAATGACAAAAAAAAATTGCCCCCTTTTGCCCCCCAGACCCCCTTTTTTTAGGAAAAACCGAAAATTGGCCTATTTTTGACCTTTTTTTTCGGGTGGAGCATCGCGGCGAGCGAAGCGAGCCGCGATGCGACCGCGGGGAACAGCACGGCGAGCGAAGCGAGCTGTGCTGTGACCCCACCCCATGACCCCCCGAGACCCCCTCAACTATAACCCGGGGGAGCATTGCGGCGAGCGAAGCGAGCCGCGATGCGACCAAGGGGAACGGCACGGTGAGCGAAGCGAGCCGTGCCGTGACTCCCCCATACCCCACCCCCCCTGTACCCCCTCCCCCAACCAAAAAATCTGATATGGGTATCGTTTTTGACTAACTTGGGGGTGAGGATTTCGAATCCGATGCGACCAAGGGGAACAGCACGGCGAGCGAAGCGAGCCGTGCTGTGACCCCCCAATGACCCCCCAAGACCCCCTCAACTATAACCCGGGGGAGCATTGCGGCGAGCGAAGCGAGCCGCAATGCGACCAAGGGGAACGGCATGGTGAGCGAAGCGAGCCATGCCGTGACCCCCCACGCCCCCAGCCCCCTGTACCCCCTCCCCCAACCAAAAAATCTGATATGGGTATCGTTTTTGACTAACCTGGGGGTGAGGATTTCGAATTCGATACGACCAAGGGGAACAGCACGGCGAGCGAAGCGAGCCGTGCTGTGACCCCCCAATGACCCCCCAAGACCCACTCAACTATAACCCAGGGGAGCATTGCGGCGAGCGAAGCGAGCCGCAATGCGACCAAGGGGAACGGCACGGTGAGCGAAGCGAGCCGTGCCGTGACCCCCCACGCCCCCAGCCCCCCTGTACCCCCTCCCCCAACCAAAAAATCTGATATGGGTATCGTTTTTGACTAACTTGGGGGTGAGGATTTCGAATCCGATGCGACCAAGGGGAACAGCACGGCGAGCGAAGCGAGCCGTGCTGTGACCCCCCAATGACCCCCCAAGATCCTCTCAACTATAACCCGGGGGAGCATTGCGGCGAGCGAAGCGAGCCGCAATGCGACCAAGGGCAACGGCATGGTGAGCGAAGCGAGCCGTGCCGTGACCCCCCACGCCCCCAGCCCCCCTGTACCCCCTCCCCCAACCAAAAAATCTGATATGGGTATCGTTTTTGACTAACTTGGGGGTGAGGATTTCGAATCCGATGCGACCAAGGGGAACAGCACGGCGAGCGAAGCGAGCCGTGCTGTGACCCCCCAAGACCCCCTCACCCTTAACCCAGGGTAGCATTGTGGCGAGCGAAGCGAGCCACAATGCGGTCGAATTACGACCATCGTCACACAGCAAGGCGAGCGAAGCGAGCCGCGCTTCCTGACCTGATGCGACAGCTGTCGCACAGCAAGGCGAGCGAAGCGAGCCTTGCTGTGTGGCAGCAGGAGCAGAGTCGTGCGTCAATGCGACCACCGCCATACAGCAAGGCGAGCGAAGCGAGCCGCGCTGTGTGAAGGCACACCCACTAATATAGATATCGTTTTCGATCAACTCGCATACGTCGACTACGAAAAAAATTTCCATTTCCAAATTCAAGATGGCTGACATCTCTATATTGCAGTTTATACTCGCCTTGAGACGAGCACCCACATAATATGGGTATCATTTTCGAAAACTCAAACTCGTAGATTACGAAAAAGATGTCCATTTCCAAATCCAAGATGGCTGACATTTTTTCATCGCAAAATTTTCTCATGGCTATCGATTTCAAACAAAATAATACAAGGTGTAGGTTACGACAAGGGGAATACAATGAAAAAAAAAACACAATACCTATACACAACCCTCGCGAGCTGCTTGCAGCTCGCGCACATCCAACAACTAGTATATATATAAAGCTAAATTACCACTCACTGATTCACTGATTCACTGATTCACTGACTGATTGACATAATTGTTCGCCTTGATGGTGGATGGAAAGGTATGTTTTTTTTTACGGTATCGTATAGGGGAGGTAAAAGTCTCCTAGGGAAAATTCCGACTTTTTGAGATTTGCCCCCCAATGACCCCCCAAGACCCCCTCAACTACAACCCGGGGGAGCATTGCGGTGAGCGAAGCGAGCCGCAATGCGACCAAGGGGAACGGCACGGTGAGCGAAGCGAGCCGTGCCGTGACCCCCCACGTCCCCAGCCCCCCTGTACCCCCTCCCCCAACCAAAAAATCTGATATGGGTATCGTTTTTGACTAACTTGGGGGTGAGGATTTCTAATCCGATGCGACCAAGGGGAACAGCACGGCGAGCGAAGCGAGCCGTGCTGTGACCCCCCAATGACCCCCCAAGACCCCCTCAACTACAACCCGGGGGAGCATTGCGGTGAGCGAAGCGAGCCGCAATGCGACCAAGGGGAACGGCACGGTGAGCGAAGCGAGCCGTGCCGTGACCCCCCACGTCCCCAGCCCCCCTGTACCCCCTCCCCCAACCAAAAAATCTGATATGGGTATCGTTTTTGACTAACTTGGGGGTGAGGATTTCGAATTCGAAGCGACCAAGTGGAACAGCACGGCGAGCGAAGCGAGCCGTGCTGTGACCCCCCCAATGACCCCCCAAGACCCCCTTAACTATAACCAGGGGGATCATTGCGGCGAGCGAAGCGAGCCGCTATGCGACCAAGGGGAACAGCACGGTGAGCGAAGCGAGCCGTGCCGTGACCCCCCAAGCCCCCAGCCCCCCTGTACCCCCCAACCAAAAAATCTGATATGGGTATCATTTTTGACTAACTTGGGGGTGAGGATTTCGAATTCGAAGCGAGCAAGGGGAACAGCACGGCGAGCGAAGCGAGCCGTGCTGTGACCTCCCGACGACCTCCCAAGACCCCCTCACCCTTAACCCAGGTTAGCATTGTGGCGAGCGAAGCGAGCGGCAATGCGATCGAATTGCGACCATCGTCACACAGCAAGGCGAGCGAAGCGAGCCGCGCTTCCTGACCTGATGCGACAGCTGTCGCACAGCAAGGCGAGCGAAGCGAGCCTTGCTGTGTGGCAGCAGGAGCAGAGTTGTGCGTCAATGTGACCACCGCCATACAGCAAGGCGAGCGAAGCGAGCCGCGCTTCCTGACCTGATTGCTCAGTCGTGCGTCAATGCGACCATCGCCATATAGCAAGGCGAGCGAAGCGAGCCGCGCTGTGTGATGGCACACCCACTAATATAGATATCGTTTTCGATCAACTCGCATACGTAGACTATGAAAAAAAATTCCATTTCCAAATTCAAGATGGCTGACATCTCTATATCGCAGTTTATACTCGCTTTGAGACGGGCACCCACATAATATGGGTATCGTTTTCGAAAACTCGCATACGTAGATTACGAAAACGATCTCCATTTCCAAATCCAAGATGGCTGACATTTTTTCATCGCAAAATTTTCTCATGGCTATCGATTTCAAACAAAATAATCAAAGGTACGAAAAGGAAGTCTTCATAAAAAATAACTGTTACACATAACCGCCGCGAGCTGCTTGCAGCTCGCGCACATCCAACAACTAGTTATAATATATAAAGCTAAATTACCACTCACTGATTCACTGATTCACTGATTCACTGATTCACTGACTGATTGACATAATTGTTCGCCTTGATGGTGCATGGAAAGGTATGTTTTTTTTTACGGAATCGTATAGGGGAGGTAAAATTCTCCTAGGGAAAATTCCGACTTTTTGAGATTTGCCCCCCCAAGACCCCCCCCTCAGGGGGGGCTCCCGCATGGAGCCATGTTTCTTAATTTTTTTATGGGGGTTGTATAGAGGGGGACAAGTGATTTTGATTGCATAGAAAATTTTGCCCCCCCCCTGCCCCCAGGACCCCCCTTTTGAGTGTGCTACCAGATGCGTCGCGATAGAGGGGTTCTGATTGCGGGGTCGTATAGAGGGTTTTTCTTCGTTTTGGAACAAAAAAAAATTGGACCCCCCCTTTAACCCCCTTTTTTGCCCCCCCTTTCCATCTCCTAAACGGATAGACTTGGAAGAGTTTTTTTTTCACAGTCTTGTAGAGGAGGAAAAGTGGTTTTGAATGACAAAAAAAAATTGCCCCCTTTTGCCCCCCAGACCCCCTTTTTTTAGGAAAAACCGAAAATTGGCCTATTTTTGACCTTTTTTTTCGGGTGGAGCATCGCGGCGAGCGAAGCGAGCCGCGATGCGACCGCGGGGAACAGCACGGCGAGCGAAGCGAGCTGTGCTGTGACCCCACCCCATGACCCCCCGAGACCCCCTCAACTATAACCCGGGGGAGCATTGCGGCGAGCGAAGCGAGCCGCGATGCGACCAAGGGGAACGGCACGGTGAGCGAAGCGAGCCGTGCCGTGACTCCCCCATACCCCACCCCCCCTGTACCCCCTCCCCCAACCAAAAAATCTGATATGGGTATCGTTTTTGACTAACTTGGGGGTGAGGATTTCGAATCCGATGCGACCAAGGGGAACAGCACGGCGAGCGAAGCGAGCCGTGCTGTGACCCCCCAATGACCCCCCAAGACCCCCTCAACTATAACCCGGGGGAGCATTGCGGCGAGCGAAGCGAGCCGCAATGCGACCAAGGGGAACGGCATGGTGAGCGAAGCGAGCCATGCCGTGACCCCCCACGCCCCCAGCCCCCTGTACCCCCTCCCCCAACCAAAAAATCTGATATGGGTATCGTTTTTGACTAACCTGGGGGTGAGGATTTCGAATTCGATACGACCAAGGGGAACAGCACGGCGAGCGAAGCGAGCCGTGCTGTGACCCCCCAATGACCCCCCAAGACCCACTCAACTATAACCCAGGGGAGCATTGCGGCGAGCGAAGCGAGCCGCAATGCGACCAAGGGGAACGGCACGGTGAGCGAAGCGAGCCGTGCCGTGACCCCCCACGCCCCCAGCCCCCCTGTACCCCCTCCCCCAACCAAAAAATCTGATATGGGTATCGTTTTTGACTAACTTGGGGGTGAGGATTTCGAATCCGATGCGACCAAGGGGAACAGCACGGCGAGCGAAGCGAGCCGTGCTGTGACCCCCCAATGACCCCCCAAGATCCTCTCAACTATAACCCGGGGGAGCATTGCGGCGAGCGAAGCGAGCCGCAATGCGACCAAGGGCAACGGCATGGTGAGCGAAGCGAGCCGTGCCGTGACCCCCCACGCCCCCAGCCCCCCTGTACCCCCTCCCCCAACCAAAAAATCTGATATGGGTATCGTTTTTGACTAACTTGGGGGTGAGGATTTCGAATCCGATGCGACCAAGGGGAACAGCACGGCGAGCGAAGCGAGCCGTGCTGTGACCCCCCAAGACCCCCTCACCCTTAACCCAGGGTAGCATTGTGGCGAGCGAAGCGAGCCACAATGCGGTCGAATTGCGACCATCGTCACACAGCAAGGCGAGCGAAGCGAGCCGCGCTTCCTGACCTGATGCGACAGCTGTCGCACAGCAAGGCGAGCGAAGCGAGCCTTGCTGTGTGGCAGCAGGAGCAGAGTCGTGCGTCAATGCGACCACCGCCATACAGCAAGGCGAGCGAAGCGAGCCGCGCTGTGTGAAGGCACACCCACTAATATAGATATCGTTTTCGATCAACTCGCATACGTCGACTACGAAAAAAATTTCCATTTCCAAATTCAAGATGGCTGACATCTCTATATTGCAGTTTATACTCGCCTTGAGACGAGCACCCACATAATATGGGTATCATTTTCGAAAACTCAAACTCGTAGATTACGAAAAAGATGTCCATTTCCAAATCCAAGATGGCTGACATTTTTTCATCGCAAAATTTTCTCATGGCTATCGATTTCAAACAAAATAATACAAGGTGTAGGTTACGACAAGGGGAATACAATGAAAAAAAAAACACAATACCTATACACAACCCTCGCGAGCTGCTTGCAGCTCGCGCACATCCAACAACTAGTTTATATATATAAAGCTAAATTACCACTGACTGATTCACTGATTGACTGATTGACATAATTGTTCGCCTTGATGGTGGATGGAAAGGTATGTTTTTTTTTACGGAATCGTATAGGGGAGGTAAAAGTCTCCTAGGGAAAATTCCGACTTTTTGAGATTTGCCCCCCCAAGACCCCCCCCTCAGGGGGGGCTCCTACGTGGAGCCATATTGCTTAATTTTTTTATGGGGGTTGTATAGTATGGGACAAGTGATTTCGATTGCATAGAAAATTTTGCCCCCCCCTCTGCCCCCAGGACCCCTTTTGAGCGTGCTACCAGATGCCGTCGCGATAGAGGGGTTCTGATTGCGGGGTCGTATAGAGAGTTTCTCGTAGTTTTAGAAGGAAAAAAAATTGAACCCCCCCTTTGACCCCCTTTTTTGCCCCCCCTTTCCATCTCCAAAACGGATAGGCTTGGAAGAATTTTTTTTTCACAGTCATGTAGAGGAGGACAAATGGTTTTGAATGAGAAAAAAATTTAGCCCCCTTTTGCCCCCTAGACCTTTTTTTTAGGAAAAACCGAAAATTGGCCTATTTTTGACCTTTTTTTTCGGGTGGAGCATCGCGGCGAGCGAAGCGAGCCGCGGGGAACAGCACGGCGAGCGAAGCGAGCTGTGCTGTGACCCCCCCCCCATGACCCCCCGAGACCCCCTCAACTATAACCCGGGGGAGCATTGCGGCGAGCGAAGCGAGCCGCGATGCGACCAAGGGGAACGCACGGTGAGCGAAGCGAGCCGTGCCGTGACTCCCCCATACCCCATCCCCCCCTGTACCCCCTCCCCCAACCAAAAAATCTGATATGGGTATCGTTTTTGACTAACCTGGGGGTAAGGATTTCGAATTCGATACGACCAAGGGGAACAGCATGGCGAGCGAAGCGAGCCGTGCTGTGACCCCCCAATGACCCCCCAAGACCCCCTCAACTATAACCCAGGGGAGCATTGCGGCGAGCGAAGCGAGCCGCAATGCGACCAAGGGGAACGGCACGGTGAGCGAAGCGAGCCGTGCCGTGACCCCCCACGCCCCCAGGCCCCCTGTACCCCCTCCCCCAACCAAAAAATCTGATATGGGTATCGTTTTTGACTAACTTGGGGGTGAGGATCTCGAATCCGATGCGACCAAGGGGAACAGCACGGCGAGCGAAGCGAGCCGTGCTGTGACCCCCCAAGACCCCCTCAAATATAACCCGGGGGAGGATTGCGGCGAGCGAAGCGAGCCGCGATATGTCCGCGGGTAACCCCCCCAAGACCCCCTCACCCTTAACCCAGGGTAGCATTGTGGCGAGCGAAGCGAGCCACAATGCGATCGAATTGCGACCATTGTCACACAGCAAGGCGAGCGAAGCGAGCCGCGCTTCCTGACCTGATGCGACAGCTGTCGCACAGCAAGGCGAGCGAAGCGAGCCTTGCTGTGTGGCAGCAGGAGCAGAGTCGTGCGTCAATGCGACCACCGCCATACAGCAAGGCGAGCGAAGCGAGCCGCGCTGTGTGATGGCACACCCACTAATATAGATATCGTTTTCGATCAACTCGCATACGTCGACTACGAAAAAAATGTCCATTTCCAAATTCAAGATGGCTGACATCTCTATATCGCAGTTTATACTCGCCTTAAGACGAGCACCCACATAATATGGGTATCGTTTTCGAATAACTCGCATACGTAGATTACGAAAAAGATGTCCATTTCCAAATCAAAGATGGCTAACATTTTTTCATCGCAAATTTTCTCATGGCTATCGATTTCAAACAAAATAATCAAAGGTACGAAAAGGAAGTCTTAATAAAAAATTACTGTTACACATAACCGCCGCGAGCTGCTTGCAGCTCGCGCACACCTAACAACTAGTTATAATATATAAATAGCAATAGCAATGCTCCCCCGGGTTATAGTTGAGGGGGTCTTGGGGGGTCATTGGGGGGTCACAGCACGGCTCGCTTCGCTCGCCATGCTGTTCCCCTTGGTCGCATCGGATTCGAAATCCTCACCCCCAAGTTAGTCAAAAACGATACCCATATCAGATTTTTTGGTTGGGGGAGGGGGTACAGGGGGGTGTGGAGTATGGGGGAGTCACGGCACGGCTCGCTTCGCTCACCGTGCCGTTCCCCTTGGTCGCATCGCGGCTCGCTTCGCTCGCCGCAATGCTCCCCCGGGTTATAGTTGAGGGGTCTTGGGGGGTCTTGGGGGGTCATTGGGGGGTCATTGGGGGGTCACAGCACGGCTCGCTTCGCTCGCCGTGCTGTTCCCCGCGGTCGCATCGCGGCTCGCTTCGCTCGCCGCGATGCTCCACC
Source organism: Eupithecia abbreviata (assembly GCA_943735965.1). NCBI lineage: Eukaryota > Metazoa > Arthropoda > Insecta > Lepidoptera > Geometridae > Eupithecia > Eupithecia abbreviata. The sequence continues at coordinate 10,160,601 of OX030990.1, forward strand.
CGAAAAAAAAGGTCAAATATAGGCCAATTTTCGGTTTTTCCTAAAAAAAGGGGGTCTGGGGGGCAAAAGGGGGCAAGTTTTTTTTGTCATTCAAAACCATTTACCCTACTCTACATGACTGTGAAAAAAAAATTCTTCCAAGCCTATCCGTTTTGGAGATGGAAAGGGGGGGCAAAAAAGGGGGTCAAAGGGGGGGTTCAATTTTTTTTCCTTCTAAAACTACGAGAAACTCTCTATACGACCCCGCAATCAGAACCCCTCTATCGCGACGGCATCTGGTAGCACACTCAAAAGGGGGGTCCTGGGGGCAGAGGGGGGGGCAAAATTTTCTATGCAATCGAAATCACTTGTCCCCCTCTATACAACCCCCATAAAAAAATTAAGCAATATGGCTCCACGTAGGAGCCCCCCCTGAGGGGGGGGTCTTGGGGGGGCAAATCTCAAAAAGTCGGAATTTTCCTTAGGAGACTTTTACCTCCCCTATAAGATACCGTAAAAAAAAACATACCTTTCCATCCACCATCAAGGCGAACAATTATGTCAATCAGTCAGTGAATCAGTGAATCAGTGAATCAGTGAGTGGTAATTTAGCTTTATATATTATAACTAGTTGTTAGGTGTGCGCGAGCTGCAAGCAGCTCGCGGCGGTTATGTGTAACAGTAATTTTTTATTAAGACTTCCTTTTCGTACCTTTGATTATTTTGTTTGAAATCGATAGCCATGAGAAAATTTGCGATGAAAAAATGTTAGCCATCTTTGATTTGGAAATGGACATCTTTTTCGTAATCTACGTATGCGAGTTATTCGAAAACGATACCCATATTATGTGGGTGCTCGTCTCAAGGCGAGTATAAACTGCGATATAGAGATGTCAGCCATCTTGAATTTGGAAATGGAATTTTTTTTCGTAGTCGACGTATGCGAGTTGATCGAAAACGATATCTATATTAGTGGGTGTGCCATCACACAGCGCGGCTCGCTTCGCTCGCCTTGCTGTATGGCGACGTTCGCATTGACGCACGACTCTGCTCCTGCTGCCACACAGCAAGGCTCGCTTCGCTCGCCTTGCTGTGTGACGATGGTCGCAATTCGATCGCATTGTGGCTCGCTTCGCTCGCAACAATGCTACCCTGGGTTAAGGGTTGAGGGGGTCTTGGGGGGGTCACAGCACGGCTCGCTTCGCTCGCCGTGCTGTTCCCCTTGGTCGCATCGAATTCGAAATCCTCACCCCCAAGTTAGTCAAAAACGATACCCATATCAGATTTTTTGGTTGGGGGAGGGGGTACAGGGGGGCTGGGGGCGTGGGGGGTCACGGCACGGCTCGCTTCGCTCACCGTGCCGTTCCCCTTGGTCGCATTGCGTCTCGCTTCGCTCGCCGCAATGCTCCCCCGGGTTATAGTTGAGGGGGTCTCGGGGGGTCATTGGGGGGGGTCACAGCACGGCTCGCTTCGCTCGCCGTGCTGTTCCCCGCGGTCGCAACGCGGCTCGCTTCGCTCGCCGCAATGCTCCCCCGGGTTATAGTTGAGGGGGTCTTGGGGGGTCATTGGGGGGTCACAGCACGGCTCGCTTCGCTCGCCGTGCTGTTCCCCTTGGTCGCATCGAATTCGAAATCCTCACCCCCAAGTTAGTCAAAAACGATACCCATATCAGATTTTTTGGTTGGGGGAGGGGGTACAGGGGGGGGTGGGGTATGGGGGAGTCACGGCACGGCTCGCTTCGCTCACCGTGCCGTTCCCCTTGGTCGCATCGCGGCTCGCTTCGCTCGCCGCAATGCTCCCCCGGGTTATAGTTGAGGGGGTCTCGGGGGGTCATTGGGGGGGGTAACAGCACGGCGAGCGAAGCGAGCCGTGCTGTTCCCCGCGGTCGCATCAACGATACCCATATCAGATTTTTTGGTTGGGGGAGGGGGTACAGGGGGGCTGGGGGCGTGGGGGTTCCCCTTGGTCACATCGAATTCGAAATCCTCTCCCCCAAGTTAGTCAAAAACGATACCCATATCAGATTTTTTGGTTGGGGGAGGGGGTACAGGGGGGCTGGGGGCGTTGGGGGGTCATTGGGGGGGTCACAGCACGGCTCGCTTCGCTCGCCGTGCTGTTCCCCGTGGTCGCATCGCGGCTCGCTTCGCTCGCCGCGATGCTCCACCCGAAAAAAAAGGTCAAAAATAGGCCAATTTTCGGTTTTTCCTAAAAAAAGGGGGTCTAGGGGGCAAAAGGGGGCTAAATTTTTTTCTCATTCAAAACCATTTGTCCTCCTCTACATGACTGTGAAAAAAAAATTCTTCCAAGCCTATCCGTTTTGGAGATGGAAAGGGGGGGCAAAAAAGGGGGTCAAAGGGGGGGTTCAATTTTTTTTCCTTCTAAAACTACGAGAAACTCTCTATACGACCCCTTAATCAGAACCCCTCTATCGCGACGGCATCTGGTAGCACACTCAAAAGGGGGGTCCTGGGGGCAGAGGGGGGGGCAAAATTTTCTATGCAATCGAAATCACTTGTCCCCCTCTATACAACCCCCATAAAAAAATTAAGCAATATGGCTCCACGTAGGAGCCCCCCCTGAGGGGGGGTCTTTGGGGGGCAAATCTCAAAAAGTCGGAATTTTCCCTAGGAGACTTTTACCTCCCCTATACGATACCGTAAAAAAAAACATACCTTTCCATCCACCATCAAGGCGAACAATTATGTCAATCAGTCAGTGAATCAGTGAATCAGTGAATCAGTGAGTGGTAATTTAGCTTTATATATATACTAGTTGTTGGATGTGCGCGAGCTGCAAGCAGCTCGCGAGGGTTGTGTATAGGTATTGTGTTTTTTTTTTCATTGTATTCCCCTTGTCGTAACCTACACCTTGTATTATTTTGTTTGAAATCGATAGCCATGAGAAAATTTTGCGATGAAAAAATGTCAGCCATCTTGGATTTGGAAATGGACATCTTTTTCGTAATCTACGAGTTTGAGTTTTCGAAAATGATACCCATATTATGTGGGTGCTCGTCTCAAGGCGAGTATAAACTGCAATATAGAGATGTCAGCCATCTTGAATTTGGAAATGGAAATTTTTTTCGTAGTCGACGTATGCGAGTTGATCGAAAACGATATCTATATTAGTGGGTGTGCCTTCACACAGCGCGGCTCGCTTCGCTCGCCTTGCTGTATGGCGGTGGTCGCATTGACGCACGACTCTGCTCCTGCTGCCACACAGCAAGGCTCGCTTCGCTCGCCTTGCTGTGCGACAGCTGTCGCATCAGGTCAGGAAGCGCGGCTCGCTTCGCTCGCCTTGCTGTGTGACGATGGTCGCAATTCGACCGCATTGTGGCTCGCTTCGCTCGCCACAATGCTACCCTGGGTTAAGGGTGTAGGGATTAGTCAAAAACGATACCCATATCAGATTTTTTGGTTGGGGGAGGGGGTACAGGGGGGTGTGGAGTATGGGGGAGTCACGGCACGGCTCGCTTCGCTCACCGTGCCGTTCCCCTTGGTCGCATCGCGGCTCGCTTCGCTCGCCGCAATGCTCCCCCGGGTTATAGTTGAGGGGTCTTGGGGGGTCTTGGGGGGTCATTGGGGGGTCATTGGGGGGTCACAGCACGGCTCGCTTCGCTCGCCGTGCTGTTCCCCGCGGTCGCATCGCGGCTCGCTTCGCTCGCCGCGATGCTCCACCCGAAAAAAAAGGTCAAATATAGGCCAATTTTCGGTTTTTCCTAAAAAAAGGGGGTCTGGGGGGCAAAAGGGGGCAAGTTTTTTTTGTCATTCAAAACCATTTACCCTACTCTACATGACTGTGAAAAAAAAATTCTTCCAAGCCTATCCGTTTTGGAGATGGAAAGGGGGGGCAAAAAAGGGGGTCAAAGAGGAAACCCGCTCACGAGCAGTCTTCGTGATGGTGAAATCGGGGCCGCACCTCTCGACATTGCCAGCTCAAACTAAATTATGAACAATCGGCGACAATTTTCATTGGGGAAAGTTTGTTCTTTCAGTCAGTCAGAGTGCTGAATAAATTAGTGTTTGATGGCTGTACGGAGCGGTGCAAATTATTAACGCTTTCAGGGAGCTTTTATTGCCAGCTTATGAAGTTCTGACTGCATAATTTACCTATTTCTCTTGTGTTTCTGTTCGTGAACTAATTATATCACTATAATCCTACTTCCTATTAATATTATAAACGCAATTTTTTTTATGTGTGGGTGTTTTTTACTATTTACCCGATTACCCAGTCCATCCATCCATCACAATAGCCTGGTTTTATTTCTTTCATTTTTCTTTGCAATAGTCTCTACACCTGGCGGATACCATCTTTGGGTGTATCATATTGTGCACCCGAGGCCGCCGCCCATTAGAAATTGTAATAGTCTGTACTCATTTAAACACTTACTTAGAAATCACCTGTTAAATCTACAAAAACCACATTGACTTGTTGTCGTTCTTGGATCGAAAATAATATATAGTTTTTTTATTTTATTACTAAATATAGAATTTTATGTAAACACTCTCTAAAGTAATATCACTATCTTTAAGGATACCTGTGCATTAACGAATCTTTTTTTTATCTAATGTTTCTATTTGTGTATGCTTCATAAAGATGAAGCATGAGATAAAGATCTCATCTTTTGTTATGATTACTTAGTAAATTTATTTTTGTTCTTTATTTAACTTACCTTTGTAAAAACGGAATTATTTTGTTATATCGTTGTTACTAGTGTTTTAATTTATTGTGATTTGTGTTGTGTGCTGCACTCAGCACCCTGGCGCCGCTGAAAACCACTGCTGGCTTATGTCAATGTAGCATTTAATGCTGAGCCGGTATCCTTTCTGTGTTCTCGTGTTTTAATTATTTTATTCGTTCCTAATTTGTTATCTTTATTATTATTAGTTCTTAAGTTGTATTATTTTATTTGAAACACAAATAAACATTTTCTATTTCTATTTCTATTTTCTATGTGTAGCCATCGCCTTTAGATTAACTTCTCAAAGGGCCTCTGTGCTGTTGGCTTCGGCCCCACGCAAGCCTTCCAAAGGACCGGGTCACTTTATGGCCCGAGATCATGGTATATATATTATAATTACTGCAGAAATTTATCTGCTCAAAATTATAAGCTTGAAAGTTATACCTACCTTGATCTAGATTATTTGATCTTGATTAAGATATACCTTTCACTCATTACAAAATAACAAAATCCAAATCGGTTCATCCGTTTGGGAGCGAGGCCAAAGACAAACACACAAACAAGAGTCACAAACTTGACATCATTATCTGTCTTAGCTCATTTTTTAAACCTAAAAGTAAAGTTTATTGATTAAGTTTTGTTTGTTTCATGCACTTTTTTAATAGGAAATGGTTTTTAATTGACAGAATAATTTATTTATTTAAAACATTACAATTATTTTTACAGGTATAACCTAAAACAATAGTGTAGTCAATCTAATTAATCACTAGCATCCAATTTAATAAAAGTAATAATCCAATATACACATCTCAATGAGCAAAAATAATCCAATATATGTATGTACATGTCAAAAAGCAAAATAAAATTCAATCACAAATGTCCTCAAGAAAAATAATAATGTTCAGTAAAAATATTTATTTTTATTTTAAACCCACGTGAGTCAGTCAATATTATGACTTCTACGGGATTACAATACAATTCCTACAGTTGAAGAAATTGAAACTAATTAACTACCTGATGACGTGTGAGCACATAGCTTATTGCAACGGAAACCTTATATCGACACACATTACGTCAACGCTGGGTGTTTGCTCTAATAGCTGTGTGGTTTCTAACACATCGTGTGGCGAACCTTCACTTTGAAGAATGCCACAATAGCATTGCGTCCTACGCGGTTTCGTGCCTTGTGTTATGGCGTCGCTATTCCAATTAACATTGTATGGTAAATGCTTGACTTCTGTTGACTATCTATACTCAAGAAAGAATACAAGAAAACGGCAAAATCATACAAAATGCTGTTATTTAATTAAGTACTTATTCAAAGGGTTTTTATCGCTATTATTTACATATTTTCCCGACGTTTCAGCAGCTTTAATAACGCGGTAAAAGCCGTTATACTAGTGCTTAATTATGGGTTCTGATCGCGTAACTTTAAACATATTTAATGCTGTTCTTATCTAACTTTTTAACCGCCAAAATAAATTAAGTGTGTAATAGAATAGAAAAAACATTTATTTAGACACAGGTTCAAAATACAGGCATAGAATAAACAAACAAAGAAGGTGATATTAAGACTAAAATAAGACGGTAGTCTTATTTTAGGCGCAGGGTCATGGAGGTATCCATGACCCTGCGCCGAAATAGGGGTTGGCTCAGCGTGTGCTGAACATTATTATATTCAGCGCTGTTTTTCAGCCAAAGACCTTAATTACTAGTTGAAGTCACGGACGACAATTCGGTGACAACAAAGAGAAAAATATTTGATACAAATAAACAAAACGTCTAGTAAACAGATGATATAAAATAATAATAATAAACGAGAGAATAAAAATGTAATATAATAATAATAGGTGCGTGTAATATAATAATAAAGAATGACGTTTCACAACAATTACAGAAGGTTTGTTTTAATAGGTTCTTCTATCTTATATTTAATACAATACAATACAATACATTTATTCGTAACACCAAGTTATACGTCGAGTACAATAGTAGTAGTGGTTCTATCAAAACACTAGGAACTAACTTCTAAGTACACTATTCTTTATACACTCAAGAAATTCATAAAATACTAAATGATTGATTGCTTTATTTATTATATTTATTTACAATTGTAATATTATTTTTCACAAATGGGCAGTCCGTAAAACTCGTTAATAGAATAGAACGAGTTTTCTAAAAGCCAATGTGTTTCTGTGTCAGTCCAACGTGGTTCCAATTTGATATACGGCCTACGGTTTTGTACGGGTTTTTATTGTTTTAAAGGGAACTTCAACTTGTTATTAGCAGCTTATTTATTTATTTATTTAATTTTCGGAAAACTTGTTTTATGTTTAGCCGTAAACATAAAACAAGAAAGATTAAGTATATATATAAGGACGGCCAATTACAAGTTCTCACAAGTAGTAAGTAAGAATATTAAAAATAATAAGTCATCATCATCATCATCAGCCTATAGCAGTTCACAGCTAGACATAGGCCTCACCCAATGAGCGCCATAGCGCCCTGTCTTCAGCTTGCCGCATCCAGCATCTACCAGCAGTCTTTCGCAGGTCGTCATCCCACCTGGTCGGAGGGCGACCTACACTACGTTTACCGAGTCGTGGTCTCCACTCAAGAACACGTTTGCCCCATCGGCCGTCGGTTCTTCGCGAGATATGGCCGGCCCACTGCCACTTCAGCTTGCTAATTCTTTAAGCTATGTTGATAACCTTGGTTCTCTGTCGGATGTTATTAAAAATAATAATTAGTGGACAAACAATATGAATATGTGAAGTTATACAGTAAAGAAGTGATTACTACAAATACATTTGAAGTTACTTGGAGAAGTATTGAACAAATCAACTTCATTTGCCTACGTAATAAATTCAAAGAAATAAACATAATGACAGTACCATGTCAATATATTTATGAAAACTTGTTGTACACTCATAAAAACATCAATCGATTCATTAAAAAAAGCGATATACATAATGTAAATACTAGAAATAAGAATAAACTCGCTGTTCCCACAACTAGACTACATAAGATAAGTGCATCTTTTAAAGGGCAATGTATACGCTTCTACAACAAAACTCCAAGTGAGTTGCAAAAATTATCAATAAATAAATTTAAAAAAATTGTGAAGCATATTCTTTGTAAAAAGGCTTATTACAAAATATCAGATTATCTAGAAGATAAAAAAGCTTGGAACGAGTTTTGCTCCAACTCAAAATCTAACAAATTACAGAAAAGCAAATCATATGTACTAGACACATAAGTTATGAACATACTAGTGGTTCTCACTTCTTCCACAGGTGGACAAAAAATTGAAGTGAACAACAATACATATAATAATTCTACTATAGTATAAAGCTAGATTACCACTCACTGACTGACTGATTGACATAATTGTTCGCCTTGATGGTGGATGGGAAGGTATGTTTTTTTTTACAGAATCGTTTAAAGGAGCTAAAAGTCTCCTAGGGAAAATTCCGACTTTTTGACATTTGCCCCCCCAAGACCCCCCTCAGTGGGGGGGCTCCTACGTGGAGCCATATTGCTCAATTTTTTTATAGGGGTTGTATAGAGGGGGACAAGTGATTTTGATTGCATAGAAAATTTTGCCCCCCCCCCCTGCCCCCAGGACCCCCCTTTTGAGTGTGCTACCAGATGCCGTCGCGATAGAGGGGTTCTGATTGCGGGGTCGTATAGAGGGTTTCTCTTCGTTTTGGAAGAAAAAAAAATTGGACCCCCCCTTTAACCCCCTTTTTTGCCCCCCCTTTCCATCTCCAAAACGGATAGACTTGGAAGAGATTTTTTTTCACAGTCTTGTAGAGAAAGACAAATGTTTTTGAATGATAAAAAAAAATTGCCCCCTTTTGCCCCCCAGACCCCCTTTTTTTAGGAAAAACCGAAAATTGGCCTATTTTTGACCTTTTTTTTCGGGTGGAGCATCGCGGCGAGCGAAGCGAGCCGCGATGCGACCGCGGGGAACAGCACGGCGAGCGAAGCGAGCCGTGCTGTGACCCCCCCAATGACCCCCCAAGACCCCCTCAACTATAACCCGGGGGAGCATTGCGGCGAGCGAAGCGAGCCGCAATGCGACCAAGGGGAACGGCACGGCGAGCGAAGCGAGCCGTGCCGTGACCCCTCAACGCCACCAGCCCCCCTGTACCCCCTCCCCCAACCAAAAAATCTGATATGGGTATCGTTTTTGACTAACTTGGGGGAGAGGATTTCGAATCCGATGCGACCAAGGGGAACGGCACGGTGAGCGAAGCGAGCCGTTCTGTGACCCCCCCGACGACCCCCAAGACCCCCTCACCCTTAACCCAGGGGAGCATTGTGGCGAGCGAAGCGAGTCGCAATGCGACCATGGGGATAGGCACGGCGAGCGAAGCGAGCCGTGCCGTGACCCCCCCACGCCCCCAGCTCCCCTGCACCCCGATATGGTAGGTAAAAATGATACCGATATCGGTATCATTTTTGACTAACTTGGGGGTGAGGATTTCGAATTCGAAGCGACTCAACTATAACCCGGGGGAGCATTGCGACCAAGAAAGGAAGTCTTAATAAGAAATTACTGTTACACATAACCGCCGCGAGCTGCTTGCAGCTCGCGCACATCTAACAACTAGTGAATAGTATAAAATATGACTTGTCTAAGTGCTTATTTGTAAGCCTAAAGAAATAAACTTTCATTTCATTTCATTTGCCATTGCATTGAAAAATCTGCTCGCACGTAGAATTACTTACTTTACTTATTCGTGTAATTGTGCAGCCGTGGAAACGTTTAACCCTAGCTCACTAAACATATTTTCGAGTTACTCAGTCACTAAACATTAGTCGTTCTGACTAACAAAATAAAACGCCAATATTTTACTTGACGTACGTAATGCGTACGCACAGAGTGCTAAAACACTAAATTAGGAAGGTACTGAGCGTGGCGGGGTGGGGTAGTGTCGGGAACATACCTAAACAGCGAATGCGCGGGAACCGTGTCGCCTGTGAGACTAATGTTTAGTGATTTAGGGTTAAATACCATGAATAATTGTAACAATCAGATTACAATACAATACAATAATGCTTTATTATATACCAGGTACAGATCTAACAAAAAAGATATTACATTCGACAAGTACAATGTGCGGCTTTTCGCTTAGAAGTGCTTTCTTCCAAGTAGATTATTGTCGATAACCCCCAACCAGTGGATTTAGTCCTGTTCTAAACCAGAGAACGCTATCATCATCATCATCAGCCTATATTAGTCCACTGCTGGACATAGGCCTCCCCCAATGAGCGCCATAGCGCCCTGTCTTCGGCTTGACGCATCCAGCATCTACCTGCAGTCTTTCGCAGGTCGTCATCCCACCTGGTCGGAGGGCGTCCTACACTACGTTTACCGAGTCGTGGTCTCCACTCAAGAACACGTTTGCCCCAGCGGCCGTCGGTTCTTCGCGAGATATGGCCGGCCCACTGCCACTTCAGCTTGCTAATTCTTAGAGCTATGTCGATAACTTTGGTTCTCTGTCGGATGTATTCGTTGCGAATCCTATCCTTCAGAGAACGCTAGAATTCTATTAATAGAACACAATAGGATCTCCTGTGGATTTTCTCACGTAACGTTGCGCCCGGTTCAGTTCAATGATTCATTGCAATTCCTCTAAGAATTCTTATTTTATTTCAATATAAGAATTGAAAGAGCACTTCCTATCATCATAAAATTATCTATCTAGAGATATTTATGTATATTTAATTAGCTATATATATTATTATTTTTTTTATATTGAACTAAATGTATTTATTAGGTTTATTGAACTATTATTTTTTAATTTATGTATGTATATTATAATGTCATTCCGTATTGTATTATTAGTCTAATTTGTCTCTTGTACACTTCCTCTATCTATTCCATCGCCACTCCTGTAAACCTAAGGTTTGCTGGAAGAAAACTCTAACTCAGGGTTAAGCTCGCCTATGTACATATCTTTTTATATAATTTATTTTTAAGTTTTGTATGTGTACAATAAAGAATTAAAGAATATAGTTCAAGTAAATTAAGTTGTCTGTTTCTACTTGGTAAGTATAATTGATTCAGTATACAGTATACTACAAAGGATTAAATGAAGCCTTAGAGTTAGTAGAAGGGTTAAGGTGAATTACAATTACGTAACCAACGTGACGTAGATTAATATTAAAAGACCTACCCCACTCAAAAAATCAACATCATCTGATTATGATGTTGATCGTCCAACTGTGGACAAATGTAGGATGATGCCTACATTCGTCCACAGCTGGACATATGCCTAATGTTTAATGAAAGTCATAGCGCCCTGTCTTCAGCTTGCCGCATACAGTATCCGTCTGCAGTCTTTCGCAAATCATGATCTCATCTGGCCGGAGGGCATCCTACACTACGTTTGTTGGGGCTCACTTCACTTCACCAATTTTAGCCCAGCGGTTGCCGGTTTATAAAATACAAGATCTAAATTCTAGGGCCTAAATTACGGGTAAGTCTCACTTCTGCCCGCAAGACTTTGGATCGCGTTGGCCGAAGCGAACATTCAAGAAAAATAAATGTTTCTGTGACCACGGTCTGCTTATGACAGGTAGAACTATTTTTTGATGGATGACCTTGATAGGAGCATTGCATCGCATGGCAGGTAGCTTGGTGGATTTTTACTGTTTCTACGATAAGTATTATATGTGTCTAGAATCTTTTTTTTTACTAAATATTAGTTATAAAAAAACTATTATAGATGTAAATATATCCTCCAGTCTGTCACATTGAAATAATCCTCAAATAATCAAAAGTTAAACAGTTTCTTTCAAAAAATAAAACAAAATCTGTCTTGCTTCTAAAATCAAACCAGCTCACTTTCTGAACCTTTGTCTGAAAGATTTTGCTTTTATTACTCCATTTACTCGTATACTTTTTCATAGCAATTACGTGACCAAAATACAGAGAAAGTAATTTCGAAGGTATCTCAATGCACGCTTTTGTTCGTATCGTAAACGAGACGGCCGACCGCATAAATCATCCTAATACAGACATTGAAAGGTGTAGCCTCAGACCTCAGGGTATAGACATATTTAGGCAAAATACTGCCTTGATATTTCACACTATTGTTGCGAACAGAAAAGCTCCAGAGAAAACTTTATCTAGGAGAAACTTCGAATGAAATATTCGTAAGAAATACGTGGTTTTTGTCTGTATAGGTGTGTTCCTAGCCTTATCGGCCGGAAAATCTTGAAACCTTTTCAAACAAAAGGTCAAGATGAAAGGTCTAGGTACCTACTTGAGAAAAAATACGCTTTCAGAGTGACGTGTATTGAAGAATAGATAGATAGATAGCACTTTATTACACCACACAAAACAGAAAATAATACAGAGATAAAAACTTAGAATAAAGGTATAAAGGGCGGCCTTATCGCTGAGACCGATCTCTTCCAGGCAACCTTGGGATGGACTGGACATGAACGAATAATATAGATGGCACTTAAATAAATAATTGGATTGAAGAACTCAGCTGAGTACCTATCCTTTTGATTTTAACAATCGCTTCGAGTATGAAAGATAATATTATCGCCAAAGACGCAAAAAATGAAAAATTTACTCGAATATTATTGTTTATTTTATTAGAAAACTCTTCGTTATAATTTGGTTTTTTTTATTGAAAATTTGATTTATTAGAAACCTCTTCGTTCTTATAATTTGGAGACAGGAAAGCAGAAAATATTGCAAGAGAAATGTTTCCTGTAAAATGGCGTAATTTGCCAATCATTATTTTCAAGAACGTTCATAATTTTATATTATCCTCTTCAATTATTTTAATAAGCAATAATGTAACACAATAAGTACATAATTGTGTTATTACTTTGTTCTACAGAACAGAATAAAGTGGGCCAAACTCAGACAAACAACGTATTTTTTTTTAATTTAAAAAGTTTGGAGTACCTTTACCTACTTTTGTTTTGGAGGATCATTCCAAATTTTATTAATTTTTCGAATTATTTCTTAGACAGTCTAGTATGAATAAAAATACCAATCAACTAATTGGTCATGACGAATTTAATTTTCGATTTATAATTGCCTGGTTCGCTTCTAAGAGATAAATCGTCTGTGGTTTGATTAACATCATTTGCATATCAGTTGGTTAATTTAGGTCATGTAAGTTTAATGTTGCGCTTACCTTTATATAACATTATGTATCTAAAATCACCTCATATTTAGATTTAGATGAGTAAAACAAACATGTATGACAAATAAATGATATATGAATGTACTAGTGGTTTTTTTTTCACAGACAAAAATTTTACGGATATTTTACGGACGTATCATATTTGACTTATAAATAAATAATGCTGGACAATTCACACAGCATTATCTAGCCCCATGGTTAGCAGAGCTTGTGTTATGGGTACTAGATAACTGATATACACAATACAATACATTACATAGATAGACATTTTTTATTATATATAGAAAACGACCAGAACACCCGGAACAAATATCTGCAGATTGTACACACAATTGTTCCGAGGCGGGAATCGAACCCGCAACCTCCTGCGTCGCAACCTTCGCCTACCGCGCCACATCGGTCGTCAAACTTATAATACTTAGTGAGTGTCAAATCATACAAAACCGTACAAAGAAGTATTATGGTTACGATTGGACTTTTAACACTTCGACTGCTGAAATCACTCGGTATGTGTTTTCTACAAGTGACTAATATGCGTAAATCCACATTAGCGCAGCGGCTGAGAAAATACAGATATGTGTGAGTCAGCACAGCCGTAATGTTTTTCGAACGAAACGCATGTGCGGCGCAACACAACCGCTGTGTAGAGCGGCAGCACGAATTTTTTAGGTAAAAAAAAAGATCGCAGTCGTCGAAAAAAAACCGCAGTCAAAGTGTTAAAAGTCTTTGTACAAGGGGCTTTAAATATTTGTATTTGTATAAAAAACAGAAACGTATCAGAATTATAGTTCTACGTAGTTAACTGATGTAATCAGCTGAATCGGAGTTACGGACGGACAAAGTGTAACTATAGGTTAGAGTTTCATTTTGTTATGCCTATAAAGTTGAGTTTCAATTACGAAGGTACGCTTCAAGGTCTGGAAACTAGACAATAAGCCCGTATGCCAGTATTTTGGGCTTCCTAAACAGCTTACAAACTTCAGAAGTCTCAAACTATAGCCTAACTGTGGCCTGCACGACCCAGATTGGGCGTATTTCGGAGCATTTCCCTCTAAGCCGAGATCGTGACACGCTTATGTTGCATCCCAAATATTAATAGGTATGTATTGTACGCGCGTTCAAAGTCGCTCAGCGAGCTATGGAAAGAGCTATGCTCGGAGTTTCTCTGAAGGATAGGATTCGTAACGAATACATCCGACAGACAACCAAGGTTATCGACATAGCTCAAAGAATTAGCAAACTGAAGTGGCAGTGGGTCGGCCATATTTCGCGAAGAACCGACGGCTGCTGGGGCAAACGTGTTCTTGAGTGGAGACCACGACTCGGTAAACGTAGTGCAGGACGCCCTCCGACCAGGTGGGATGACGACTTGCGAAAGACAGCAGGTAGATGCTGGATGCGGCAAGCTGAAGACATGGCGCAATGGCGCTCATTGGGGGAGGCCTATGTCCAGCAGTGGACTGATATAGGCTGATAATGATGATGAATTGTACGCGCGTTGTATGCGTTTATAACCTGGAATGGGACGTTTTCAAACTAAAATTACTATACTACTACTAAACGAACTTTCTAAATTACGCGAATCTAAAATCTTGCGTCGACGCTCGCGAGTGAGAGAGCAATGAGGTTTTTGATGGCTAATTATATTTTAGATCATGTTGGCCTTAGAGCATTAAAGATGTTGAAATTTAACTCGCTTTCTGTACCTAAAACAATACGGTGTGTATCCATATTACCCACTGATGTACCCGAGCCTGTTCGTGTTAGGTGTGGTAGGGTATTGCAGGCTGTCGGTGCGAAGAGACGTGTACTGTGTGTATGTACAAAAATATGTAATTTTTAGTATAATTAGTTGTAACATCGCCTTAGGGCTTAATAAAAAAACCTATAAGGATATTATTACCTCAATAAATTTAAAAAAAAATGTTGGCAAACACTGAATTTGTTCTAAAACAATAATAACTAATGTTTGAGGTTATAAGGATTTTACTGTATTTATTCATTTCAAATAAAAAGTTCCAGAGCATTTTGATGATGTGTTTGATTTTATTTCAATTCGATCCCGTATTTTGTATTGGGTGTTAAAAATAGAACCACTGTGTACCAGTATCCGTAGGAATTGCACTAAAAACAAGCGGCGATAAAACCTGACGTCCAAATTGCGTGTTTCAATCACATACTAACGTACAGCGCGGACTTTAGCGTTCCTATACTTTTGTATCGACGCGAAATTCACAGTCATTGATTTTTCGAGAGTTAAAGCGTTGGGTGTTTATTTTTTTTGATGAAATATTTGTATTCCAATATTTGAGCGTAATATATTTAATCTCATTGATTTTAATATCGATTTCATACTGAATCGTGAAATGAGGTAATGGAATGTAGACAAAAAATTAAGAAGGTCTTCATCAGAGGATGATTATAGTTCATGTGTTTTTTTTGTATATCTTTTTTATGGGTTTCTTTTTTTTAACCAATTTTATCACAATTTTCTGTCCGCACATTTAATTTGATCAAGTTTCGTATTACATTATAGTTATTAGTATATTATAGATGTAGTATTTATTTCAATATACAAAATTAGGACATTTTACAGTACAGTTACAACCACCCTTACCGCTCGTCGGAAGGATGGTACGAGTATACAAGTAAATACATAGGTGATTACTGAAAGTGTGTCAGGGAAAATTACGCTTATTATCCAAGTGCTTTTTCATGTTCCTCTAAATACAGTTAATTTATCAATAAAATTAGGGTGTGAGGTTATTTTGAACAGTTTTATCAACGAAAAACAAAACAAGCTTTTGCCTGCGGCTTTGCTCACTCTTTTCCGGGATAAAATATATCTATGTGATACCCTCTACCTCCCTGCCAAATTTAATTAAGATCCGAACAGCCGTTTACACGAGAAAAGGCCACAGACAGACAGATAGAATTACTTTTAAATTTATTATAATTAGAGTATAAAATAACAAATGCTGGACAATTCACACAGCATCATCTAGCCCCAAGCTAAGCACAGCTTGTGTTATGGGTATTAATGATGAAGATGATTAATATACGATTAATATAGAGGTAATAATAAAAATTCTATATATTACACAGATAGATATTTTTTATTATACTTAGAACGCCCTGGACAAATATTCGTCAGATCGTACAAATATTTGTCCCTAGGCGGGAATTGAATCCTCCTGCGTACTTCTACAAAGGCGGACCTTCGCCCTCCGCGCCACAGAGGACGTCAAATATATGGACTGTTGTAGTTTCTTAAAGCTCTACCAAGTCAAATCGAACAGGAAGACAATCAACTTTTCGTTCCTAATTAAGCTTGCAGGGCATGTCTGGAACTTTTTAATAGCTTGTTCAAGGTGGGTAAAACCTCTTAAAGGCTTTCTAACTCCAAAAACAAGGATTTTCTCTTTAAATATCTTCCGGAAAGTAGGCATTGGAAAGTCATCGCTTTCAAGGCCTGAAAATTATTAGATACGATTTTTATCAAATGTTTTTTTAACTACCATAAACCGCAAACTGTTGAGTGGTATTTTATTTTGCGAATATTTATTAGTGTGTCTACAAGCTAACTATTTCGACGGCAGGGAAAGACTAAACTGAATACCTTTTTATTCGGTATAATCTGGAACATAAGACATTTCACGCCAGCAAGAATTATTTTTCATGGTGCATTTGCACTTAGAATTTCCAGTCCAAAAGTTCCATGCTTGTTTTTCCGCGGTAAGTTTATTTTCATACCGACTTCACCTTTCGCATTTATCTTGACAGATTTACAGTGGCAAATAGTAAACTATATTCGTTTCGTTCACTCTTACGGTTGTTGCTGAAAATACTTGTATCATGAGCTTTTTCAATCATGCATCAGCGTCAGTTCGCGTTGAGGCGGCAAGGAGAGCGGCCGTGTTGCTCCGCCGCCCAAAAATAACTTGACGCGGGTTCCGACTAACAAATACCATGAAACCAGGATTTTTTTACGTAAAGAACTCTCAGCGAAGCAATAACTAATAACCCATTAGTCTCACGGATTGTTTATGTTTGTGTATGTACTCAAGTGAAAACGTAAGTGGTGGAATGAAGTATTTTGGTCTTTTAGTTCCGTGGCACGAGTGTAAACATTATTTCCATCAAACCCAACCCACAACTCTGAACACCCTTCGGTCCAATTCTGTGACATATACCTAGCAACTACAATATCAATTTTCCATATCCTTAGCAACTGTAAATCTTTTAGAGAAGTGTACTGGTTATTGGACCAAAGTTTTCGACTATTCTTAGATGCAGAGATTAAAAGTGTAGTGTTGTGTAGTTGCAAACATATCTATAGAAACCGACATATACGTCACGTGAACAGACGACAACGAAGCCTTAATTGATATCGATTTTTCATACATAGAAGGTAAGTTACTAGTTCGTTAACATTTGTTAAGTTACAACCATTCCTGTCTACATGGCGAGTCGATTTGTTACTTCAAGCGTTGGTGGCGATGAAGTTCTGTGATGAAGATCTGTGTCCCTTATTGATATTGTGTCTTTATTTTATATTTTTTTCTTTCTTAGGGATAACAAACAGTATCACTTAAAAATTCACTATAAACTATTAAACTTAAATAAATGTAATTCTAGAAAAGAACCAGCCCCGTTATCCACACGTGTCTTGTCTTGTAAAGCTTCAGGTTTTATTAAAAAAGCTTGGAACGAGTTTTGCTCCAACTCAAAATCTACCAACTTACAGATAAGCAAATCAAATGTACTAGACACATAAGTTATGAATATACTAGTGGTTTCTTCTCACTTCTTCCACTGGTGGACAAAAAATTGAAGTGAACTATAAAATATGACCTGTCTAAGTGCTTATTTGTAAGCTTAAAGAAATAAAAACTTTTCATTTTCATTAAAATGCAGGGACTTACAAAATGATATTATGGTCACTTCAGGCATTTGTTTATACCTCTATTTAGGTATGCTTTATATGTAGAATAGATTTATAGGGCAAGTAGTGATATCCCTACTATTAATACCTTTCTTAGATATCTTCTTATTATATTATTTTCTTAGATATTAGATGTCCTGTGCTATGTTCGTCTGGTAAAGATTTCTGCAAGGGTTAAAACCGCCACTTGCAGACTACATTTGTTTGTTTTTTAAGTAGGATAAAAAAAAAGTAAAAGTAACGTACGCCTCCGTGTCACTAGTACTACTAACAAGTACAAATGGTAGTACCAAAGACACACTTTTGTATCTCTAGTACTACTACAAAAAATACAAGTATATTCACTCGACTTCAACCGTTTTTTTCAATTATAATTAAAACGTAAGTTAATCGACATAGCTCAAAGAAAGCAAGCTTTTTTAGTTAGTCAGCTTACGAACCAGCTGTAAAAATGTATTCAGTCTATCATAAATTAACTCTTAGATCAGAAAATAAACGTTGAGTCAGATCAAAGTAATCAACCAATTCAAGCGATGAAAAGTCTAGACTTTGCTTAATCTCGTTAGTAACCTATGTCCCGGGGCCCTATTCTGCTAATCTAATCGCTTTTGTATGTCAATGTCGTCACATAATCGCCACAAATCGGACCAATCGGACACGTTTTGGTATTAAAATCATTTATAATAAGATATTTACCATGATTTCAGTAGTTTATGCTATTTTACCTCGGATGCAAGAAACTACAGAGACGAACGTTATAAATGTCAAGGATCAGAATAGGACCGTTTCCTGCGACTATGTAAAATCATCGCGATAGGGCACACGTAGTGTAGGACACCCTCCAGCCAGGTGGGTTGACGACCTGCAAAAGACAGGCAGATGCTGGATGCGACAAGCGAAGATAGAGCGCTATGGCCCTATGTCCGTCCATCATCAACATCAACCTATAATAGTCCACTGCTGTACATATATTGGCCTCCATAGGCACTATAGCGACCTGTCTTCAGCCTCCCGCAACCAGCCTCCCTGCAGTCTTTCACAAGTCGTCATCCCACCTGGCCTATGTCCCGTTGTGGACTATTAGGTATAGGTTGATGATGATGATGTTAGAAAGTAGGTTTATACCTAGTAATTCATATGTTCAACCAAACGGTTGGACCAACACGAACGTTCTATAAATGTTACCAGTAAATGCCAAGGACCGTCTAACATTTAGGTGGAATAAAAAATGGTAGGCGGGTAGGCGCTTTGTTCTTTTATAAGTTTACTTACTTCTGCTCGCGGTTTTACATGGGTTTTTTTGATAAACAAGTTTTTTATCTTAGGTTTCTGTATACCGTTACCTTACACTGGTACTGGTATAACACATTTTCATATGTATAATAAAAAATATCTATCTATGTAATGTATTGTATTATGTATATCAGTTATCTAGTACCCATAACACAAGTTCTGCTTACCATGGGGCTAGATAATGCTGTGTGAATTGTCCAGCATTATTTATTATTATTATGTCTCTCATTTACCATGATCTCGGGCCATAAAGTGACCCGGTCCTTTGGAAGGCTTGCGTGGGGCCGAAGCCAACAGCACAGAGGCCCTTTGAGAAGTTAATCTAAAGGCGATGGCTACACATAGCGGGTATCATCCTCGGGTGCACAATATGATACACCCAAAGATGGTATCCGCCAGGTGTAGAGACTATTGCAAAGAAAAATGAAAGAAATAAAACAAGGCTATTGTGATGGATGGATGGACTGGGTAATCGGGCTATAGGGGAGATTGCGGACGTCTGCCATAAACAAGTCAATTATTATTATTATATTATAAATCCGAAAGTTTGGATGTCTGGTTGCTTGTTACCTCTTCACGCCAAAACTACTGAACGGAAACTACTGAACAGCTTAAACTTTGCATACAGGTATTTTCGGATTTGGAATAAAAAATATGATACTTTTATTCCATAAATCATCAAACATTGAACATACTAGTGGTTTCTTCTCACTTCTTCCACTGGTGGACAAAAAATTTAAGTGAACTATAAAATAATTTAATTGATAATAATGAATAGTATAAAATATGACCTGTCTAAGTGCTTATTTGTAAGCTTAAAGAAATAAAAACTTTTCATTTTCAAACATTTCAATAGTAACGTGCGAAATCGCAAAAATAAAGGCAGATATAAGTACCTATAGTAATAAACACCCCATTAATAAAACTGAAAACAAAGGAAAAGCTGCATAACAACAGTTTAATTAAATCTATTGTTTTATTCAAGACATCTCCAGTCCCTAGACAAAACTATTAACTCCTACGTAACAGATCGTTTACACTGTACCTTCTCTAGCCACGTTATTTAGAGCTGTACTACTTGTCAGGCAATTTATACTGAATTAAGGTCATTTATTTCACTTTGCCAAAATAAATGTTGTTCTCTCCTTTTCGCTTAGTAATTAATTAGCTTTGGATTGATTGGTTTTATACACAATATCTACTTTCTGTTTGTAAAATGTAGGATGGCTTCTATAAAATGAGCAAAAACTTTTTGTTTGCAAAAAAAAAAACAGTTTAATAGTTTTTTTATTTTGGCACGTACGCGGTTCTGAAAGAGTACGGTCTGGTTTCTTTTTCATACAATTATCGACGCTAACGTTACAAAGTCAAATCCGATTTTTTTTTAAATCGCTTCACTATGACAGTCGTATTGTCGCAGAATCGTAGTTCATAGATGGAAAAACAAGGGTCGAATGTTAAAAGCTATACGGCCTTAGTTTTGGTAACATTATAAACGTTTAAAAGTACCCAGCGATTGACCAAAATTTTAGAAGAATTTTGAAGTGAAAACTTCTATAAGTGCATGGAACACTTATTGGATGAACAAAACTCATGGAACTCGCATCATCGTCACCACACACTTCCAAGTATAAACAAAATATAAAATTACTTAGTATTCACTTCTATCGGCTGTACCGAAAGACTGCCGCAATTTTTTGTTATCGATGTCAATATCATTTTGCAAGCGTAACTACATCACTATAAAATTAACGTCAACTACTGGTAACGCCTGCACAATGTCAATCTGGTACATTTTGTATTTATACCATACAAAATGTCTCCATAAAGACTAGATTTTTCTTGATATCCATAGATCAAAGAAACTTTAGATAGTGCGTGCAGTGCTATTTGCACGGAGTGATTGATGGAAATTGTTTCAACCTTGAAACTTTTGACAAGCGCGCGTCCCTCCTTCTGGAGTTTCTTTCATTATAGGTAAATGCCAAAATGTGTTATTCTGAGTCCATACAACTGTTATTGTGATCGAGCGATCAATCTATATCTATAAAAATTAACCCCCATTTCTCCTGATCACGCTATAACTTGAGAAAGGCTTTACCGATTTCATTCTACTTTTTTTTAATGTTTCTAAACTATGATGACCAATGTGGTGCGGTGGGCGAAGGTCCGCCTGCGACGCAGAAGGTAGCGGGTTCGATTCCCGCCTCGAAACAATTGTGTGTACGATCTGCAGATATTTGTTCCGGTTGTTCTGGTCGTTTTGTATGTATAATAAAAAATATCTATCTATGTAATGTATTGTATTATGTATATCAGTTATCTGGCACCCATAACACAAAGTCTGCTTACCATGGGGCTAGATAATGCTGAGTGAATTGTCCAGCATTAAAAAAAAAATAAAAAAAATTCGTAGATGATTCATATGTTAAAAAAAAACATGGGGACTGCCGATAGAAATGAAAACTAAGTAATTATATATTTTATTCACACTGGGAAGCGTGCGGTGACGATGACGCGAGTTTCACGCTTTTTGTTCACCCAAAAAGTACACATACATATGTATATACACATTTAGGAAAGCGTTCGTGACGATGACGCGAGTTCCATGATTTTTTTTCACACAATAATCAATAATTTCTCAACGCGCCTAAGGAGATTTTTCACTTCAAAAATTAAGAAAATTGCACAGAAATTTGTGGGGCTCAGCTAGTTTTTTTTCATTTGATATTGCTTGTTGTATTGATAAACGTTCTGTAAACCACATGTACCTAAATTCATAGTTTTTCTTACTCTTAGGACTCTACTACACGCTACATTATGTTAAAGTTTAAATCCCTACGACTTATGTTGTTCTGTATTTTTGTGTGTTTTCCTTTTTTTGTAACTCTGTATAACATTGTAACTCTTTATAATGTCTATGTACAGTCTGTCTTCCAAATAAACAAAAATAAAAATAAAATAAACATTGTGTGTGTTGGCTATCAAAATATTATTTTATTCTTTTTCTTTTTAGTTTACAAACAGCTTGTATAAAGGGCGGGCTGCATAAACTCACACACGAATAACAGGATAACATACATAAAGTTTTGTTGTACCCCACAAAAAATTAACAAAAATATAGACATGCAACATAAAAATACAGTAGGCATTTTAGTATAGGGCATTGGGCAATGAGTATAGTCAGTAGAATTATGTAGTATCATGAAAGAAAATAAGAAAAGTAAATGTAAGCCCTTTGCCGGCACGTACCAAATTCACGCAAAACACACATTTTTATTCTGATATTCAGCTCTTCTGCTCCCGCGGGTAAGATATCAGTTCTAAGATTATACAAGGGTATGAATAATTTGAATTCAGATGGTTTGTATGGTAACTAGCTTCTGCCAGCGGCTTCACACGCTTTTTTCCGGGATAAATAGTATAATATTCGCCCTTATTCAAAATTATATTATTTAAGATCTGTTCATCCGTTCAGGGGTGTCTTCTTAGGGTTAAACTTGCCTGTTTCATTAATTTTCTAGTTCTATTTATCAGGACAGGATAAAATTACAAAACATTATTTTGTAAATTTATCTTGCAAGAATGAATAAATAAATAAATAAGATTTTTCATATTATATATTTATTTGAAATATTTAGTATGCAACATCGCGCACCTATCATCGCCGAACGCGACGCGCATTTCAGTAAAATCGTGTGGCATCTGCGGTGCGGACAGGTGCGCGTTCAGTTTTATTTCCCAATTAAACTATCTCCGTTCTACAATACGACCCTAAATTACTCTTGACCTTGAATTTAAAGCGCTTTGAGTTTTTAAACCCAGGGTGACTTACTTTTACTTACATTTCTAAAGGAAATCCAGGTTGAGCTCTTCGTAAGTCTTCGTTTCGGCTCTTCCGAAATTTACGTTCAGATTTGCGAGAACCTATTTATAATTTATTTCAATCTACGGAATTTATGAACCTCGTAATGTCCTCTATCTTGTAAGAATCAGAAATAGATTAACAACTGTAGTCATAAAATCTTCGTCGCAGTGTGCAATTACATATAATCAGCGTATGTTGTGGTTTTTGTTGCTTTAACTTTTTTTATTTAATAGACCTTCGTTTGACCACAATGTCACCTGTTGGAAAGTGACAATGGTATAGGGTATCTACCTCGTAGCTTTTTTATATTTCTAAATTTCGCATTGCAGCGATGCCTGATGCCATGATATACCTAAACTGGGTGAGATACCATTTTATACTTTTTCATTTATTTGTATTAAAAGATAGGGAAGGGTTAAGAAGGTGTCAAATGCCGGTCAATTACGTCAGCATGTCTGTCACGTCTATCGTGTCATTAATAAAACTTTAGTAGGTTACTATTTATAACGTTATGGTAATTAGGTTATTTTGCTTTAGGTTTTAAAATTAGATTTTGTTTTGTTGTGTTTAACTTACCAGGGTATCATAATCGTGTGTGCGACAACGCCCTTAATAAAGACATAAATAAATGAATATGAAATAAAGCACAACGTTCAAATAAAATTATACTAACAATAAAAAACAACAACGATCGGACAAGACAAACTATATATTTGTTAATAAAGACGTTGGGTTCCTACCTATTAACAAAATTTTTAATTCTCATGATCCGAATACCAAAGTCTGTTCAGCTACATTTGGCTCCACAAGCTGCTCAGTATCTTACAACGGCGACGGAAATGTATCAGTATTTTTGTGAAACAAGCTCGCGTCGGCAATCTTACTTTAGGTATGATTAAGATAAATGGAAGAGTGAGGACCACCACTCGGCTTTAGGACATTTATTATTATGTGGACCTTAGACATTGGGAACGCTAGCTTCTTAGGTGAGTTAGAAAGTGAAAAATCTACTGGTTTGGGACGTGTGAACAAAGTGTTTTATAAATTACTAGCGACGCCCCGCGGCTTCGCCCGTGTGGAAATCTATATGTCAAATAGTTTATAAACCTTCCTCTTGAATCACTCTATCTATGATCTATTAAAAACACATAAAAATCCGATGCGTAGATTTAAATATATAAGGATACATAGGGACAGACAGACAGCGGGAAGCGACTTTGTTTTATTATTACTAGTGAATCAAGTTTGTCAGCTTATGACATCGTAGCTTTGAAAAAATCCTTTGGAGAAGATAAGTAAGTAGTCTTTGGTAAGTAATATTGATTTACCATTTTTGTAATGGTAAATCAAGATAACTTGCACGAGAAGTGTATGGATTATTATCACTTTGTCTTATTTTCTGTCCGTACGAAAAGGGAATGTAATGTAATCAGCGTTAGTTTTGATTTTCCGTGGACTATTTTGGGCCGAAGCCAGTCGAACGCAGGCGAAACACCTCTATTAAAACAATATAGTTTATTTGTTATATATTTGATCTATGCTTGAAGAAAATTGGCACAGCCGAATCAAATGTTAGGACATTGAAAGTAAAATATTCGTTGAGTGTTTTTACGATTTTTTTGCTAAATAAAGTAACTTTCATCTTATACCTATGTATATACTGCTTTGTAGAGACGCACTAAAGTAAAATACTAGTTGTTCACTGTGTTGAACAACTTGTAGCAACTTTCGACAGAGTGAACAATTGTTTCTAACTGTTTTGTTAAAGCTCAAACTAATTAAGAGCCACGAGTGACGCAAGATAGCTCTTAATTAACCACGACTGGGATTTAAAGTTATGACAAAAAATGTGCTGCATCTTGTGTAACTCAAATTAAATCAACCATGATCATGACTGATCAATGTAGGTATGTTATTAATTATTTACTTTAAGTCTTTTCTAAGTCGTGTGCTGTATTTGTTTTACTACAGTTAGATAATTAAGTTTTGGCTCTATCAGAATTAATATATTTTCATTACATTTCATTTTTCATTTCAGTTTTCATTTCATTTTTCATTTTATTTCAGTTTTCATTTCATTTCATCAGCTTAACAGTTGCAAAGTCACATTAAATATAAATTATATGCAATGTCACATAAGTTATTAGTAACAGGATATTTACGAGTACCATGATTTGATTTTTGTTTTCAAAACGTGGTGTTAGTGACCATGATAGTTTTAATAGTTTTATAAATGCAATGTAACCTAATAAATAATGAATAGGTTATTTTTCTTGAATTTTTCGATCAAAACTTTATTGACATTGTAAAAAGCCTTATTAATTTATTAATAATCTTAATTCATGTTTAAAAATATTACTTTCTTTAATGCTTGTAGGTTAGGTGTGGGTGAATAAAGATATGAGGATACAAAAATTTGTCCCGAAGCAGGAATCAAACCATGACCTCCTGCGTCGCAGGCGGACCTTCGACCGCGCCACAGAAGTCGTCAACATGGCCTAGGCCTATCTTTCTTTCACTTTCATAGAATTTTATGCGATGATGTACCAACTTATTCTATTTTTTCATTGACCCTAACAACTATCGAACCTTTTCACGTCAGAGACTTTGACCTAACAGCGCCCCATGCAAACATAATAAAATTATCGATCTAACCTATTTACGGCCGTTCTATGCATACCTATACGAATCTGTGGGCACATGGGGTCAAGGGGTGTATATAGGTATTTGTATTGACAGACTGGGCTAGCTAACGGTCTAGACGTTTTACGTTTTAATTTTTAACCCCCGACATAAAAACGACGGCGTATTATAGTTTGACGTGTTTGTGTGTGTGTGTGTGTGTGTGTGTGTGTGGCACCGTAGCTCCCGGACGGATGAACAGATTTTGATTTTGTTGAGGGCTTGATGAAAATCAGTCCAAAGTAAAAGTAAAGTAAAAGTAAAAAATCATTTATTTCTTTAGGCTTACAAAATAAGCACTTAGACAAGTCATATTTTAAATATAAATTATTATCAAATAAAATTATTTTACTGTTCACTTCAATTTTTTGTCCACTAGTGGAAGAAGTGAAAAGAAACCACTAGCATGTTCATCTCTTATATCTCTCTAATATGTCCAAGATGGCCGCTGCAACAAAATGGCGTGTTCATTTATTTTTTAATTTAAATTTAATTTTAATATTATCACAGGGTGCCTGTAAAGGACGTAGCTCATCTGGGCCACACCACAGCACAAAAATGAGTATATCATTATTAGATAAACATATCAGTGTCAGGAAAATTACAATAATAAAATGAAAGGATCACAACTGGTATCTATTTACACTTACATATATCTATTTTCTAGGTATCTAAGCCATAACGTAGTGTAGGACGCCCTCCGACCAGGTGGGATGACGACCTGTGAAAGACTGCAGTGCACGTAAATGCTGGAGGCGGCAAGCTGAAGACAGGGCGCTATGGCGCTCATTGGGGGAGGCCTATGTCAGCAATGGATTGCTATAGGCTGATGATGAAACCGTCACCAAAAGGAAGAGTGCCTAGAATGCTGGCAGTGGCAGCATTGCCATATTGAATGGCAATGCTAATTATCTGACCGAAAAAATAGCCAGCATTCCGATCTCCTGTGAACTCTATTAGAAGTATTGTAAGATTGTATTATTACTCGTACGTATGCCACAGCACCCCAAGAGCCTAGGGTTTCCACCTCAAACGGCTCAAACAGGTTCCCTCGGTCTATATTAGCTTTACTTAAATATTAACATGTATTGAATCACCTTATATTTTGAATCATAAAAAATATGCTAATAACCATGTATTAGACATAATAGATATGAACATTCTAGTGGTTTCTTTTTCACTTCTTCCACTAGTGGATAAAAAATGTAAGTGAACAGTAAAATATTGTTTTCTTCATAATAATTTATAGTATAAAATATGACTTGTCTAAGTGCTTATTTTGTAAGCCTAAAAAAATTAATGCTATTGACTTTGACTTTATTTTCGCCTTCTGAGGGACTCCGCTAATGTTGCTGCAGAGTCGGTAAACGTCAGCAATTTCATTCATATACATCCCATCGAGAGCCGCTCTTGATCCAAACCACAGCACGCATTATAAATAGACCTCAGTTTACACTTGATCGAATATAATGCGAGCGCCTCACCGCGTCGCGTGGGTTATCGTTTTCAATCGTTTATTCACACCTAGCTACGAGTACGGTGACGGGCAAATTTCGCGGCTCACTGCGCTTGTTTGAGGGTTAAATTGCAATTTTCTATGATATTATTAAATTTTGCACACACACACAGGTTCAAGCTCTGAACCACTATTGCCTGAACCTGCTCTCCAATGCTCTGCTTCAATATTACATCACAGAAATAGCAGAATTTGGTTTTCTTCTTTAGATTATAGAAACTACAGAAGGACTTCCGTCAAAAGTGTCAAGTTTGTCATTCTCAGATATTACGCTGAGCTAAGGCACAGACGTATACATATATGTACATATGGAGAGATATACTATGCCTTTTTGACATACTGCAGCACACACAGACATTTTGCCTTTTTAGATTTTATTGTTTGTTGTACTGTATAATTGTTGTATTTTGTTATGAGCTATTTCTCATCTAGGTACATCAACAATATAAATCAGATCGGACTAACAGGTTCTCTAACCGTGTACGCACATGACACTTGTCTCTTTTATTTTGGTCAGTCTGTGCAGAGTATAGTAAACGAAGCTCAAAAAGACCTGGACACTTTAAATGAGTGGTTTTTACACAACCTACTCACAATAAACGTTTCAAAAACTTCCTACATGATTTTTGCTGCCAAAAAGCTTTATCTTTATGTATCTATCTAAAAGGAATCAATCTCTTCGTGCAAATTAAACCATACGCACTATTTGGAATTTCTTTAATCCAAGGATTCTATTTGAAGATTCTGCGACGCTACCATTACCGTTACATTAAGCAACTGGTTATTAGAGTTGTTAAAACATAATAGTTCAAAATCGTTAAATAATTTTTGTAATTTTGTTTATTAATTTCTTATTTTGTTATTTTTCCCTTCAATTATCTCTGGTTTATTTTTAATTTTTGTAGATTTATGTGACTTTTTAATTATTATTGTGTACTTTTAAGTTTATATGGACCCATGTAGTCTGAAATAAAGATCATTATTATTATTATTAATAACACATATTCTTCACTTTTATCGCAGAATTAGACTATAGTAATATACATAGACTGCCTCTTTATCCTCTCCCAGGTGGAGTCTAGCCCAAAAACACAGATTATAATTATAGATAAATCGGAAAAGAGACGTTTTTTAAAGAACCAATAAAATAATAGCCTCATCATCATCATCATAATCATCAGCCTATATTAGACCACTGGTGGGCATAGGCCTCCCCCAATGAGCGCCATAGCGCCCTGTCTTCGGCTTGACGCATCCAGCATCTACCTGCAGTCTTTCGCAGGTCGTCATCCCACCTGGTGGGAGGGCATCCTACACTACTAATAATAACCTATTCCGAGATATGTATTCGAATATTTTTCTACTAAAAATTACTTTTATCAACAATATTGGATTTTCACACTTTTGTACCTTGTCAATCTCGTGATCTAGGCGAATCGAGCTATATTTTATCTTACCCTAACTTTATCAAAATCGGTCTAGCCGTTTTGCCAAATCATTTTTTTCATAGATCCGCTTGTGGTATTGCGGTTTGCTTATCAGATTATCAAATTATGCTCTCTTTTTTCTTTTTCCTGCTCTTTATTGTCCAAAAAACATTACCATTCTTCTTCACACTCTGTCAAATATAGGTCACGGTCGAAAGAACTCAATTTGGTGCCGCTTCCAGCTCGACAGCGCTTGAGGAACGTCTAAAATAATAACAAGGGTTAAAAGCGCTTGACCGCTTTGCTGACACCTTGTACGACTAGTTGGATAACATTGTTATTATGTTAGATTACAACGTTTTAGGCGGAAACTGTGTGTTGACATTTGTTGTTTTGAATAGCAGTTAACTGCAATAAGAAATATTGTAGACTAGATTGTGCTTGCGGCTTTGTACGCTCTTTACAAGTCAATAAAAAAAATGAAATGTTTGTTTTTATTTACACAATAACCTATCCTTACCTCAACAGCCTATATTTGTCCACGGCTGGAAGCAGGCCGCCCTTGATATGCGCCTAATCGTCTTTTATCTCATAGGGGATAATGCCCATAATCCCCAAGCAGGACATGCGGTTTGGCCCCCTAGTGATTATCCCACAATCCCCTCTTACGACACCCCCAGGAAGAGTTGGGATGATGCGAATTCCAAGCAAGCACCACACAGCTCCTATAATTTACTTTTACTTATAGAATTTACCTGTAATTAAATTACCTACATGTTGAATGCTCGACAAATATGGCCTCTCTGCTCCCATTCATTGACGTCCGATGTGGCGCGGTGGGCGAAGGTCCGCCTGCGACGCAGGAGGTTGCGGGTTCAATTCCCGCCTCGGAACAATTGTGTATACGATCTGCAGATATTTGTTCCAGGTGTTCTGGTCGTTTTCTATGTATAATAAAAAACATCTATGGTTATCTAGTACCCATAACACAAGCTCTGGCTAACCATGGGGCTAGATAATGCTGTGCGGATTTTCCAGCATTATTTATTAATTATTATTTATTTATTTTATTCTGCATTTTGTTGGTATTATAAAAGTTCACAGCTTTTTTATATAAGCTGTACTGATTTTCCCTAACTTAAACCTCGAAGAAGTCATTTACTCGTCCCGTTAGTTCCACCTTATCAAACTCATATTCCCTAGGTGTTGATTGGATAGCCAGTTCCTAACTAGTTGGCTTGTCATTACAACTTGGAGCGTAGTCTGAAACTTCTCGAACTACTGGTGTATTGATTGATTGGATTAACACTGAACACTATGATTGGAACGCTGAGGATAGTAATAGATAGTAAGATAAGATTGAGGGTCGGTACATATCTGACGGAAAATGCGTCGCGTATTTTCGGTCGCGTTACGCCAGAACAGGCAAATATAATAATAAAACATTCAACCCTTCACACTCTACCGATGATGCGTTAGTGCATCGTTCGTCGGTCGACGTAACGTATTGCGACACATATATACATATATGTATGATGCATTCGGACTATGCATAACATCAGTGGAGATCGTTTGTGTATAGGCCGTTCAAACTGACTAGACGCGTAATGTAATGGTCTTTTGACCGAATAGACGCGACCGATGACACGCTTGACGTATTTTCCGACAGATATGTTACGACCCTTAGGCCCGTATGAAGCCGCTGTCCCACCGCTGCGCACGCTGTGCACGGCCACGTGGCGCATTTTAACTGCGTGGGTTCGTTTGTTGTTCGTTGTTTGGCAAGATAGTTCTATGGTTCCACTGCAGTACACGATATACACACACGCTGTGCACACTCGGCGCAGTTTAGTTGTGTGCGTTCGTTTGTTTTAAAACTTGGGTCTACCGGTTTCCACCGTGTATCTACATATATAATCTGTTTATATCTTTAAGATATGGGTGCCTAGAAGATATCGCTTTAAACCATAAGGCCGCTCATTCGTGTACCTTTTTCACAAAATTGTTTCAAATATAGTTTTTATGAACAAAGATTATCTATCAACTATCTAGTTATCATATACATTTTCTTGCGAAGTGAAGCTAACATACGTGCGTAGCCTCTCCGTGGGTGGTGGTGGGACAGTAGCTTTACGAGACTCGGTCATCGATCTCTGCTTGAGTCACGCTTTTCTATGGCATAAGCGTTACTCAAGCGGGCTATAATCGATAGCGTATACAATGTTGGAAGAGTCAATTCGGCGGAGTCATGTTGAGCCTTGACTCGCTTTATATGTTCAAGCTGTCAAATTAAACTACATAAAAAATCTGTTTTTTAAGTTAAGAGTGTACCTTATGTAATTTTATAGTTAGAAATCGTTATTTATCTCAAAATCTGTGAAAGCTACCACCTTCATATTTAGGTAAATGATAATTCGAACTTGAGATCTTGGATTCCGTCTTTTCGAAAACACGATTGGTGAAAATTTTCTCGATACTTTTATTTTTTGAAAAATACATGTTTTGCACACATTTTGCTATTTATCTCAGGAACCACCTAATTTTTTTGTTGGATTTTTGTTTTGTCGAGAAACGTAGTAGAATTCCTTCGTTTTCGTCTTTTTAATTTTTAGATTAGTTGTGTAAATAACTTGTAATTAGGCATTAGGCAGTTTTGGCGCTTACGTCGATAAAAAATACGGAGCACGTCTATCACTCTGTGCTTCTCACTCACAAGAAAATCATATCTTGTCATTCTGCTCTGAACTGAAACGAAATTCGAATTTTGGCTGAGGTATGGCACGCTCTTAAGCGAGACTAATGCTAATCTCTCGGGAATTTCATTGTAAGGGTTCATTTTCTATACCACTGCAAAGAATCATCCAAATCGATCCATAAATGATGAAAAATCCAATGTACATAAAAATAACAGATACAGCCAAATCTCATCCTATTTTCGAAGTCGGTTAACTTATAACGTTTCCACACGTGCGAAACCGTGGATTTCAGCGCAAAATCTAGTACCTAACAGATATATTTAAATAACCTTTTTCACTCGAACGATAAAAGTCATTATCTGCAGTTGGTCTTATTCACCCGGGCATAGGACTTCCCGATGTTTGTTTCCTCCACAAAGAAAATACTCCCACAAAATACAGAATACCTACCTACCTACCCAAGAAATCGGCAGGTTTTTGAGTCACTACGAAATGCCTTTGAATCGATTTATATCTCTTCGCGACGCCAGATTTCCAATCTTTTTCGTTCCGCCTTCGTAAAATCGAAAAACTTTTTATAAAGCTCAATTCCTACCCTGAAGCTGCCTGAAGGTATCTATATCTCCTTAATCAGCTGTGTTTATATTCAACACGGCATATCCTTCGAAGATTCGCATTCTGTCGTAGTAAAATAGAATGAAGAAGGGTCAAATAGTTTCGTTCTCAATAAAATAGAAGTTTTATGGACATTTTGTTACGTATAGGTTCTTGAAAGGGCGAAACGATATGAGGTCGAGGGACGTAATAAGTTCTTTTGTTGAGATTTTATGACTTCTTTTTATTCGTTTTATGATAGAGTAGGTACAGGGCGGAAAAAGTATTTTGTTGTGCAGCTAGAGACGCTTTACGACTTTACTCGCATGCAAGAAGTAGGTAGTAACTTGAAGAAATTTATATAAAAATAATAAGTGGCGTTGTCTAGATTTAGAAAAAGAGAGAGAGAGGGAGAAAGGTAGACTTGGTAGCGAGATGGACTGACTTCACTTTATTATTTGACGACCGATGTGGTGCGGTGGGCGAAGGTCCGCCTGCGACGCAGGAGGTTGCGGGTTCGATTCCCGCCTCGGAACAATTGTGTGCACGATCTGCAGATATTTGTTCCGGGTGTTCTGGTTGTTTTCTATGTATAGTAAAAAATATCTATCTATGTAATGTATTGTATTATGTATATCAGTTATCTAGTAGGTACCCATGACACAAGCTCTGCTTAGCTTGGGGCTAGATAATGCTGTGTGAATTGTCCATTATATTTATTTATTTATTACTTATTATTATTTAGGGGCAAACAAAAAAGGCAGCTACGTCCCTCCACATTCCTCTACATAATAAATTAAATATCATCTTCAATATTAAATTAGTGAAGATGGCTTCAATTTATTAATATGAAAACTAATTTTACTCAACGACCTTGGCGATGAAAATATACGAGGATAATTTATGATGCGAAAAACCAACAAATATAGTCCAGTGATTTCCGTCCAGCAAAAAACGAAACTTGGCACGTAAATCGTCGACATGCTGATTCACTAAAAACTGCTGTCGTAATCCTAACTAAACGATTGTTTGTCTAAACGAATATATGCCAAGGATATAATACACATAACACACACACAACGCACGTAACATACATGTAATGTACATATACGGATGTTTAAAAAAAAATATTTATTTATTTCAAACAAAAATAATTTTGGAAGCTTACCTTGAACTTTTAAAGCTTAAAAATTATTTGATTAAAATCCAATAGAGTCTCGGTACTGTAAATTGACACTGAAAAAGCACTCAGTCCCCGTTTTTACCGTAAAATGTAAAATAGTAGATCAAAATTAAAAAACAACCAAATCATCGACAATTTGTTTTGTAGTTGTGATGTCTATTAAAAATCGTAATAGCAACGGCAGAAGCAACAGCAATTCATACGAAATCGGACTGCACTTTCAGATCTTCCGCAGTCTGACGCCTTTATTTAGAACATGACTCATCGTGTAGATACCTACATTTCTAAAGTGCATCGCACTTATGTTTTAAATAGATAAGGTATCATGGCATTATAATTAGAATAGACGATGGGCACTTACAGTATTATTATTATTAAATAGTTAGCTTGACCTTTAGTTGAGCGTCTACAAGGTGGTGGGAGGTCAAACTCGGCGTTCTTGTAGACACCTTGACAAATATGGGTCCAGACCTCTAAACACACCCTCATCATCATCAACCTATTGCACATAGGCCTCCCCTAATGATCGCCGTAGCGCCCTGTCTTCAGCTAGCCACATCCTGCATCTGCCTGAAGACTTTCGCAAGTCGTCATCCCACCTGGCCGGAGGACGTCATGCTCTACGTTTGCCAAGTCGCGGTCTCCATTCAAGAACACGTTTACCTCTGTTTTATGTAATGATGGTATTTTCAAACCGTTAAGGGGCCTCCGGAGGGACGAATTCTTCATACAAACGTAATACCAAAATTATTTATAATTCAAGCATATTTCCACTATTATATTGCATTATTTGTATTAAAATAGTATTTATCTAGGTTCCCAAAAAGTTTTTTTTTTCAAAATACTTACCTAAAATCATTTAAAGAAGTTTTAGAAAGCCAATCTCATTTTGCACATTTTTATGCGAAAATGGAGAAGTTTTCTTGCTATTTGTTTCGTATTAAAAACATCAATATCTTACGTTTTATTTATTAAGGAACATAGTTTAGTATTGTCTAGTTACAGAATAACAATACTTTGTGAAGAATACAAAAAGTTTTCAGTCATAATTTTTGGTATTACGGAACAAACCAAATTTTGAACGGCTAATATTGCTATCGCACACGCATGTGGCGCGGCGCAAGTGTTAAACAGGGACAGCGATGTTCGGAGCGATTTTTGCAAGCGAGGGTCGCCGGACCCTTAACGTAAAACCTGTATCTTTCGCAAGTCGAGGCGCTAAAGATACTAAAGATGCAAAATTAATCAGGCAAGCCCTTCTCACGGCCCGCCCATTCTAGTCATGAATAATTAACTTCGTCGCTTGAATCAAGACATTCTTTACCCATTAGCCAATTTACCGGGGCGAAGCAAAAATAAATAAATTAAAGGCACCTTTAATTTATATATATATATATAAATTATATACCTAACCTTAATTCTAACTATATCAAAACTTATTGAATGTGTTCTGTCTGACTCTATTGTAAATCATTTAGTTAAAAACAAATTTTTGTCGGATAGTCAACATGCTTATAGAGCTGGTAGATCCACAATAACAGCCACTCAACGCTTTATAGAAAAGGTCATGAGTCATCTTGAAGAAAAGAAAAAAGTAGCAGGCGTGTTCCTAGACTTATCAAAAGCATTTGATTCCGTAAATCATGAGCTATTGATAGAAAAACTAAAGGTGTACGGACTGGTTGGCAATAGTTTAGATCTCATTAAATCGTTTTTAAAAACCAGACAGCAGACTGTAGAAGTCAAATTAAATGGAAAACGAGTAAGATCGGCTCCCAAATACTCTACCATAGGAATTCCCCAGGGGTCCGCATTAGGAAATACCTTATTCTTGGCGTTCTTAAACGACATAGTTTATTTAAATATTAAGGGTGAGATCATTCAGTACGCAGACGATACCACCGTAGTTTTAGCAGCAGAAAACAGTGAAACTCTTATAAGTCACATAAGGGACACAATCGCTAAATTAAGCAGTTGGTTTCAAATGAATGGCTTAAAACTAAATGAAAATAAAACGGACATAATATTTTTTTCAACGACTATACAAACAATACATAGTATACCAATTACCTTATCTGACGGGAACACCTTAATTAGTTCGAAATTAGTAAAAATGTTAGGCTTTGAGTTAGATCCACTATTGTCTTGGAAGCAACATATTGACTCAACATGTAAAAAGATGGCTAAAGGAATTTATGCACTTAAACAGCTTCGACCTATTACTACAGCAAACGCACTAAAAGACATATATTATGCATATATTCACTCTATAATGTCATATGGCATTATTTTATTCGGGAGCTCAACAGACTATGAAAGAGTACTGAAATTGCAAAAGCGTGCCATAAGAGTGTTATTAAAAGCTAAATATAGAGATTCATGTCGTGATCATTTTAAAAACCTTCGCATACTTACTTCAGTAGCAGTATACATAATGGAGGTCATTAAGTACGTCAGGCTACATTTAGGTGACTACACCTTAAGAGGAGGTCCTAGTAAACGCACTGCGCGAAATAAAATGATGCTTGAGCCCATCCAGCATCGACTAAATATGCAAAAAAAGCTACCTAAAATAATGGGTCAACAACTATATAATAAGCTCCCTTTAGAGTTGAAGCTTATTAAAAATGAAAATAGTTTCATCCAAGAACTAAAAAATCTCTTAATCGACAAAACGCTGTATAGCATCAAAGAGTTTTTAGAAAACGATTACAGTAAATATAAAATAAAATGTAACATCACCTAGCCGAGAGTAACGTTCACTTTTATAATTTTAAGAATATAACATAATTATTATGTTTCCCATACATCAAAATTGTATATTACCTGTTTTGACGAGTCGTATCCTTAGCATAATTAAGGTATATATATATATATTATATTGTACACTTTTATGTAAGAATTATGACAATAAAGAAATCTGAATCTGAATCTGAATCTGAATCTTAATTTTATTTTAGTTCTTTTCCTGAAAACAAGGTCTGTCCGTGTCTGTTTCATCACTAATTTCTTACAGAACATCGTCATCATCAGCCTATATTAGTCCACTGCTGGACATAGGTCTCCCCAATGAGCGTCACAGCGTCCTGTCCTCAGTTTGACGCTTCCAGCACCTTACCTGCATTCTTTCGCTGGTCGTCATCCCACCTGGGGCAACCGTGTTTTTGAGTGGAGACCATGAATCGACAAACGCAATACGTTTGTCGATTCATGGTCAAGGACGTAATTCAATTTTGTAATTTTACTGTACACGATATAATTTTTTTTTGGCTAATCAATTTACCGGGGCGAAGCAAAAATAAATAAATTAAAGGCACCTTTAATTTATATATATATAAATTATATACCTAACCTTAATTTTATTTTAGTTCTTTTCCTGAAAACAAGGTCTGTCCGTGTCTGTTTGTGGGTTAGCTATTCTGATTATCATCACTAAGTTCTTACAGAACATCATCATCATCAGCCTATATTAGTCCACTGCTGGACATAGGTCTCCCCAATGAGCGTCACAGCGTCCTGTCCTCAGCTTGACGCTTCCAGCACCTTACCTGCATTATTTCGCTGATCTTCATCCCACCTGGGGCAACCGTGTTTTTGAGTGGAGACCATAAATCGACAAACGTATTGTAAGGACGTAATTCAATTTTGTAATTCATGACATTAATTTTATTTATTTGTTTTTTTTAAAGAATTATTTTCAATTTATTTTATTGTCTATGTGATATGAAATAAAGCTTCTAAGCGTCCAGCTGCCGCGCCGCCAGACTAATATAGAGTGATAATGATGAGACTTTAACAAGTGACCTATATCAGCTACGAACTCAGCCTACAAAGGAAAGGCAGCAGCTTCCGTTTTAGTTTTTAACACCTCCACTGCCAATAAATACCCGCCTGCCAACCGTGGCAATTAAAACGATTATATCGAGCCCACTTGTTTGGGGGAGTCATGTTCAACTGTGGTATATGACAGGTAATCGGTAATTGTAGGTGACAGGTGATAAGATAATAATGGCTGTTTTCACTATCTGAGTAAATTATGTGCGGGAGGCGATTATGTCGATTTGTCGTTATTAGAAAGGTGAATGACTGATTCACTTAAATAATTGGAACGCTTAGCTGAACTATATAAATAAATAGTATATGAATAATATTAAAATTATAGGTTGATTGTTAGAAAAAAATAAAAATTAACTTCGTATCCCTTAATTTCAATTGTTTTTAAATATTGTAGGATACATACAATATTGTAGGATACCTCGCACAATATTGTGAGATACCTCATACAATATTGTGGGATACCTAGGAATAAATAATGAATTTTATTTTATTTTTTTAATCATTTGGGATTATCTCGTTAGGTTACCCCCCCCCCCCCCCCCCCCGTTAAGTTTAAATGCAAGAGAGAAAAAGAAAAGAAATTAATATTAAAAAGTTTCTGATTTCTGAGGTGTAAAATCTGGTGTACCTATATATTTATATATTTACTTTAATATACATTAAAGTATTAGATTATAAAAGCATTGAAAAATCTAATTTTGTAATCATTCCTTGCGGAAACACAGCGCGATATAATTCACAATAGAATATTAAGTTCGTTGACATTCAAAATTATAACAATCTAAACTGTAACAAAATTGAACACAAAAACGAGTTTCAGCTTAATCCAAAATCTGTTCTACTCGTAAAATACGACCAAGAAACAAGTCTTAAAGATTCCATTGGTTGTTTGCTGTAACACACCTCTCCTCTGTCAGTTCGCTTTGAAAACCTGCCGTAGGTGAAGTCAGGACCTTACAGTCAAGTAGCATGATTTGAATCCTCATGCAAAATTCACTAGCGAACGTCGCTTACCGACCTCAGTAAAGTATAATCAGCTAAAATTACTCAATTTCAAGTCTCCAGTGTCGTTCACGTAGCTATCTACTGAGTTGCTAGTAGTATAAGTTTGCATTATCAAATCGGAAGCAGTTTACGTTTACTACTGCTCTGGCTTATCAAAATAGTGAATTGCTGGACTATGTAAATGAATATGCAAAGGAATGCTATAGCAGGTACTGCTAAAATGCAAGAAATATTTCAAAATCATTCGGAAATTATAATCGGTTTCGTTTAAAACTAGTTTATCGCTGTCATATGATGAAAAGAAGTGCCCTCTGATTAGTTTTGGAAAACGATTACAGTCAATATAACATAAAATCTGTAGTCACCTGACATTTCCGTAATATATCACTTATCTGAGAGTCACTATTATAATTGTAAGAGACTAACGTGCCTCTATGCATAGTTGTATTTTTAATATTTTGACGAGTCGTAGCCTCAGCATAATTAAAGCACCTTTACGAGTATAATTGTACACTTCTATAAATGTTTGATTTATGACAATAAAGAAATCTGAATCTGATTATGTACAGGTGCTGTAAGGTGCTAAATGTACGAACTCGAAAACTTTTATAGTTTTCGCATAAAAACTCATCCTACGGTCTCTGCTCACTGTGACAGCTCGTTTCAAATGCAAATGTTAGAGTATGTTAGTCATGATGGAGTGCATCTAGCCTAGATCCGCCATCTGCATGTTCATCGCATAGGTATGTACCTAGATGATCTAGGGATATGCTCAGACTTAGATTAATATTAATTGAATGCGCGTAAGACATCAGCTGTTCTGATTTATTTGTCTGTATCACTATTTAACAAACATTTTTACCGCAATGAAAAGCAATAGCAAATAAACTTTTTTTATATGTAATCAAAGCAGCCATCTCTGATACATAATCAAGATATATTATGTATGAGGTTCGGGGAAATACAGCGCTTTGCCTACATCCAAAGCTTACAACGTGGCTTTCAAATCTAGCATTTTATTATGTAGCCTACCCGCGAACTGGTAAAAAATCCTTTTGTATTCACTACTTTTTCGTAACAGTTTTATTACTTCGTTCATTGCAAGTTGCTTAAAAATGCAAATATTCAGTTTTGCGTTCGTTGCTTTAATTTCGTTCTTCTTTTTACCGCTGTACTTCGTTTTATTTTTCTGGAATCTTGAAATTGTGATATTATTAAGGGTCATAGACTTCTCTGTTTTGTGAGTAGAGAAATAAACAATGTGAAGATAATAAATAGATACTATAGGAATTCTTCATCATCAACCCATAATAGTCCACTGCTGGATATACATACATATATAGGCTTCCCATAATGAGCGCCATAGCACCCTGTCTTCAGCTTGCCGCGTCCATCCATCTGCCTGCAGTCTTTCGCAGGTCATCGCGCATCGTCAGAATTATTCAAATAACTAAATTAATTACAAAAAAATATCGATAATAAAATTGAATATTTAAATTTTCAAAATGTAATACTATTTAGCCATATTATTTTAACTAAGATTTCATAGCTTCTCGCATAAACGGCTAAGCGTATCTTTATGAAATTGGCTAAGATTAAAGATGGTATCCATGTAAACAAATAAGCTACTTTTTACCCTGGAAATCGTGCATAAATCCACAGGCTGAAGCTAGTCTAGCTATCAGCTCTTTTGGACGGTTGACACTATCCATCGATTTCTGTCGTTGACTGTCAATGCTATTCAGAATCTCGTGACCCATGTGTTTGCACAAATCATATTAGCCAGAGCAAATATTAATTGAGCTCTCAGATATATTTTCCTGGGTTATTTTTATAGCTGAGATATTCTTTGTGAAAGGTTGAACGAGCATAAACTTTGATATACCCGTTGAGAGGGTTACGTAGGAGTAACTTTCCTAATGTGTACGTAGGTGTTTGAATCACGTGTTTTACCCGAAAACAGACCTTTAGGAGTAAAACTTTTTTTATAGAAACTTAAAGTTCAGTCAAAACAGTTAAGGTAGAAAAACTTTAATTATGTGTGACGTAGGTAGGTGTTTCAATCACGTGTTTTACCCAAAAATAGACCTTTAAGAGTACACCTTTTCTATTCTACATACACGTTTTTTAATGATAGATAATAGGTAAATAGCTAATTTATCCTCTCATATCATCAAAATATAATAGTCCACTGCTGAACATAGGCCCTCCCCAAATGAGCGCCATAGCGCCCTGTCTTCAGCTTGCCGCCCTGTCCAGCATCTGTCTGCAGTGTTTGGCATATCGTCATCCCAGCTGGCCGGAGGGCGTTGTACACTACGTTTGCCAAGTCGCAGTCTCCACTCTATCAATGGCCTTTATCATCCATTAACAATG
Source organism: Eupithecia abbreviata (assembly GCA_943735965.1). Lineage (NCBI taxonomy): Eukaryota > Metazoa > Arthropoda > Insecta > Lepidoptera > Geometridae > Eupithecia > Eupithecia abbreviata. The sequence goes on from OX030990.1 coordinate 10,200,866, forward strand.
GTATATGTAGTGATTTTGTCCGTCCATACTTACGTACCTTATGCCTACAGTTTTCGACTGGAGAATTAGAGATTTGAAATAAAAATATGAACAAGCAAATATAAATCAGAGCATATTTTTACTACTACAAAAGTAACATTTTTTCATAACTATTACTGAATTTTTTTTTTGCGATATTTCCAATCGAACCTATTCAATGTGTTCGGCTTAAATGCATTTTTGTGGAACAAAATAAAAACAAAACATGGTCGTGGTTCAGGCCACTGAAGCGCGACGAAGTTCACTTTATATCTATCCATTACCCTGATTCACAAACAATAAATGAATTATGAATTATAGGTATTTTGTTTTATCAAGTTATTTTATTTTTGCGAAATAATATCTAGTACAAACAGTATTTCTGCTCAGGTTGAAGTTTGAAGGATTTATTTGACGGATTTCAATAGAAAAATAATATTAATGAATATTTCTAATTACGGATTTAATAGAAAAATTAAATTAATATGTTTATATTATGTTATGTGTTTGTAATAATTCTTTTTTGGCAATAAAATTTTATTATTATTATTATTTATTATTATTATATATTTCATTCTTAGGCTAACTGGAGCGGGACTTACACGCTTGAGGTGTAGGTACATGTATACGCCTCTACAAAGAAAGCCAACTTAAGAATTTCCAGTAAACAAATCACAAATAATAAAACTTTGGAAACTATCATGGTCATTAACACTAAAGTAATTTAAAACATATAATATCATGGTAAATATCCAGAAATAAAAATAATTGTACGTAACAAGGCTTACAAAAAGTTGGAGAGCTTTAAAGAATTAAAGCCGCTTTAAATATTTAAAACAACTTAGTTATAATTGTTTTATTCTGGTATTGTATTTTTTTTATTTATTAGTATATCATGGTATTAGCAAGCTGAAGTGGCAGTGGGCCGGCCACATCTCGCGAAGAACCAACGGCCGCTGGGGCAAACGTGTTCTTGAGTGGATACCACGACTCGGTAAACGTAGTGTAGAACGCTCTCCGACCAGGGATGACGACCTACGAAAGACTGCAGGTAGATGCTGGATGCGTCAAGCTGAAGACAGGGCGCTATGGCACCTATGTTAGTCCAGCAGTGGACTAACATAGGTTGATGATGATGATGATATAATGGTAACAAAATATAAATGTATGTATGTATATATGCTAGTCTGTATAAAAATTGTACTTAAACAAAACCCTTTTTAGATTCCCTCGATCTTCTTCGCTAAAACACCTGGCAGATATCTTGCGGTGAGAAGGAAAGAGCAAGAACATAATAACACTTCGCCAGACGCAAATGTTTTACGATTGCACTATTATTCTCCCTTGTTACTCGTAAAGAGAACACTTACTTTTATTATCTTGTAAAAATATTGTCTGCTCCAAGATTTCGTAAGCTTTCATTCGTCACGTTTCAAGAACTGTAAAGATAAGAGACGTATCTTTAAAGCTCTGCGCAAATTAATCCAACACCTCTACTATAGAGCAAAAAAATGGGCGTTAAAATATGGGCTCGTTATTATATGTATACACTTTACAGTGACAAAACGGCTTTCCTTGCTTTAGGAGCTTTAGAAAAGTGGTGGCCTGCGCTGTCTGCCAACTGATGCTGTCTATATAAAATGTAAATACATCTGAACTCCGCCTCACTCGTGATGGATGCACACTCTCTTCACGCTTGCAAGCTCTCTGTCCTCCCAAGGTCAACAAATAGACTTATGGATTTTGAATTATGAAATTTGATTGACTAGCATGAAGCGGGCGGCGGCGGCGGTCCACGCGACTCCTGCGCACGTCCACTTGCTAGCGTAGTGAATGGTGATGCGTGCGGATCATATATTCTCCAACCTTTATTCTATCATCAGTGGGAAATAGGATTTTAGATACAGTTTAAATAGGTAGCGGGTTGTGATTAGTTTGTTCTAGAATGCGGTCGTCCCCACAAGAAGCCACGAAGCAATATACTATGATTACTTAGCAGATCAAATTGAATATGTAAATCTAAAACGGTCTAGGGACTTGCTAGTTCACATGAGGTATCTTGCTATTAAGGAGAATAGTTTCGACCCACAGCAATTAATTAACATAACGATAGTAGGTATTTATTATAATGTATTTATAATGGTAGAAGCTTCTGCCCGCGACATTGGACACGCTTTCCTCTATAAGGAAGTTGCCTGAGGATGCAAATAGGATCTTAATTCTTCAAAAAAGGGCAGTCAGAATTTTTTCTCAAATTGGACTTAGAGAGAGCTTTAGGATTGTATTTATTAAAATGACTATTGTGACTTTTTATTTAACATCGCTATTTATTTAACTATTTAACAGAAATTAGTGTGTTCTACGTAATCTAGAATCCTGATACGCGCTGGGTCAATGACCCCCGTGACGTAAGACTGCTTTACGCACTACCTACATGATACGAAATCCAGAGCTCATAAAATATTTTACACCAATAAATTATTGTTTTCTGAAACTTTACTGCTACATGATATTGTCTGGATTGTCTAGCATTATTGATTCTGACCAACAATATTTTATCCAAGAACTATTAGCTTTTGGCCTATTTATGAGTTGCAAGCTCTGAGCTTCAGCTGTCCAAGTGTCTTTTACGAATTAATAGAAAAAAAACATTTGGAAAATGTGAAAATCAACCATGCAAACACTAATGAAATTGACACAGCTGATAAAACAAAGTCGACTGATACATCAACTCATTTGATAGTCCGATCGCGTGCAGACCCTGACATAGTTCTTGGATCGTGGAGTACCATAATTTTGATATGATGAGTGGGTATTGATTGTATCGTCTGAACGAGTATGTACCAGCTGAGCGAAAGTTTGGATGGATGTTTGTTACCTGTTCACGCTAAAACTTCTGAACGGATACGTTTGAAATTTTGCATGGTAATTGCGCCTGGAATAAAACATAGACGTAGAAGAAGAAGCGCATTATGTAGTCGTATTTATTGCAAAATTTGGGTAGCTTCAATTATTGAATAAATTTATTTCTTTATTATGAAGCAAACAAAAATAAAAAAGCAACTAGAACTGATAAGTTCTAGTTGTTTTTTTAATTAGCACTTTGAAATTAAATTTTAATTTACATTTATTTACTGCTTCACTCAAGACGCAGAGCAGTAAACAATTGAATGTCTATTCTATTCTATACTCCGATTCAAAGTTCTGGATATTTTTTGTTTACAAATGGGGTACAATACCCAAGGAATATTGGTGTAAAATATTGAACGGCATTAGTATCATCGAAGCAAAAACAGAAGCTCGAAACAATTTTAGGTTTTGAAAGCTTTCATTCATAATTTAATTGATCTCTGGTTAGTTTTCGAATTAAAATTTAAAAAAATTTCACAGCACATGTTGCTGAAATTTCTGTTTTAGTTTTTCGTGATTACCTTGCTGATACCTCGTTGTTTTCTGTTATTATTATCAATGTTTGTTAAATTTTTGATTATCTATCAGCGGAAACTTTTAATTAGCCATCAGCAAACATGCACTGGGTCTTTCCAGTCATGTTCTATATGTATAATGTACCTCATTTGTAAACCTGCTGCTAGCTGTAAGTTTCTCCAAAATTTTGTGAATAGATAAAGAAATTTCCATTCGTAAATGTCTTCGTTAACAAAAAATATCTTGGGTTAGAAATTTGAGTATATATATATGTATAACGCGTATATATATATGTATAATACATATGAATAACGCGTTTCGAGCGCGTTACATGTTTCAACCTTTGATCTCACTCGTACTAGCTAAGATTTTGTTTATTTGTTATTTCCGTTTAGCTTATACAGGCTGTCAAACTTGTCATTACAAACGTCATGTGTGATGACAGGACTGGGCTAACATGTTACTAATCCATTGCTCGTGAATTTCGCTTAGAGTTTCGAGTACTATCATTATACTCGTAGTAGACACAAATAAGGTGTTGCCAAAATAATCCACAAATTAGTCTCAATTTCGTATTTTTATATGTGCACTTATGTGTGTCAAAGCACTGAAGTTATATACTAGTCAACTCATACGAAGATTCGTTTAACGATGTCGATTCTGCTATGAACCCTCAGTGCATAATCTACTTACATACTAGGTACTTTTCAAGTCTTCAAGTCTTCTCGTCATCCATACTGCAATGCTTGAAAATGAAAGGTTTCAACCAGTGCGTCCTACCCGTTATGACCTACGGAACTGAGACGTAGGTCACGACACTCACGATAGGGCTGGTCCACCAGTTCAAGGTCGCTCAGCGAGCTATGAAAAGAGCTATGCTTGGAGTTTCTCTGAAGGATAGGGTTCGTAACGAATACATCCGCCAGAGAACCAAAGTTATCGAGACATAGCTCTAAGAATTAGCAAGCTGAAATGGCAGTGGGCCGGTCATATGTCGCGAAGAACTGACGGCCGCTGGGGCAAACGTGTTCTTGAGTGGAGACCACGACTCGGCAAACGTAGTGTAGGACGCCCTCCGACCAGGTGGGATGACTACCTGCGAAAGACTGCAGGTAGATGCTGGATGCGTCAAGCTGAAGACAGGGCGCTATGGCGCTCATTGGGGGAGGCCTATGTCCAGCAGTGGACTGTCATAGGCTGATGATGATGATGATACTACTTTTGTCAACGACGTACATGCCCATTTGACTGCGAGCTACTGCGTGTCGCATCGCCAAGACTGGGCAGTGGGCAGTAAAGGCAACCAACTATAACTACTTATTATATCTAATAATAGGGATCTCTCATGGGGCATTTTTTTATAAATAGAACTTTGTTTGACCACAATCTCACCTGATGGTATGTGACGATTATTTACATAGCTTGTAGCTACAACGTTTAAGCTACTGCCCTCTACCCTGTGTCCTATTGTGTATAAAAGTTATATTAAACCTCATTGTTTCCTACTGAATGAACGACGAGAGCCTGGAAAGGAAAGAATGATCACCACAAAAGATAATTACAAAAATAAACACAAGATAAAGCGCGATGATTAGTCTCTTAGTTATCTACCTGACAGATACAAAAGGAGCTGGTTGTTTTCAGGTATGCGGGCATGTTTTTAGGCAGGCTTTCCCCAAAAATGCTAATTTTCCTTTTGATTTCCGTTTTAAAAGAGTTTCCATGTTTAATCTAGTGTCGTCGTAACATGAAAGCTTTCGCTCGGTAAATTTCAGAGTAAGAGCACAGCTCAAATAATCACCATTCCATTTAAAGCAACATTAAAAATGCAATTATGGTTTCATGTTCAAAAGTTACGTGTATCAACCGAGTGGATGTTCGTTCTGATTTTCATCGACGAAAATTTAAATTCATTCTGAAAATTTGCACACGAACCTAATAATACACCAACAAACCACCATATACCTAATATTAATATATGTACCTAATATACCTAATATTGACACACACTAATTATTATAAATGCTTGGATGTTTAGATTTATGGATGTTTGTTACCCTCTCACGCCAAAACTAGTGAACGGATCTGGAAATTTGGCATAGATGTGGCTAGCAAAGCCACGGGCAGAAACTTAGAAAGGAATTTCAAAATATCACACTGCAATATTTAACAAAGTTGCACCCGTTTATAAAGTTAAATTGAACCGGAAGTCGCCAAAACAGATTTCATTTACGAACTAGTTTACTCCGGGTTGTAACTTGTAAGCTATAACTTAATTACGTTGGCTTTGCTTAGTATTAAGTTAGCGAGTTAGTTATAATACTTTATAACTAACTCGCTAACTTAATATTAGCGCCTAGCGTATCATTTTATTTGAAACTTTGATAGAATGAATAAGCTATTTAGTAAATTCAGTAAAATGAATAAGTTTTAGTATTTAAATGACATTTAATTAATTTTTGCCTGCGACGCAGGGGATTGCGGGTTCGATTTGGGACAAAAGTTTGTATGATCTATCTATAATAATATATTATGTATGTTATTAATGTATTAAGTAGGTATATCAGTCATCTAGTATGATCTCATAACACAAGCTCTTCCTAGCATGGGGCTAGATGATGCTGTTTGGATTGTCGAGCATTATTTATTTGACATGAAAAATAAAAAGATTTTCTTATGGGGTTTCTGAGATTTAGACTTAAAGTATGAGCGAAACAGAGCACTTTCATGTCTTTTTACTATCGTATTTTTTTTACACAATCTGGTTTTTACACCTAAAACATTTGAATTTTGTGTAATTCGTCTTTTTTTACGACGGGGTCCCGTGAATACAGAGATCTTTAAGTCTATAGATCTATAAGTTTGACAACCAAACCCGTTACGTTCACCCTTTAAGCTACTATCTCGAAGCTTCATGCAGGCTGATAGACGTAGATATCTAATACTATTGTACCTAATACCTCATGTGGAAGAGCCGGCGCCAAACCATTGTCTTCGAACAATCTACCAGACCATAATATATTTAGTAATTGCCTGCAATTACCAATTCTATTATGCATACTAACAAAGTTCTGCACATGTAAATTAATTACCGACTAGCTCTGGAAGATTGTTCAAAGTTTAGTTTTTTTAGCGCGTTCCATGGGCGTAGCTAAAATACCTAAAGGTCTTGAATGTCCTCGCCTTAAGCTACTATCTCCAAGCTTCATGCACGCTCTGCAAGCTGTAGATAATACTATTGTACCTAATACCTCATGTGGAAGAGCCGGCGCCGAACCATTGTCTTTGAACAATCTACCAGACCATAATATATTTAGTAATTGCCTGCAATTACTAATTCTATTATGCATACTAACAAAGTTCTGCACATGTAAATTAATTACCGACTAGCTCTGGAAGATTGTTCAAAGACAATGGCTTCAGTTTAGTTTTTTTAGCGCGTTCCATGGGCGTAGATAAAATACCTAAAGGTCTTGAATGTCCTCGCCTTAAGCTACTATCTCCAAGCTTCATGCACGCTCTGCAAGCTGTAGATAATACTATTGTACCTAATACCTCATGTGGAAGAGCCGGCGCCGAACCATTGTATTTGAACAATCTACCAGAGCTCGTAGATAATTAATTTACATGTGCAGAGCTTTGTTAGTATGCATAATAGAATTAGTAATTGTCTGGGCCGTTCTTCCGTTTAGTTTTATGGAACGATCTCGTATAATAGAGTCGGTTAGTAATAAAATTATGAGTAAGAGAACCTATATTAAACATATTAGGAAACAAAATAAAGTAAGAAATCTGGAAATCTTGAACTGCCATTTTAACTGTCAAGAAAGGAGAGAGACTGAGAATCAAAAAAAGAGGTTCTATGTAGGCAGCCTTAATTTCATGTCACTTATCTCCATTTTTTTTTCTTTTGTTCATTTTTATACCCAAATTTTGTACCTGTGTCCAAATAAATGTTTTTTCTTTTCTATTCTATGTTCGGCTGTATGTATATTTTATATATGTTCATAATTTCTCATCAAATTATTACAAAAGTAATTTTTAACGGGATATTTACTATGATTGTTGATGGTAGATAGATGGGTATGTCAGCCAATTTGTCTGTGTTCTACACTTGGTTCTACATTCTAGAGGTGAAATGAGTTCGCCTTTTCGAGACAAAGACGAACGAACGCCGCGCGGGGAAGGCGAGAAAGGGGGGCAAGAGTGTCAGAATGATCGGCCAGCGCGCAATTTCACTGCTTTTTATTTTTAAATTTGCCGTTGCTCTAAAATAATACTGTTTCTCAAAAAACGAAAACCATAATTTTCTAAAATATTTATTAGGGAATACGTAGAAGAAATTACATTACAATAATATTAAATAACTAGCAAATAAAACTGGTTTTTCCGTAGAGATATCTCTGTAAAAATTAAGATTTAGAGGAAACTTTGCCATTTTTTTCTATCGAGTCAAGTTTAGTCAATCGTGTTTCGGCTCCCATAACTTACTAACTTATATCCTAAACTTTTGATCCTCATCAAAATATATTCGAAAAATAGGTGTTTTGTTCCCTTAAAATTGATATTCCGTTAAGTCAAAACGTGCGTTTTGGGACTCATTTCACCTTTGTTGCACTATTCGCAAAAATATCTATCCATACGCCTGTGAGTGATGTGCATGTTGATTGCCTCGTAATAAAATAACTTCATTTTAATAGGACAGGAAATTAGTCGTACTGTTATTTTAAGTGTTTTAATGATAATGTTGCGTGGCAAAACGGCTTTACGACGGAAAACGTAATAAAACACATTACACCTTGGTGTAATGAATGGCTGGTTAAATTAAAATGTTATGTGTTGGAATGTTAGGTCTGCTAGTTTAGGGCTAGGTGATGCTGTGTGAGTTATCTAGCGTTATTTTATTTGGTTACTAGTTTCTGCTCGCGGCTTCGCACGCGTTTTGTCTATGGAACCGGTTATTTTTATCCCATGGAAACTGTTTTATAGGGATAAAAAGTAGCCTATGTTTCATTCCAGGCTTAGAGCTACATTTGTGCAAATTTCAGCCTAATTCTGTTCAGTAGTTTGGGCGCGAAGAAGTAACAAACATCCATCCATACACACATCCATCCATCTAAACTGCCGCCAGTAATAATAATAATCTTAAAGAATTCCCTAATTTCCCTACGCTAAACGGCATGAGCATTCAAAACGAAACTTCTTTCTAATATCTTGGATATTATTATTACCGACGATCTGACATTGAAAGAGATCGTAGGGCTCTAGTGGGAATAGGTAACATGTTAATTTGTAGGTTTACCCGGTGTTCAGAAGAAGTAAAAATAACGCTTTTTAATACGTTACAATATGTCAAAGTTTCTACACCGGGACGCTGACCTTTGGGTCAGCTACACCAAATGGCCGCTGGAGACCCTACTGTGTACAGTATAATCATATCTTTAGGATGATGTTGGGACTGCCTTGTTTCTGCAGTACATCAGGGATGTTTGCTGAGTATGAGACGGATGGCTTTGCCGTCATCCTCCGCAATAAATCGGCCTCCCTGATGCACAGAGTACGATATACCCCCAACAGCATATACATAAATAAATAATTTATTTTAATTTAATTCATTTTAGAAATTAGAATACTAACATTTATTATAAGAGCATTACTTAAAAATTATGGATCTTTATAATTCAAAATCGACCGATGTGGCGCGGTGGGCGAAGGTCCGCCTGCGACGCAGAAGGTTGCGGGTTCGATTCCCGCCTCGGAACAATTGTTTGTACGATCTGCAGATATTTGTTCCGAGTGTTCTGGTCGTTTTCTATGTATAATAAAAAATATCTATGTATGTAATGTATTGTATTATGTATATCAGTTATCTAGTACCCATAACACAAGCTCTGCTTACCATGGGGCTAGATAATGCTGTGTGAATTGTCCAGCATTATTTATTATTATTATTTATTAAAAATAAAATTATTTTGTTTATTTACAGAACTATCCAAACTTTCGTATTCTAGTGTAGTGTAATATTCGCATTTTAGTGTGATTTTTGTCTCGGGTCGGGAATCGAACCCAGGATCTTCTTACGCAGACAAAAGCTGAAGTATAAACAAATAACTAGACGACGACGTTTAGTTCCAGATTATACATTCGTTCTAAACTGCGACCCAAAGAATTCGGAACCATTTCACAAAACGTGAAGCGTAAAATTGCTTTCGGTCCCGCGAACACACCGATACAGAGTTCTCAACGTTTCGCGAAACTTTTAACAAGGAAATAGTAACTGTATTAATAAAACTTGAAGTCGTAAATGTTACTTATGGTTCAGGAAACACGCAGAGGCTATTTATTACTCAAAACATGCTATTCGGTCTGCGTGCTGATTCAGGAATGATTGATGCAGTAATGGTAATAGGTGACACTTTTTAAGACTCATTTCAGGGCAGTAGTACATCTCCGCCACAAAATCATAGAAGCGGAACCGCACTAGTTTCGCCAAGACTTATCCATTGTACGACAAACGTAAAAGAAAATAAAATAAAAGGTACGCTATATATCATCATCATCATCAGCCTATAATAGTCTACTTCTGGGCATAGGCCTCCCCCAACGAGCGCCATAGCGCCCTGTCGTTGACGCTATATACATTATACCCGATATTTTTTTTTCTTTCTTAGGGATAATAAACAGTATCACTTAAAAATTAACTCTAAAGTATTAAACTTAAATAAACTTAATTCTAGAAGTGAACCAGCCCCGTTATCTTTAATATGTTAACAAATTGAGAAATTTAAAAAAGCTTTTGAAACTATCATGGTTATTAATACTAAAGTCATTTAAAACGGGATATTTACCATGATTTGATTTTTGAGTTATCCAATATTTCGGCACAGTTGCATGCGCCATGATCACGGAGTAACGCATGCAACTGTGCCGAAATATTGGATAACTCAAAAATCAAATCATGGTAAATATCCCGTTTTAAATGACTTTAATTTAAAAAAGGAATAATCTGCAGGGTCGTGGTCCTTACAATTTTAGAATATATAAGACTTTCCGTAAATTCTCCCATTGCAACACATCATCTACATATATGAGTAGGTAGTAGTATATATTGTGTATCCGACCCGACATCTCGATAGTATTTGTGATCGCAGGTATTCTCTCATAGTTATAGATATACAATAAGTTCTGGCAAACTTTATGTACTATCATATGAATAAATAAATAATGCTGGACAATTCACACAGCATTATCTAGCCCCATGGTAAGCAGAGCTTGTGTTATGGATACTAGATAACTGATATACATCATACAATACATTACATAGATAAATATTTTTTATTATACATAGAAATGACCAGAACACTCGGAACAAATATCTACAGATCGTACACACAATTGTTCCGAGGCGGGAATCGAACCCGCAACCTCCTGCGTCGCAGGCGGACCTTCGCCTAACGCGTGGCGCGTTAGGCGAAGGTCCGCCTGTCGGTCGTCGTCATCGGTCGTCATATATCATATATTATGATGCAATAAATAAATGAAATAAATTAAAATAATAAACTCACGAACCTATGGCCCTTTGTCAAAGTAAGTAGCTGTAAGGTCCAAGCTGTGTGTGAACCAATAAATACCAATATGTATCCCCCCGTATATTAATACCAATATGTATCCCCCCGTATATTAATACCAATATGTATCCCCCCGTATATTAATACCAATATGTATCCCCCCGTATATTAATACCAATATGTATCCCCCCGTATATTAATCTGCTGCGCTTTAGTAATTCCCGAAATCCTCTCTTGGGCTCCCCTACTACAATCACCGCCTTGTTTTATAATTTTCCGGGTTACATTTACCTTTGTCGCGGTGGGTGCAAGCTATTTCTCTTACCTGGAGCGAAGGGACCTTACGTGGCCATGAACGGATATGAGCTAAGAAATTAGGCGAAGTACACTATGTAGATCTGCACGCGATGAGGAGAACTTAGGATAAGTTTTGCATAGTTTTACGAAAACTATGAACTTTTAAGAATTAGCAAGCTGAAGTGGCCGTGGGCCGGCCATATCTCGCGAAGAACCGACGGCCGCTGGGGCAAACGTGTTCTTGAGTGGAGACCACGACTCGATAAACGTAGTGTAAGACGCCCTACGACCAGGTGGGATGACGACCTGCGAAGACTGCAGGTAGATGATGGATGTCCTGCTGTGGTGACTAACATAGGTTGATGATGATGATGAACTTTTACGTTTCCTTTCCATACAAGCCCCTTGCAGCGCCTCTGTCGGATACTGAGAGGAAATAGTTTTCGTATTATGACGGCGATCCAATCATTTCTTACCAATTTAATTATAGTTTCGAATGATCTTGAGTGATTTGTTGTATTTTGGCAGAACGAGTTTTAATCAAAGAGAATACAATAACTAGGTACGTGTTTCAACGTTGACAAGTAAGAGTAAGGTAACTGTTACGTGCTCGAAAAAAAAATGAATAATATATTTAAATTCGACGTGCAGAATGGAATGAAGCCAATTATAAAATTGACAAAAGCGCGGTCGTATATTTCTTTGACAAGGTTAAATCCCCTTCTAATAACGTGCGGATTGTACCAGAAATATGAAAATTAAATACATTAAAGCTTTTTTCACCCGCTACACCGCTGAGTTTATCCAATTTCCAATTTCTTTGCTTAGAAACGTGAAAAAAGACATCGCTGGTTTTATTGCAGCATTTCATGAAATGTTATTTGAATGAAATGCTTCGTCTACAAAAAGTTTTACGTAATAAATAAAGTTTAAGCCCACGAGCTGGTGAATAAAAAAAAAAAAAGTAAAATGATTTTTATTTTGTCAGAACAGAGACTCTTTTAAACTAAACTTAGATTAACAGAAGACAGAAACTGACAAAATCGGTCTACACTCAGCATGTGCTATGGTAGAGCAGGTCGTACCATAGCGCTGGTCTTCCGTGGTGACCGTGGTGCGCAAGGTGGCCTAATATAGTGAGGAACCAAACAAAAATATAAATTAATCAACAGAAACTAAAACTGTATGTACTGTAAACAATATTATTTAAAATAAAATACGTTTATAAATTTTAGAATGATCTTTTGTACATTTAAAATAAAATAAACCTGTTAAAACTACAATGAGATTGTTAATATATAATATAATCAAATTTTTTTAAATGAAGGCAAAGAACGGCTTATTTGAACTGGATGTATGTGTTGAGACTCAAGTAGTACTCTTTTTAATAATTTTTTGTAAGTGTAAACGGACTATAAGGCGTAGCGCATCAGCATTGCCATACAGCGTAGTAATGCGGCATCTTGGGACGCTTCCGTTGGGTGTCGGAACGGATTATAGATAGAAGATAGATAGAAAATTCTTTTATTGCACACTTACAAAACAAAACAAACAAGACAGAATAAAATACAAAACATGTGACAATTTGGCGGTCTTATCGCTCAAGAGCGATCTCTACCAGACAACCGTGGATGGATAGGATCGTTGGATTGTACATGGGGATCTGTGTGCATTATATTAATTTATAAAATATTGCATGAAAATACGTTCCTACTTAAAATAAATAAAATAAATATAAATACATATAACCAATTATATACCTACTTATATAAATACATACTCTTAATTTTATAAAGGGAAACAAGGGTGTGGTCATACCTATATTGATAAATGAGTGATAAATTTTATTATACCATTGATGACAAATTGAAATATGACAAAATGACAAATTTTAATATCTTTTCCTTGACATCGAATACCTAAATTTTCTAAAAAAAATATTGTTTCATGTGACATGCATTCCTTTACGTATACAAACTATAATAATCAGATAGGTATTGTAATTTTTATATCTGAATTGACTCCATTGACATTATTTAACTACAAATGTGATAAAATATATTTTGACTTCATTATAATGTTTACCTATCTTGTAAGCCTGACCGTGGCAGACAGAGATGCAGGGTTGGAAAAAAAACAGTTTTTTTATTTTTTATAAAACGAACAGTTCAAAATGTTTAAAACAAGTGTTTTTTTTTACTTAACAAAACGATAAATATTTACTTTTGTTGCATATCTCAGTACCTCTAATCTAATTATTAAAAATTATTATTATTATTAATCAATACAAAATACTTTACATACACCTTGTATGTAGTGTTGTAGGTAGGTATTCATTTGCAATTAAAGGTAGTTTTAAACCATGTATTTTTCTTAATATAAAACATAGTTTTAAAACAACTTGTTTTAATCATGCCAACCCTGAGAATATAAGACCAATGTCAGTTACTACCTAGTTATACAACAATTAATTAATTTATCATTAATGTTATGGCTATTATAATACTAGGTATAGGTATCTAGTCTCTCATAGTTAGGCTTACTTTTCTGCTAACTTTAGATCGTTTACAACAGTCTGCAGATAACTTTTAATTGTAAATACTGGTTCTAATTTGTATATATTCTTCAATTGTCTAAAAGTAAGTAAATCTTAACCTCCTTCATAAAAAGCACTCAGTGTTAGTTTAACAAAGCTATTAACAAAGCAAGTTTGTCGACAATAACCTTCCATCTCCTAATGCAGTCGAGATTGCCGGTATATGTACGTATACTGCTCAAGATTGGAGGCAGCTGGTTCACTTCACTACATAGTATAAAACAAAGTAGCTTCCCGCTGTCTGTATATCCCTATGTATGATATTCAAGACCAAGTTCGGTCTAGCGAGCCATATTAGAGCTCATGATAGAAAAAATCCGTGATTACTTAGGGTCGCCGTCATCGAAATCGATGAGGAGGCCTATATATATATATATATGTATATATCCCTATATACGCTTAGATATTTAAAACTACGCAATGGATTTTGATTTTTGCTTTTTTTAAATAGATATTGTGATTTAAGAGGAAGTTTTATATGTATACATGCATTTGCACCCGTGCGAAGCGTGCCGGGGTGGGCTCGCTAGTGTTTATATACTATTGCTGTTTTGATTAAAAACTGGCACTAAAAATGCATCAGCTATTTCGTATAAGCTAGCACATGCTGCTAAGGGAAACATGTCGTGTGTCTATTACCTTTGAGCTGCATTGTTCCAAGCTCAAGGGAGCTTACAAGGTGGAGCTTCGTTGGCCTTTAACTTTTACGATGTCTTGTCATGCACCTTACGAAATGACAAAACATGCCAAATCCATTACGTAGTCTAAAATGATACTATATAGTGATGCTATAAGAATTAGTTAGTAGGTATGTAGATAAAGATGATATAACACTATGCGCTCATTAGGAGAGGTCTATGTCCAGCAGTGGACTCGTAACGAAATCAACCGACAGGGAAACAAAGCTATCGACATAGCTCAAAGAATTGGCAAGCTAAAGTGACAGTGGCCCATATATCAGTTTATTTATTTCCACCGTAGGTACACAACGTTACACTTGATGTCGTTAAATACTATTTTAAAAGATAAATTACATTTTTATTATAACACACACTAACTTATGACAAAGGAAACACCATAGGGCATTGTGTAAAAAACACATAGGGCATTGTGTATCACAAAGAATCTACCACCGCTGGGGTTAACGTGTTCTCGAGTGGAGACCGCGATTCGAATATCGTAGTGTAGGACGCACTCTGACCAGTTGAGATAATCTTTGAGTGCATTGTTCCAAGCTCAAGGGAGCTTACAAGGTGGAGTTTCGTTGGCCTTTACCTTTTACGATGTCTTGTAATGCACCTTATACGAGATGACAAAACATGCCAAATCCATTACGTAGTCTAAGGTGATGCTATAGAATTAGTTGGTTCGTTACAACTCGACTGCTGGACATAGGCCTCCCTTAATTATGTGGAACTTACCTACCTTACCTATGTGGAGGAAGACAAGGCGCTATAGCACTCATTAAGGGAGGCCTATGTCCAGCAGTGGAATCATATCACAAAGAATCTACCACCGCTGGGGTAAACGTGTTCTTGAGTGGAGACCGCAATTCGGATAACGTAATGTAGGACGCCCTCTGACCAGTTGAGATAATCTTTGAGTGCATTGTTCCAAGCTGAAGGGAGCTTACAAGGTGGAGTTTCGTTGGCCTTTACCTTTTACGATGCCTTGTCAAGCACCTTACGAAATGACAAAACATGCCAAATCCATTACGTAGTCTAAGGTGATGCTACAGAATTAGTTGGTTCGTTACGACTCCACTGCTGGACATAGGCCTCCCTTAATTATGTGGAGGAACTTACCTACCTTACCTAAGTGGAGGAAGACAAGGCGCTATAGCGCTCATTAAGGGAGGCCTATGTCTAGCAGTGGACTCGTAACGAAATCAACCGACAGAGAAACAAAGCTCAAAGAATTGGCAAGCTAAAGTGACAGTGGCACATATATCACAAAGAATATACCACCGCTGGGGTAAACGTGTTCTTGAGTGGAGACCGCGATTCGGATAACGTAGTGTAGGACGCACTCTGACCAGTTGAGATAATCTTTGAGTGCATTGTTCCAAACTCAAGGGAGCTTACAAGGTGGAGTTTCGTTGGCCTTTACCTTTTACGATGTCTTGTCATGCACCTTATACGAGATGACAAAACATGCCAAATCCATTACGTAGTCTGAGGTGATACTAGAAGAATTGTTTGGTAGGTATGTAGATGAAGACAGGGTGCTACGGAGTTCATTAAGGGAGGCCTATGTTGATGTAGATTGATTTTTATTTGTTTATTTAGGTACCAATTTAAAATAATTAACAAAAAATTCTTAAAAATAACACAAAGCTAACCACAAAGATTTGTATCCTAGATGATGTGCACCACATCTTGATGGATCGCGTTAAATTCAAAGATCGAAGGGAGGCACTGATGATTGAACTTAATTTAAATAGATTTGATTTAGGTACATTTATTAAAATTTTTGCGGAACCAGATTCAGCAGCGGCTGTCTCATTATTCAAAATGTTTATGCATCAGTGACTTCCTTTAAAAATAGCCACACTTTATATGTTTTTATTTTGCTGTATCTTTTGTTTTGTTTGTTAGTTATAAGTTTAGGTTATGATAGGACTGGCATACTTTACGAAGTAAAAGTCCTTAACAATAAATATGATTAAAAAAAAAAAAAGATTTGTAGAGGAGTGTTGTTAGCGAGTTAGCTAAGTAACTATCACATAGGTTTGACAATATTATATGATTAGCTTATTATACCTATCTACTTTTTCCCCATCGTACAAAATTTTATACATAAAAAAACTAATTTGACGCACATTTTATCAGTGAATCGAGTCCATCGGCAGTCAGTATCGGAAATTAATATTTTCGAATTATCGGGAAACAATTTCTCTTACAGTTACTCCAACTCAAAAACTAACACTCTTACAAGGTAAAGGTGTCTTGTTCGCTTCTTTACCTCAAAAATATTGAAGTGAACAAAAATCAAAGTGATCACTTTTTTTCCTTGTAATAGAGTTAATTAATACACGCTATTATTACTAAAATGTTTGCTATCTTCATTTTACCAAAATGTTTTAGTTTTAACACTTTGACTGCTGAAATCACACGGTATGTGTTTTCTACAAGTGGTGACTAATATGCGTAAATCCACACTAGGGCAGCGGCTGAGAAAATACAGATCTGTGTGACTCAGCACAGCCGTAATATTTTTCGAACGAAACGCATGTGCGGCGCAACACTACCGCTGTGTAGAGCGGCAGCACGAATTTTTTAGGTTAAAAAAAAGATCGCAGTCGTCGAAAAAAAACCGCAGTTAAAGTGTTAAAGTAGTTCTGTATTCGTAGAGATTATCTTCAAACGTAACATGGGGGTCAGCTAACAATGAACGCGACTGTACCTACATCAAAATGGCTATGATCTAGGTATAGACCCGCTGTCAGAATCTAATTGGCAAGAAAATCCCCTTTGAGGTCTTAATACCTCAAAGGCATCCCTTATAAAGATTTATAGAATATACCAGTCAAGAACGCGTTGCGCCACGCGCAGTGTATGGTTCTGTAGTTGCACAATAATAATAATAAAGTTGGACCTTACAATAACTAGGCCTTGTCTTATTACTCTGAGTGCTGGAATATCCACACGGTATCATCTTGCCCCAAGCTAAGCAGTTTCCTTGTATTATAGGTACTAAATGACAGATATACGTTATAAAATACATAACATAGATAGATTTTTTAATTATACATAGAAATAAACTAGAACACTCGGAACAAATACATATTTGCAGATGGTAAGAATATTGGTTCCAAGGCGAGAATCGAACCCGCAAACCCCTGCATCGCAGGCGGACCATCATCGCCCGCCGCGCTACATCGGTCGTCACATAAGAAGGAAGAAATCGGCATATTTTTACACATATTTATGTTTAGCGAGGTAAACGACAGGCGTTTAAATTTTTATTTTTATTTTTCTTTCTTAGGGATAACAAACAGTATCACTTATAAATTAACTATAAAATATTAATCTTAAATAAACGTAATTCTAGAAGTGAACCAGTCCCAAATTTTCATTAGAATACTTAAAATAAATAATAAAAAGGTCAAAAAGGATTGATAACACGGGTATTATAGAATCAAGGGAACATCATTATTTTTATCACTTTTGTCGGTGTGATTAATTATGTACAACCATTGCCAAATTACAGCTTTCTAGTACTTATAGTCTGAGCTAAGCCGCAGACGGACAGACGGAAGTGTCGAAACTATACATAGGGGTTCCGTGTTTACTACGGAACCCCAAAAACTGTCAAACACAGCCAGGGTATCAAGTACTGTATTTTAACTGGGATAAGAATCCATTCAACTGACAAAAGCTTCGATTCAATGAAAGAAATCTAATTTTCCAACCCTTTGCCTTTGAGGACAAGTAATAATTGATTTTGAACTCAGGTAATGAAATCCGTTGAAGATTGATTGATGAAGAAGTTGGTTTTAATTGGTTTATGGAGATTGCCTAACTTTTAGCGTCTTCGCATTATTGATACTGATTCTAGCGAACTTGGATTGATATTATTAAAGAAGAGAAAATATTTATTATATATTTAACTACGAAGACCTATATAATATATACCTAATATTATAATACCTACTTTCTTGAATGAATGAATGAATTAACACTTTATTGCACTTAAAACTATAAAATAACACCTTTTATCTAAATGTAACACATAAAAAGTACAATAGGCGGCCTTATCGCTGACAGCGATTTCTCCCAGGCAACCTAGGCATGGAGAAAAAGATATAGCCTAACTAAGAGTTGGTAGAGCACAAACACAAACAGATACAGAAATATCAAAAACAAAAAATAAATAAAAAATAAACAAACTATATACATAACAAGCTACTTAAATTAGAATCTAACCTAACAGATAAACTACAAATAACAATAACTACATACAATAGGAAGGTACCACAGAGATAAATTTAGATAAAATCTGATCACATCTGGAGCTACAAGACACATCTGAAGTGACAGTAACTGAATGAGAAAGAGAGAAGAATGAAGGAAAATTTTAGATAGCTAAAGATAGAAAGTGGGACTTCAGTTTAGATTTGAAGGAGTTAATGGAAGGTGCAAGTCTAATATCAACAGGCAGTTTGTTCCAAAGCCGTACAGCCGGAACACTAAAAGAGTTACCGTAGAACGTTTTTCTTCTTTATTTTAAAAGCGCGTTTTTTAATTTTGATGCGCTATTTTACTAATAACTGTACTCCAATATCGACTTCTATGGCGCAGTGGGTGAAGGTCCACCCGCGACGCAGGAAGTTCGATTCCGGCCTCGGGATAAAAGTTTGTACGCGCTGCAGATATTGTTCAGGGTGTTCAAAATATTTCTGTATAATTAATAATCTATGTATGCAATGTATTGTATCATGGATATGCATGATACAATACATTGCATACATAGATTTTCATAGAGCCTTCTAGTATCCATAACAAGCTCTAGCTTGGGGCTATTACGCTGTGTGGGTTATCCAGCATTATTTATTTAATTTACTTAAACATCGATCAAGATTTTTAGAATTTCTTGTAACCATATTGTAACAGTGAATTATTTTCTATTTTGTTTGTAACACAATTATATCTATGATCCATAATGATTTCTCTTTGGCTGGAAAACAGCGCTGAATATAATAATGTTGAGCACACGCTGAGCCAACCCCTATTTCGGCGCAGGGTCATGGATGTAGCCTTTTATCACCTATTTGAGTCTCTTACCCCCATGATAAACTACTTTATTTGCCGTTTGTTATTATATTGACGACCGATGTGGCGCGGTGGGCGAAGGTCCGCATGCGACGCAGGAGGTTGCGGGTTCGATTCCCGCCTCGGAACAATTGTGTGTACGATCTGCAGATATTTGTTCCGGGTGTTCTGTTCGTTTTCTATATATAATAAAAAAATATCTATCCATGTAATGTATTGTATTATGTATATCAGTTATCTAGTACCCATAACACAAGCTCTGCTTACCATAGGGCTAGATAATGCTGTGTGAATTGTCCAGCAATATTTATATTATTTTTTATTTATATGCCTGTATTTGTTCTCGTGTCCAAATTGATGTTTTTCTATTCTATGTTCTATTATATATTTCGATTCGAACAAAAGGAGATCCGAGATAACTGAACCGTATCAACTAAGCTTCAATTAGCAGTGGATTAGCGAAAGACGAGTAAACGATGACGCATCAAGCGTAAGAAACGACCCTAATTCGAAAGGTCGTAAGTTTATAAATAAGGATCATGTTTATGCGCAGCCCAGGAAATAAAAACAAACATTTAATTTAGAAAATTCATCCTCGGTAAGGTAGAGGAATATTCCGGGAATTAATTTTCATTTTTCTAGTAAATGTGACTGTTTTAGAACCGACCTTTTAATCGTAATGACGAACTCTGTGGCGCGGTGGGCGAAGGTCCGCCTGTGACACAGGAGGTACACGTATTCGGGTTCGATCCCCGCCTCGGAACAATTGTGTGTATGATCTGCAGATATTTGTTCCGAGTGTTCTGGGTTATCTATGTATAAAAAAAATATCTATCTTTAGTACCTACACATCAGTAATCTAGTAGGTACCCATAACACAAGCTCTGCTTAGCTTGGGACTAGATAAAATAAATAAATAATGCTGGACAATTCACACAGCATTATCTAACCCCATGGTAAACAGAGCTTGTGTTATGGGTACTAGATAACTGATATACATAATACAATACATTACATATATAGATATTTTTATTATACATAGAAAACGACCAGAACACCCGAAACAAATATCTGCAGATCGTACACACAATTGTTCCGAGGCGGGAATCGAACCCGCAACCTCCTGCGTCGCAGGCGGACCTTCGCCCACCGCGCCACATCGGTCGCCGATAGATGATGCTGTGTGGATTGTCCAGCATTATTTATTTAATTCACATTACATAAACTCATGGAATTGGACCAACTTCATTCCGGTTTCATTTCAAAAGGTCTGTAAAAGGAGCACATTCAATAAAATAAAATTGGACTGATCCTGTCCTCTGCCAACAACCGTTACTTTTGGTGCATTCTTGACCCATCTTACAACTATGTTTTAACCACTGGAAAATGTGTTTCGAAAGAAAAAAAACCGGCTAAGTACGAGTCGGACTCGCGCAAGTAGGGTTCCGTACCATCTATACTAATATTATAAAGGTTTGATTTTGTTTGTTTGTTTGTAATTAATAGGCTTCGAAACTACTGGATCGATTTGAAAAATTCTTTCACCGTTGGGATGCTACACTATCCCCGGTGAATATAGGCTATATTATACGAGTATTTTCACAAAAGTGATGGATTTGTACTAAAACCGTGCGAAGCCGGGACGGTCCGCTAGTTTTTCATAGAGTTCGTTGAAAGGAGTAAAATAGGCTAGGTATTTTTTTCCTGGAAAAACATCAAGGTCCCAAGGGTTACGAGAATATTCTTATTTTAAAAACATAAAAAATCTATAGCTATATAATGTCATATTTGCGTGTGCCGAATGCTAGAAATTTACATGTCTTAACTGCTAAGACATGTAAATTTCTAGCATTGAAAGAAACACAATATTGTTTAATCTAGCGTCCTTAAATAGTGCCCTGTTATGTATACAATGGTCAGTTTCTTATTTCTCCAGGAAAAGTTTATAAAAGTTCTCCACGCCGGCGAAACCACGCGAGAAATGTGAAATAAGAACCAATTAAATGCAGATGAAACCGCGGGTAACAGCTAGTAGTAATATAATTTAACTAAGTAAAATTGGAGACTTACTTAAACAATAGTCTATATTCAAATTTTCGACGACGGATGTGGCGCGGTGGGCGAAGGTCCGCCTGCGACGCCGGAGGTTGCGGATTCGATTCCCGCCTCGGAACAATTGTGTGTACGATCTGCAGATATTTGTTCCGGGTGTTCTGGTCGTTTTCTATGTATATTAAAAAATATCTATCTATGTAATGTATTGTATTATGTATATCAGTTAGTTATCTAGTACCCATAACACAAGCTCTGCTTACCATGGGGCTAGATAATGCTGTGTAAATTATCCAGAATTATTTATTTATTTAAAACACACATAAACGAAATATCCAAACATTTGAATTTCGCAAAATATAGCATATTAATGTTGAACAATAACCATAACACGCTAAAATCCGAACAAAACGTTAAACCCAAATGTATGCAGGCACCATAAATAAGAGGCTACCCAAAAAGCCTGGGAAATATCATTCCGAAACAATATCATTATGGGATTTGGTCCGGCCTACGGGCGGATTGCGCACGTGATGTTAGTGTTCATACAACCCTTGGGTATTAGTATTAACCCGTTTCTCTGAAGGGTAAGATTCGTAACGAATACATCCGACAGAGAACCAAAGTTATCGACATAGCTCAAAGAGCAAGCAAGCTGAAGTGGCAGTGGGTCGGCTATTTCTCGTGGAGACCGCGACTCGGCAAACGTAGTGCAGGACGCCCTCCGGCCAGGTGGGATGACGACCTGCTTACAGCAAGCAGATGCTGGATGCGGCAAGCTGAAGACAGGGCGCTATGGCGCTCATTAGGGGAGGCCTATGTCCAGCAGTGGACTGCTGTAGGCTGATGATGATGATGATGACGAAACCGTATTAGTATTAAACCGGTCCGGTCAGGAATAACCCTTTTGTAACCGAGCGCAGGAATATCAAGCTAATACAGTTGCTTGTTGCGAGTTATGTTATTGTATTTTTAAAACAACGAGTTACAACGTTATGGGAATATGTTTTAGGTTTAGGTTTTATAAAGATAGATAGATATATTTATTTATTGATACAAATTTGATACATTTTGTTTATAGTATCTTAAATCCTAACATAGGTTTATCTAGATACTAGAGTTCTCTTAGAAATAATAAGGTTAAAAATTAAAATTAAAGTAATTAGCGCGGTAGGCAGTCACGCAACAAGCACAGTGACTTCGCTGTCCGCTGCATGGCTTGGCAGCCGCGTACAGGCGATCCACCAATCACGAGCGAGCAGCGACTCCACTGCGCCTGAGTTCAGCTACAGGATGCTCCTTGATGGTTAAATATAAGTTTAAGTAAAGATATGCCAGCTTGAAATATGAAAATAATGAAATTAAGATAAATAATATTTTATTAGTACGTTTTTAATATTAGTTTGTTTAATTTTATTTTTAATTTCTATTGGTAGGTTATTTATTAAATAAGGAATTAAGTAAGAAGAGGTCCGTTTGCCGTAAAAATAAAAAAAGTAAAAGGTGTTGTTATGAGCCATTAGAGATCTCTTATACACTAAATGGTTCTTTTACATAGCGGCATTTACCAGGAGGTAGGTAATATCGCTGATTTATGCATCTACGATGACGACATCTGTGGCGCGGTGATCGAAGGCCCGCCTGCGACGTAATTGGTTTCTGGTTCGATTCTCGCCTCGGGACAAAATGTTTGTATGATCTGCAGGTTTTTGTTACGGGTGTTCTGGTCGTTTTCTATGTATGATAAAAAGCTGTTCCCCGCGGTTTCACACGCGTTAAACTCGAATTTCACTTTATTAGGTGATTTTTTTAACCCAAGGTGGGTTACATTATTGGAGTTATAGTAAGGATCCCTAACTTTTTGAAAATATAATATTGCCCATGTTCACCGGGGATAGTGTAGCTTCCCAACGGTGTAAGAATTTTTCAAATCGGTCTAGTAGTTTCGGAGCCTATTCAATACAAACAAACAAACAAAATATCTAACATTTACTCCTTATAATATTAGTATAGATAATAATGTCTATGTAATGTATTTTATTATGTATATCAGTCATCTAGTACCGATAATACAAGCTCTGCTTAGCTTGGGGCTAGACGATGCTGTGTGGATTATCCAGAATCATTATTATTATTTATTTTATCTACTCTTTGACTTTGATACCTAAATCTGATACCTGAAGACAGAATTTCTAAACACTTCCATCAAATTATTTTAGTTCCAAAATTTACTAATTTCGCAACTTTATCAAATTAAATTACGTAACTTTCATTTTCAAGTTAATTAAAGTGCTGGCAAAGTTCAAAGTCATAGTGAAGTACTATGAAACTACTAAGTGAATTTGTTAATTTAAATGTTTACGCCCTTATGACTTCTAGTTCTAGTAAATAATTTAGTTGCTCTATAGATTTTGTTAATTAACTGTTCATCTTTATTAATTAGTATACCAGCAATTTTAATAAAATAAAGTTCTTCGAAATCATTGCCTAGTTGTGGAAAACAACCTCAGATGTAGTAAATACAAACAAACACACTTTCTTTTTTATAATATTAGTAAGAATGCCTTTCTAGCTTTCCTCCTTGGACAAATTTTCTTAAGGGGAAAAATAGAACAGGAAAAGACAGTGAGGGGAAAACTGTTTTTTTTTTATTCTCTCTTAGGCTCAACTCACACCAAAAGAGCATCTAAGCGCAGCGAAGAGGAGCGCAGTTCCAGTGTCATATGAATTTTAACTTTATTTTCATTACAATAAAACTTACTATCGCATGAGAAACTCGAATGAGTCGAATTCGCCGGAATTCCCGCGGCGCCGCGGGCATCCGCGCGACTAGTTCGAGTATTTATCAAGAAAAACTGGAATAAGCCGTCCTTACACTTATAGTAGAACATATACATCGGTCTGCCGTCCCATCGGATTATGACATACATACATATGACATGTCTAATCTATATCAAGAATAGCGGCCCCGTGGTAGAAAATTCGCCTACATTGAACACAAAAATAATAAAACTATTGATACTATCATAGTTATTAACGCAAAAGTCATTTATAACGAGATATTTAGTTACCATGATTAGATTTTTGAATTTTCCAATATTTCGGCTCAGTTTCATGCGCCTTGATCACGGAATATCTGAAGGCACTGCGAGTTAGTTTTAATTGGCAGACATCCCAAATGAAACTGTGTCAAAATATCGGAAAACTCAAAAATCTAACCATGGTAAAATATCCCGTTTTATATGACTTTTGCTCAACAAAGACCTACAAAATAGAATTTTTGTAGGTATACCTATATAAATAGATACCTACAAAATATCACAGTCATAAATAACTCTAATAATAATTAATAACAAACCTAGCAGCTGTGTTATAAAACCCGTATTTAATAATGATAACATTGACGTAAACTTTATATATAAAAACGGTTTTCAGGATTTCCTTTTATTTACGACATCAAAATACACCATTCAGTAGAGCAAAAACTTCAAAATAATTATGTTATGTAATGTAGTGGAGCGGGCAGTCGGGGACAAATGTTTAGACGGTCTGCAAATATTTTTTCCGGGTGTTCTGGGTAGTTTATGTATAATAGAAAAATATGTTTTTAAAGTTCAGTATTCGGGCGCGCCACGGTGGATCGATCATACAACGGGTTGGACATAGCGTGCCTAAATTTTCTAAGTCGTTTCATAAATTGGAATATATATATATATATAATATGCCATTCGAAAGCTTTTTTAAATGTAAGCAATAAATATTCTATTGCATTTTTGGCCTAGAGTTATAGTACTACTACTTATAGTACTACATATTATATATATGTATATGATCAGGAGTAAATGGCATAAAACTCATTTCATTGTATGGAAAGCAACATAAAACAGTAAAAGGGGGTGTGTTTCGTTCTGGGGTCTATTATAGCATGTTTTTGGCACTGTGTTGCAAATTTCCTTCAAAGACGCAATTTGCGCTTTTTTGCGGATTTTGAGTTACATCGAAAAAAATAATATGTCAAAAATGTGTCACTTGAGATGTGCTTAAATCTGAAATGCGTTTGACTATTCGGCCGGGTGATTATGTAACTCGCGACCGGTTTGCGACAGGCGTAAATTAAGCAATCAGTGCTGTCAAACGTCAATTTTGTATTAGTTTGACACTAGCTACAACGTCAAAATTGGTCAAAATTGGCGTTTGATAGCACTGATTGCTTAATTTACGCCTGTCGCAAATCGGTCGCGAGTTACATAATCACCATACGGGGGTCACCGTTTTGTTTTTTATTTACTTTGATACCCCTTCCCAGTCTTATGTATGTATGTTTATTTGGCTGTAATTTCCGTCAGTCTTTTATGAGTGCTTAATATTTTTTTTATTCCATTCTACCTACTTGAAACACCACCCCTACTGTCTACGTATTTTGTAGGAATACTTCAAATACCAAGGGCAATAAATTTTACCTAATCCACTTCCTCCAGAAACCTTCAGGCTGAAATGTAACCGCGATCCCAAATGATGGCCCACCGGGGTTTGTCCTGAAATATAGTGTAATACGATACCTGAAACAGATAAAGAGGTTATTTCGCAAGTATCTGTTACCCTTTACACCCTTTTTACGGGTATCAGATGGTTATTTCCTGTGTAAGAAAAACCGAATGAATTGCTTACAGACATTTGAGTTTGTTTGTGCTGTTCTTTTATCTTTGTATTACATTACCTAGCTAAATGTCCTGAGATAAGTAAAGAGATTGTTTTCGCCTGAGTGTTTTTTATTTGTTTATACATATACTATCAAAATCAAAAAAGTT
This sequence comes from Eupithecia abbreviata, assembly GCA_943735965.1. Taxonomy (NCBI): domain Eukaryota; kingdom Metazoa; phylum Arthropoda; class Insecta; order Lepidoptera; family Geometridae; genus Eupithecia; species Eupithecia abbreviata. The sequence goes on from OX030990.1 coordinate 10,227,405, forward strand.
TTATTTTAGACAAGTCGTATTTTTATACTATAACAATATTTTAATTATCACTTCAATTTGTCCACCAGTGGAAGAAGGGAAAAGAAACCACTAGTATGTTCATCTTATGTGTCTCATACATTTTATTTGCTTATCTATTGCATAAGTTTAACAAGAATAAAGTGACCAATTTGATCCTTAAGCTCGTTTGAGTTTTCGAGTTGGAGCAAAGCTCGTCCCAAGCTTTTTTATCATCTAGATAATCTGATATTTTTTAATAAGCCTTTTTACAAAGAATGTGTACTTATCACAATTTTTTAAAATTTATTTACCTATTGATAATTTATGCAACTCGGAGTTTTGCTGTAGAAGCTTATACCTTGCCCTTTAACACTTTGACTGCTGAAATCACACGGTTGTGTTTTCTACAAGTGACTAATATGCGTAAATCCACACTAGCGCAGCGGCTGAGAAAATACAGATCTGTGTGACTCAGCACAGCCGTAATATTTTTCGAACGAAACGCATGTGCGGCGCAACACAACCGCGTGTAGAGAGGCAGCACGATTTTTTTAGGTTAAAAAAAAAGATCGCATTTGTGGAAAAAAAACCGCAGTCAAAGTGTTAAAAGATACACGTATGTAGTCTAGTTGTGGGCACAGCGAGTTTAAACATAGTAAAAACTAATCTGTCTTCTGACCCTCTGCTCTCTGCTAATCCAAATTGATGCAAGTTCATTTATCAGACACGCTTGTCAGGTTTTCAGCTATCAAAAATGTATCCTTAATGCTACAAAGTTTTGTTGTTGGTAGGTAAGTATGCTTTAGAAAAAGGTTAGTCATTATCATTTACAAACTGGCGGTAGGTAGGTAGGTACTTCTGGGTATAGGCCTCCAAATTCTTGTTGTCACTTTGTAGTGTAGATTCTCAGATACCTAGGAAAAGGGTCGTTGGACCTTATCAGAGAAGGTTTTACGCGGAATTATTAGAAAATATTTTTATCATAATATCGTGCTATGGAATAAATTTAGTTAGTCTAAGCGTCACTAAGAAACAAACCGCTAACTGAATAAATTCTATCGAAACCCAATTACCCACGGAACGTCTTGGTGAATTATTGACTGCAATCAATTCGGTCAAGGCTCGGTGTTCTGCTGTTATATGAACGTAAATTCCTCAAAGCGATTTATTTTTACACGAAAGCTTACCTAAATTTTTACACGAAAGCTTACCTAAATTTTTAGACAAAAGCGTACCTAAATTTTGCGTATTATAAGATAGTAGGTATCTTATAATAGGCAAAATTTAGGTACGCTTTTGTCTAAAAATTTAGGTAAGCTTTCGTGTAAAAATTTAGGTAACTAAATTTTGCGTATTATAAGATAGTAGGTATCTTATAATAGGCAAAATTTAGGTACGCTTTTGTCTAAAAATTTAGGTAAGCTTTCGTGTAAAAATTTAAAAAAATATAAGATCTGTTTTAAGAAAAACCTTTTAGATTTAGATTAATTTATTCTACTCACTCATTTATTTTAATATATTCAGAAAAGTAGGTACATAAAATACATTTGGAAAAATCTTCCGTACATATACAATTTTATTACTTATTTCAAACGCATTTTAGCCTTCTAACTGTCTAACTTTACGGTCAGGTAATCTGAATACGACTGCTAAACGTAACGCCGCCGGGCGGGAGAACGACAGAATTAGTTCTGTCTGTATTATTATTATGTCTCTCATTTACCATGATCTCGGGCCATAAATTGACCCGGTCCTTTGGAAGGCTTGCGTGGGGCCGAAGCCAACAGCACAGAGGCCCTTTGAGAAGTTAATCTAAAGGCGATGGCTACACATAGCGGGTATCATCCTCGGGTGCACAATATGATACACCCAAAGATGGTATCCGCCAGGTGTAGAGACTATTGCAAAGAAAAATGAAAGAAATAAAACCATGCTATTGTGATGTATGGATGGACTGGGTAATCGGGCTATAGGGGAGATTGCGGACGTCTGCCATAAACAAGTCAATCATAATGTTAAGAAGAGCGGCAGACGGTGGCTTGCCGAATGCTGGATGGGTTCCTTAAAAAGCCGGAGTAAATTACCGGAGAGGAACAACATCGGCGCAAACGACTGAGGGTGTCGAGAGGTGCGGCCCCGATTTCACCATCACGAAGACTGCTCGTGAGCGGGTTTCCTCGCTATTACGCCATTAGACACTTCCACCCCCGAGTCTACATCCTAAGATGCATCTCTCGCGACTCCACTCAGACCGGCCAATGAAGGCAAGCAAGAGGTGGGGATCTGGTTCTCTTGGGATGCCACTCCGCAAGCGGAGACGAGAACCAGGAACTTCCCCGGGAGCACTCGGTACCCGTGGTGTCGCTACTCACCAACAGCTCGCCACAAGCTGCCCTGCGGGTTTATTATTATTATTATTTTGTTTATTTACCAGCTTAAAGATATTGTTACATAAAAAAGCTTAAAAATAACACGAAGGAAACCACAAAGGTTTGTATAGATGTGTTATTAGCTGAGAGTCAGCTGAATAAAATCTCATAAGTTTGACAATAAAGTTATTCAATTTCAGGCAATAAGATTATAAATTGGAATTAAGTAAGTAAATTGATCAGTAACTGAATCAAACCCCCATAATGATGTAGGTTCGATAAGAAGTGCGATCTAAGTTTATATTTTATGTTATTCCGACATAACGTTATTGTTCCTTCTCGAAAAAACGTTTTTCATGTTCTACAATAACGTTTTTTTTTTGTTCCAGATAAATCGATATCAAGATGTCAGCACCATCCGCTGACAGTACCGAAATAATCACAAACTCAGGCTACGGCAGCAGCGATGAGACCGCCAGCCTCCTAGTCACCGGCCCCGCCGTGACCGTCATCGTCCCAGCCAACGAAAACAGAGCGGTAAAGCCCGTTCTACAAAGACAAGACTGCACCACACACTTAAGACCACAACTTTCAGGCGGGCCGGGCAGCGAAGAGAGCGCCACATCCATCAGAGTAGACGACGCGACCAGAAGCGTCCCTGACATAGAGTTGCAATGCCGCGACCAAACAGACCGCCCTCAGACGCTAGTATCACCCGTAGCGACCTGCTCGCACCGAGGGTCAGTGACCACTTGCCAGCTAGTTCCACACTCGTACTCTAGATGTCGCGTTTGCGAACGAAGGCAATCCACGGCGCCAGTGTCCGCCCTGCAACTAGCGCGCTCTGTGTCTAGAGAGAGCGTGCGGTCGGCTTTGCACTACCCGTGTGGTTGTAGCTCGCTCCATGCAGTCAGTACGTGTCCGGTGATCCAACCCCCGGCTTTACTGCTCCCGACTACAAGTAACAGAATCATCCGGCAGAGTTCGCAGCCAGAATCTAGCGCATGCGCGGCGCACTGCCCTCACGCTCACCAGCACCCTAGCGCCTCTCTGCGGCAACTGAGGGAACCAGGAGATGGCATCGCTGGCATCGCGGCCGATTCACTCCGAATCAACGGGGGGATGCGACCCTTCAAACAGGTACGTTCTGAAACCCGTAGATGGCAGCACTGTCCATTGTTTTTCATGCTAACCTTTTCATTATTGGAATCGGTAAGGAGCTTTAAATTTACGATCGCTATGTGGGCAACGGAGGATAAAGCATACGCATGTTAATAGAAATTTGATTGTAATATTCATGAGATTCTCTACGTTCATGTAAAAACTTTTGTGCACTACCTTAAATGACAGAATCTTGAATAATAAGTCGATTACTCAGTCAAAAAAGTAAGAAACCTTAATGAGACACCACAAAAAAGGAAAATAGAAAGAAAACACTCTTTACACTTCTCAAATGCCAATGTATCTTAACAAAATTTGTACCGATTTTAATATTATACTTATTCTTGTAAATAATCTTAATAAAAATAATGGCTGTCATGTAAATATGTTCAAATTAGTTTTTCTTCAGCGCATTAGTAGAAAAAGTAGACCGCATTCATTAGGCAGACACTGATGTAATGTAAGACATTTGTACCCGACTAAGCTCTGCTTTTTACTGTAGGAATTAAGTTTCAAGACGTAGAGTATTCTCTACGAAAGCTTTCGTCGAAGAAGCTTTCGTCGAGAGAAGCTTTCGTCAATTAATTACAATTTACATCATCTCAGGTATCTACCTGAGATGATGTAAATTGTAATTACTTAGATCAAAAAGCTTTGGATGTTTTCACAAAAGGAATCTTCAAATCATCACCGATATCAAAATTTTAAATAATTAAGTTCAAAATGTTTCGTTCTTTACTTAACTGGTGTGTTGTAAGTGCTGTGTATTTAAGAGCTGGATGATCCTTTCTTGGGGCCAAATTGCGCAAAGAAATCGCTTCACTATGCTAATGGTATCCTCTCAGAATTAGCCGCATAGATATTATTAGGTTTTGCTTTTCTACTTGTCCATTCCGCAAGGATAAAGATAAAGATAATTTATTTGCATAAACATATTGTGTTAATGTGCCTATGTCCAGCAGTGGACTGCTATAGGCTGATGATGATGATGATGATGATTGTGTTAATAAGATGTACAAAAATTGAGATAAATGGCATGTAATGTCTCTGTTGCTAAAATAATAATTGTATTAATAGATGTTATCTCAAAAAAAAATATAATTTCTTAATAACAATAATAAGTCAGACATAATTCTATAAATTTTTAATGGAAAATTTATATTTTCATAGAATTTATCATTTATAAAGTCGTGAATCTTATAATGAAAAAATTCAATTAACAATATCTTAAATTTAGTATTTAATTCATATTATGTAAGATACCATTAGGATAGTGAAGAAATTGAGATAGTAAACAGAATTGTGCCCCAGGATTGTGGAAGTCAAATCAAATCGTTTGATTTGATTTGTGTTTTTCTTCAGGCTGGCCTGCTCCTATGTCCTCAAACCCTGTCGCAGACACGTCGAGCCCGGCTTCGGCGAGCGTTCACTGAAGCCACGGGAGATACAGTTACCTACGTTAAAACGGTTCGATCTCTAAACCATTGGATTATGCACCAATCGACTGTACAATCTCTTGAGAGGATGCTTGCTCGCTCATTCCAAGGTTGTACAGTTGGCTGCACAATATACACTTGAGTATTTTTGAATAATCACTTTTATTTGACTTCTGGTCGTTTCAAATATTCATCTTTCTCTGGTATTGCCTATCTAGTATTTTGAGATTCACGTGTGATACAGTGTAAAAAATCGATTTAAGATAGCAAAAACTTGCGTACTTGATGATCGCGTTTCATCTGTTAACAAGACATTTTTGCACAAAGTAGGTACTCTACAAACATCTGTCAACCAGACATCCTACCTACTCAAGTGTATACAAAATGCAGGCAACTGTATCAACATTGTAGAGCATGTTACTCTAGCTGCATGACAAATGACTAGATTGTACAGTCGAAATCACTGAAGTAATTCGTTAGGCAAATGTGACGTCCCTAGCTTCGATCAATGACCACCGTTACCCCCCACCCTGACACCCTGGCACCAAAGCTTGTCACGAAATCAATCACTGAATGAACACAGGTTCAATCACAAGCACTTAGAAATTGACTTAGTATGTCAAATTTCTGATCCACCACAGGTTAGCACATAGTTTGTTGGGAGTGATGAGGATTCGTTGTCATTGCTTCTGGTATCCATAACTCAGGAATACACAGCACCTACACAACCATGCTAATCATCCTCACTCGGGTGTAGGAGCCATGCACTTAGATTGATGAATAGATTGCACAGAAATGTTGCTTCAATTGAGCATTTGTTTACAAAAGGATCCTCAACGGTTTGATTTGGAGCAACAATAGCATTTTAGTTATTGTTGCTTCAAAAAGTGGACGTTGAAAGAAGTCCATATGATACAATTATCATGCCACTGGAACGTCCGGCCAAATCGACTAATATAGCCCTGTAAGAAAGTCAAGAAGGTCAACTCTCTCCAACATCATTACTGAACTGAGAAAAACTTAATGTTCTTTCGTGAATTATTGTAAAAGTCTCTAAGACATCTTTGGGGAAAAGTTTGAAAATCAAGCCTTGTAATTCATCAAACCCGGATAAAACATTTTTCGGCAGAACCTCCGGAAACTCTTATGCAAACTTGTGAGCCGTGATATTGGAGATTATTCTGCATCAAGGCACGCCATCAATTTTAGTGTCATCACGTGATAAAGCTACCCGTGATCGCGTGAACTTCAATTATCTAGTCTTTGAGGCTATAAAAGGTTATCGGAAATTCATGCTTTTTAAGGAATGGCCCTATGGCATGGCAGCAAGGAAATATTGACCGAATTGAAATTACTAATACAAGTTGCATTTATATTTCCAGCTATTAGTTTTTTAACAACACGATTAGGATCCTACTATTTGGCAAAGAATCTAAGAACCCATTCTGATAAACTTTAAGAAAAATAAAGACAACCAGATCTCGTCAACGTGAATAGTTTTCCGCGGGGACGACCTGGATGGAAAAATATCCAAAAAATTATTTCACAACCCAGCTAAACTCTAATTGTCATTAAGATACAACACGACCTATTTATTTATCGAGCTGGTTTTCCTGAATTAAATTATTCAACAAAGAAAGCTTATGATGTTGATAAGTCACATTAATTGTTCCAGTAAGTGTTTTTAACTATATCACAACGCGAGATAGAAACAGAGTTTAATCTACCTCGTATGTTCATTAAAAAAGCATCCTCATAGTCATCAACATTTTGACGACCGATGTGGCGCGGTGGGCGAAGGTCCGCCTGCGATGCAGAAGGTTGCGGGTTCGATTCCCGCCTCGGAATAATTGTATGTACGATCTGCAGATATTTGTTCCGTATTGTTCTTACAGTATATCAGTATTCTAGTACCCATAACACAAGCTCTGCTCTCAGATAATGCTGTGTGAATTGTCCAGCATTATTTATTTATTTATTTACTTACTATCTATATATATAAAAGAAAGTCGTGTTTGTTACAACACTTATAACTCGAGAACTGCTGGACCGATTTAGCTGATAATTGGTGGAGAGGTAGCTTAGAACCAGGAGTCTAACATAGGATACTTTTTATCATTTAAACAATTTGACACATAGATTTCCACGGGGGCGAAGCCGCGGGGCGCAGCTAGTATTAGATATAAGGACTTACTATACATAGCGCCTACTGGCCCCTATTGTATCTCATTTTAAGTGAACATTTTTTTTATGAGAAATAAACTTTAAACGTTATAAAGTTAAATTTCTCAGTGAGTGTTTTCGTAGGGCAATCCAGTTCAGTTTTAATTTAAACCTGACGCGATCTATTATTTCTGGATCGCTGTTCTAAGACAATGCCCGACGCAGACTCCTGCGGGAGCGAGATAAGTAACGAGCTAGACTGGCACAGGCGGGCAGACATTCAACTATAGATTACTTGTTAAATAATAAGTAACTACGAGAACGGGCAATAAATTCGCAAAGAAGTTTATTTATTTATTATTTCTTGTACTATAAATTACAGGGTTGATGTTACATTTTTGACTTATTTTGAAAAAAGCTAAAAATCATGATAACTTAAAAATGTTCCTCTTTTGCATAATGCACATGGGGTTGAGTATTATCGCAAATAGTCACCCCTATCACCTCCTAACGGGAATACGTCAAATTACCAATAACCCTGTATACGAAACATCATACTAGAAAATTATAGACCAAGGCGCTTAGCCCTAAAAAAAGTAATCTTCTAGCAAACTTTATTGGGAGAGAGAGATAAAATTATAGAAGTGGGTCTTCTTTGTCGTAGTCTTCATTGGTGAAGGTCGTGCCCGTCTTGGAAAACTTTCACGGTGACGCTGATGAACCGCTTCCACACCATTCTGTCTTCGGCCTTTCTCAGGGCTGCTGGTCAAGTGAGTGTCGTTATTGTCTTAATTTGATCAGACCAGCGCGCGGGTTGATAGAAGTGGGTATATGTGCATCTATACTAATATTATAAAGAGGAAATGTTTCATTTTTTGTTTGTTTGTTTGTTTGTAGTGAAAAGGCTCCGAAACTACTGGACCGATTTGAAAAAATCTTTCACCGTTGGGAAGCTAAATTATCCGCGGTGAACATAGGCTATTTTTAAAATTAGAATTTGAATATAACGCGAGTGAAACCGCGGCATACAGCTAGTTAATAATAAAATAGGACAAAAGATTAAATTTTAATAATAATCTCTTTCTAGGTTGAGCCAGTGTTAAGACTTCTGTGTGTCAGCGGATTTATCTTATTAAGAATAAGAATAAGAAAAAATTTATTGTCAAATTGTTTGAATCATAGTTACATGAAGGTCTTATAATTAAAATATAGTATCAACAATTTAATCCTATTCGGACATACAATATATTTAACCATTAAATGTCAAATATTTGCATTTCGAAAGAGAAAACTAAACAAATTATTTTATTATAATAACTCAAATTAGAATAATATTTTTTATTGTCTTTTCAAGCTTAACACGACGATAAAGTATTTTGTATTGTATTAAAAATATTTTGACTATAAAATTATTGTGGTAACCTTAAATTTTTTTATGTCAACAAAATAATGCATAAAACTACAGAAAAAACCATCATCTTAAATATATAAAAATAAATAATATCTAACAAATTAAATAATTTCTTATTTTATCACGACAAAGAATGTAAAGAAATTTGATTTTACAATTATAATTATAAATTTCCCTCCTTCCATTCAACATTATCAGAACCAATTCCAATTTCGCGAAAACACAAACTTCGTTACCTGAAATTGAAACACCTAATTGCCACAATATAATTAATTTTCTCATATACAATTAAATGGTTTCAGCGTAGGCAGGTTTTGGCATGAAAGCCACGTGTTTCCCTTTCTATAGCTTTGTAATGTTAATGCATATAAAACCTACTATGTACCTATATACACCGTCCATGCGTTTGTTTTATTTGAGTGAATAAAACACTACAATAATTCAGACTGTATCTTTTTAAAAATTGAGATGTAAATCAGTCGACTTGAAAAATATCGAGACTTCGATCTTTATCGAGCTGGCAGATAACGTGTCTATGAAATATTGAACTTTTTCATAAAATTATAAAAATTAGTAATTTGACGGAAAATGTGAATTTCATAGACGCTACTGCGCCCTTGAGCTTTCAGATAAGCAAAAGGGTGGTATTAAAGTCTCTGAGTGGACTGTTTGCGCTAACACAATACCAAAAATCGTATTACATATTAGTAGTACTATACAATACATACGAATTTTTTTCGTAAATGACTTGCCAAATTTGTTCTGCCAAAATTCCATGAATCACTCACATAGCATTCGAAAACTATAATAAATAAATAATACTGGACAATTCGCACAGCATTATCTAGCCCCATGGTAAGCAGAGCTTGTGTTATGGGTACTAGATAACTGATATACATAATACAATATATTACATCGATATTACTTATTATATTACTTGTTGTATTGAGTTATATATATATATGTATATTTTTTTTTCTGCAAATTTAATTGAATCTATGTTCCATACTCTGACAAATTGTTATTTATATATTTTAATAAGTATTTAAAATTGTATTTAATTGTTAGTGTGTACTTACATAGATTTTTACTATGCGACTTGTAAATATTTTCTTTTACCAATAAAATGACTATCTGACTATCTGATAGATATTTTTTATTATACATAGAAAACGACCAGAACACCCGGAACAAATATGCAGTACGTACACACAATTGTTCCGAGGCGGGAATCGAACCAGCAACCTCCTGCGTCGCAGGCGGACCTTCGCCCACCGCGGCACATCGGTCGTCTAAGTTGTATAATCGAGTTTGTATGAAACCATTAGATCGTTACTATGAAAAGTAGTTTGTTCCACTATCAGGGGGATAATACAATAGTGGCTCATTATCCCAATAATAACAAAATTACTTGATCACATAATTAAGCAAACGCTTCCACTTTCCAACAGAATATTTTGCTTTATTTGACATATGAAATACTCTGCTTATTTAGGTTGGCTCAAGATGATAATTAGATTGAGAGCTCTGTGTTGGAAAATGTTGTTTTAGGCTGATTACGGGAATTCTGTGTTCTCATTTAAACAATATTAATATCCACTTCCCCTCGATATGAAGCACGTGACCAACGATTCTGATATTAAAAACATGCGGTAGAAAACATTAGTCTCGATTCTTCATCATCACTATCGTTTATTATAAATATAAGTACGTACATACCTATATATACTGTTGGTGTACCTTTAATAAATAAATCAATCACATGGTCGTGACGGTCGCGGCGTAAGAATCGACCACTGTAACTGAGTCTTTGGATGTCGTAATAATCGACTCATGAAAACTTCTAAAGGAAGGGCAGCAGGTTTCTTCTGATTTTTATTCCAACTTCACTGCAATTACATACCTTCGCCAAACCGCCAAGCGTAGTGATTATGTGGTATTTTACAAAGATTATGGTAAAACCCCTCATGCACCCCGCATGGGGTGAGGTTTGGCCATGCTTGCCGGGTCAGCTAGATTATAATATTCAAATGAATTTAATAAAAACAAAAGACGATCGCGCCAGCTTTGAATAACTGAGCTGTTGTTGCCTTCCTCAAGTACCTACCTGTCCAACACCTACTTGCATCGCCTACCTTTGCTTGCTTGGGTAGCCACCTTCAGCAGTACACGTATGTATGTGTGCTGTAGAGGATTCTAGCCCGAGATTGTTTATAACCTACATTACCTACTCATTGTTGGGTAAACACAACCTTTGGCTTTTGCCTGCCTCTATCTAGCATTCTTTGCAATACCTGTGTATTTATGCAGGGTGTCCCATAACATTGTGTACTTAGCCGAAAGTGGATAATCTTTGTATTGTATTTATGCAGGTTGTTACGTAACATGTTTAGCCGAAAGAAGAAGTTCAAAAGTTGGTCCTCTCAGAGTTTTGGGCCCTGAGGTGATAAACTTATGAATGAATAAAGAATAAAGAATTTATTTATAGCCACACACAATAATAAACAATTACAAAAAAAAGGAAAACACAATACAAAACAACTTAAGTAGTAGGGATTTAAACTTTACATAATGTAATGTGGTAGTAGAGTCCCAAGTATAAGAATAACTGAAAGGTGCATTGTTTTAAAGTTTATCCTCTAGATAAAACTTTTGAAACTATCATGGTTATTAACATCAAAGTGGGTAGGATGGTAGTGGTAGCGTTCGAGCAAAAGACAAAAAGGGAGATAGATCGGTATACAATACAATACAATACAAAAATTCTTTATTGTACACGATAATCAAATTAATCATTACAAAAATACAGTATATGCGACAGGTACAATAATGGGCGGCCTTATCGCTTAGAAGCGATCTTTTCCAGGCAACCTTTGGATGGAAAGAATTATATGAATTTAAGAAAAGGCAGGGGGTGTACCACAGTTTATCTAAACAAGAATACTAAAAAAACAAATAATAAATATTACAAATTCCAAAATAAATAATACACTACTTAAATACATAAATAAATAAATAGTAAGTACCAATTATTCATTCTTTTGGCAGGAAAAACTCCTTGACGTGAGCTTTAAAAACAGGCAAGGATATAGTTTTTCTAATGGATTCTGGTAGTGCATTCCACAACCTTATGGCCTGGATGGAGAAGGATTTGTCGTAGAAACTGGTTTTATGAGGTGGCGGTATGTCTGCCAACAAAAACTTTCGCAGTGTTTCAGTTATTCGGTGAACATGGCGCACGAAACAAAACGAATTATTCCTTTATAAACGACTTTTGATCCTCTACCTCTGGGTCTGGAATCATCCCCTTTTAGCTTAGTAGGTAGTAGATACAGACCATGTTTCGTGACACCTTTTTTTTTTTTAATATCTTTATTTATTGATGGAGTTTTGTCACAAAGTGACTATGTCACTCCCATATGAGATCAATTCTTTATATTACAAACATGGCAAAATATATATATACACTTAACAAAAAAAAAACAACAATAACGTTTGCCACATGACATTGCATCGTGACACCTTGTAGAATGGAGTTGTAAATGACGTCATGAGAGATGTCGTCATTCTCAGTGACTTGGAAGATGTCGTCAGTCTAGCTAGATTCATCTGTTTCAACGGTTCAGACCAAAATTTTCCTCGTCGTAAAATAATTTTACAGCTCCCAGGATTTCAGAAGCAAGCGCCATAATTTTCTCGAATCCGAGTCCTCTTCACTGTTCTTTAATTCTCTGGCCATCTCCCAAAGGCCGAGAAAACGTCGTTATTTTCGAATTATGCAAGCTGTCTCAGACAATTCTACTTGTAATGTACTGAGATAAATGTCGTAGCGAGAAGAATTGTACTCTAGAGTGCAATTTCAGACGTAGCATAAATTGGGGTCTTGAATTTACTGCTGCGTTATAAAGCCATAAGGTCCATTACTTACATATATATAATACACACTAATGTGTGTATTATATATATGTAAGTGATACACACATAAGCATATAAAATTATATACACACCGTATATGTGATATCATGCATCCCATGAGAACACCAGTCTCATGAGTCTGGGAAACAGGGGACCCCGACATAAAAACATATAAAATAAGTGAAGTAAAGTTTAGATAAGCCTTACTTCGAAAATCAATTCACAAACACATTAGTTTGTGAATTTATTTTCGAAGTATAGCTATTGTTGTAGAGATGGCCTCTATTTGACTTTGACCGGTGAGGTGAAGAGCCCATACCGGATTTTTTGGTCTGTGCCGTATTGACCCAATCAAAATAAGAAAGATTTGATGACCATTATTTTTTTTCTTTCGCAATCAATCAACCTAGGGTCGCCATGACACGGCCAACATGAATACCTATAACCAATATTTTCGAAATAGTTGAACTAGTTTTACTAACTTGCTGAGTATTTTGACGTATTAATTCACAAACGTTTCTTTATTAGATATTCTATATATAGGTAAAATCTTCATTATACATTCGAAAGTAATATTGTCTCTATGACGACCGATGTGGCGCGGTGGGCGAAGGTCCGCTTGCGACGCAGGAGGTTGCGGGTTCGATTCCCGCCTCGGAACAATTGTGTGTACGATCTGCAGATATTTGTTTTGATTGTTCTGGTCGTTGTCTATATATAAAAAATATGACAATAAATGAGTTAATAGTATAAAACGATGTCGCTTCCCGGTGTCTGTCTGTCCCTATGTATGATTAGATCTTTAAAACTACCCAACGGATTTTGATGCGGATTTTAAAAAGATTAGTAGAGTAATTCAAGAGAAATGTTTTTAGACCATTTGATACATTGATTTCAACGCGAACGAAGCCGCGGGGCGCAGGTTATATTATAATTATTATATATTAGCCCGGGGTGTCCCACTGCAGGGCAAAGGCCTCCCTCCCCTTCTTCCACTCATCTCGGTCCTCAGCAAGGAGAACCCACTCCTTATTGTATAGATCGAGCTCATCCCGCCATCTCCGCCTAGGCCTTCCTCGTGGCCGTTGTCCGTCCGGGACCCAGTCAGTGGCGATCTTCGCCCACTGCTGGTCTGACATACGCCACACATGTCCAGCCCAGTCCCACTTGAGTTTGGCGGCTTTTTGGGCAGCATCGGCTATTTGTGTTTTGGAGCGCAGTAACGTGTTTCTAACGCGTCTGTAAGTCTGACTCCCAGGATACTGCGCTCCATAGCCCTCTGGCACACCCCGAGGCTGAACTTTTGGCTCTTCGTTAATGACCAGGTCTGTGCACCGTATGTGAGGATTGGGAGAATGCACATGTCCATGAGCTTCCGTTTTAAGGACAGTGGTAGCGTGCCTTTCATTAGGTGTTTCATGGACCAATAGCTCTTCCAAGCGTTTTCCGTGCGTCGTGCAACTTCTTTATATTGTCTCGCCTGGAAAGAGACTATTTGGCCCAGATACAGATACTCATTAACATGTTCAATCGTCACACCATCAATATTATATATATTATAATAATTTATGAAATCTAACTATGTGATAAAATGTTGAGTTTCACGTTTTTATATAGGTCAGCAGTTTGATGGATGTTTTGCAATTCAAACAACCTAACAAATTAAAATGGCGGCAAATATTCGCACAAAATGTTATCTGAGATTGAAATCTAACCAAACGCCGCTAAATTTCAAAACTGATCGAATTTTATGTCGGCCGGCATATTTTATTGTAACTTTGGTGATAACGTTTTTGTATTTTTATTGTTAGGAAAAAATTTCATGTTGAAAAAAAAAAAACAAAAAAAAAAATATATATATATAAGTACCTATGGATATAAACGGGTATTTATCGCGTCTATGAACCTATTTTTTGTCCAATGATATAATTTTACAAAAAAATATGTACCTATGTAATGTCTTTGCGACGCCTATCCTACCTATAATTGGCTATAATATATTATGTGAAAATTGCGAAAAAAAACAAATTATAAGGGTTAGGTTTTCTTAGGATTATCACAAAGAAAAGATCATACCTCAGAATATTACGCCAAACAGCGACGTTTGATAACATAATAAGATGCCACGATAGGTATTATGTTTTATCTTAGTATTGCTTATCTATTACATTCTTGTAGGTACCTTACTTTATGATTGCGGTTAGCACCAGATGCACTATCACCCACCAATATTGCCCAGTGTATGTCATGGCAAAGTTCCAAATAACCACAATGGACCAGCAGGCTAGAACTTTGTCAGAGTAAATTATGGTTTGGCCGCGGACAATACGTTCCAATACATTGAACTAAATCGGAACCTATCGGACGGTATGATCGATTTGATGTGTCAGGTTTAAATATGGTTTCCGGTGCGGTTATTATGTTCTAATGGATATTTCAGTAGGAGCCATTTGCTTTTGTGCTAGGGTGATTTAATTACGAGGTATTACAATCGATTACCAGTATCTACTACGAGTTTTTTAGTAGATTTTATGAGTTCGTTCCCTAAATCGCATGCTCAGCGTGGGGATTGTGGGCCATCATATGATAGAAGCCAATAAGGCGCGATAATTGATCAGTGGGAGGCCTGTCTCCAGCCGTGGACCCATTTAGGCTGTAGATATATATATATATATTATTATACTAGCTGCGCCCCGCGGTTTCGACCACGTGGAAATCTGTGTCAAATTTATTTACCTTCCTCTTGAATCACTCTATTGCTGAAAACTGCATTAAAATCTGTTGAGTAGTTTAAAAGATCTAAGCAAACATATGGCGGAAACGACTTCATTTTATAATATTTTCCTACAGATTATATAAATATAATATGAAATTCCACTTGTCTCAGTACTTATTTTTTAAAACCAGGAAGGTTTTAAAAAATAATTATTAATAAAGTTAAAAATAAAGATATTAAAAAAAAAAAATTGAATTTGTTAGATTTTAGGAAATATATGAAAACCATAACAAGCGATAAACAAGAATGATTGGAATAAACAAAATAAATAAATAAATACGGCAATCTCGTCGCTGTTCAACGAAAAAATAAAGAAACTATTCTTCATATAAATAAATTGACTGCCAATATCTTATTCATTCATAGAGATAAGACCAAGCAGTTGCGCTCCACTCTTTTTCAGATAGGTACCTATTCACCCCACCATGTTATTCCAAGTGGACAAAAACATTCAAAATAGACGTCAATCTGAAATTCATGAGTTAACCCATCGGGTCGTAAATACTTAAAACGGTAAATCGCAGGGTTGTCCACTGTCTCAATCCTTTTAAAATTTAAGCATAGGATCAAACCAAAAACAGTCATTTGATTATTCGGTTTGATAAATATCCTTTGAGGGTTTACGAACTGTGAATTAATTATATTAACAAAAATATGGCTGTTTTAATCGACTTCATAATATGAATGTTGATGACGATAAAGATGTATTTATTTGGTTATAAACAGGTTACGAACAATAATATAAATCATATTTTATACTTGTTATATATACATATTTAATTAAGGAACACATACATAAATAACAGTATAACTACGAGTACTTCTAATGCAATTTTATTTATGAGGTAATTATTAAGGTGTTATTCATTTGACTGTATTTTTATGATACCCCAGGATCCGTATTCCGTTATTTTGTGGGAACATAAAAAAGCGGCTAAATACATATAGGTATACATAGGTACCACCGGGGTAAACGTGTCTTGAGTGGAGACCGCAACTCGGCAAACCTAGTAGCCCGCCGGCCAGGTGGGATGACGACCTGCAAAGGACTGCAGGCAGATTCTTGATGCGGCAAGGCAATGATGATTGATGAGATGATATACAAAGAATGTCAACCTCATATGTACAGCATAGTACTTTACCTCTACTCCGTTGGTAGTCCAACAAAAATCTATAATATCGGTGAGTTTTATGTTTTGATTTTGTTTTGTCAAAGGAAGTTATTAAACAAACAAATCTGACCCACATTGAAGCCACGAAAGGGGAACAAAAGTTCATAGAAAATGCGAAAACCCACTAATAAAATTGAAAGCACTGTAACATCTTATAAGAAAAGTGTTATTATGTAGGTTAAGATATGGGACCTCCTATAATTTCCGTTTAGTACGGTAGAGCAATTTCATTACCTCTATCTCTGGCTTATATCTGATTTATTGGAAAGCTAAAAGAACAGAGAAAGGTTATCATTACGATTGTTAGGAGTCAGGAAAAAAGCAAAAAAAGCTTTCCCAATAGACCTAAATGAGGCAGGCAAAGCAATAATTCATTGGATTCATTTAGAACTAGAATTTAAAAATAAAAATAATAAAAATTAAATAAAATTATTTTATTTCGGACTACTACAGATCCATAATTTGTTAGTAATGATCTTATAATAAATGTTAGTAATTCTTACGAATTAAAATTAAATTAAATTGAAATGAAAATTAAAATGAATAGTAATAAATTAAAATAAGTTAAAACAAATCAAATTATATCATCAATAAAAATTTAAATTAATCTAATTACATTTCTTATTGATTTCCGCCATATTGGCGAATCAATCCTGCCCGCTACAATATGTAAAAATGAAGCAATTTAGCTGTTTTCTTTAACTGAAGTCTCTGGCAAACAATTTACAGGTAGCTCAAATAATCCATATCAATACCAGTCGGAAGCGTCCCCAAGATGCTGGCTGCATTGCCTCGCTGTATGACAATGCTGATGCGTTCCGGGATAGGCACCAGCTCTTCAGTCGCGCGTCATATCGTAGGATTTTTTTGAGAGTCGCGATGATAACGTCGCTAACAGCCTAAAATGCGAACCTTATTCAAGCTGACTGGTACAAAAACTACTTTTTGTTAGCTAAGTGAAGAAACTTGTCAGCAAAACCTTTATAATACGAGTAAAACCAAGTCGTTACGTTTTAATGACCTAGGAACGAAACGGTCTGGCTGGCATTTCTAGGCCATTAGGTAATACCTGCCTGCTTATAATTCTAAAATACCACTGTTTGTTTACAGTGAAACAAAGCTATCGATTTGGGAAACGATTACGTAAAGCTGTGTGTCCACCACATCGGAATCGAAATCGTATGCAGCGTACGTGGTTGGGTTTTGTCCCAAATAAATCCTGTTTTGTATTTATATTTATTCAAAAGAATTATATATATTTTTAAAGATATAACCTACTACAATAGAGTAATTAACATTATATATAACAAGCATATTAATAACTGACAAAAATTTATAATCCACAAAATATTACGATAATTCCCGGGAAAATCCGATTACCAGGAATTCCCCGGAATAAATCATACCGCGTACGCTGCGTACAATTCCGATTGCGATGCGGTGGACGCATAGCTCAAGGAGGTAGTTATATTGATTGTGTTGTGGGTAGCCTTTGAAAGAAATTATTCATGATGGAGTTCATACAGAAAGTTCTTTATGATCGATATACCAAGTCGCGTAGCCCTGTGCAGCTTGTCCACTCCGGTGATATCCAAGAGTATATTATACTGGATGATCATAAAAAACCGTGTCTTCGACGGTACAGTCAGCTGCAGTTTTAACCCTTAACTACCTACCCGCGGTCTCACAGACACCAGCTGTAATATTTTTGTGAATTACGAAGTGAGTGCTCATTGTAACATCTCGTGCGTCTATGTATCTTTTCCCCGCTATCCGCAGCATCGCGCCTGCGCTTGTCGAGGTCACAATTGCGCGCGTTTGGTTTGGTGAGTCAAAAACATTTGTCAGCGGTCAGAGCGACCGCGGGTAGGTAGTTATGTGACTTTTTTTCATGAAATGATTTTTATTATTTTAGTGCAACTGGCTACTGACGATCAAAATATTGTGCGCTGGTTGAAGGAAGACCCTTCCAATGATGAGGAATTACCAATTGGAGACTGTAGTATTGTGGAGATAGACATAGGAGATGATTTTCTGATGGAAGAGTTTCGCGAGTCGGATTCCGAAATTGATGGTGAATATGAAGCATTTTTAGCGGAAGAAAGTAAATATTTTCGGCCCCAAAGGTCTTGTCGAAGCAATCCTCATCAGATGATGACGACAATATCCCATTAAAAGATTTGAGTTGCAGGCAAAGGAAGTTTTTTTTTTTTGGCAATAATCGCTTTTGTTGGTCGTCTTTACCACCGTCCTATCGGACAAAAACATGAGAACATGAAAAGAAAGCAGATTCAAATTCATGAAAAAGCTGGCTCAACAGCTTTTGAGACCACACATGAAGCGTAGAGAATTGAATTCGTCCATACAGCGGGATATCAAACTTTCTCTTCGTCGGGTATTGCAGCTCAATGCAGAACAGCTTCCTGCAGCTGCTGGAAGTGATGCTGGTGCAGATAGGTTGGAAACTCACAAGACCTGCTGTGTTTGTGACCCTAAGAAGAAACGCAAGACCCAATACTTGTGTTTTCATTGCAAGAAAGCAATTTGCCTAGGATGCGCAAACATGTTGTGTATTTACTGCCGCGAAAAGCTGTAAAGTTCATGACATGCAATTTTATAAAAATAACTTTTTTTATATTGATATTACTGTGTTGTTGTATAAGTTGATTCCTGAATTTATAGAAATTTTAAAGAGAAGTTCGTAATTTTTTTTACTTTTGTTGTAGATCTCATTTTATAAATATGTAGATTTTTTATGTTATTTCTCAGGTCTTAGAAGAGATTTTTGTTTAGTGAAGAAACCATGTTGATTTTTTATATTTTTGTTACTTTAATATAAATAAAAAACTTATTAAAATATACGTTTTATTTCCAATTATCTCCCACTGCCATAGATTTCTTTTGCTGGAGCGATATATCGCAGACGTCTCACAGACCGCGGGTAGGTAGTTGCGTGACTAAAATAGAGGGTAGGTAGTTAAGAGTTAAATATGACTGAATCGTATAGTAATTGTGAGAATGTATAATACCGCATTCTGACGAGAACAATGACTGCTTTGTATGAAAAAAGTAAACGTGGACTTATTTGAAAAGTTCCGAGTAAACATGTATTAACTTGGGTTTCTGTATCACTTATTATCACGCTTGAAAGCCGCAACACACAGAAACCGTGGTCGGGCCGGAGGCGAAGGCGTGCACCGCACCGCCCCACCGCCCGGCGATGTACTCGTATGTGTAGTCTTTCGTATAAATTCGTCTGATAGAACCCTTCGCGTTCGGTCCGGCCACGGCTTTGAAAATCAAATGACCACTTCTCCGCGCAGATAGTCGACGTGACGTTACCTACGTAGCGTAGTGCGTGGTGATCAAGAGGGTATTTAGGTGACTAAAGGTACAAATCCGAGATAGGCTGCAGACTGCAAACGCAACACTGAATTTGACATTGCGGCCTGCCATCGCTGCGCGCCGCGGCCAGCATAAAGATGCATAGAAACAAGTAGGTAGTGTCGCTTGCAGCCTGCAGTTTGCGGTCTGCGGTCAATCTTGGATTTGCACTTTTACCGAGTGTAAAGGTGCAAATCCAAGATTGACCGTAGATCAGCAGAAGTAGAACAACTTTACTGCTCCACTTGAGCAATTGCAGTGATATCCTCAGAACACTCAAGCACTAGTAGCACCTTTAAATCTACAGCCAGTTTTATATTCTCCGACTAAGATTTGAGTGGCTATCAAGTCATAACTTTTATTTTCAATGCTGGACGTTCATTTCAGCGTCGTTTAGTCTAGTATAAAGATTAAGTCATATCTATTTTGAAAGTTGAATTAAAAATTATTACAGTTTTAGTGACCTAATAAAGTGCTAGTAGAGTTTTTATCGCGTTTAGACATCCCATGACCACGACGTTTATAAATCTGTTGAAACGTTGGGAAAAATAGGTAAATAAACGCGATAAAAACCAGTTAAATTAGTACTACTTAAATATGTGTCCAGATCGCGTAAATAAAAAATATTAATTTTAACTTAAATTTAAGAATTTGTTCAATATTTACTACTTTTTCTCCCGGACAAGCACATCGTCGCATCTCTGAGTAACAAGCCACCAAAGCAGACTGCTTCGCCAGCAGTGAAAGTGTTTAGGAATATTACTTGTTACTAGGCTTTATTAAAATTCATGCCTACTGTAGTAACAAGGGTCATGGTATCTTTTGTAATACCTACTTATGCCCTACGGGATACTTAACCCTATTTTCGGGGATGTGGGTATATTTGGGCAGCGTCAATGAACTTGGTGGACAATCTTTTATTATAATCCAGAAGGTCTTCTTGACCCTGAGTTTATTTTTCTTTTGTTTTTTTAAGGGCACTGTGCACTATAAAAGCATGGAGATACAGATCAAATATTCTTCATAAACAAAAATAAAAGTAAATATTCGTAATAACAGTAGTAACACTTTCTTTGTATAGGAACATGCAAACAAAGTGGAATAATACAAAAACATAACATTATAGAATAAATCGATGGCAGTTATGTAGATAGCGACATCTACATATTCGATATTTTTCAGATAAATTGTCAAAGCACTGAAGTAAAGGCCTGCAAACACAAATGACAGTTTGTACTGCTAATTTTTTTTTTAAATTCTATTGTAGTCGAATTTACGTGCCAGATTGTCTTTATTATTTTGAAATTGCAATTATTTTATACCTACTTATAGATTAGCTCATTTTATCGCAAAAATGCAGATATCAGATGTCCATATCTCAACTTTGCTGGCATCGAATATATGACTACCATCTTTACATATCTATCATTCTGTAAAGTCTGCAATTTCTCTGCCTCTGATTTTTGTTTAAATAAACATGAATAATATTGTGTAGACTGGTAGTTCAAAATAGGTCAAAGTAGTTCAGTGAATTCTGCACCGTTTTTCTTTTCACAATTCCTTTTATTTTTGAAATCTCTATTTTTCTTACACAACTAGATCTGTAGTTTTAATAAAAGCTGTAAACGAGTAAACCGTCTTAGCTCCCAACGCCATCTGCCGCCGTAAATCCGCATTATGTTTTTATTGTAACCTTCTTTTTTACAACAACTAGGAAAGGATATCTCAACACATTTCTAGAAGAGCTGGACCATTTTATTGAAAGTGGGTTCTAGTTGTAGGGGAATAGATATCACTTTTGTTAAACAGAGGATGCTATCACCGTTTTAGGTCCGTATTATGAAAAGCTTGCCATCAATATTTGCTTGAGTTGGCTGTTCTATAACTAATAAGTCACTCAAGCTTAGATTTACGATTGATTAAACTTTTATAATAGGTACGGCCTTAAGTCAGGCTTTTGATTTTCATACCAGTACGAAAGTAAAGTACCTACCGAAGATCCTAGATTCAACTCAACAATTTGAGAACATAGGCATAAGAGTGTCAACAGCTCACTGCAAATTCCAACAACTAAAAATATCCTAGCATTCCTAGATTAAACTCAACAAATTGAGAACATATGCATATATACACATATATTATGTATATAGAGTTAACTACGTCAAGTCTTCACGTCATCCATACCGCAATGCTTGAAAACGAAAGTTTTCAATCAGTGCGTCCTACCCGTTATGACCTACGGAGCTGAGACGTGGACACTCACGATAGGGCTGGTCCACCAGTTCAAAGTCGCTCAGCGAGCTATGGAAAGAGCTATGCTCGGAGTTTCTCTGAAGGATAGGATTCGTAACGAATACATCCGACAGAGAACCAAGGTTATCGACATAGCTCAAAGAATTAGCAAGCTGAAGTGGCAGTGGGCCGGCCATATCTCGCGAAGAACCGACGGCCGATGGGGCAAACGTGTTCTTGAGTGGAGACCACGACTCGGTTAACGTAGTGTAGGACGCCCTCCGACCAGGTGGGATGACGACCTGCGAAAGACTGCAGGTAGATGCTGGATGCGGCAAGCTGAAGACAGGGCGCTATGGCGCTCATTGGGGGAGGCCTATGTCCAGCAGTGGACTGCTATAGGCTGATGATGATGATGATAGAGTTAACAGCTTTCCTGCATTAAAATATAAATCTTGCTGACCCTCAATGCAAACTGAAAATAAGACAATTATCGCGAAACAACGCTACAATTAAAAATCTACAAGTATTATAGACCTATACCAATTTAGTTGTTAGATGAAAAGACTTGATTGCACACTTAACTTCAAAACCCCACAAAAAGAACAATTTAAATTTACCCAGCCCGCGAGAAATTAATACCAAAATTAATATTGTATTCCGAAAGTGGTCAGGCTTTTCCCTGTACCAGAACACCTCCTATAACTTTAATACCATTTGGGCAGTCCAGGAGTCCATCCATTTAGATTAGGTAGGTAATAAGACGTAAAATTTTATAGCCACAGGCGTTTCCTTCCGTGGAAAGCGTCAATGATTTGCTTTGAAAAGATTCGTAACCATTTATGACACATATGTATGATGTAAATTGACAGGTAAATAATTCGATGCAAATGAGGTTTTAGATGTCTATCTATCTAGATAATCCTTTATTTATAAAACGTATTATCTAAAACAGTTTAGTAAATATGTACACGAAACAAAGCTTGGTTGCCTGGAATCGTTTTGTGACATTCTAACATGAATAAGCTTTGATTCTTTAATGTCCTCACTTTGTTTTTTTGCCTGTGTTAGGTATGTAATTTGAGCGTACATAATATGTTAAATATGTACGGATTTACAATAATCAGCAATCTCATCAATTACTAAATACCTACATATGCGATATCGATCGATAAGACGCGACGTTTTCTCTTTACATTGTTGTATTTTGAGTGATTGTAAAATAAAGCGAAAAAGAGTATCTATCTGTTCTATATAAATCTAATCAGCGTTTGAGAAACCCCCAGTAGGCAACTTTTTCAATCTAATTCGATACCTTGTAAGGTACATCTTGTGATCTTTTAGTTCCACGTAGTAAAACATTAGCCGCATGAGTTTGCGTCTAATCTGTTATCGGATGCCAATCACACATCGTTAGTGTTCGTGGCCATGGTTTCTTTCAAAGTAATAACAACCTTAAAGCTAAAACACATAGTCGCTTGTCGCTCGACTAGTGTCGAAGGTTTCTTCGATATATCATTCGACAGTATCAATAACGTGATTAAAGTTTCAGTTTGAAGGACCCCAGGGGATCGAAGTATCGGTGTTTAGCTTTGAAACATGAGAATGAAAATACATAAACGAAAAGGTACAAAACTGAAACAACGCTTGTTTATAAGAAACACATTGCGGATGGTTTTATTTGATAGCATTTAATTTTTAAATTGTATCGCAGACGTTAGGTTATATATTAACCGACGAAACGAATAACAAAAGAATATTTTATTTTATTTTATTTTTATATATTTGGGAAACAAAAAGCTTATGCTACAATTAATAGTACATTTAAAATATGAGTAAATGAAGCTAACACAGTTTCCGCTTGTAGTACGCAAATAATAACTGATTACAATAATAATATGGTAAGTACAGAAGAAAAAAAAAATAACGTGCCAATTTAAATTTTCAGAAACTTCTATGTATGTTCGGTTGTACGAGTATGTATTTTTTTGTATGTGTCATCGTAAATTTTCTGTCAATTGTGGACCAATTAGGAAAATCCTTTACTATTTATTGTATGGTTTCAAAAAATGTATATATTCCTGAGGGATCATTAATTATTTGTCCTGAAAAACTTAAAAACTATGTAAATGCTAAGGAAATTGAAATCGGGTTTTAGATTTTCAAAATATTAAATAATTTGTATTTAATATTTTCTAAATGATTGATAGATAAGCTACTTTGGTTTTCCTTCAAAACAAAATATGAAAATAATGAATATTATCAAATCGCATTACATTTAAATGAACATGTAAATTGGGTAGCAAACTATCACTCTGAAGAAAAACTGCAAGTACTCATTCTACGTTTCGGGATTCATTTACTAAATTATATCAATCGAAGCTTTAGTAATTTAATACTAACGCCGTTGAAATCGAGACTGAGTTTTATTCAATCTATATTACTGCAGCAGAACTTGGTCTGAGTAATCGCTCGATTAAACTGAATCTAGGTCTTCATTGAATATTAAAACTAACTTGGGTTCATCCAACTGAGATTATAAAGGTAAAGTTTGCGAAGATAATGTGTTTGTGCTAGAACTTTTGAACGGATCGGGCTGACATAATTTCATAGATGTAATTCTATAGATCAAAGTATTTTGGCAGCTGAGAATTCTTTTGGGATTTTTCGCGCACATAAAATATATACTTTGACTTCCCTTCGTTAAATTAAAAGAGGAGGTAATGAGGTGTTTTCTTTAAAAAAAAAAAACGAGCCAAGTCGTTGACTGAAAATACGACCGATGCGGCGCGGCGGGCAAAGATCCGCCTGCGACTCAGGTGGTTGCGGGTTCTATTCTATTGTATTAAGTATGTTAGTTATCTAGTACCCATAACTCAAGCTTTGCTCAGCTAGGGGCTATAAGATATGATGCCGTGTTCATTTTTCAGTATTATTTATTTATTTAATAAAATTTAATTACCTATTACTATTGGGTCTGGTAGGTATATTAAAGTGATATAGCCACCCTGCATAGACCCTGTCTATTTGGATTTGACATCTCATTTACCTCCTGTCCTCTCCATTTATATTGAGTTGTAAGAGACATAGAGTTTTTCATAGTTCTGTAATAGAATTTAGAATTGATAATAAAAATAAAATAGCTACAAATTTGATTCTTTGAAAACGCCTCAATTGAGTCTAACAAGCCAAAATGAAAATGATACCTACATTTGAGATCTTAAAAACCACAAAAAAGGCTTCTTGTATTTTTTTCATTTCATTTCATTTCATTTCATTTCATTTCATTTCATTTATATCCTGTTTTCACACTTTCCTTATACTAATTTATATAAAACTGCTCTCGAAACAATCTGGCAAAGATCCAGATGCCAGCATTAAATATTCAAGCTAGAAAATAGCAAAAAATAAGTATAGGTCTGCTTTTTCGTACCGACATATTTTAGCTTCTTGTGTGAAGTTTATACGATAAGTCATAATGAAGTTGTAAAGGGTATTTAGGGAGGTCAGAAGTAGCTCACTTAACACTTTGACTGCGATTTTTTTTCGACGATTGCGATCTTTTTTTTAACCTAAAAAATTCGTGCTGCCGCTCTACACAGCGGTTGTGTTGCGCCGCACATGCGTTTCGTTCGAAAAATATTACGGCTGTGCTGAGACACAAAGATCTGTATTTTCTCAGCCGCTGCGCTAGTGTGGATTACGCATATTAGTCACCTGTAGAAAACACATACCGTGTGATTTCAGCACTCAAAGTGTTAAGGGCCATAGGAAATCTACATCACTCATTTCTTCACACCTGGTCACAATAACTATACTACCTATTTCCGCATTTTCTGTAATTCTTAATGTACACAAAAAAACTTTAAAAAAACAGTACTAAAAAAGATGATGTACATACATAGGCGAGCTTAACCCTAACAAAGAGTTTTGTATAGATTATAAAGTTCGACAATTATGGTAAGCTAAAATAGAAGTATCGTGGGGTCGCAAGGTGTTACATTGAGAAACGGGCAACATTTTATTTAATAATAAAATGTAAATAAAAGTGTAAATTAAAGTTCTTTTTCATTATATAGATATTTCTAGTACTCCGATCTTTTTAGGTCAATAAAACGCAAAAGAAGAAACGAAAAGATACGTTACACAAAAGAATTTCCACATGTCTAATGTCGAAATTATTTAGCAACTCATGGCAAAAGTTGCAAAACAGTGAAACTATTAAACTCGTTTTAAGCTACTAACGCCACACACAGTGCTCAAAAACTGATGCTAAAGTTTGACTCATGACTCATGACGAAATAATTGCTTCTAGCTAGTATTAGTCAGTACCTAATATGCAAACTTGTTCAAAGTTTGTTTGCGCTCAACGCAGAGCGAGTCTTGCTTAGCTTAGCTTCTATCAACATGCAGTCAATAAAACACAATATGGCTGACAAAACTTTTGAAACTAAAATGGTAATTAACACAAAAGTCATTTATCACTATAATAATCACTATATGGTATAAACCAAAGTCGCTTCCCGCTGTCTGTCTGTCCCTATGTATGCTTAGGTCTTACGAATTTTGATGCAGTTATTTAAAATAGATTTAGTGATTCAAGAAGAAGTTTATAACCATTTGAGATATAGATTTCCACGCGGGCGAAGCCGCGGGGCGCAGCTAGTAAATATGATTTACGAGTTATTTTAGTGGATTCAACGAAATACTTTTTTTTCTCACCTAGTTTAAAATACTCTATTACCATATATATGTAGACAGGACTCCTAAGATGTTACCTTTCATCCAACAATCCCTTCTTTTATTACGGCCATATATAGGTAATGAAGAATCTTTTTCCAAACAAAACAACTTGTTTTAATTTTTTTTTTCTAAAAAACCATTCCTAAGATTATTTCTCGGCTAAATACAGTAAATGATTAAGATTCCCTTTCCCGAAAACCTTCAAATCGAAGAATAAAGCCCACCCGACGTCGGCAAATATACTACTATTGCAGCTGGCAACCCAGTAATAATACCTAAACCAATCAGCTAAAGTGCGTGGGTATCGGCCTCTACGTAATAGGTCACGTGGTTATCTAAAAGCATGCAAATGGCGTCCAGTACGCCACTGTGGGTATTTATGGTAATCCGATAGATTAAACTCATTATAGAGATGGCATAGGATTTCATCAATTTGTAGGATTTGCGCTTCTGGGATTCAGTTCTGGACTATCTAATGGGAACGTAATACGAGCTGAAAGTTCAGTTCATTTATTAAAAAATATAATTATAATTTACAGAATACAAGCAAAATAAATACTTGTATTTAATAACAAAAGACACAGTTGAGCTAACTGCACATTGTTGCAAACAATCTAGAGATATGTATATCATAACATAACGCACTGATTGAAAACTTTCGTTTTCAAGCATTGTTAGTTATAAATATTACCCCTATTTTATTTTTAATTTTCCATTTGAGCAAAAGTTTCTGCCTGATTTGTTCATCAGTGGAGGCATTATTCTAGATAGGACCTATACAATAAAAATATATCTAATAAATTCAGACAAAATTACAAACTGAACCTCAACCTTTTAAACTCTCAACAAAAAAAACACTCAAATTTATACATATTACTGAATGTATTTTTATTTAATGGGTCAAGTATGTCATTTTGTCTAAAGTTGACATTTTCACAGACAAACAGGGAGAAACTAACGGAAAATAAACAACAAAATAAAGTGCTGATTCAAAAGCCGTTACCATCCGCTGCATAAAGCTCTTAGCTCTCGACCATTAACGAACTATTACTCGTTACGTCAGTACAGTCAGCAACAAAGCGGATTATTTCGAGTGCTAGATATATTTAATGTACTGTCGCGCTCGTAAGAGCCCACGCTTTTTTACATTAAAATAATTTCTTTTATTTATCACTCTTATCCATAATTTGAACTATTTTCTACTTTTTAGTTCGGTTTATTTATAAAAGCGTTGTTTTTTTATTTTTTTTAAACTATTTTTTTTTTTCTATTTTTTAGTTTAACCTCTCATGTCTCCTTACAATGCCAGACTACAGTCAAGCTCAACGGGGTCTTCCTTTCCAGCTGATTCTCCCAAGCCCGTTCCCTTGGCTGTGGTTTCGCTAGATAGTAGATAGTGACAGTGGGAATCTCGTTAATCCATTCATTTTCGTCACTAAAACATAGAATATAAATAATAGTCATCTAGACTATTATTTATATTCTATGTTTTAGTTTAATCTTATCAAATTATTGTATTGTCATCGGTTTTTAATAAGTTTACTAAGTTTAAATGAAATCTGACCGTGAAAGTGGGTCAAAATCGAGTCGAGTCCAAAGGAGTCGGTTACAAACAAACAAACATACGTGAAGCTAATAAAAGCGTTATAAAAAGCTGGACAATTCACAAAGAATTATCTAGCCCCACGCTAAGCAGAACG
The DNA here is from genome assembly GCA_943735965.1 of Eupithecia abbreviata. NCBI lineage: Eukaryota > Metazoa > Arthropoda > Insecta > Lepidoptera > Geometridae > Eupithecia > Eupithecia abbreviata. Next base: position 10,255,867 of record OX030990.1, read on the forward strand.
TGTTATGGGTTCTAGATAACTGATATACAGAACACAATACATACAAAAATAGATATTTTTATTATAAATAGAAAACGACCAGAACACTCTGACCTTTGCCACAGTACACATATAGAACAGTATGGAAACTAAGCCTAGTTGATGAAAGGAACAAAATCAGCAGGAACTTTAAAATACGACAGCTCCGGTTTTGATGAAGCCGAGTTCATACAAGCGTATGCAACGCAATATCTTTGGCGGGTCATTTTTCAATAAATAAAACTTACATAGGACCGCACGCCTAGACGCGACAACCGCTACTGACATTCCGTGAGAATCACCCAGAAGCCGTGTCGATGTACATGTTTGTGTGAGTGTGCCGTTTCGAGTTTTGTTCCTAGTTTCCGTACTGTATATACTTATACTGAGCCTTTGCCCACCTCGCCACAGATATTTGCTTACCTACGTAGTTGCTTACCGAGGCAGCGAGTCTACGCCATATCTCAGCCGATAAAGATTTGCCAAGTTAAAGCCGCTTTCCTCATATATGTAAGCTCTTATCGTGCGACACTACTGTATTGTTTGGATCTTACCACCACTACTACTTCTGGGCGGCTGGGGGGCTCAATAATAAGACATTTATATAATTTAGTGTTAAAATACACTGAATAAATGAGTGCTTATATATTTCGTGTATTTTTTTCTAATTTAATATGTTTGTCGTTAAATAAATAAAGTTTTTTTATTTCACTCATAACAAAAGTTATACTTAGCTTTGGCGCTAGATAACGATGTGTGGATTGTCGAGCATTATTTATTATATTGTATCATGTTACAGGTGTACTTATAATCTAGCTAATTCAAAATATATTCAGACCCTTCTGGGTACCCGAATTTAATGGTCAGAATATCATCATTTATGCCAATAATATATTACCAATAATATAATAATGCAATTGGAATTTTGTGGCTGACTGACCCTCTTATTCATATATAATCTTTACCCCCTTTACCCTACAAGTTTACCTCCTAATATTGTGGGACAGATTTTGTTGGACTCGACTGTACCTAGTTTTAATGACGGCGAACAGGCTTCGTCTGAAAATGAGGTTTTAGTTGGAAATTGGTCTACTGATGTCTGTCAGTGTAAATTTATCTTTATTTTCGTACCCATAAGAGTCAGCAAACAAATATACATTTTGAAAATCATATTAAAGCTTACAATGCAAGTTTCGTGTACAAAACAAGAATAATGCCCAGAATTGACCTGTTAAACATTTTGATAGAAGTTGTTCTGTATATTTTTGTTATTCATCTAATCTTTATTTTGATATTTTAACCATAAAAATACATCACAAAAACAAAAATCAACACATGGTATGGAGCGTGGGCATCCTTCTTTTGTGCTGTTTGAAAAATGTCTATATTAAGAAGAAAAAAAATCATAAAAGCTCGGATAGACAAAGTGAAATTCAGAATAAAAACAAGAACTAACTTACATGAGAGCGACGAGTGAAATCAACCTTTTAAAATAAAAATATAGAGTTGCTGTTACCGCTCGGTTTTCCCTTTCCAAGAAACATTCTACTCCATTTGCATAGAACATTTTATGTATAACATTTGCATGTTGCGAGCACTGACAAGAGGTAGTTTGTATCGTGAAGAGTCACCGCTTTTATGAAATCTGTGTTCAAAATGGAATAACGTTGAGAAAATTGCGAATAAATCCTTGGAGAAATAATTTGGCGTGTTTTAAAAAAACTATAAACAAACTTAAAATTCCTAAATAATGAAACTGGATTTAATACTTAGTTTTAAAAATAGAATAATTGAAATCAGTTGGCGTAATATTGAGTTATTCGTCCATTTGTCGCGCACGTACTTTATACAAAAAGACTTATGGTTTTCTTATGGATGCCATTGTCAGAACTTAACCAAACTGAAATGAGACATGGGAAGAACCATCTTCCAAATAAAAAATAAATCATCAAAATCGAACAGCCAGTCGAAAGTTCTGAGGTAACAAATATTAAAACAATCGAATTGAGAACCTCTTCCTTTTTTGAAGTCAGTTGTTATAATTTGGGCTCAGAAACTATGATTTTACCGATGAATCTCACTAAGCCGAGCCTGTCTCGCGAGGTCCAAGCTAGCCCAGGTAACTGGTTATCTCCGTGAAATAATAATTTGCCACCAAGACAACTAGTTACAAAACCGTTGCATAGATGGAAATACGAGGGTAGTTTGATAAGACACTGACTTTTGCTATTTGTAATGGTCTGATAGTTTGTCTATGGAATGTGTCAGTATCTGTGGGAACACCGAGTAAATTTTAGGTCGATCTGGCAAAAAAATATTATTAGATAGTGTTTTTTTAACAAGAAAATCGGTTGGTTTTTGCAATAATGGATAATAGTGAGTTTCGTGTTCTAATAAAACATTTATTTTTGAGAAAAAATATCGTACATTTCATCCAGGTACCGGGTTATCCCAGAGGAAAATTATTTCTACATACTACAATCATTTGTATAGTTTGGATGTCTGGGCGAAACAAACCAATGATTCATACAAAGAGGAGTAAGTATTTGAACTTGGTGTGATCGTCAAAGGTTGAGCGAAACAGCTCGATGTTGGAGAGACTTATGTCCAGCACATATATTTTTGGATAAGACTATGATGATAGATATACGAGCATCTAGTCCGCAAAACGATATCGAATTTATACATCGTATGTATTTTGAACAATGAAACGAATTATTATTCACATGGTGGTAAATTCTAGACAGATAAATTCTAGCAATAAAAAACATAAAAACAATCGTTCGTTATTATTAGTACTATTTAATGGATATTTATCGCGTTTATATACCTATGTGTCCCGACGTTTCTTCAAGTTTACTCTTATTATTATGTGTTCAGATCGCGTAAGTAAAAAAATATTGATCGTACGTCACCTTTGAATAAGTTAATTTACAATGGTTTATGTAGTTCTGTATTTTAGTTCCGAATGTAACGAAATCTATTTTTAGACGAGACCCTCCGCTTTTAAGGGTTCCATAAAATCAACCCTTGTACAAAAAACACTAAAGCATTGATAGATTCTCATTCCATCCGATGACACTGACTGCCCCAATTTCAAACCCGTATGGTGATTATGTAACTCGCGACCGGTTTGCGACAGGCGTAAATTAAGCAATCAGTGCTGTCAAACGCCAATTTTGACCAATTTTGACGTTGTAGCTGTTGTCAAACTAATACAAAATTGACGTTTGACAGCACTGATTGCTTAATTTACGCCTGTCGCAAACCGGTCGCCCGGCGGATTGTTCATGTTTTACCGTGCAAAGTAATACCGAACCCTGAAATATCTAGACCACATACAAACTTCGTATATTACAAGCAAGAACTACACTCAAACAACTTGACTATTGCAAAACTGGTCAAACCGCATTCTAACTAGTTAACTCCCCGATCTACATAATATAGTCATAAAATTTATTTTCTGTGTTAACTGCACTTCGCTACATAAAATTATAATTTAACGGTGTAATTATTTCCGCAATATTAGCCAAAACTCATTAGTATGAAAGGAGCGAGTAATTTTCATGATACCAAGTAGGTACTGAGGGTGCGTTTACACTGAAGTCCTGTTTGTTAATTATTTTCGGTAAGTATTACAATATACAGTATCTACTAAGCTATATGTAACTGTTTTGACCCAACCCCGTGGTGAGTGGAAAATATAGTGCAGTACATAATGTGTAAGACGCCCTCCGACCAGGTGGGATGACGACCTGCGAAAGACTGCAGGTAGATGCTGGATGCGGCAAGCTGAAGACAGGGCGCTATGGCGCTCATTGGGGGAAGCCTATGTCCAGCAGTGGACTAACATAGGCTGATGATGATATAATTTTTTACATAACACGGGTTTGTCAAAACTCAAAGTGCAAACGCGAAGTTTATTGCCTGAAGGTTAAACAAGTCAACGGCGCAAACTTGTCGATAGACGAGGTCTAAATATATGATTCATGCACAACATCATCATCAGCCTATATTAGTTCACTGCTGGACATAGGCCTCCCCCAATGAGCGTTATATGCCATCAACTCACACACACATCAGTGTTCAAAAGGGCGGTTATAATGAAATGCACAATGATTCATATAAAAAAGACCGCGTAACTAATGTGAATTAACTTTTTGCACAAAAAAATGGGTTTATATGGGGTAAAAACTTTTAGAGTAAAAAACTTTTTAAAAATTACCTTACCTTAGGGCTAGATAATGCTGTGTGAATTACATGATTTAATAACATTAAAAGTATTTTTCATCCTCAATTATAAAGTTCGACTTAACTCTCTGTTTGTCCGCTTAGACAATCAGATGAAACGTACTATTACAAGTTCTATATTCGCTACTCTACCTGCTAAGTACAAAGTGTACTCTATGAGATTAAGTTAAGGATAAAGCCACGTGCTGCAACAAATTGAGTTAAATACCGGTACAAACCGCATTAGGACGATTGAAGTGTAGTCTGCAAGTAGCATAACAGAAACTGAGATAAACTTAACACTTTGAATCCTGAAATCACATGGTATGTGTTTTCTACAAGTGACTAATATGCGTTAATCCACACTAGCGCAGCGGCTGAGAAAATACAGATCTTTGTGACTCAGCACAGCCGTAATATTTTTCGAACGAAACGCATGTGCGGCGCAACACAACCGCTGTATAGAGCGGCAGCACGAATTTTTTAAGATAAAAAAAAGATCGCAGTCGTCGAAAAAAAATCGCAGTCAAAGTGTTAACAAAGTCACTGCTAGGGAAATAAATATGTACATATATGTATAATGCACAGAATAACCAGATTTTACCAGATAATAACGAGGAATGAGCTAGCCCACGAGTTATGTGTTATAGACGACCTCTGTGGCGCGGTGGCGAAGGTCTGCGATGCAGGAGGTTCCGGGTTCGATTCCCACCTCGCAACAATTGTGTGTACGATCAGCAAATATTTGCTCCGGGTGTTCTGGTCGTTATCTATGTATAATAAAAAATATCTATCTGTGTAATGTATTATAGTATGTATATCAAATGAAATGAAATGAAATGAAAAAGGTTTATTTGACACGACACATAACAATTTTAAAAACACAAAGGATAACTAAGAACTAGGCACAAACTTAATTACTAAAATAATGGAGGTTAAACAGTTATATATTTAAAAATACAAAACAAAGAAAAAACAAAACATCTATATCTATCAGTCATCTAGTACCCATAACACAAGCTCTGCTTACCATGGGGCTAGATGATGTTGTGTGGATTGTCCAGCATGATTTAGTTTGGTTATGTGCGCACTTAGGCTCGAGTTGGTCCATTGTTACTTGTGAGTTGGTCCATTGTGCGTGGTTTGTTCTGCTAGTCTAACCAGCCTTCTCTTCCAGACGCGCAGAATCTTCCTGGGATTTTCACAGGCTTCGCGGAGTGACCTCCGGTGGTCGAGATTTGGAACCCACGAGTTATAAGAAAATAAATTAAATCAGTTTGATTATCAGATAATCTTCCCCAGAAGCTGTTGAGAAAATACATATTGAGTCAAAAACTGACACACGACTGCTTTAAAGTCATAAACAAACGTTTTTTTTTAAACATTTATATAGTTATATAAAATAAAAATAAAAAAAACACCGCATTATTTTTAGATATTAAAACCAACAATATGTTTTGTGACAAATAAGTGATATGAATGTACTAGTGGTTTATTTTCACTTCTTCCACTAGTGGACAGGAAATGTTAAGCGTCGAGAAAATCAAAATTACTTGTCTTTATTACTTATTTGATACTAATTTATGGTATTTTATAGCACCCTCTACGCTACTTGTAGTTACCCTAAGTGGGCGATTAGTCCCGACCACTTTAGTTCATTTAATCACTTGTTTTGAACGCTAAAACAAAATTTAAAAAACGCTACGAAACTACTACGCAGGTCTCAAAGTGCTACGAAATTGCTACGCCAGATACTACGGCGTAGATCATGCTACGAAAGATATTCAACTTAGTGTTAATGTAAAGAAATAACCGTTTTTTATTTTTGTGAATAGTACGATTAGTATAATTACCCTAGGTTGCCGAAAATAGGGCTAAATACCCTATTTAGCCCTAGGTTGCACCAACCTAGGGTAAAACCGCATAATACAAACACCCAATTATTGGCCTCTACACCCAATTGTGGGTTGTTAGGCGTTATACACCTACCTTGCCATAAACAGCTTTACAAACTTTCCGCTGTAAAACCTTATAAATTTAATTACCAGAATAAAAGCCACTTACAATTTATCTCTTTCTTTCCAATGCACAAGAGAGAGACAGATCTTCCTCGTATACCTTTCGGTTGTTAACTTTAACGATGAGGTTATAACGTTTCTGCAACTGAAATCACACAAAATAACACTCTAAAACAATGTTAGCAAATCCCAATTCTCTTTGTCTTAGAACATTGTTGTTAGTGACATAAAGCTTTTGTTTGGAAATGCAGTTTTAAAAACGATGCTAACAAACAACGCTGGGGTTTTTTCAGATAAATATCTAGCTCAAATGTATGTGAATGTTTTAGGTATTTCTTGTAAAAACTTAAATTTTAATACATAGGAAGCACAAATTCGATGAGCTGTTTGGTATTTGTATACATCTAATTTAAGTGAAGTAAAGTAAAAGTAAAAAATCTTTATTTTGAAACATACTTAGGTGCTAGAACAAAAATATGAAGCGATGCGACTTGCACAAGTAAAATACTGTGTCGCAGGTCGCAAAACTATTTAACGGGTATTTATTAGGTATTTCTTAGGAGTTTCGAGTTAATTTATCAAAAAATATATGAAAAAAAAACAATAAATTAAAAAACGCGATACACACTCGTTAAATAGTAATGAGAATTATGTGTTGTGATCACTAAAGTTTGTAATATTTGGACCGAAAATTTCAAATAGCGTATCTAAATAAATGAATATACAATACAAGAATGATTTAATGAATGAATGAACACTTTATTGTACCCAAAATAACACCTTATATCTAAATCTTACATAATAACAGTATAAATGGCCTTGTCGCTTAAAGCGGAAGGCCGCCTATTAATACAAGTTTAATATAAGGTGCATAAACAAAAAGTCTGCAAAGCTGAATTTTAAAACTGCATAAATTAATCAGTTAAAATATCACAACTACTCCAGCATATCCATATTTTATTCAGTTACGTATCTACGTTCTACACGTATCTACGTGGTGACGTCACGGACAACATGCATTCTCTTGTTCCAGTTTTGTTTTCATGTAGAGGCCTCTATACTGGGGGTGGGTTTTATACTTTTTACACTTTCATTTCAAACCAGCTCTCCTGCATTAAAATAAAACTTTTACCGAAACTTTCACTTTTAACATTTTACACTGTTGCACACGTGTGGGATGAGGTATCTTATTATATTATTACAGAAATAACATTTGCACATTTTACAATGACCTGAAAGTAAGTACATAGTGGTTTTTAAGTGTCGTGTGTCTAACTCACTCACCAGTTGGGCAATTTTTTTTTGCAAAATGATCTAAACAGTTCTTACAAACGATATTGGGCAATATATTTTTACCCGTATATACTTTTCGTAACTAATAAATAATAATAAATAAATAAATAATGCTGGACAATTCACACAGCATTATCTAGCCCCATGGTAAGCAGAGCTTGTGTTATGGGTACTAGATAACTGATATACATAATACAATATATTACATAGATAGATATTTTTTATTATACATAGAAAACGACCAGAACACCCGGAACAAATATCTGCAGATCGTGCACACAATTGTTCCGAGGCGGGAATCGAACCCGCAACCTCCTGCGTCGCAGGCGGACCTTCGTCCACCGCGCCACATCGGTCGGTAACTGAAATAGTACATAAATTTACCAGCAAAGGAATTTTAAAGCCTGGTCAGACCTCCTCGGTACCTACACTTTACTACCCTTCACAGAGCGGTAGCAAAATTTAAAATTCTAGTTGGTATGCGGTAATTCTACTGTGACTAGATTACTGGACATAATACCGTGGAATACCGTAGCATTTTTATATTCGCCTCGCTTTGAAATCACTCTCAAATTGCCAGTATGATAACATAGTGTGATATGAGACGAGATGACAGATAACCGATAGGGTGACAGATAGGGTTCCGTACAAATACTGCTGCATTGAGAAAACCGAGTATTCTCTACGTTCCCGTGGTATAAACTAATTATAGACAAAACGCATTCTTGATACGCGCTAGTAAATCGTTCAACTCATTGGTCAACAAAAATAATGAAATAGATTTATTTAACACATCTGCAAGTAAGCTCAAACGCTTGCTTAGCGATGAATTCTTTTTAAAATAACTAAATTTAATATCGTCTTGTGTTGTGTATTTCATTTTTGTTCTAATTTTATTTAAGTCGTCTACTTTTACTGTTCGTCATTTATTAGTCTATTTAATATCTGCGGAAACTTTTTAATTGGCCTTCAGCACACATGCGCTGGTATTTACCGGCATGTACTAAGAAAGTAACTATTTTTAAGACCTAGCTGTAAGTTTTCCCAAAATTTTGAAAATAAAATAAATAAGCACAGAAACTTTGAAACCTGATACCAGCAACTTATATATATCAGGATTGAGGCTCTGCATAAATATCAATTCCATTAGTAGAAGTTGCCATTCTCATAACAAAACTTCTCAGCTCGTAGATAAATGAGCTACTCGTATGTTGCTGAGAGTTCTACTCAAGTGTTGTTCGACAAAAGCGCTGACAATGAAATACAGCGAATGAGGATATAGATGAGGTACTTGTCTTATCCCAGAGAAGTTTGTTTAGGATCTTTCTCTATGGACGAGTATCATGGCTAGTCTATAAATTATCGCAACTATATTATGATGAAACACTCTCTCACTTTATTAGCATGAATGTACTAGACACATAAGTTATGAACATACTAGTGGTTTCTTCTCACTTCTTCCACTGGTGGACAAAAAATTGAAGTGAACTATAAAATAATTTTAATTGATAATAATGAATAGTATAAAATATGACCTGTCTAAGTCCTTATTTGTAAGCTTAAAGAAATAAAAACTTTTCATTTTCATTTTTTTCATGATATATAAAAAGCTTATTACAAAATATCAGATTATCTAGAAGATAAAAAAGCTTGGAACAAGTTTTGCTCCAACTCAAAATCTAACAACTTACAGATAAGCAAATCAAATGTACTAGACACATAAGTTATAAACATACTAGTGGTTTCTTCTCACTTCTTCCACTTGTGGACAAAAAATTGAAGTGAACATCCATATAATAATAAAATAAAAATAAATAAAAATAAAATGATTTTATTTCAGATGACTTAAATGATCCATAATTTGTTAGTAAAATTAAACATTAAGAACTTATTACTAGGGTTAGTTATACCTAATACTAGAAATTAAAACTAAAATTAAATTAAATCACTCTCCCCACGAAACATTTCCACAGGGAAGAGCTGATTCTACCTGCTATAGTGTTTAGGATGGTGTTGGGGCTGTCGCGCACCCTGCGCATCAGGGATGCGGCCTTTTTACGGAGGATGGCAGCAAAGCCATCCGTCTGGTATTCCGCAAACATTCCCGATGCACTGCAAAATCGAGGTAGTCCCAACATCATCCTAAATACATTGTTGTACTGTACACGTAGGGTCTCCAGCGCCTGTTTGGTGTAGCTGATCCATAGGTTCCCAGTGTAGAAACCCTGGCAGTAGGCTTTAAAAAGCGTTAACTTTGAAGTAAAACACAAGATGGCCGTCTTACGAGTGATTTATTCACCCCACACACATATAAGCACCGGTGCACACTACATCTAGTACATCTCTCCCGAACATCTTTTAGAAGTTAAGATATTACAATATAATTAAGAAACGAATAACTAAATACATCTAGTACATACACCACATCCCTCCCAAACATCTTTTAGAAACTAAAGGTAAAGATATTATAATATAATCAAGAAACTAAATAACTAAATACATCTAGTACATTTTTCCCATCATCTTGCGAAACTTAAGATTAAGATATTTTGGAAATTAAAGCTAGATATTAGGTAATGTTTACAATAGATTAATAGAATTAGAGCATTTTCTTTAGTTTTTTAAGAGCTTCCATTGCAGCTGCCCTTCGAGGTGACCTACTCTGTTGGTGAAGCTCATTCGGTGAGTCCTCATCTGTATTTTCGCATGATGAATAAGAGTCTATGGTGGTTTCGGATGATGGTTCATACACTGTTTCATCCTCGCACATAGTCTCGTTAGACGATGTTGTGGGAGATAAGGGCTCTGGGAGTTTGATAAGATGCCTTCTATTCCTACGTAAAACTTTACCTGACTCGTCCCTGATAAAATAGGATCGTGGTTCAGGAGCGAGTGCGGAGACGCGCGCGCGCCGCCGCGCCGCGCCGTCCACGGCCACCACTTCGTCACCAGGACGGAGCTCCGTCAGCGCCCGGGCATGTCTATTGTACTGCAGGCGCATTCTCTCTTGGTTACGTAATATGTTCTTAATGTCGGCCGCGTTATCTCTTTCCGGCTTTAGCTTATCAGGATGTGTCGGTAACCTTGTATTCAGCCGTCGACCCATAAGAAGTTGAGCAGGGCTGGCTATCCCATCTCTTGACGCTGCTCGATAATTAAGCAAAGCCAAATAAAAATCTGAATTCGAATTGATACTTTTTTTTAGTAACTCCTTCACAGTACGTACAGCGCGCTCACTACGACCGTTTGACTGTGGATAATTTGGAGAAGATGAAGTGTGTTTAAAACCCCACTCTTGGGCAAAGTTCTTAAATTCTCGTGACGCATAGGCCGGCCCGTTATCTGACATGAGTTCCTCAGGAATACCATGCCTCGCAAATTGATCTTTCATTGCGGTGATTACCTGTTTTGATGTAATACCCTTTAGCGGACTTACCTCAACATAGTTGGTGAGGTAATCCACTATGATTAAATAATAACCCTTAGCATATTCGAATATGTCAGAGCCCAGTTTCTGCCATGGAACTTGTGGAATGGAGTGCGGGTTCATGGGCTCGCGCGCAGGGCGCGCTCCGTGCTCGGCGCACACGCGGCACCGGCGAACCGCCTGCTCGACGTCGCGCGACATGCCCGCCCAGAACATGACATCACGCGCGCGTCGCTTACACCTGTCAATGCCCAGGTGACCTTCGTGAACACGTGATAGCATTTCACTCCTTAACTCGCTAGGAATAAAAACTAAATTATTGTAGAATATTACCCCTTTCGCATATTCGAAGCATTCCCGACCGCTCCAATATTGACGCACGCGATCATCTGTTTGATGCTTATCACTAGGCCAGCCATGAAGAATATAATCGATCAATAATCTAGATTCGTTGTCGTGATTCGTATATTGTTTTATTAAATTCAACCGGTCACTACTGAACCTGACGTTCTGAAGCAGGAAGCATGTTTGGTCTTCTATTTCTTCTGCCATGTTTGTCTGCATGATTTCGGGCAAGGACGCTCGGGATAAGGTATCAGCTATGTACATGTATTTTCCTGGTTTATAAACAACCTGAAAATCATATCGCTGCACTCGAAGCATCATACGCTGCAGTCTCGCGGGCACGGAATCGAGTGACTTTTTGAAAAGTGCTTCGAGAGGCTTGTGGTCTGTTTCTATAGTAACATCATTCTTACCGAAAATGTACTGGTGGAATCTCTCCAGTGCAAAGACAATGGCCAGCATTTCTTTTTCAATCTGCGCGTAACGTTGTTGCGTTTCCGTTAGCGCGAGCGAAGCGAACTCGACAGGCCGCCCGCCTTGCAGTAGTACGGCGCCCAGCGCGCGCGAGCTGGCGTCTACCGACAGCAGCACAGGCTCGCGCGCCGTGTACAGCGCCAGCACGGGAGCGCTACATAGTGCACTCTTCAGGGAACTTACCACCCGCTCCTCACAAGGACCCCAGATCCATTCGCTGTCCTTCTTGAGTAGGTTACGTAGCGGACTGACCATTTCAGAGTAGTTGGGTAAGAATTTACTTACATAATTAACCATACCAAGAAATCTCTCCAACGCCTGCCTGTCGCTCGGGCTGGGCATCTCAGTGATGGCCTTTAGTTTGGTTTGGTCTATTTTCATGCCCGCTGCACTAAATGTGTGACCTAAATAGGTGATCTCTTGTACACAAAATTGACATTTAGTGCGGTTGAACTTTATGCCCACTGTCCGTGCCCTATCTAAAAGACAAGCGAGGCGAGCATCGTGCTCTTCCCTTGAGGATGCCCAGACAATGATGTCATCGACAAAGGAGTCAACACCCTCCAGGTCTTCCAGCAACTGCCGGACCTTGGCATGAAATATTTCTGAAGCTGAGTTTATCCCATAAGGTAGCCTTAAGTACTGGTACCTACCATACGGCGTCCCAAAAGTGCACAAATCAGCACTTTCATTGTCTAACTGAACCATCCAAAATCCTGATTTGGCATCTAACTTGCTGAAATACCGAGCACCCTTAAGTTTGGTTGCTATTTCTGTTAAGGAAGGCAAGGGGTAATGCTGTCGCTTAATTACCTTGTTAAGAGGCCGCGGATCGAGACATACCCTAAGACTGGCATCTTTTTTTGCAACAACTACAATGCCGTTCACCCAAGAGGTTGGATGTGTAACTTTCCTAATAACACCTAACTCCTCCATCCGAATTAGTTCTTTTTTTAATTGATCGCGCACACCTATAGGTATTTTCCTGACAGGGCAGATGCAAGGTGTAGCATTGTTTTCTAATGGAATTTTATAATGTCCTGGCAATTTACCTAAGCCTTTAAACAGATCCTCATATTTATCTAAGTTTATCGAGTAAATTCTTTGTATTAGTTTGAGCTCTTCTAGTGCATTTTTCCCTAAAATGCTCTGACATGCTTCCTCTGATATTACAAATTTTATTTTGAATTGTTGATGTTTATGCTCTATGTTAATTGTAGTTGACCCTAATACAGATAAGAAGTTACCACAGAATGATTTTGCCCGTACATTATCAGCACGCAGCTGAGATGAAGGAAATCCTAATTTGACAAAATTTTCCTTTGATAAAACATTTAGATCAGAGCCTGTGTCTAATTTGAACTCATGACTTGACCCGCATTCAGGGAGGAAAAATGATTCATGCCACTTATCATTACTTGTTTTTGCAATAGAATCCACACACTCTATAGTAGATATGTAATATAGCTCACCGTTGGCATCAGAGTCACTGTCCTCATTCACCTCATAGACCTTGTTATAGTTATATTTTTTCATAGGACACATCGCTCTGTAATGGCCTTTATTGCCGCACATAAAACACTTCACTTTCTTTACCGCACACTGATCACCTCCATCACAATAAACATTGCTACATGCGCCGCACGCACCCGCGCGTGCAGGCCTGCTGCCGCCGCCGCCGCCGCGGCCGGAACCACCCGGGCCGCCGGAGAGCGCGCGCGACCCCCGGTCACCGCCGCCGTTTGCGCCGCCCGGCGCGCCGCCGCCGCCGCCGCCACGAGTCCTACTCGTCCAGCTGCTGACGCCAAATCCGCCGCCGCCGCCGCCACGACCTGCTCTCAGTTTTCGCAGGGCATCCACTGTTTTGGGCTCAGTTTTGAACCCTTCAATCTGCCGACTCCCATCAATAGAACTTTCACTTGCTTGACAAATTCTCACAGCTTTTTCTAATGTTAGATCGTCAGCCCGTAACAAGCGGTCCCGTACGCCTCCGTCGGCGACGCCGCAAACGATTCTGTCTCGTATCAGGCCATCTTCCAATTGCTGGAACTCGCATTTTTGACTAAGCAGTTTTAGAGCTGTAACGTACTCGTCTATGCTCTCCCCGGTCTCTTGCACTCGGGAGAAGAATCTAAATCTTGCCATAATTAGGTTAGGTTTCGTGCCGAAATGTGCATCGAATGCCGCAATCAATTTGTCCGGGTCTTCTTTTTCTGCATCAGAACTGAACTTCAACGTGGAATATACATCGTATCCTTCAGGTCCAATAAGGTTTACTAGTAAACTGGCTTGTACGTCGCCCTTTTCTTTGTGCACGCCCGATGCTTTGATGAAAACTTGGAATTGGCGTAGCCATCGTCGCCATGCGTCGGCGCGAGACGCCGGGCCGCCCTCCAGAACCAATTGCGCAGGAGGACGAGCGTGTTCCATTATTTTAAATGTAATTACACTACCGTTTTACGTTTTTCTGTTTGCAATTTCAATTATTACGAGGTAATTAACTGTTTATCGATATTTTTTAGTTCACCGCTGTCACCATGAAGTAAAACACAAGATGGCCGTCTTACGAGTGATTTATTCACCCCACACACATATAAGCACCGGTGCACACTACATCTAGTACAAACTTTACTTCCTCTGAACACCGGGAAAACCTACGTATCAACATTATTACCTCTCACCGGTAGAGCCCTACGTTCACGTTCAATGTCTACATTGTCCTTAAGGTCGTCGGTGATATAATGCCCAAGATATTTGAAAGATGTGACTTTATTTATGTTCATGCCATTTAGGGTTATTTCTGGGAAGTCTTTGAGATTATTTCCGGCGGCCCCAAAGACAATGTATTCACACTTTTTGATGTTATAGTAGTAATATAATGAATAGTATAAAATATGACTTGTCTAAGTGCTTATTTGTAAGCCTAAAGAAATAAACTTTCATTTCATTTCATTTCATATATACCTATAAATGATATAAATATCAACTCAAACAAAAGATGTAATTGTAATGTAGGTATTATGGTATGTAGTGTAAGTATTTCTTTTATTTTCTTTATATGAAATTTCCCGCCAATAGTTATTTAGCAATGAATTAATAAAAATCAATATGAAGTCAACGACTTCATATTGATTTTTATTAATTAATTCCCGTTGGTATTATTTTTAGAAAAAAAAAACACGACAGTTAACGCATTTTCTACAAAAACCATTTTTTGACTATTTCTGTTTATTATTGAGCAAAGCTATAAAAATAAAAACAATCTGAGTTCTAGTAGTAGTTCTAGAGTCTATGTCCTCCTATGTCCAACAGTGGACTTACATGTTACGATGATGATGATAAAATTAATATAGTATTATTTATGGAGAAAGGTTTACATTAATGTACCTACTTATATTCTCTACACCAAGCCTATGGTATAAATAAATAAATAATGCTGGACAATTCACACAGCATTATCTAGCCCCATGGTAAGCAGAGCTTGTGTATGGCATCAAGGTTAAAACTGCAGCCAGTGCCGTTATAAAATCCAGATTATCCAAATGGATTATTTAATGCCAAAAGGCTTTACGTCTCATAAACTGCGGGAAACGTTAAAATCGAATGCATCTGATGCATGGGCTGGAATAGAATGCAGCGGAACGAAAAATGGCGAGGGAATATTAAGGCGAAGTAAATAGTTAATGTCCAACAGTGGACTGCTATAGGCTGATGATGATGATGAAATTGTTGTTATTAATAAATATTCATCTCAAGTACTTGACTGATTATGACTATTTTTAGTTTATTTATAAATAATGCAGGACAATCCACACAGCATCATCTAGCCCCAAGTTAAGCAGAGCTTGTGTTATGGGTACTAGATGACTGATATACTTAATATAATATATCAGTCATCTAGTACATTCAAAATACAATCGACGACCGATGTTGGGCGGTGGGCGAAGGTCCGCCTGCGACGCAAGAGGTTGCGGGTTCGATTCCCGCCTCGGAACAAATGTGTGTACGATGTGCAGATATTTGTTTCGGGTGTTCTGGTCGTTTTCTATGTATAATAAAAAATATCTATCTATGTAATGTATTGTATTATGTATATCAGTTATCTACTACCCATAACACAAGCTCTGCTTACCATGGGGCTAGATAATACTGTGTGAATTGTCCATCATTATATAATATATAATAATACTTTACATTGATAGATATTTTTTTATTATACATAGATAAGGACCAGAACACCCGGAACAAATGTCTGCAGATCGTACCTGCAATTGTTCCGAGGCGGGAATCGAACCCGCAACCTCCTGCGTCGCAGGCGTACTTTCGCCCACCGCGCCCCAGAGGTCGTCAAACTTAATCTTGGCTTTTCAATTGCATCACCCTAAATGGTCACATATTGAGAACATTATATTTTTTTGCATTATTCATTACTGTACGGGACACCTTTAGGTGATAAATATAATCCATAACAAGAAATTTATAAATAACTCCTATATTGATAATATATATCGATTGATATTTGAGCACGCGCCTACCATGACGAGGTGAAAACGAGAACTGATGCATTAGACTAAGTGGAAGGCGCGTGTAACATTTGACCTTAATAATATCGATGATTTTACTATAATTAGTTAGCTTATACCTAAATGTACGGTTACGCTGCACCGTACATTTACGTACAAAAATACTGAAAACAGAAATAAAAAACTTAATACTCTTTTAACCTACAAAGAACATATTTGGTAGGTGGAATTGAAATTATTCAGCACATTTTGCAGTTTTGAAGCAGGTAAAGCTAACTGAATTTCATTCAAACAACGTTAGTATAGGTTGCTATCTTATACGACAAAGTCATTGTGTTACCAACAATTGGACAAAACACTGTCGGCTGCCTGCCTACAATATTCGCCCACTGAAATGTTGCACCAACATGCAGGCTGTGTCGCCCACCTATTTTAGTCCGTAGACTACATACAAACTGTAACCAAATATAGTCTGCAAAAAGAGAAGTCTCTTAGGGATTGAGGGCGCGCGTGTGCCAATGTACTACTTTTGTTGCGTTAATATGTTAATTCACCGTTTCGCCACGAGACTTTTCTTTTTGCACAGACTCTAACTATCTGAGAAACAAATGAAGGAAGACGTGAAGCAATGCAATGAAGTCATACGTTTGTTTGTATTTTGCGGACGGGTAGCGAGTTGAAGTGCATGATTTTGAAGGATAAATTACAAGGTGAACCAAATATATTCTGAAAAGTCGGGTCGGTCATTTGCAATGATGAGGGCAGAGGTCCATACCGCAATGCTTGAAAACGAAAGTTTTCAACCAGTGCGTCTTACCCGTTATGACCTACGGAGCTGAGACGTGGACATTCACGATAGGGCTGGTCCACCAGTTCAAAGTCACTCAGCGAGCTATGGAAAGAGCTATGCTCGGAGTTTCTTTGAAGGATAGAATTCATAACGAATACATCCGACAGAGAACCAAAGTTATCGACATAGCTTTAAGAATTAGCAAGCTGAAGTGGCAGTTGGCCGGCCATATCTCGCAAAGAACCGACAGCCGCTGGGGCAAACGTGTTCTTGAGTGGAGACCACGACTCGGTAAACGTAGTGTAGGACGCCCTCCGACCAGGTGGAATGACGACCTGCGAAAGACTGCAGGTAGATGCTGGATGCGGCAAGCTGAAGACAGGGCGCTATGGCGCTCATTGGGGGAGGCCTATGTCCAGCAGTGGACTGCTATAGGCTGATGATAATGATGATGCGGGCAGAGGTAATTTAATGAAAGATAAGGACGTGTGTATTCTTCCTAAAATATGAGTTATGATACAATCATAAAAAGGTTCATTGACCCAAGACAAAGGATCATAAATACGTTTATTATAAGAAAGACCTGCTGAGAGCCAAATAAGAATGTCTATAAAAGACACTCCAATTTTATATCGCCAAATAAACTTCGAGACAAGTGATCTTCGTTGGCAGTTTTTGGATTAAAGATCATGTCTATGCCTAACAGTTAAAGAGAATGAGAAAAAATTTAAGTCATTTAAAACGGGATATTTACCATGATTTAATTTTTGAGTAATCCAATATTTTGGCACAGTTTCATGCGCCATGATCACGGAATAACTGAAGGCACTGCGAGTTTTTATGGGCAGACATACCGATCTACCCTCATTTTTT
This sequence comes from Eupithecia abbreviata, assembly GCA_943735965.1. Taxonomy (NCBI): domain Eukaryota; kingdom Metazoa; phylum Arthropoda; class Insecta; order Lepidoptera; family Geometridae; genus Eupithecia; species Eupithecia abbreviata. Next base: position 10,273,858 of record OX030990.1, read on the forward strand.
GTCTTTTGCTACGAACGTTGCCACTACCACCGGTTTCACTTTTATCTTTAGTGTTAATAACCATGATAGTTTCAAGTTTTATTAAGAAAAAATTGTAGAACAATCGACTTTGAACCCAGTTCAATTCAAAGTCGGTTCAAAGGCGTGTTTTAAAAAACTGATTTCAAATTTCTAAATAATGAAAATGGGTTTAAAACTTAGTTTTAAAAAAGAATCATCAAAATCGGTTTACCCAGTCGAAAGTTATGAGGTAAAAACATAAAAAATACAATCGAATTGAGAACCTCTTCCTTTTTTGAAGTCTGTTAAAACTAGCTTTCGTGTACAAAAACCAACAAAAAGAAAACAAATTTCGCATGCTATCGGTACACTCGACTGACGTGGACTAGATCCAAACAAAGTGAATCAGCGTCGAAAAAGCCTATATGCAATAAACAAACCAAAACACCACCGCCGCTGGATTCTGCCAGTTCACAATCTTGGCAATTTTCCAGCTCTCTAGTGCAGAAACGCTTAAAATGTAGCATAACTCGAACTTCTCATGCCAGTTTTATATTCCACATTTTAACGTCTAGCACAGAAAAAATAATAGTCTCATGGGGAATAGATAAGATAATAAATAGATAAGATGAGTGGTAGAGATCTTCTTTACCATATCATCATCATCATCATATTCGACCAAAAATTTCCACTGTTGAATAGGCCTTTCCGTATGATGCCACAAAAAGCGGTCCGGCTCCATCCACCGACTCCCTGCCACCGCTACAATGACTTCTGTCAATGGATTGTCTAGCATTCTGTTTCGTGTTACATGGCGTTTGCCACTCGAGAATCTCTACTCTCCAACAGTTATCGGTTCTGGGAGCTATATGACCTGTCCTGCACTAATTAGTGAACAGGGGTTAAATCGTGGGATCTTCTGATCGCCCCACAATTCTCACCGTTTTTACCCCGGTACTAGGCTAATGACAGAACTGAGTTGACTTACAAGGTCCTGTATATTAAAAAAACTATAATAACATCAAGATAATGGTACGACCAAAAAATAAGGTTTTTGATCGTATGAGATTACTAACTATAAAAAAAAATGCTGCTATTAAAAAAAGTTTTTGGAGGAACTCCTAATTCGTTTTCCTCATGACTGTAATGTAATACCCGTGTATCACAAACTAATGACCTTACAATTTAAACTATAACATAAGTCCTCCTCAGCGCAGCAGAGGGGATTTGTCATGATGATGATGAATAATCACCACGCATATCATAAGAGCTCTACATAAACACCTTCTACTGACAAATTACCTTTAATGTAGTATAGAATGAAAGCATGACATGAATTGATTACAGATTGTATTCACACTAATCTATTAGTTTCAAGTTAAACATAGCTTTTTATTATTCTTTCTCACTGACCACACTATCAAAAACTGTAGACAAACGTTCAACAGGAGCATTTATAACTATAAATGTTCCGTATGGTGATTATGTAACTCGCGACCGGTTTGCGACAGGCGTAAATTAAGCACTAATACAAAATTGACGTTTAGGAGCACTTAGGCTGTCAAACGTCAATTTTGTATTAGTTTGACACCAGCTACAACGTCAAAATTGGTCAAAATTGACGTTTGACAGCACCGATTGCTTAAGTTACGCCTGTCGCAAACGCCGTCGCGAGTTACATAATCACCCGGCCGGTCGGCAAATTATCAGAATATACCTATTTAGAAACTATTTGGCAACCTACCTCCTTGATTTTCACGCTAAGCATTCCCAATCCAAATAACCCATGATTACATTGCCTCGTTTAATTTCAATGCTGATTTAGACTGACTTTTACGCATTTCATTGCATTGGTTTTGGCTCCAACCTCATTTCAAACATTTCTAGTCATTGCAAAATGTGACTAGAGCTTAGTTATCACAAGCGTAGAACTATCCATTCAAATAAGTGCAATATTTGTTACGATGTGTTTCATCATCCCCACTGGCAGGTGGCGTCGTATACCTGGTAGGAAGTATGAAAGGCATCTTATCAAATCCACTAGCTCGGACCTTCTAAGAGGGATACGAGCAAAAAAACATTTTAAAGGTTGTATAATCCCCACCACGCGATCATCAACGACGCGATGGTTTATTTTGGTTGCGTAGAAGTGAAATTTAATAATCGATCGCTATAAAATTATACAAAGTATCTTTAAATTCTGTTTTAGGCCTGCTCAGGACCCCGGGATCAGATGACACAGGTAAACCTAATTGGAAATTTTAGTAGTGCTTTCAGAATATTGGTTAGTTGATGCTTTCGATATGAACCAGCTGGCCGATTTTATGAATGTTGTGTACATCTGACACTGAACGAAAGCTAAGATCACGCTATAAGCTGTAAGCCTACCTGGAAACACGAATTTTCGCACGAAATGCATAATAACCGCACGAATCGGACCTCTTTGTCACCAAGTTGCTTAGGACGCGTTATTTTAAACGACCTTTCATTTCGTATCTCTTAGTTCAAAATCTTTTCCCTAATGTACTTGCGTACTTAGAGAATGGGATTAAGAGTGACATCATATTGTCCTGCTCAGTTCGAATCCGATCTGAGTGGGACGGGATGACATGTGATATGCATCTCAATCCTATTTTTTAGGTACGCAGGTTATAGCATCATCGAAAGAACGGATCTGTCGTCCGTCAAGTCTTGCTATCTGTTCACTTTAAAGTAAAACGTAGTTTTTCAAAGTAGACCCGCTGAAGGCACTTCTATTCGAACCGAACGCGACGTGGAAGCCAAAGGAATCGAATTGGAACAAATGAAGTCTGACGATGCGTTCAACTTTACACGGAGAGGTGTGCAAGTGTTCTAACGATTTCATAAAGATTTCTCGTTTCGTTTATGATTTCTTTACTTCTATTTTATTCTAGTAGTGGAGATTGTTAATAACGGGTATTCAATACATACTCTTGATCTTATTATAGCAGAGGCAATAGGATAAACGTGATCTTAGCATCAGTTATGTAAACAGACGTTTATAAAATCAGAAATCTGAGTTGTTATCAGTTTGACGATGGTATCGAAACGTCATCGTGACATCTCATTTTTGCATAGAAATGCGTAGTTCTATATCTGCACGATACCAGCGATGTAACAAACCCTATAGAAAATGAGACGACACGTTGACGTCTTGATACTTTCATCAAACAGAGCAACTCAAGACTCGGAGCCAGGAGCACTTGGCGTTTACCTCACATCATGGAGTTACAGTATAGATCAAAGGCCTATTCGCATGATGAATGCCCCTGTTATAAGACTGGCTAGCTTAGTTTGCTTATAACAAAGCAGGTGATTTGATTTTTAGATACCGAATGATGGCACACTACACAAGTTTTATATTTTCTTTTACACGTTTATTTATAACCCAGGTTTTGATTATTGCCTTCACTGGTTTTCTGGCTACTAATATTAACTCACAACGCAAAAATATTTTTTCTTTAAGAATAGATTGTAGCAATAAAAGATCAGAATGTCCAAGTCGATTCCGACCACGGCAGCCAGTCTCAAAGGAATCTGGCCATAGGCGCAGGATAATAGATTTATTTTAAGTATGTCAATGGCGATTGCACCCCAACTCTCATTGTCGGATACTACTTACGCCCGAATAGTCAAACGCATCTCAAATTTAAGCACATCTTAAGTAGCCATTTTTGACAGTTTTAAATGAAAATGTGTCATAAAATCGTCACTTGATCCCGGCTTAAATCTGAGATTCGGGGTCTAGGGATACTCTCATAATGCCAGAAATAGTTGTATAACAACTAGAAGAGTACTCGAACTTACCTATTTAATCAATAGAAATAATATAATATTTCATTGATGTGGTTTTTGGCTTCAAACATGGTGATGTTACATTTATTTTCAAAGGGTACATTTATTTTCAAACGATCAATGTGTAGAATAAATAAATAATGCTGGACAATTCACACAGCATTATCCAGCCCCATGGTAAGCAGAGCTTGTGTTATGTAGGTACTAGATAACTGATATACATAATACAATATATTACATAGATAGATATTTTTTATTATACATAGAAAACGAACAGAACACCCGGAACAAATATCTGCAGATCGTACACACAATTGTTCCGAGGCGGGAATCGAACCCGCAACCTCCTGCGTCGCAGGCGGACCTTCGCCCACCGCGCCACATCGGTCGTCAATAAAATGTATAGTGTATAAAAGTGGGTATAAAAATTTAATCTGCATTTATTACGAGGATCTGGAGATTCCTGCAGGTGGGTCGCTTTGGATTGTATTTTATTCCAAATCGTATGGTCACATTCATTTGGATCATTTTTGATCAGGCATGCATCATCTGGATGTTTATTGTGTATTGAAAAAAGGCATTCAATATTTTGTTTAAACATTCTCAATTTGTTAACATAATAATGATTATTTGATCGGATATTTATCACGTACCTTTCGCGATAAATAATCGATAAATAATCTTGAATATAATAATCATTGTCATACTGTTATCCTATTGATGTTACCTAGAGTTTATTAGCTATGTGATATTTTTCAAAAAATAATGCATTGTTATCCCGATATCCGCTATATTGTTATATATTTTATTATTATTGTAAGCGCTGATATTACTGTTTTATTTAATATTTTTTGGGCGAAGACCAGGACCATAGGATCCTCAAATGATATGCGCCTCTCTATTAAAAACCTTTGAAAATAGCAATCAATCAAATTAGTTAAAATTAAGCGAAATTTTAAGGCTCATGATCTAATATATATGTCGTTGCCATATCGTAGATTTGCTCACTTCATAAAATGCTCGAGAATTTCATGAAATGGTCGCGCCTCTACCGGTAATTAATATAACTTACTTTACGATATGATCAAATAATCTTGACCATTTCATGAAGAAGCCGCTCGTTTAGTTGCCCATATCGAGAAACGATTTCTTATAATTGATCTGCCCAAATCACACCATGATGTGGCCAATAGACAGTGGAATTTTTCATGAAATGTGACTATTTCATGAAATTCTCGAGCATTTCATAAAGTGAGTAAATCTACGATATGTCCACGACATATATAAATATATATAGATCTAATATATCAGTACTTGATTGCAATTTTCGGTAAATAGGTTTTTTTATGTGATAGACAACGTATCACAACTACGGTGATTTTTCTCCTATCCTTCACGATGAAGTTTCTAAGAGCCTTATCACACTGGCGATTTGCAAACGATTTCAAAGTACAGCGATCTCTTCTTGCTACGCTATCGCCCCGCTTTAGAATCGCTTGCAAATGATAGTGATAAGACTAAGAAGAAATCACTCACAGAAATGATTTAATAGCCATGCTTGTCCATTCCGATTGAGCATCACAATGGTAAGTTCATTTAACAAGTAGAATAGAAATTACCAAGGCATTAGACCTTAGTAAGGCAGTTTTTTCTTGCATTTGTCAGGCTTTCTTTCTAGGTGTTATTGTGTGCCCGATACGAAATTGGATTATATGATTCTAGGGGTAACCAACGCATGTGTAGTCACCTGTGATTGATGTGTTAGAATCATATCGCTTTACCGAGTAAAAAAAATGGGTTCAGGTTTAGTTAAAATAATTTAGACCAGTTTAAGACAGTTGAAGTCAATATTTTCTTTTAAATATTGATTAAACCCTATCAGGTATATACCCCATGGATATACCATATCTCATGTACCAGTTTCTGATAATTGTAACATACATAATATAATATGTAAAACTGACAAAATACAGCATATTCGTTATCATCATCATCATCAGCCTATAGCAGTCCACTGCTGGACATAGGCCTCCCCCAATGAGCAGCATAGCGCCCTGTCTTCAGCTTGCCGCATCCAGCATCTACCTGCAGTCTTTCGCAGGTCGTCATCCCACCTGGCCGGAGGGCGTCCTACACTACGTTTACCTAGTCGTGGTCTCCACTCAAGAACACGTTTGCCCCAGCGGCCGTCGGTTCTTCGCGAGATATGGCCGGCCCACTGACACTTCAGCTTGCTAATTATTCGTAATCTATGCCCTTAAATTAGTCGAAAACTTATATCATTTTCAAATAAACAAATGAAGTTTTAAAAATATCCGCCATCTTGAATCTGAAAAACATCGCAAACCTACACGTTCTAGAAAATGAAAAAAAAAAAAAAAGATCTAGCTTTATATAAAACCAAGCATTATAGATCATCATCATCATCATCATCATCAGCCTATATCAGTCCACTGCTGGACATAGATCTCCCCCAATGAGCGCCATAGCACCCTGTCTTCAGCTTGCCGCATCCAGCATCTACCTGCAGTCTTTCGCAGGTCGTCATCCCACCTGGTCGGAGGGCGTCCTACATATAGCATTATAGATATTATAAGATATTGCGTATCGTCGTAAAATGTAAGCATTTTTGTATTGGTAAATAAATAAATTTTCTTTATTTGCATTTTGTATGCACCAATATAGAACTAGCCCTGAAATATATCGAGCTGCTAAGGGGGTGAATGCAAGCAGATCGGGAGCGTCTTTCCATCGTTTCGTCCCTTGCCCCGCACGATTACCCTGGAAAACGCCTTCGTCGAACGTAGAATAGAATATAATAATAAATAATAAATAATGCTGGACAATTCACACAGCATTATCTAGCCCCATGTTAAGCAGAGCTTGTGTTATGGCTAGATAACTGATATACATAATACAATACATTACATAGATAGATATATTTTTTAATTATATATAGAAAACGACCAGAACACCCGAAACAAATATCTGCAGATCGTACACACAATTGTTCCGAGGCGGGAATCGAACCCGCAACCTCCTGCTTCGCAAGCGGACCTTCGCCCACCGCGCCACATCGGTCGTCAAAAAGAATAGAATAGAATATACTTTATTGCACAAAAAGTTGTATATAGGCGAGCATAATGCTAGATAGAATTCTCTACCTGCTAACCTTTGGGTAGTGTGGACAACAGTTTGATAGGTAGTGCTATTAATAGAGATAATAAAATATACTACTCATAATGATACTAAGCTACTTTTATTATACTTAAACAGTAATATATATACCTACTAGCTGCTCCCCGCGGCTTCGCCCCCGTGGAAATCTATATGTCAAATTGTTTAAATGATAAAAAGTATCCTATGTTAGACTCCTGGTTCTAAGCTACCTCTCCACCAATTTTCAGCTAAATCGGTCCAGCCGTTCTCGAGTTATAAGTGTTGTAACAAATACGACTTTCTTTTATATATATAGATATAAATAATTAATATATAATTATAATTACGTACCGAGTTATTCTTGCGAAAGAAAATTTTTAGACTCTAGATCTGAAGACATTTATCGGGGATGCCTCGCGATATTACGCGAACGTAGTATTTATATCTTTAAAACCTCGATAGCTTGATCGAACTTCACTTGGTTGTAACTTTGACTCATTAAATAAAGGTCTCTACGACCTTGCACTAATTGCATTGTCCTGGATTTTTTAACAGAAGCGTCAAAACTTCGTCGAACTTCCTGCCCTTAAATATTCAGCAGTGGTATTAATAAATAAATAAATAAATAAATAATGCTGGACAATTCACACAGCATTATCTAGCCCCAAGCTAAGCAGAAGCTTGTGTTATGGGTACCAGATAACTGATATACATAATACAATACATTACATAGATAGATATTTTTTATTATACATAGAAAACGACCAGAACACCCGGAACAAATATCTGCAGATCGTGCACACATTTGTTCCGAGGCGGGAATCGAACCCGCAACCTCCTGCGTCGCAGGCGGACCTTCGCCCACCGCGCCACAAATCGTCGTCACAAATATTTCACTAGTTATATTAAGCATAGTGCACATTATTTATTCGAAGGTATCATTATTTTGTAGGAAGTATACAAAGGCGTCCATTAACTAATGCAGAGCCTTTAGTTTGATGGAAAAACAAACTTATTTAATATGAAATAAGGGTCATTGTAATTGATTACTGCAATGCACGCTATCCGTGGTTCTGATAAAACGTTATATTGTGTGTATCTACCAAGTGGAAGTTCATCAACGGAATTTCATTCGTAACCTGATTTGCTGACCACTGCTGGGCACGGGGTAGGTACTCTTGTCTGCTATCTTACTAATATTCTGGTAGAGATCGCTCTTGAGCGATAAGACCGCCAATTGTACTTAATTTTTAAGTTATTTCTGTACATAGTTTATAGTTCAAGTGCAATAAAGAATTTTCTATCTATCTATCTAATATTATAAAAGCGAAAGTTTGTGAGGATGTATGTAAGTATGTTTGTTGCTCTTTCACGCAAAATATACTGAATTGATTTTGATGAAACTTCACAATAATATAGCTTAATCAGAATAACACATAGGCTACAACAACAATTCATAAAGATATATTGTATACTAGCTGCGCCCCGCGGCTTTGCCCGCGTGGAAATTTCTGCGCAATTTTACCATGTTTTCTCACCGTTTTAACCTACCTTGGACTAGGAAAAACATTTCAAAACCAAAATCAGCTAAATCGGCCCAGCCGTTCTAGAGTTTGAGCGGGACTAACGAACAGCAATAGGTTTTTATATACATATAAAGATTATCCAAAATATCTATCACCACGCGGTGGGATATAATACACTCTTGGTCTGGCTAGCCCAGGGCCTACCAGGGGAATAACCATTCCCAACGTCCCATGTGAGATGTGCTCATTCCCAACGTCTCATGAAAATCAGAGCGTCGTGATTTATAATCAACGTCATCTATATTTATGTTTTTAAAAAGCGACTATCCCTCAATTTTAATTAATCAAATTGATTATAATTTGATTAATTAAAATTGAGGGATAGTCGCGATTATAATTTTCAATGCCAACTGTCAAAACGACAGTTACTGTCATTAGTGGCACTTATCGTCAGAAACGCTAGTAATTTATGGAAAAAAATACAGTTATAGTCAAAGAATAACTATTAGCACAATAACTATTATAGCTGTTGTCAGAAATGACAGTAAGCCATAAATACAACAGCACATTATTTTACTATTGATATTTAAATGTTAACAATGTAGAAAAAGTTGCCAACCACTAGGTACGAATAATGTATTTCATATTAACACTTTGACTGCGGTTTTTTTTCGACGACTGCTAAACTCAAAAAGTATTTTTTGAACCAACTTCGAAGAAAGGGCGTCTGCATAGTTCGACTCGAGATCGGCTATATTTTTTATGTTAAACATCGATTTCTTTGTCATTTAATTTTATGAACAAATTTAGATAATATTTTTGCAGTTGTATAAAAGATAATCCCGAGATGGTCTCATAAAAATAAATAAATAATGCTAGACTATTAACACATCATCATCTAGCCCCAAGCTAAGCAGAGCTTGTGTTATGGGTATGGATGACTGACTTTTGACGAAACTTCACAATAATATAGCTTACATATAATAATAACACATAGGCTACAATTTATAAAGAAATATTTTATAGTATCCAAAATATCTATCACAACGCGGTTGAAATCGCGGGGCGCAGCTAGTACAATATATTACAAAGATATATTTTTTTTAATATACATAGATAACGACCTCCTTGCGTCGCTGACGGACTTTCGCCCACCGCGCCACAGAGGTCGTCAAAAAGTTTATTCGCTAGGGGTTAGTATACATCTCTCAAAAGTAAAAAATAGTCTAAAAGTTAGGGATTCGAAGTTAGTTTTTTGTTTCACAGCAATCAAATTATAAATAGATACGATTGATTCATGTCAAAAATTGCTGTTTTCAGTGGTATAATAAAGTGTTTTCTATCTACTTATCTAGTTTTTCCCTGCGACCTCGCACGAATTGTGTCTATGGAACCTTTTAAAGGTCTATCCCATGGGAACTGGGACAAAAAGTAGCCAGTGTTTTATTTCAGGCCTTGAGCTCTTTGCAAATTCCTCATGTCAGCCCAATCTGTTCAGTAGTTTTGGCGTGAAGAAGTAACAAACATTCATCCATACAACCGCCCTTCTAAACATCCAAACTTTTGCATTTATAATGTGATTAAATCAAGCGAAGAAGTAGTACCTCACTACACCATTTAATCTAACAAAGAAGCCTACCACAAAGCGACATGCATGTTTAATTGACTAATTTCCTTGCATTCTAACTTGAACAAAAAGCTTACGGGGCCAATTTCGTCAAGCTAAATTGCTGCTTGGACGAAAGGCCACCAAAGCTAGAGAATTAGCTACATAGTAAGGTTATCTACAAAACTAACTGGGCTATTTATTTTGACCCACACCGTAGAAATACAGCTTAGTTTGCGGCGCGGTGGGCAAAGCTTCGTCTGCGACACAGGAGGTTGCTTTTCGTCTCGGGACAATTGTGTGTACGATCTGCAGATATTTGTTCGGGAAGTTCTGATCGTTATAAGAAAGAAATAAAGAAAGAAAATACATTTATTGATTCACAAGTAGGTACAGCTTGCTACTAAATAATAATAATATATAAGTAACAAGAACATAAAGAAATAAATAAAATTAACTACGTATGTATTATATACAAGCAAGTTATCTATGTATAATAAAAAAAGATATCTTTGTGGAATTCAATTGAATACTAATCAATTTAAATCAACAACTAATACAGAACATAATAAACTTAAACTAAGAGGAAACGTAATTATGACGTAATCTATTGTATTAAATATATCAGTCATCTAGTACCTACCTATAACACGAGCTCTGCTTAGATTATGCGATGTTGTGTGGATTGTCCGGCATATTTATTTCGCTATCTTTTGAGTTTTTCATCTCATAATGTCGGAATTCACTCTTGTGGGTCAAACAAAAAGCCTACGAAGTCTAATAACAGAAGTGGGACGAGAAACGTTTCGCCGATTAATTATTCGGCACGGCGACGCGACATCGATTCTCGATAGTTATGTAAGGGGCTGTTTATATTGAGCTCTATTTCTAGGTGTGCAAGGTTGTATATTATTATTTTCTTGCTTGGTGTGATTTCGTTTTACTAGGTTTATATGAACACAATTCTTTATTCTTTTTCAATATGAACTACATTGTGATTTGAAACGACGCGACGCCTGCCTCTGTGAGCACTACTCAGACGGGCACACTTTGACTGCGGTTTTTTTTCGACGACTGCTATCTTTTTTTTTACCTAAAAAATACATGCTGCCGCTCTACACAGCGGTTGTGTTGCGCCGCACATGCGTTTCGTTCGAAAAATATTACAGTTCTGCTGAGTCACAAAGATCTGTATTTTCTCAGCCGCTGCGCTAGTGTGGATTTACGCATATTAGTCACTTGTAGAAAACTCATACCGTGCGTTTTCAGCAGTCGAAGTGTGTAGGTGACGAGCTAGAGGATTTTTTGTTTTTTGATTACGCTAGTAGTATAAAATATAAACAATAATATGATGATGTTTTAATATTCTGCAATTATTTAATCACCCCATTTACTTTTGAGAACAAAAAGTTATTGACATAGCTCTAAGAATTAGCAAGCTGAAGTGGCAGTGGGCCGGCCATATCTCGCGAAGAACCGACGGCCGCTGGGGTAAACGTGTTTTTGAGTGGAGACCGCGACTCGGCAAACATAGTGTAGGACGCCCTCTGACCAGGTACCAGGTACCTGCGAAAGACTATAGGGAGATGCTGGATGCGTCAAGTGAAGACAGGGCCCTATGGCGCTCTTTAGGAGGCCAATGTCCAGTGGACTAACATAGGCTGATGATGATGATTTACTTTTAATGTCATTTTTAACCGACTTAATAAAAGGGGGAGGTTCTCAAGTAGGCTATATATTTTGATTACATAAGTGTTCTGATCGATGGTCTAATCCAAATCGAAATTAATATGTTTCGGATTCCAAGAAACCGAAATGGCTCACCATATTCACATTGTACGCCATAAATTGATAAGCAGGTATTAAACGGTGTTCACGCTAAAGTGGAACTTATGTGTATCGTAATCGAGTAGGTATGTCCTTACCAATAAGGTCCAAAATTAACGGCAACCCTTATCCCGTCCTTAACCCCCTGCTACCGTCTACGTTGGTAAATCGCAAAGTGCCAGAAGATATTGCATTACCATACCAAGGCTTGGCAACGTTACAAATGAGAAGATTTCTCGCAAAGGATATTTTGTGATATAACCAAAGAGATTTTACATATAGAGACGTCATACTCATTGTAAAGAAATAAAAACATTGCGATATTTTACTATAGCTACATACCTAGCGTCGACGTTCAAACATACAACGCCGCATGGCATTATCTCTGTCACTCATAAACGTAACGCATTGCTTGTCTCGTTCGTGTTGGTGGCAAAGCGGCAACAGAGCGCGGCAGTGATTTTAGTTCGAACAGACGAGACGCCGCACGGCATATGTCCTTATCTCTGTCACTCATAAACGCAACGCACGAATTACTTATCTCGTTCGTGTAGGTGGCAAAGCGGCAACCGCGCGGCATTGATTTTGGAGTAAAATTAAATTTATTTTATGATTTTCCATTTTAAACAGTACAAAACAAATAGAAGACATAAAAAGACACATCCTTATTGCTTTTCACAACCGTCCCATAGTAAGTATTGCACTTTCTAAACACACAACATGGCATTTTAATATTTTTCATAGTCCAAAATCCCGCTTCAACGTACGTCCGCGTCGCGGCCAGGAGCAAGACGGACTGAGTTCAATTCAGGCACGTACCTGATTTTCGTCTTGTTAGGCAGACCTCCGTACAACGTATCTACGTATATATAACATAATTGGATATAACTATCTGAGCCTTCCTTCAATAACAAAAATACCTAGCAAGAAAATACGTTACTATGATAATATATCACTGTAGCACTGTACCAAAAATTTAAATAAGATTTTTTTTATTTCCAGCTTTAACAATTTTATATAATACTACATGACTACATAGTATAAAACATCGCTTCCCGCTGTCTGTCCCTAGATATGCTTAGATCTTTAAAACTACGCAACGGATTTTGATGCGGTTTTTTAATAGAGTGATTCAAGAGGAAGGTTTATAAACCATTTGATACATATATTTCCACGCGGGCGAAGCCGCGGGCACAGCTAGTAACTACTTAATTTAAGTACCTACTACCTTAGTAATTTTAGTCGCTAGATAGTGTGGATATGATAGATGGATTTGGATGGCTGATTCACTAACTTTCGCGTTTTTAATACACTAGCTGCGCCCCGCGGTTTCACCCGCGTGGTGAGAGATATTTTGGATAATATACTATATATCTTTATAAATTGTAGCCTATGTGTTATTCTGATATGTAAGCTATATTATTGTGAAGTTTCATTAAAATCCATTCAGTAGTTTTTACGTGAAAGAGTAACAGACATCCATCCATCCATACTTACAAACTTTGACGTTTATAATATTAGTAGGATATACATAAGTGTGATTATGCGACGTTTCCCATCAAACAAAAAGACAGTTTATTTTAGTTATGATGATCCAACTAAAAGTTTTTCACATAAAAATGTTATCTTTATTCTTCCTAATGTCTTTGAACGTTTGCCCTTCATTCTACGATAGCTTTTTCCGTGAAATGTCAGGTGAAATTAGAAGCTAAAATTACTTGATCTAGGCCCCTAAATATTAACCTAGATAGCCTAGAAACCTAGATACGTTTGTTATTCCAAGTAAGAACAAGTTTCTCTAGGGATAGAATTTCTCGTATTTTGCATCTGGTCTCAGTATAAATCTCGTCGGCAAGTATTCGCAAGATTTAAGCTGAGTTTTATTGTCTCATATATCTACTGTAAGGGGAAGTCTTTTGGATTGGAATAGATGTACGATCGATTTTGGTATTGCCATCGCAAACTTATATAATTTGATTGTATTGCAAAAACTAAAAACAGATTTCCATTTCCTTGATATTTACATGGTATTTTATAGTGCCCTGTCTTCAGCTTGATGCATCGAGCATCTCACTGCAGTCTTTCGCAGGTCGTCATCCCGCCTAGCCAGAGAGCGACTTACAATACGTTCGCCGAGTCGTGGTCTTCACTCAAGAACACGTTTCATCATCAACATCATCATCATCAGCGTATATCGGTCCACTGCTGGACATAGGCCTCCCCCAATGAGCGCCATAGCGCCCTGTCTTCAGCTTGCCGCATCCAGCATCTACCTGCAGCCTTTCGCAAGTCGTCATACTACCTGGTCGGAGGGCGTCCTACACTACGTTTACCGAGTCGCGGTCTCCACTCAAGAACACGTTTGCCCCAGCGGCCGTCAGTTCTTCGTGATACTCGTATATGGCCGGCCCACTACCACTTCAGCTTGCTAATTCTTTGAGCTATGTCGATATCCTTGGTTCTCTGTCGGATGTATTTACCCCAGTCATTTATATGCGAAAGTATTTTTGCTTTATATACCAACAAAAACGGTTTGGTAGATTGGTTGGTCAGTCATTTCATAGTTGGCTGAAGGACGGAGGTGGGTTCTTGTAAATATAATTAACTTTTTCTATTTAACAAATGTATTTAACCCTCGTGGGAAAACCGGGATGGAAAAGCTTGTTACATTATGAAAGACAAACTTTTCCGGGAATTTCAGCTAGCCTTGAGCATTTCTTTAATTGTTGTTTGTACAAACTCGGAACAAGCATAATTAAAATAAATACCTACATAAACACTTCCCGTTTCTTAGAATAAAACGTAATTTTATTAAAATGGCCAAAATAGTAGTTCTTTTTTTTATAAATCATCATCAGCCTATGTTAGTCCACTGCTGGACATAGGCCTCTCCCAATGAGCACCACAGTGCCCTGTCTTCAGCTTGACGCATCGAGCATCTACCTGCAGTCTTTCGCAGGTCGTCATCCCACCTGGTCGGAGGGCGTCCTACACTACGTTTACCGAGTCGTGGTCTCCACTCAAGAACACGTTTGCCCCAGCGGTTATCGGTTCTACGCGAGATATGGCCGGCCCACTGCCACTTCAGCTTGCTAATTCTCAGAGCTATGTCGAACTTTGTTTCTCTGTCGGATGTATTCGTTACGAATTTTCTATTACTAGGATCCTAGAATTTTCCAAAGTGGTGGTTAGTGTACTTGGTGGAGTACATCGTCAATTGCAGGGTTCATTATTATCTATCTACATATATATAAAATAAAGTCAGGTTTGTTCGAACACTTATAATTCGAGAACGGCTGGACCGGTTTTCATGGTTTTTGGTGTATTGTATAGTTGTCTCACTCCCGAGTAGCAGAATAAGCTATTAAAAATATTGGAAAATGTTTTTAATTCTTTTCGATAATGATATTGTTGTTGGTACTCTCTTTGCCTGAAAAACAGGTGTTTTCAACTAGTTGAGGCACACGATTTGTCAATTTCCATCATAATACTTCTTTGTTATCATTTCAATGCGGCAAATGTGATATACTAACACTTTCATGGCTCAAGACTTACATTGGCGGCCTTACCGCTTTCTAAAAGCGATATCATCCAAGCAAGAAGTAAAAAGAAATTAATAAGATGTCGGTACATGTGCCAAATAAAAACTGATACAACATATTATTTCAGAGCTTTATGAAACAGTCAAACTCTGAAGTTGGCAGCCTTACCGCTTTCTAAAAGCGATTTTAACCAGGCAACCAAGATTTAAAGAGAAATTAATAGGATGGCGGTGTATGTGCTACACTAATACTGACAATAGCTACTTCATTAGAAATATATATACCAAATGTATAAACAACATTATTGGGTCATTAACACTTTGACAGCGGTTTTTTTTCGACGACTGCGATCTTTTTTTAACCTAAAAAATTCGTGCTGCCGCTCTACACAGCGGTTGTGTTGCGCCGCACATGCATTTCGTTCGAAAAATATTACGGCTGTGCTGAGTCACAAAGATCTGTATTTTCTCAGCCGCTGCGCTAGTGTGGATTTACGTATATTAGTCACTTGTAGAAAACACATACCGTGTGATTTCATGAATCAAAGTGTTAATGGTATTACACTATAAATATATAAAGCCATCTTTAGTAAGCCAAGTGTTTACAAAAGCTTCAAAAACCGTTCAAACCTAAAGAGCCAAGGAAAAGATGAGCACATCACCAAAGGGCTCACACAAAATTGTCCAATCTAGCTCCGGTTTCGTAATGTCTTCATAAATATTGCATTTCGATACTGAGAAAGGAAATCTAAACGAAATCCTTTAGAATCCTTTCTGAGAGAGAATAAAGATAGATATAATGCTTTTAAAATTTAAAACCTCTGTTATTACTGTCACAAGGTTTTCTTCGTTGTAAAGTTATACGATATGAAAGATATACCCACGATGTGCATGTTACATGCAGTGGTTGCATATGCTGGACAATTTATACAGTATAATCTATCCCCAAACCTGACTTTGTGTGTTATGGGTTCTAGAAAACTGATAAACAATACATTACATACGAGTACATACATGGATTTATATACTTTATTATACTTCATAGAAATCTGACAGAACTACCGTAACAAATAACTTTAGATCGTACAAATATTTGTCATGAGAAGGGAATAAAACCCGCAACCCCTGTGTCCTCCTGTAACCCGAAGGTATCAAGTTTTAAAAAACATTATGTATTCGATTCTGCTGATCATTCAAACGTAGTTGACCCTGCCCATTCGTCGAAACTACTGAATGGCTCGACACAATAGCTTAGCGTGAGGAGTTCTTTTTATCGGCATTTACCGTGTTAACTTGTCCAGATAGACGTTCTTCAAACTGTGATCTTCTGTGTTTTCTTAACTAGAGGTAGTTGTGAAAAATGCTTCTGAAAGTGGACTAAAGGTGATTCCCGGACAGTCAACCATCCAGCTGGATCCAGAAGATATCTGATGTCCCGATTTGTGCCAGGTAGGTGATGTTTTGCTTTCTTACCATAAGCATATTAGTTCTACCTCTCTTCACAATTATTTCATTTGTCGTAGGTATATATGGTTTTTACAAAGAACCAAGGTTATCGACATAGCTCAAAGAATTAGCAAGCTGAAGTGGCAGTGGGCCGGCCATATCTCGCGAAGAACCGACGGCTGCTGGGACAAACGTGTTCTTGAGTGGAGACCACGACTCGGTAAACGTAGTGTAGGACGCCCTCCGACCAGGTGGGATGACGACCTGCGAAAGACTGCAGGTAGATGCTGGATGCGGCAAGCTGAAGACAGGGTGCTATGGCGCTCATTGGGGGAGGCCTATGTCCAGCAGTGAACTGCCTTAGGCTGATGATGATGATGATATGGTTTTTTAACTTTACCCAAAAAGAAAACCGCCAGCAAATATTGCACAATTTTAAATTAAAAGTCTAACAATACAGAGCAGACCAAAATAGCGATTTGACGTATCAGAAGCCAGAGCGCCTTACGTGGCTGATCCATAAATAACAATGCATTTATTTGTCCCATAGCAGTAAAGTTCTGACATCCATCATCCCACTTCAGATGTCTAGTCTTTAATTTTAGATGTTTTGTCTGAAGTAGCTAAAGTTTCTAAATCATACCAACTTACGTAAGCTATTGATATTAGTAGTTTTCGAAAAACGTTTCAATGAAATTCCTTAAGAAATCTGCCATATAATGCCTATAGCAAGTTTATTGCTACTTTCTATTATGTTATGTTTAAATTTTGAGCGTAAAAAGGGAACAGCCTTAGTTTACAAGTAACTTAATTTTATAACTTTATTTAAATAAATTATCCCCTAGCTAGTAGATCATCTTCAAATTAAAATCCCTCACCGCTTAATCAAAAGTTCAGACGCAGAACTATTAAATAGGATCGCTAGAGAATAAGGTGAAGACGCTCACTTGAGCAGACAGATGAGCACTATTGGCACACGG
Organism: Eupithecia abbreviata; assembly: GCA_943735965.1. Classification (NCBI taxonomy): domain Eukaryota; kingdom Metazoa; phylum Arthropoda; class Insecta; order Lepidoptera; family Geometridae; genus Eupithecia; species Eupithecia abbreviata. Next base: position 10,291,759 of record OX030990.1, read on the forward strand.
AAGCTGTGGAGCACAGAAGTAAAGTAAAGTAAAAAGATTTTTATTTTGTTAGAACAGAGAAATCTCTCATAAATGAAACTTAGATTAACAGAGAAACTGACAAAATCGGTCTCCACTCAGCATGTGCTATGGTAGAGCAGATCATATATAAGACCATAGCGCTGGTCTTCCGTGGAGACCGTGTTCCGCGAATCACACTCAGAAAAATCAAACGTCACACAGAACATGTAGCAACACTGAAATAACCCCCCAGGGTACACTAAAAAATCGAAGACAACTCTTTCAAAGCACCAATAGGGTTGCCAGAAATACTGGTAAGATTTGAAGAAACTGAAAGAAAAACCAAATTTATCTAAGTTTACACCGAAATAAATAAATAAATAATACTGAACAATTCACACAGCATCATCTAGCCCCAAGCTAAGCAGAGCTTGTGTTATGGCAATCAGAACAAAATTATTACCAAATAGATTGTCATTTCTGCAAGTAAGCTCAAACGCTTGCTTAGCGATGAATTCTTTTTAAAATAACTAAATTTAGTATCGTCTTGTGTTGTGTATTTCATTTTTGTTCTAATTTTATTTAAGTCGTCTACTTTTACTGTTCGTCATTTATTAGTCTATTTAAGTACATATCTGCGGAAACTTTTTAATTGGCCTTCAGCACACATGCGCTGGTATTTACCGGCATATACTAAGAAAGTAGGTAACTATTTTTAAGAACTAGCTGTAAGTTTTCCCAAAATTTTGAAAAAAAAAAAAAAAAAAAAAAATGTTCTGGTGAGCGTTCCTTCTGTTTTAGAAATGTGTGCTTTTGGTGACAAGTAGAACGGAATGTGATGCCGATAACGTGGACAATCGTGGTCGGAAGTTTTACGCCTTCGTTAAGGTAGCTGTCGAAAATTATATCGTTTTATTCCGTGCTTATATTATTTAGTGCTTTGTATTATTGGTAAGACGCAAAAGCTAAAGTAAATATTATTTCTTTGTGTCATCTATACAACTACCTCTTCAAAAGATTATTATTTATAGATTATATTATCAACTAAGAGTTGTCAATACCATTGTACTGTTGTATTCTATATTGACTGGATGCGAGAGTTTCGCTCGTATCGCTCGTTGAGGTGAACCCTAAAAATATCCTATTATACCGCTATTTTTTAATTATTAACAAGCACCACCTTGATGTTTTTTTGAGATAATACCTCCAAACTTTCATAGAATGAGGTCAAACTCATTGACTATGTCCGAGAATTGCTCGTATCGCTCGTCGAGGTGAACCATAAAGAATGTCCTATTATACCGCTGTTTTAAAAATGTTAACGAGCACCACCCTGATGTTTTTTGAGATAAGATTTCAAAATCTTCAAACTTTCATAGAATGAGGTCAAACTTATTGACTGTATGCGAGAATCGCTCGTATCGCTCGTCGAGGTGAACCCTAAAGAATATCCTATTATACCGCTATTTTTAAAATGTTAACAAGCACCACCTTGACCTTCTTTGAGATAATATTTAAAAGCCTCCAAACTTTCATAAAATTAGGTCAAACTTATTGAACATTTTTGGTCGAAGACTAAATACTTTATCGTACAGTTAGGCTCAGAAATTCTCATTAAAAATTCCAGCAAATTTAACTATGTGCATAAACAAGGCCTTGCGAATTTTTCGTAGAGATTCCCTTTTAACTACATCAGCTTCATTAATACAATAAAAATGGAAGTACCAATAAACGAACTGTGAAAACCAAGCAATTAATGCATACTGTTTTATTTACATTTCCAAAATAACTGGAAAACAACTCAAACGGCCTTCAACAACAACAAATTACCATCCATCGCCGCTCCCAAATAAAGATTAATATGGCGTAGCAAATATCTTGAGTAGGTGCCTTACTTTGCTGATGGGGTGTTCCACTTGGGTAGGGCTTTTTTGTTGGCAATAAAACGAACGTTTCCTATGCCTGGACATCGATATACTATAAGGTACGTTTAGAAATGCTTTCGGTGAAAACGGAAATCTGAGACCGCCAATGAATTACAGAGTGATTCATTAGATATTTTTTTCTCAGTTTCTACAGTTATTAACTGTAGAATCAGCAGACTATTTTATTCTATGAGAGTAGGGACTTTTGTAACGGTACGAATTCTTGTACCAGATGAAAAATATATTTGTGTAAAGTTTCCCAGTCACGTTTCCCTACGATTGATGCCCTCCCTCCCTCCCCCGTCCTTAACCGTCCCACTCTTAGTGTGCTGTGTACTTATGATCAAATTTTATATTATCAATTTTTTTTCCCACTTCGATTTATTTTTGTTATTTTTAGTATTAGCTTTTTACTTTTGTATTTCTTAAGTGTTTTTCTTAGTGTGAACTGCTGCCCTGTTTACTACAGTCTAGATTATTAGTAATTCTTTTTGTAATCCGGCCTCCCGCGATACAGGTTCTGAACCTAGTGCGGGGGACCACCAGTAAAATATAAGCATTTTTGTTGTGTTGGTAAATAAATGAATTAAATTAATATAATTAAAAATACCATGATGTAGTAGGTATTGATGTGTTATATTACATACTTGAAAGAAAGACATGCAACGTTATTGCAATGGAGTAGCATAAAAAGTGTTATTCCACCAATGTATTATGTACCATGTCTTATGTGAATAAGTATTACTGAATTACTGAAAAAAGTAGAAGCTGAAATTAGGCTAGTTCTAAACAAACCCTGTTATGATATTTTTATATCAATAAATAAATAAATAAATAAAAATAATAATAAATAAATAAATAAAATATATATATATATATATATGACGACCGATGTGGCGCGGTGGGCGAAGGTCCACCTGCGACGCAGGAGGTTGCGAGTTCGATTCCCGCCTCGGAACAATTGTGTGTACGATCTGCAGATATTTGTTCCGGGTGTTCTGGTCGTTTTCTATGTATAATAAAAAATATCTATCTATGTAATGTATTGTATTATGTATATCGGTCATCTAGTACCCATAACACAAGGTCTGCTTAGCTTGGAGCTAGATGATGCTGTGTGAATTGTCCAGCATTATTTATTTATTTCTTTTATTTATATGCACATATACATATGTTTAAGAATATAACCGAAGTCACTTAGGTCCAGTAGGTACACATTTGAAACGCGTGCTTTAGTAACGCGCTTTTTAAAAAACAAATACATTCATATACATTGGAACGGAGTAATTCTTGGAATTCAAACGTGACTTTTTGGTACTAGGAGGCACTTTCATGGAGAGAGAAGATAATAAGTCAAATAAATCATAAACACAGTTCAGTACCGATGAAACACTTTGTAAACCTGTGCTCACACGGACTGGACGTTTGATATTCACCAGAAATATGAGCAGTATTTCGCAGATGTTGTGCTCGAGTATTTCGTTTTGTTTGTAAATTTCGTTCTGTAATTACCTCGGAAAATTTACTGGGAGTATATTGCTTCTGTTAGAGATGTATAGGATGCTGAAAACTATAAATTTTTCATTCAATTATAGAAGAGTAAATAGGAAGTGAATAGTGGTTATTCTTCAATAGTAATAGTTGTTGAGATTATCATCATCATCATCATCAGCCTATATTAGTCCACTGCTGGACATAGGCCTCCCCCAATGAGCCCCATAGCGCCCTGTCTTCGGCTTGACGCATCCAGCATATTCATGCAGTCTTTCGCAGGTCGTCATCCCACCTGGTCGGAGGGCGTCCTACACTACGTTTACCGATTGTTGTTTTTGAGTGGAGACCACGAATCGGTAAACGTTGAGATTATCGTAGATTTAAAATATTTTATGAAAAAATGAGGTTCTCTTTAAAAAATAATTCAAACAAACGGACAAATTTACAGCTGTCAATTGAATGTGGTATAAACCCTGCAGATAAATCCACTTCTCTTTGCAAAAAATCCCTTATTTTTTTATTTTAGCCATTTATTATCATAAAATAAGTTAACCTTAATGAAATGAAATGAAATGAAATGAAATGAAATGAAATGAAATGAAATGAAATGAAATGAAATGAAATGAAATGAAAGTTTATTTCTTTAGGCTTACAAATAAGCACTTAGACAAGTCATATTTTATACTATTCATTATTATCAATTAAAATTATTTTATAGTTCACTTCAATTTTTTGTCCACCAGTGGAAGAAGTGAGAAGAAACCACTAGTATGTTCATAACTTATGTGTCTAGTACATATGATTTGCTTATCTGTAATTTGTTAGATTTTGAGTTGGAGCAAAACTCGTTCCAAGCTTTTTTATCTTCTAGATAATCTGATATTTTGTAATAAGCCTTTTTACAAAGAATATGCTTCACAATTTTTTTAAATTTATTTATTGATAATTTTTGCAACTCACTTGGAGTTTTGTTGTAGAAGCGTATACATTGCCCTTTAAAAGATGCACTTATCTTATGTAGTCTAGTTGTGGGAACAGCGAGTTTATTCTTATTTCTAGTATTTACATTATGTATATCGCTTTTTTTAATGAATCGATTGATGTTTTTATGAGTGTACAACAAGTTTTCATAAATATATTGACATGGTACTGTCATTATGTTTATGTCTTTGAATTTATTACGTAGGGATTCTCTGGGACCCATATTATACCCATATATAACCTTACATAATTGATTACATTTAAATAATGAAACATTGGTAAAAAAATTGCTATCTATTGAGTTATAAACATTCATAGAAATTGTTACATATATTTGGAAAACGCCTCATTTGGTTTGTCCTACTGTATAAAATAGAAGACAGTCGTGTTTGAAGCAACGTCTTTTGTTTCTGGGAACAAAACCTACTTCAGTTTTGGTGCCACAACAGAAGAGTGTGCTTGTGGTCTTGCTAGATATAATAGTGCCTGTCTGTGGTACGCAAAAATCTCTATCTTGACAATAACACATTTTCAGAGCAAAGTATGCTTGGGTTTAAAGTCTTGTGTCTTGGGTAAGTCTTTGTACGGAAAAAGTATAAAATATCTTCCGTTCTCGTTTAAAAATAAACAGGGTCAATTATTTTAGAATTAAATAAGGACTTGTTGTGTTGCATAGATTTCTATGGTACAGCACTGGGTCGCAATATCGTATAGTGACGAGCATATTTGTTGCAGATGACGTCATCCGATACCGACCCAGTGGACGCGTAGCTTAAGACTGCAAATTGGGCCTAAAAAGCATTGTTGTCGTAAATGGATAAAAATAAACGGGGCCAATCCTTTTCGTATTAAATGAGACAAAACCTTCTTATGCCCCGTCAACTAAATTAGCGTTATTACGTCACATTGCTTTTTAGGCCCAATGCAGGTCCACTGGATCGGTAGGTACTTATCGAGCGAAAATATTTATGCATTGTTCTGATTTCTAAGTTACATACAGTTCTGGACCGGAATATCCTAGTAGTGGCGACAATATTGTAGCGGATAACATTATCGGCAAAATCGAGTAAGTACCTTGAAAATACTTATATTACCGATGTAAAATCCGAAAGCAGTAGACGCACCGTATAGGCTATTGTAAATACCGATGTTACGCTCCGAATCCGATCTAGTGGACGCATAACTTTAATGTTTCCATGTAGTACGAATGTGTAGCAGAAACTCAACATGTAATTTTTGGCCGACATGCCACATCCTGGGTTAAACAATGCGTCGGAAATCAGGCTTATTGCATTCCCCTGCTGCTATAGGTTCCACAGTGTACCGATGCGAATAGCAACGTGGAGCTAGGTGTTCTATGTAGATTGGTGTTGCCAACTTGTGTACTGACATTTTACCAGTGCCAGTTTATGTTAGTAGGTACCTTCTAGGCTACTACCCTTTTTCCCTGTTATATATTTTTGTCCATCACAAGATTGCCTGGGAGAAATTGTTCTCAGTGATAAGGCCGGCTTTTGAGCTTTTTTTTAGTTTTTAATAAGATTTTTTTTAAAACTAATTTAAGAATTAAGAAGATTATTTTATGTTGTAAAATAAAGTGTTCATATTTTGTACGTGAACTTTATTCATTCATTCATTTTCATATCTGGATAGATCTGACTATGAACAGAACAAAAGTTATACATATTACAGTTCACGTACAAAATTCTATAATGTTACCTACTCAACCAAATGATTAAATTTGTTTGCTGTGAAATTGATCGACATTGCAGCGGTCGAAGAAAATCGATGGGTGGAGACGGCTTAGGACTGCTATTAGTTCATCTTAATAGTGGAGGCCAATGTCCAACTGTCGACGTTTTAAGGTCCGTTTATATTGACAGACATTGAGCGTGTCAGTGCTTTCATCATCATCAGCCTATAGCAGTCCACAGCACACCCCCAATGAGCGCCATAGCGCCCTGTCTTCAGCTTGCCGCATCCAGCATCTTCCTGCAGTCTTTCGCCAGTGCCTTGGCAGAAAAAAAAAATTATGCTATACAGTATATATAAACGTATTTCTATCTACAGTGCATACACCGAAAAACACCGACCGTATTGGCGGAATTAATATTAACACTTTGACTGCGGTTTTTTTTCGACGACTGAGATCTTTTTTTTAACCTAAAAAATTCGTGCTGCCGCTCTACACAGCGGTTGTGTTGCGCCACACATACGTTTCGTTCGAAAAATATTACGGCTGTGCTGAGTCACACAGATCTGTATTTACTCAGCCGCTGCGCTAGTGTGGATTTACGCGTATTAGTCACTTGTAGAAAACACATACCGTTTGATTTCAGCAGTCAAAGTGTTAATTCAGCGTGGGACACGCACTGTGGTAGATGTAATCGGACCTTTCAACCTGATATGATGAGAATTGAAAGCTTTTTCAAACTATCTAAGAATCAATGTTTATAGATATTAAGTGTTGTAGTATATTTATTTTGTCTGTTTACATTAATAAATGAATAAATAAATGAAACGATTTCGCTAATTCTTTTTTTAGAATATTCCTTGAAGTAAGAGGATGGTTCTTACGGAGAGAAAAAAGAGAAAAAAATTTAAAATTGCCTGAAACAAATGAACACCCGGGCGACGCCGGGACGGGCCGCTAGTTAGTTATAAATAAATAACACTGGTCAGTCTACCTACACAGTAGGTATCATCTAGCCCCAAGCTAAGCAGAGTTTGTATTATGGTAGGTACTAGATGAATGATGCCGGATATAATACATAACATAAATCAATATTAAATCATAAATCATCATCATCATCAGCCTATATTAGTCCACTGCTGGACATAGGCCTCCCCCAATGCCAATGAGCGCCATAGCGCCCTGTCTTCGGCTTGACGCATCCAGCATCTACCTGCAGTCTTTCGCAGGTCGTCATCCCTCCTGGTCGGAGGGCGTCCTACATCATAAATATTAAGATTAATTTAAATCGAAACCAACTGGAAACATTCCAGGTCACATGCACCTCTGCTATAAATATTTCAGACTAAAAGCTTTCCGGGAATACTCAATAGGCTCTAGCAGTCTACGAATGTTCGAGAATAATAGAAACATCGCTTAGTTATGCAATCCACTTTGGAAATAGAATTTGTGCCCATTAGCATTCTTACATTTCCTTCAGTTTCAATCATCATGATCAGCAGCCTTGGCAAGTCCAAAGTTGGACTTAGGCCTCAGTCATAATCATCAGCATAATTAGTAGTCCACGGCTGGATATAGGGCTCCCCTAATAAGTGCCATTATGCCAAATAGCGCCCTTAGTTGCAATTAGTTTCCCGCCGCATTCAGCAACTGCCTGCAGTCCTTCGCAGGTCGTCATCTCACCTGGCCGGAGGGCATCCTACACTACGTTTGCCGAGTCGCGGTCTCCACTCAAGAACACGTTATTCAGTATTTTCGCTACTTTATTAATTGTATTCATACAATTAGATCCCCGTGTCCGATCCGATCTCGCAACGATAGTAATAAGACGTAATCGTGATGTCTCATTAACCGACTTTAAAAAGGGAGGAAGTTCTCAATGTTACTTCAGAACTTTCGACTGGGTGAACCGATTTTATTGATTCTTTTTTTATTTGAAAGCTGGTGCTTCCCGTGTGGTCCCATTTCAATTTGGTCCAATTTTGACACCGGCAAAATGAGAAAACATAAAAATTTCTTTATTTGCATTATGTATATGCGCGACAAATGGACGAAAAACTCAATATCACGCCAACCGATTTCGATGATTCTTTTTGAAAACTAAGTTTTAAACACATTTTATTTATTTAGGAATTTGAAGTCGGTTTATAGTTATTTAAAACACGCCAAATTATTCCATAGGTTTTGTTGCAGCGCCTCTATCGTGTGGACAGAGAACTATACTAATCCTATACAAATATGAAATGCCACGATCACGTCTGGATCCTATCGTGAAATGGAACCCGGGCTCAAGTCTTAGTGATTACTTGGGTTTATATTATGATCTGCTATAGGCTGATGATGATGATGATGATGATATTATGATCACTGTATCCATTCAGGGTGTAGCAATGGAAGACTGGCCGGTATCATGCCTTTTTACCTTCTACTCAATATGAACTTTATTTACAACAACATACTTAATATCATTCATTTAAACGTAACTAACTAATTATTGAGTGGAGACCACTACTCGGTAATTGTAGTAGGACGCTCTCCGACGAGGTGGGATGACTACATGCGAAATACCACAAGGAGATGCTAAATGCTGAGCTGAAGACAGGGCGCTATGGCGCTCATCAGGGGAGACCTATGTCCAGCAGAGGACTAACTTAGGCTGATGATAACTTTATTCTTCTACATCTCCAGTTATTGGCTCTTATCATTTTGGGGTGATGTACAAATAAATTGTACGAATTGATAAAGCAACTGGCTCAGGCGCTGTAGCCGCGTTTTCCGCTTGAAGTTAGCGGTAAGCAAGGCGTAAACCAACGGGTAACTAGGTTGTGGCTCCAACCAGCCTAGGCAGGTTGGATCTTGCCACAACCGTTCCGACCCAAATAGTTACCGGTCCCTGCCCGTGGTCCACCTACATAGTACACCTGGCTGTACCAGGGGCATTATTTTCTTTCCGTGGTCCACCTGAAGTGAACTGGGTTTTCCAGGGGGAAAAAATATTTTCATGGTCCACCTATGTAACTGGTTTTACAAAAGTACTGCCCGTGCTCTACCTAGAGAATACGAAGTATAGCATGTTGGTGGGTACCCAATGTCGAGTTATTTTACGATTCAGATTTGATTCGAGTAAATGCAATGATTTATCTAAGGATAACACTGTCCTTGACATTTTTGTTCCCAAATTGAGCCAGTTTGCCCGAACTTTAAAATCTTTAAAATCAGTTAAATTAGATTAAGTTTCCTGATCCTAAGGTTATAATGATGTGTAATTGTACGTGGGTGCATGAACACATATGTAAGTTTACTTATATTTAGATTTAGGTACCTATCCAGTTTATTGTTTCTTTTTTTCTCTCTATTTCAAGCTTTTCTATCATACGTTTTGCTCTACACGTTTTGTTCTTATGATTCTCAGTATGCACATAATTTGTGAAATGATCAAGTTCTAAACCCTTTATTATTCATATTCTGTATATTTTGTGATTATTTTATGTTTTGTGCGCTTAAATAAATAAAAAAAAAAAAAAAATAAAAAAAAATGCAATAAATAAATAATAGGGCGAAAAACCGTGGTGTGTTGTTTCAAATGCGACCGTCTTCAAGAGCTGTTCGCCATTTTGTTACAGTGTTGTCTTAGTCCTGTTAAAATCATGAAATTCCTGTCCTGTTAAATCTTTCAAATTAACTATTCGCAAACACCTTTAGTATACGCTACAACCTTTTGTTAGCAAATTAAGAGTTTCCCCTTTTCTTCCTGCCACTAGTGAAATAACTAGGCGACTCAAAATCAGCAGAACAGACGGAAAAGCACGTTTCAATTTATGTCTGGACGTATAAAGCGATTTACTGTATATACATAGTGGTCAGCAACAAAATAATAATCCAATTGCATTATTGAAAACTAGATTCAATCCTCGGTTAACCAGAACACTGTTATAAAATTTGTTGATAGTCAGCGAGAATCGGAAAATCTGAAAAATCTTGTATGCTCAAAGCGAAAAGTGCTTGTGAATGCTAACATAGATTTCTATTGAAGCTCAAATAATCTTGCACTTTCTTAACTTGCTGATAAATGTTAGGTTTCAGTTGCGAACTAGATAGAAACCTGCTTTTTAAGCAAATAAAGTGCTAACAATAAACTAAATAATCAAATCCAATTTATTATAAAACAATGGATACTTTAGAATATCTCAAAATTACGCTAGTTTTAATAATAAAGGTGGTTACAATTAGTATAGCCTACTTTATACCACGCAGTTAATTTTTAGTATCATCGTATGACATACTCATACATTTTAGAGTATCTCTCTCCTTACAACTATACTAATAATAAATATGACGATGCAATGTCGTTATTGTCTACCATATACTCTAGAGAACTATCCCCGTACTTGGCCTACAGTTTCCCAATTCACAGCTTAAAGATAATATGTAAACAAGCAATTTATACAAAACTTAGTGGAAATGGTAACGGTCGTAGCAAAAGACAAAAAATAAGGATAGTTCGGTATGTCTGCCCATAAAAACTAACTCGCAGTGCCTTCAGTTATTCCGTGATCATGGCGCATGAAACTGTGCCGAAATATTGGATAACTCAAAAATCAAATCATGGTAAATATCCTGTTTTAAATGACTTTAGAGTTATACAAAACTTGTTCTCCCTTGTATGATTTAGAACTGTTTGATGCTCTTTTGTTTGTCGTCTGTGCTGTGTTTACAAGGCGCCCAGTGTGACATTTTTCCGTCACAACTCACAAGCACGGCGCTAAAGGCAATGCGACAAGCACTGAACCGCTGCTGACAAAAAGCGCGTGGCGGCGCCGTTTTTTAACACGTTCATGGCTCACGACGTACGTACATGTCCATCTCTTGAAGGCCTATGTTTAATTAAAATAGGCCAGTCGGAGAAATACTTTAATTCTCCAACACGAAATTGCGTATTTCGTTTCGGCCAATTGTTGTACTCTACACTTAAAACTAAATGAAACAATCGATTGCGTATTTTGGGGAATTAAAATATACATTCGGGTTCTTCCAGCGGTGGTGCGACTCGCAGGGGCTAGCAGTGAATACGTTGAGCGATACGTCGGCATGTGCGTCGTAGGTCATTTAAGTGTTACATAGCTTAATTGACACTTTCAGTGTCAAACTGAACGTTGCTGCCGACATCTGCCATACTGATGTAAATGGAGCCGAAGTAGAATTCGTTTAGTCCTGGTGGATTGTAAGTTTTACTAAAATTGGCATAGATGGCATTAACGATAAAGTAGTAGTAAGAGAAAGATAACGCTTTTGGTCCGATTGCAAGTATTCCGGGCAAAGTTTGGTGGACTAGTTGGTATTCTTTGTTCGTTCTCTAAGTTAGTTAATAAATGGCTTGGGTTTTCTACTTATAATTGCAATCGAGGGGTTGGGACGTTTATCTACCCTATTTATTAGTATTGGAAGCCAGGCTGGACGTTCAGTGTTTTTTTAATTCGCAAAATAAGAGTGGCACTGAAAATGAAATAAAAAATGCAAATAAAAATGAGTCATAATGAAAGTTGAGATTGAAAACATTCAGTGAGATTATAATACCTAATCTTAACTTCAAATAGATTTAAATCTAGAGTTATAGAATGCACCCCAAAAGTGCCAAAAATGTATTTGCTAAATCCCTCTCTGGCAATCTAAAATCACTCTGACATTTTCAAAAGTGATTCACATTCACAAACTCGGTTTCACAAAGTGACGTGGAATCCAGCCTCGCGTTTTATTTTTGCTTTGTTGACATGTTGCCGAGTGAACCTATGAATACTGTCGCGGCGTATCCGAACGGCTATCGGGACAGTGCGGTGTATCCGAACGGTTTTTTATTTTGTATAACTTCAATATGGCGACCATTCAAAAATCATCTCTCGATTTCGCCTCATCATTCTAATTCAACATTGTAAATTTTATTTTCAATACAATATTAAAAGTCGTGGAATCTTTCATTTGGCACCACCCAACCAGTAGCCGTAACAATACAGTTATTCACATACAGGTCGAGGGTATTTTGGAAACCAACTTGAAACAAAAGTTTGAATATAATATGCCCTGAGCTGCGGTTTTAAATTAAGATAAATAAAAAAGAAGGGAGATAATCATTCTTACCCGGCATAAAATTTAGATCCTTCTGAATTTTTATTCGCCTCTGTCGAGTCCTATAAGAAATAAAATAGAATGTCCTGTGCCCAGAAGATAAAGCTGTAATCCGCTTAAAATTCAGCATTTTGTGGGTTCAAATTGAAATTCCATTTAGAATTTTATTTTTGTATCGAATTCCACTTTGGAACATTGACAGTTCTGAACCCATTTATCTAGCTAGATCGCATTTTAAAACTAAATTTAAACGGAGTGCAAAACACAACTGAGTCCTTAGTACAAGTTTTTGTTTCATGTATACAATTGAATGGTTGAAAATAAGAAGGCGTTAACCAACAATTTCATTCTTTCGAGATAATCCTCTCTAAACATTGGCGGACTAATATTGATATTTTACTATGAAAATCGTAATTAAACAGATTTGTTTTACTATAATATGGTAAAATATGACTATATTAATGTTATTGTATATAAAAAATGTTACTCACTTGTGGAATACAGTAAATATATTGCATTTTTCACTTATATCATTTTTTTCCAATATTATCTCGTTTCATTGAGTACAAAACGTAAAATAAAAATAAAAAAAAATCACGGAATATTGTACCTGTTTGTCTCATTATTTTATTGTGCGCTATTGAAGTTGTTATATCTACTGATATTATATCTATGTATATCTAGCTCGCTAAAACTTTTTTTCGTATTTGTATTTTTCACGCTAACATTAAGCGTCTAGATAATAAAAGATGTCTTGATCCACCGATGCATTGTAACGACAGTTCGATCGAGAATGTGGGCAAAAAAGAAACGTAAGCACGTATCCTTTTCAGAAATAATCAGTTGGCAACAACGTGGCACAAATAAACTCCAAAAGTACGAATGCAGTATTCAGACATTTTCTTTCGACCGCGTTGTCGAATCCGACCACAAACCGGCATTCGAGTAAGCCAGTTTTTTGTGAGGGCAGTTGGCAACCCACTGACAATCCTACATCCGACATATTTAATTTTTCACATTGCGTAAATACTGCTGGAATAAACGACTTTCCTAACTTGACCCTTGCGGTGAAAACTCAAATGAATTGTTTAATTTATGAAAACGCTTTGGTAATCAAAAAATGAACGTATCTTTTTTGCGAATTTTTTTGACGAACATTTTATAATTTTTGTAGCTTTTTGGTAGTTTCGTGGTCAAAAAAGCAGCTTTTTTCACAGATCGTCATGTCCAAACCGCTATGTCAAATATCACTCTGTATAACCAGAAATTATAATTATCATCATCAGCCAAAACTTGTCCAGTCACTGAACATGGGCGTCCCTGATAAGCGCCATTTTGGCTCTTATCTTTGGGTTCATGCCTTCCCACGTAAATCGTAAACAATTAAACCGACAATCGATGTAAAAGTGTTCTTGAGTGGAGACCGTGACTCAGCAAACGTAGCACAGGATTTCCTCCGGTCAGGTGGGATGACGACCTGCGAAAGTCTGCAGGCAGATGGTGGATGCGGCAAGCTGAAGACAAAGAGCTGTCGCGCACAATAGGGGTGCCTATTTCCAACTAAAGACTACAGTTCGTTGATGATGATGATCATGAAAAAAATTTAAATCTTCAAAACTTTTCCAATAACATTTACTGAACAGAGTTAAACTTTTATTCAAATAGGATTATCTCATTAAAGGCGGGGGAAATGGGAGGGATGGTTAGATGTAATTAGAAGCAAATAAAATTATGCGCTGCTATAAAAGTTAATTGTCTGAAGCAGAATGACACGAAAATTAGGTATAATTTGTTAAAATTAACAAAACACAAAATGTCTCGGCTTAAGATGAGCTTGGTGAACTGAGATTGAAATTCATCAAAATCCCTCAAAGCCATTCGGGTTGGTTGGAAAGTTGTCAGGTACAGATTAACTAAGATCGTCTTTTGGAGTAGGGTATCAGAAAAAGGCTATACTTTTACTTTATGCGCATTACGGCGTTAAATAATAATAATAAATCAAATAAATCATTTATTTCTGGAAACATTAGTCTAGTTTATATACAGTATGTGAAATACTTAAAAATGCGGCCCATATAAAAAGATATCTTGGTCTAACATACAAAAAATAAATATACTGACATATTTTGTTAAATCACGAAGTGTAAATGAAAGTTAATTTCCCTGCAGTGGTTTAGCATTTTTCAGTCCTTATCGCCTAACTTCTGGAGAAAGCTTTGGAAGGCACAAAGTCTAATAATAATATTGTAAATTAATATAATCGCTACATTAGGTTCTAATAAAAACGACTGACAGTAAAAACCAACTTTAACGCTATAATAGCCAACATGGGCAGAGAAAAATATAAAGTCGGCATTAACGTATAAGTCAGCCATTGTCCCAGAAACATGCAAATGTGAATTTACTAATTACCTTCTCGTCAGCAGAACGGACAGCTGATAACAAAAGGCGGTGCGTGCTGTATCTCTGGCAATCTGAGTAATGAGTAGCTATACTTCAATTCTCTGAGTAAGCTCCACTTCGGATGCGTTCTAGTTTAAATTTATGTTCTGTAGATAACGCACTTTATTGCGTTGGAGCATGAATTTTGGTCATGCAAATAGTACATTGAATAAATAATGCTGGACAATCCACACAGCGTCATCTAGCCTAGAGTTTATATTATGGGTACTAGATGACTGATATATTTGATACAATACATTACGTAGAATTTTTTTATTATACATAGATTGTTATCTTATGTATAATAGGTTGTGGTAGTTACCAGAGCACTTGGAACAAATACCTGCAGATTGTAAACACAATTGACCCGAGGCGGGAATCGAACCAGCAACCTCCTGCATCGCAGGCAAACCTAGGCCCACTGCGCCACAGAGGTGTCACGGTGATGTCATTTTCAATCCCATTCCATAATTAAGCAGGTTATAACTATTTTATGAATTTTGTTTGTCTGGAAGACAATACTCTATTCTTCTCATATCCTGTTGTCTATTACCTGAATGAAATCGCTTAAAGCGATAAAACCGCGCCAATACGATTGCTGTTGCTTGATAGAACATGTTTTTATGGCGATGAAATAAAAGCATTAATATAATAGTATATCCATCTAATTAAGCGTTCTTGCGTGATTTTATATAGCAAAATAATATTTATATATTATATAAATTTAGGGCCTTGCAGCGCCTTAACTGATAGACACTACTTTTTCTTGTAAATTTGTACTTTTTATTACTGTTCCTATTAATAAGTTGTTGACTTAAGGTGAGGTCTTTAAAGAGACTAAAGAGTCAGATTAAAAATAATATTTTTTTCTTTCTAAGTTACTATGTTTATTCGAACAAATGGAAAATTAATAGTCATATATTTACCGCAGCTGAAGACAGGGTGCTCAAAAGGGGAAACCTATATCCTATTGTGATATGTTATAAGACGATGATGATGATGATGATAGTAAATATATAATAGTAAAGTCATTTAAAACGGGATATTTACCATGATTAAATTTTTGAGTTTTAAATATCTTTAGTGTTAATAACTATGATAGTTTCAAAAGTTTTATTGATGATGATGATCAAAGGTTGCCTGGAAGAGATCGCTTCTAAGCGATAAGGCCGCCCATTGTACCTGTGTATTTATGTAATGATTTATTTGATTATGGTGTACAATAAAGAATTTTTGGATTGTATTGTATTGTATTGTATGATGATTATCTACCGGAGCGCGAGATAAAGACATAGGAAATGAGAATACAGAAAGGTGCTTGCTTCTAATAATTTGGGGATAAAATACTGAGAATTATGCCAATGCTACACGTTCCCGATAGCTCCCTAGGAACAGGCCACCCGTGATTCTATCGCTTGATCAATATTAATGCATGCCCCGAATAAGTTCGTTCGACTGTAGACTGTCAGTGACGGATTGGTTTCCGCGTGCCTACATAAACTGTCTTGATTGATTGGGGTTTTGAAAAATATTTTTAAAAGAGAATAGCAATTATGCGAAAGAAAAGAGTTTAGCTGTTGATAGCTTTGTTATCTCAATTATTATT
This sequence comes from Eupithecia abbreviata, assembly GCA_943735965.1. NCBI lineage: Eukaryota > Metazoa > Arthropoda > Insecta > Lepidoptera > Geometridae > Eupithecia > Eupithecia abbreviata. The sequence goes on from OX030990.1 coordinate 10,308,020, forward strand.
ATGCTTTGTTATGCAATTTTTTGTAAATTTAATCCTGTACTTTCAATTTCTCCTCTATTTATGGTTGTTTTTGGATTCTGTAGTAGATTCGTCAAAGTATTTCCTATATATTTTCACCTGATTATTATCATATTTAGTTTCGGTAAGATTTTAATTATTTAAATGACAAAAATATCGCGGATGTCTATCTCTTTAAATATCTAAGATTTTGTTTTTTTTAAATAAATCATCATCATCATCAGCCTATAGGAGTCCACTGCTGGACTTAGGCCTCCCCCAATGAGCGCCATAGCGCCCTGTCTCCAGCTTGCCGCATCCAGCATCTACTTGCAGTCTTTCGCAGGTCGTCATCCCACCTGGTTGGAGGGTGTCCTACACTACGTATACCGAGTCGTGGTCTTCACTCAAGAACACGTTTGCCCCAGCGGCCGTCGGTTCTTCGCGAGATATGGCCGGCCCACTGCCACTTCAGCTTGCTAATTCTTTGAGCTATGTCGATAACCTTGGTTCTCTGTCGGATGTATTCATTACGAATCCTATCCTTCAGAGATACTCCGAGCATAGCTCTTTCCATAGCTCGCTGAGCGACTTTGAACTGGTGGACCAGCCTTAAAATTGTATTAAAATAATGCTGGACAAATCGCACAATCTAGCCCAAAGCTAAGCAGAGTTTGTGTTATGGGTACCCGATGACTGGTATACTTACAATACAATTAGTCTTTATTGCACACCAAATACCTAAAAGATACAAAAGTCAGAAAAAAAAACAAATACAAAATATGCTGTACAATGGGCTGCCTTATCGCTATGAGCGATATCTGCCAGGCAACCTTTGGATGGACTTAATACAATACAATAAATCTACCTTCGCTATTGATAATTCAATCCAATTCAATTCATGTAAAACAATTGTAACCTACGCAAACAATCCCTTTGATACCTATACGCCCATCCATTATAAAGCTACATAAGAGCGAGGTAAAAAAAGCTTAGGTACTACGTAGTTACTACCTGACCTTTTCCCACTCGTGATGGAATGCGTCCCTTCAAGTTACGTCACGGCCACGTTCCTGACTTACCACGCGTGTGTGTGAGCCCTTATACCAGAACCTTTCAATGTAATGAATATTTCCTCTGGAAGTAACAGAGTGGGTACTTCAGTAAATGCCTAAGCTATAGTATAGTATTTGGGTGGTAATGCCGAAACACCATGGTCGTTATCTTGTTTTTAGGTTTATGAACTTTGCGGCTTTTATCTGGAATGGAATGAGCTGATGGTATCATTATCATTGTCTTTTTAAATAACTACATAGTATAAAACCAAGTCGCTTCCCGCTGTCTATCTATCTATTGATGACCGATGTGGCGCGGTGGGCGAAGGTCCGCCTGCGACGTAGGAGGTTGCGGGTTCGATTCCCGCCTCGGAACAATTGTGTGTACGATCTGCAGATATTAGTTCCGGGTGTTCTGGTCGTTTTCTATGTATAATAAAAAATATCTATCTATTTAATGTATTGTATTATGTATATCAGTTACCTAGTACCTATGACACAAGCTCTGCTTACCATGGGGCTAGATAATGCTATGTGAATTGTCCAGCATTATTTTATTTTTGGTTTATTTTTTATCTGTCCCTATATATGCTTAGATCTTTAAAACTACGCAATGGATTTCTTGCGTTTTTTTTAAATAGATTGAGTAATTCAAGAGGAAGTTTTTTAAATCATTTGACGCATAGAATTCCACGCGGGCGAAACCGCGGGGCGCAGCTAGTCTATACTAATATTATAAAGAGGAAAGGTTTGATTTTTTGTCTGTTTGTTTGTGAATAGGCTCCGAAACTACTGAACCCATTTGAAAAATTCTTTCACCGTTGGGAAGCTACACTATCCCCGGTAAACATAGGCTATATTATATTTTCAAAAAAGTTAGGGATCCGTACTAAAACCGTGCGAAACCGGAAGGCCCGCTAGGTAATCTATATAATTATGCAAAAGTACTCGTATATCTACTGACGACCTCTGTGGCGAATCGAGCGTCCGCCTGTGACGCAGGAGGTTGTGGATTCGATTGCCGCTCGGGACAAGTATTACGATATCCAGATATGTTTTCCGAGTTTTCTGGGTGTGTTATTATAATTCATAGTATATCAGTTATCTTGTGTCCATAATACAAGCTCTGTTTAGCTTGGTTGGGATGAATGATGCTGGGTGAGTTGGCCAGTATTATTCATTTATATATTTATTGAAGAACCGACGGCTGGGGCAAACGTGTTCTTGAGTGGAGACCACGACACGGTAAACGTAGTGTAGGACGCCCTCCGACCAGGTGGGATGACGACCTGCGAAAGACTGCAGGTAGATGCTGGATGCGTCAAGCTGAAGACAGGGCGCTATGGCGCTCATTGGGGGAGGCCTATGTCCAGCTGTGGACTAATATATCCTGATGATGATGATGAAGCTTTTGATCAGAAAAAAAACGCAAAACCACCGGCGAAAGCTTGATTATTTCAAATCTTACTTTTGCGATACGAAAAAAGTCCAAAACTCACCCTTATCTTTTGACAGATTTTTATGAGCGCCCATTAACTTTCTCCAGTAGATTAACTTGTTGAATTACTTTCGTTTCTAATCATGTCGGATAAAAACATTTCTTTTCCCTTCTCGCAATTATTTCCCGCCGCGTCTTGACAGGTGCCGTTCGAGGCGGGATGACTTGGACTTACCTACTAGCGTTTATCACTTGGGCGAATGACTTGGGCGGATGGTTTGGGCGGACGGAAACTTATCGACGCGAATCGACACTTGGAATTGAACTCTTCGGTAGACGTTTAGATTGCTAACGTTGGAATATATTTTCCATCCCCATATTTATAGATAAATTAAATTAAATTATAAATAAATATATATATATTTTTTTATTTTTTTTTTTATTTATTTATAGATAGATAGATAGAATATACTTTGTTGCACCAAAAGTTGTACATAGGCGAGCATAATGCTAGATAGCATTCTCTACCTACTAACCTTTGGCTAGTGTGGACAACGAGTTGGCTGCACTAAGGTTGTCATACTAAAGAGAGATGTTTGACAGATCGGAACGTGGTTGGTCTATAGTAAATCTTCTTTGATATTATCGCGGTTTTTTTAATAAAGAGATGGCCGCTGTTGAATATGGTTCCGCTAAAATGTTGATAAATGAACCTAAATCTAATCTATCTAATCTAAATTAATTTAATTTAAGTTCAATCATCAGTGCCTCCCTTCGATCTTTGAACTTGGCGCAGTTCATCAAGATGTGGTTCACATCACGGACTCCACAAACAACACAGTTTGGAGAATCAGTTTTTTTTAGATAAAGAAACTGAGTTAGATAGATAGAATATACTTTAATGCACAAAAAGTTGTACATAGGCGAGCATAATGCTAGATAGCATTCTCTACCTGCTAACATTTGGCTAGTGTGGACAACAGTTTGGTAGGTAGTGCTATATAATTGAGATAATAAAATATACTACTCATAATGATCCTAAGCTACTTATATTATTATTTATCAACTTAACATAGGTAAGTTCATAAGTTACATAAGTTAAGTTGATAAACAATTTTAAAAATAATAAAATAAAATAGAGATATATTTTATTAAAAAACAATCTTCAACATCATCATCTCAGTTGACCAAATACTCTGTTTTATAAAAAAAAAAAAAATATATTTGGAAAACGTACATCGAGCGTTCAAACCCTAATTTTCAACAATCCATATTAATTTTTTATCTTGACCTCCGTTAACACTTTGACTGCGGTTTTTTTTCGACGACTGCGATCTTTTATGATCTTCTAAAAAATTCGTGCTGCCGCTCTACACAGCTGTTGTGTTGCGCCGCACATGCGTTTCGTTCGAAAAATATTACAGCTCTGCTTAGTCACAAAGATCTGTATTTTCTCAGCCGCTGCGCTAGTGTGGATTTACGCATATTAGTCACTTGTAGAAAACTCATACCGTGCATTGTCAGCACTCAAAGTGTTAAAGCAGAAAAATTCAACTGTGAACCAAATACCGATTGGAGTTCGAGGCATTCGTCAGTTTTTGATTGTCCAACGAATCGTAACCGAAAAAAGTACGAATAAAATAAAAATAAAAAGATAAAATAAAATAAAACCGATTTCATGCTGATATGTGTGTTAACCTCTTGGTAACAGGAAACTCCGTACATCCACTTCCTGAATCGAAAACCGTGTGACATCGGCCGATCGTCACTGAGCTACTTGATTGATGACGCTGAACTGAACGTACGGCATCGCATGTGTTAACTCAACATGAGAAAGCCGTAACAAAATTGAACCAGTTTATGGCCAAATAAATTTATCATTATCTTTATCTTTTGAAATTCTAATAAAAAAAATAATGCTGGACAATCCACACAGCATCATCTAGCCCCAAGCTAAGCAGATCTTTTTTTATGGGTACTGGACGACTGATATACATAATACAATACAATACATTACATGTATTTTTTATAAAAAAAACTGCTGCGTCAGCATTATTTATACTTATGAAAACATTGATAGCTCTATCTTATGTCTATGTAAGTCTATTATAATGTTTGTAAATTGTAATGTAGGTATTATGGTATGTAGTGTAGGTACCTATTTGTTTTCTTTTTTATATATATATATATATATATATATTATTAAGTACCACTGTCTATTTTGTTCCTGGAAGAGATCACTCTCAGCGATAAGGCCGCCCATTATACTTCCTTTATTCTATTGTTTATTCCTGTATTGTTTTCTGTTTTGTGTGGTATAATAAAGTGTTTTCTATCTATCTATATTTTTTTATTATATGTGCGTAGAAAATACCCAAAACACCAGGAACAATTATTTGCAGATCGTACAAACATTTGTCTTAACGCGAGAATGCAACCCGCGACCTTTTGTATCGCAGGCGGACCTTCGTCTGCTGTGCCACGTCGGTTATATAACTTAGCTTACGTCATTACGTTAAAAAGCATATTTTTGTCCATATTGCAGCTGTTAAAAGTTTTCTCTCAATTTGTTTAAAAAATAGTCAACATTTAAAAATGCTTGTTAGTAGAATTAGATCCACAAAGCAAAACGTCGAAGTTATAACATAATAATTTAAATTATTTTTTTGCCCTATACGTAGGCATATAAGAACAATAATTAGTTACGTATAAATAATAATAAATAATGCTGGACAATTCACACAGCATTATCTAGCCTCATGGTAAGCAGATCTTGTGTTATGGGTACTAGATAACTGATATACATAATACAATACATTACATAGATAGATATTTTTTATTATATATAGAGATATACAGTACAGTATAAAAGCCTATTGTAACTGTCCTGTTTGATTTGTGTTTTTCTAAAAAATGCTGTTAACATTATTGGAATTTCATCACAGCAAATTTCAATTGCGAAAGACTGCAGGTAGATGCTGGATGCGTCAAGCCGAAGACAGGGCGCTATGGCGCTCATTGGGGGAGGCCTATGTCCAGCAGTGGACTAATATAGGCTGATGATGATGATGATGATGATGATGATGAAATTTCAATTAGAAATTCGCGGAATTGTACCAGTACCAAAACCGACCAGTTCCCAGTTTAGAACAAACTACTTCAGCTCTAATGAGAGCTGAAGTAGTTTGTTCTAAACTGGGAATGTTTAGATCTATACTAAACAAACAAGGTTTAAACAAATATAGCCGGGTATGTTTGTTGATCTGTCATAATTTGGGCTTTAGCATGTAATTTGTGTACCTAACCTACTATGGTTTAATTGTTCTTATTATGTTATTTGAACAATTTAAGCTATGGAAAGAGCTATGCTCGGAGTATCTCTGAAGAAGGATTCGTAATGAATACATCCGACAGAGAACCAAGGTTATCGACATAGCTCAAAGAATTAGCAAGCTGAAATGGCAGCGGGCCGGCCATATCTCGCGAAGAACCGACGGCTGCTGGGGCAAACGTGTTCTTTAGTGGAGACCACGACTCGGTAAACGTAGTGTAGGACGCCCTCCGACCAGGTGGGATGACGACCTACGAAAGACTGCAGGTAGATGCTGGATGCGGCAAGCTGAATACAGGGTGCTATGGCGATCATAGGGGGAGGCCTATGTCCAGCAGTGGACTGCTATAGGCTGATGATGATGATGATGAAGTGCTTATTTTAAAAGCCTAAAGAAATAAATACTATTGAATTTTGAATTTTTAATACCATTAGGCTAGTGTATAGTTAGAATATACAAAACCTCTGATAATATTAGTATATAATAATTATTATTTATTTTAATATTAGTATGAGTACATATCTTGAAATAATTACTTCGTAGTACAACTAGAGCTACAAAAGCGAGTCTAACTTACATAGGGGAAGGCCTATGTCCAGCAGTGGACTGCTATAGTATGCTATAGATATATGCTATAGATGATGATTTGAAAAATAAAAAGCATTAAAAACGAAAAATGTGGAAAAATAACCAAGGTCAGTTTCCCTCAATACTAGCTTTGAAATATAAATGAGTGCCAAGTTATAGCTGTTTCATAAATCATAGATTTGGAATATACAACGCTATTCCATTCAATAAGAATTTATAACTTGGCAAGTTTTCATGGTTTATTTAGGTATTTATCAGATCAAGACTCATGTAATTTCGAATAAACTAAGATCAGATAGTTAGTCTTAAGATCTCGCCGGCGGTGGGACAACTGCCTAACCCACACTGGGTTTTTTTTATACTGCTACTATTTATCAGATCAAGACTCATGTAATTTCGAATAAACTAAGATCAGATAGTTAGTCTTAAGATCTCGCCGGCGGTGGGACAACTGCCTAACCCACACAGGGTTTTTTTTTATACTGCTACTATTTATCAGATCAAGACTCATGTAATTTCGAATAAACTAAGATCAGATAGTTAGTCTTAAGATCTCGCCGGCGGTGGGACAACTGCCTAACCCACACTGGGTTTTTTTTTATACTGCTACTATTTATCAGATCAAGACTCATGTAATTTCGAATAAACTAAGATCAGATAGTTAGTCTTAAGATCTCGCCGGCGGTGGGACAACTGCCTAACCCACACTGGGTTTTTTTTATACTGCTACTATTTATCAGATCACGACTCATGTAATTTCGAATAAACTAAGATCAGATAGTTAGTCTTAAGATCTCGCCGGCGGTGGGACAACTGCCTAACCCACACTGGGTTTTTTTTTATACTGCTACTATTTATCAGATCAAGACTCATGTAATTTCGAATAAACTAAGATCAGATAGTTAGTCTTAAGATCTCGCCGGCGGTGGGACAACTGCCTAACCCACACTGGGTTTTTTTTTATACTGCTACTATTTATCAGATCACGACTCATGTAATTTTGAATAAACTAAGATCAGATAGTTAGTCTTAAGATCTCGCCGGCGGTGGGACAACTGCCTAACCCACACTGGGTTTTTTTTTATACTGCTACTATTTATCAGATCAAGACTCATGTAATTTCGAATAAACTAAGATCAGATAGTTAGTCTTAAGATCTCGCTGGCAGTGAGACAACTGCCTAACCCACACAGCCGTTAGGCAGTTGTCCCACCGCCGGCGAGAAAACGACTAATTTTCGGCTATTTTCTCGCTTAAGGAACGTACAGTTAGATATACATTCCGTGTAAACAAAATAGATGCATATACAAATAGTTAATCGCTGACTGTTCACACTGCCGGCGAGGACTCGCTTCACTAGTTTGTCGCTGGGCGACAAGAGCCAGGAAAATAACACTCGCTCAGCGATCAGAAAACTCACGCCGAAAAAGCAACCAGCGGTAATTTCTCTACAATGCGGACTGTCTTTTGGCGGCCGCGAGCGAGTGATGCGAGTAATCGCTCGTGTAACTCGCACACTCGCTTATAGCCGAGCTACACAACTATCGGAACTACGTACTCGCTCCCCGCTTCACGCCTACTCGTTTCTACATTCTAGCTCTGCTCGCTACTCATTCATCGTTCCCGGTGAGACAACTGCCTAAGTCTTTATGTGCAATTTCACAACAGTAGGCCAATGATATATGCACAAATAGCCTTACGAAAATTACATTCGGCAAGATATCGAATCTTTTTCTTATTATGATAAAGTTTGTTGAATGCCTTCTTGCCAAATGTTCTTAAACTTCCAAAGTCATCTAGAAGTGAAAAAAAACACAAAAACCTATCTCAAAGTAAAAAGTAATCTCTTTGGACTCTTCTCTTCCAGCAAAGAGGCCCAGATATCCAACTAAATACCTAAATATGCGCGAAAATATAACCCTCGGATAAAACTTGTATTAAAATTAAACAAGCTAGAAACAACCAAGATAATTGCTAACAATGACATTTAGTTAGAAAATTATAATGTATGTATATTCTGAGAAGATTATGCTATTATTACTACAACAAACTCATTTCGTAGACTAAAGCGCTGATAGCTGACATAAATGCAAAATTTCAGTGCAAATGATTGCTAGGTAAACATTTAATTCTGTTTCAGGTGCGGTTTAATTCTGTTTAAAAAAAGCTAAGTTTTGTTGAATTTAATTTCATAATTTGACCTCGCAATTCGATTTCAAGTTATACATCTTTACATTTTTAAAATTATTGGTAATATTGTACGAAAATGCGAAAATATTATGAAATTTTCCGAAATACAATGTGGCGCTTTCAGCGGTTTCGGGCTATAATTGAAAATTACCACTAGAGCGGCAGCACAAGCCGAATATACCGAGTAGGCGAGGATATAGTTCATACTAAAAGCCCGACGGAATGACACTCGAAACCAGGCTAATTGTTTCGCTGTCACTCTAGTAAATATCGAGATATGGACGACCTCTGTGGCGCGGTGGGCGAAGGTCCGCCTTACCGATATAACATCCTACTAATATTATAAACGCGAACGTTTGTGAGGATGTATGTAAGTATGTTTGGTGCTATTTCACGCAAAAACTACTGAATGGATTTTGATAAAACTTCACAATAATATAGCTTAAATATCAAAATAATACATAGGCTACAATTCATAAAGATATATTATCCCAAATATCTATCACCACGCGGGTGAAACCGCGGGGCGCAGCTAGTAGCAATAAATTGCATAGATAACTATTTTTAATATACATATCAAGGTTTAAAGAAATAAATATAATAATAATGACTGTACCATGTCCATATATTTATGAAAACTTGTACACTCATAAAAATATCAATTGGTTTCCTAAAAATAGCGATATACATGATTTAAATACTAGAAATAAGAATAAACTCGCTGTGCCCACAACAAGGCTACATAAGATTATGTGTATCTTTTAAAGGGCAATGTATACGCTTCTACGAAAAAACCCCAAGTGAGTAGCAAAAATTATTATCAATAAATAAATTCAAATAAATTGTCAAACATATCCTTTCTAAAAAGGCTGATTACAAGATTTTGACGACCGATGTGGCGCGGTGAGCGAAGGTCCGCCTGCGACGCAGGAGGTTGCGGGTTCGATTCCCGCCTCGGAACAAATGTGTGTACGATCTGCAGATATTTGTTCCGGGTGTTCTGGTTGTTTTCTATGTATAATAAAAAATATCTATCCATGTAATGTATTGTATTATGTATATCAGTTATCTAGTACCCTAACACAAGCTTTGCTTACCATGGGGCTAGATAATGCTGTGTGAATTGTCCAGCATTATTTATTAATTTATTAAAATATCAGATTATCTAGACGATAAAAAAGCTAGTACGAGTTTTGCTCCAACTCGAAAACAAACATTCTAACAAGGTAAAGGTTTTTTGTTAGCCTTTGGTATATCGGTATATAGGTCGTCAACTTACTTACATGTTACTCAGTGCTCAGTACCACACAAAAACTATAACAGTTGTCAGTACGGAAAAGTAACGCCGCGGCTCATAATCGTAGACAAAGTTGCTACATTGTTGCTACGGAAGTCTACGACGTAGCAAGCTACGGAGTCGTAGCTGCAGTATCTACGACGTAGCTATGTTCTCGTTAGTCTAGTAGATAGCACTACAGTGTCAACGTTCCTTAATCTTTTATGGCTTCAACTGCAAGTTAGACTCGCTTTTGTAGCTCTAGTTGTACTACGAAGTAATTGTTTCAAGATATGTACTCATACTAATATTAAAATAAATAATAATTATTATATACTAATATTATCAGAGGTTTTGTATATTCTAACTATACACTAGCCTAAACTAGATGTGGTATTGAAAATTCAAAATTCAATAGTATTTATTTCTTTAGGCTTTTAAAATAAGCACTTCATCATCATCATCATCAGCCTATAGCAGTACACTGCTGGACATAGGCCTCCCCCAATGAGCGCCATAGCGCCCTGTCTTCAGCTTGCCGCATCCAGCATCTACCTGCAGTCTTTCGCAGGTCGTCATCCCACCTGGTCGGAGGGCGTCCTACACTACGTTTACCGAGTCGTGGTCTCCACTCAAGAACACGTTTGCCCCATCGGCCGTCGGTTCTTCGCGAGATATGGCCATATATAATATGGATATAAAATAAGCACTTATTCAAGTCAAATTTTATACTATTCATTATTATCAAATAGCATTATTTTAATTTTAATGTTCACTTCAAGGTTTTGTCCACTAGCGGAAGAAGTGAAAAAGAAACCACTAGTATGTTCATATAACTTATGTGTCTAATACATTTGATTTGCTTATCTATATCTAAATATAGTGCGATTTTAGATACAAATCTACCTTCCTCTTGAATCACTCTATCTATTAAAAAAAACGCATCAATCCATTGCTAAGTTTTAAAGATCTAAGCATACATAGTGTCAGACAGATAGCGGAAAGCGACTTTATTATATACTATATACTGATATGCCCCTGTTAAGCAAAGATCTCTCCTATACTATTTTAATCTCTTTCCCTCCATAGTATTTCTCCTTCACTATCTCTGACTTGACCCGTTTTAAGTATTCCTCAGTCAAATTATCTAAATTACCTGAAACACGTGTTTCCCTGAAAGCTACTCACCTAATCCAATTAACTGTTAACGTTTTCCTTATCATGCGATAGTAATTTGCCTCGCTATCTCTAAAGATCTACTTGCGGCTGACTTCATTAGTGAGAGAAGTATCCATGGAAATGTATCTCGTAATTTTTTATAATGGGTATTCGAAAAAAAACCATAGATAGATAGATAGACAATACTTTTATTGCACACTTAAAAATAAAACAAACAAGGTAAACAATAATAATACAAGATATGTGACAATTCGGCGGTCTTATCGCTCAAGAGCGATCTCTACCAGACAACCGTGGATAGATAGGATCGTTGGATTGAAAAAGGGGATCTGTGTGCGTTACCATAAGGTTAGGTAAAAAGTTAAGTTAAACCAGCATTTTTCACATAGCACCAACCCTAAAGAACAAAAAATATGACTGACTAGTTTTTGCCCACGAGTTCGCACGCGTTGTGATTATGGAAACTGTTTTATGGGATAAAAGGCCTACATGCATAGATCTACGAAAACTTTTAGCCTGATTCGTTCTGTAGCTTTGACGTGAAGAAGTATCAAACATCCATCCATATTAGTGTGACTTACCTTCTACTCCTATATTTGTTCTTTTTGTATTTCATTAATCATTTACACAAACACAAAGAAAACTGTTTAACCTTGTACGTCATATCCTTTAAAGTAGGTAAGTATCATGTTACAAAAACAAAGGAGAACCCTGAACGTATTTGAGGGTTGAACGATTATTTTCACAACTTCCTCTAAAGGGTTATGTTATGTCAAACATAACTTTTTATTCGCATTCGACGATATTATCACTTTTTATTGAACAAAAACCTTAACATATCAATGTCTCGAATAGGCCGATAGAGATATTCAACGCCCAAAACTGAAATAGATAACGCCAAGTCCTTGAACTCAAGAAAATCCAAATGTTCAGGGAAACTATGCCCTCTATACCAAGTTATACATATACAGCTGTGGACATGCGTATTGGCTGCTATACGAAGAGAACCACGAGTTGTCTTCAGCATAAACGAGGGTGCAAGGTAATTTGAGCTTTAAGACGTGTAAAGTGGGGTTGAAAATTTGTTGATTGCAGAGTTGGGGCAAGCGCTCTCACTTGGGCGGAGGCATCGAATCGGGGTTGATTCAGTTGAAACGTGGCGCGCGGGGGGTCGTATCGCTTAGCGCCGCTGGCGGTATAAAAAAAACCCTAATCAAACTTAAAAATGGCACTAACCTAGAAAAAAAGCTTAAATCACCAGTGTAACTTATTACTTAGCTATAGTCAGAAACAGTTCTTTTAGTGGCATAATTTCGGACTCTGCCGGTTTTATCAATGTCGTATAAATACGTTCACAAGTTGCGGTAGACTGATAGTGTTGTTTTTAATAACAGTTTTCACTATAATTGCTTTAGTTTTTATGTGACGCGTTTAAATAACTTATGGATACTGATGCCTGGGTGCATTTGTCATGGCTGTGATTTAAATCTGCGTCGTTGGGTATAAAACCTTTCTTATTTTATATTATTGCTTAGCTTTTTATTACAGTTGGCAACCCAATCTGGCTTTTAGTGTTATCAATTTATCACAATTTACAAATTCGAGCAATTCATTACAGCAGCCGAGTATTTGCCTTCTTTCGTACTTAGGTATTGAATTTTCACAAAACTTAGATTATATTAAACTGTTGTATATATTATTCATTAACAGAGCTTAGGCAGATATCGCTTTTTGATATTATACAAAACAATCTACCTATATATTGGTAAGTGCTTTTTAACAAACTTCAAAATGACGAATGATTCAACTGTTTTTTCTAAAAACGTATTAAAAAGGTATATGAATAGTTGATTGGCATGAAAACGAACACGTAAATTACAACCCATAAAGTGGTACCTACAAATGGTTATTTGGCTTCATTTTTACTGTTTCGAAATAACTACATAACTAACAATAGCATAGACAATAAAACACCATTAAAAGAACAGACCAAGACCAATATCTTCGCTTTATTGTACCAGCAATTACTATTGTGACCATCTGAGGGACCGTAAAAAGTTTCGCAGTTATTCGCGTCCTACATAGCTCTCTATTATGAAGGAAAATATTATACCTAGATATAACGAAAATGTTCTCGTATTTGACCTTTACTGAATGTTCTGAGCTATTTTCGGGTAGTTATATCAGTTTTTGTTTCCGAGAGTACAATGCTTTATTCGAAATTAAAAATGAAACGGTCATGGTGTCTTTTGTTTCTTAGGGCAAAACAAGCTTAACTCTTCACAGCCCGAATTATAAAAGCTTGAGTACAAACGGCACAAATTCGTTACTCAAGCATAGATCGATGACTGAGTAAGGTTTCAGTTAGTAAGTTTCGGTTAATAAGGGCCTTGAACAGTCAGCTGACCATCTGTTTGAATTTTCGGAATTAACGAGTAAGTTATTTTACATTTTATACTCTCTTATTTATTCTGAAATAGCTGCGGCCCATGACTTCGCCCGCGTGAAAATCTAGTGACACATAGATTTTCACGCGGGCGAAGTCGTATATCTGAAAACTACTCGTACATTAAAATCCGTTGAGTAGTTTAAAAGATCTAAGCGAACAGACAGCGGAAGCACTTCAATTTATACTATATATTATATATAAAATGCTGGGCAATTCACATACCATTATCTAGCCCCATGGTAAGCAGATAATGACTACGTAAAGATATTAACTTTATAACTTAGTTGCTTCTATCCGCGGCAATTTTCACGCATTTTTTGGGTTGAAAGATAGCCTGTACATTGATACAGAGCTATATCTAAACAAAATTTCAACCCAACTACTTTAGGAGTTTAATAAAATAAAGTAGTTTGATGTAGCATGACGTGGCGCGGTGGGCGAAGGTCCGCCTGTGACGTAGGAGGTTGCGGGTTCGATTCTCGGAACAATTGTGTGTACGATTTGCAGATATTTGTTCCGGTCTGGTCGTTTTCTATGTATAATAAAAAATATCTATCTATGTTATGTATTGTATTATGTATATCTGTTATCTAGTACCCATAACACAAGCTCTGCTTACCATGGGGCTAGATAATGCTGTGTGAATTGTACTGCAAAAAAAAATGTCAAGAGGTTCTAACCTTTAAACATTCAAACGTTCGTAGTGACTTATAATATTATTGTTAAAAAACGCTCTTATTTAGATGAACTAGATATATAGATAATTATTTTATTGCACACTTAAAAATAAAACAAACAAGACTGAATAATATATGAAATATGTGACAATTTGGCGGTCTTATCGCTCTTATTAGAGCGTTTTTTAACATAAGACTCGTTTATAGATAATATTTGTGCTAACATTTCTTCCTGAGATAAAAAAAAAACACAAATTTAATATTCCATGAAAGAAGATATTGCTACGCGAGTATTATCTAAGGAAAAATTAATAATACTTGGAAACCAATTTTAATATTATTTAATTACCATGATCATACGAGAATGAAGCAAAATAAAATGTCCGTATGAACATTTAATATTGCTTTCCGCATATGAAAGTTATATTGAAATGAGATGGAACATTAATAACGTAATTTCCAGCTCTAGCTCCCAGGGGAAAAATGTTGAATGTAAACAAAGTTCAATTAAATGAGCTTGTGTAATAAACAACTTCTATCATTAAAATATTTCATTTAAAACTTTTCATGTTTTTGTCACTTGGTCGATTCAATAAATGAATGTCAATTTTGACTTGAAATTCAAAACTTTGAATCTCACTCGCTCTATTGATTGTTTGAGGAATAAAACAAAAGAATAATGCTGGACAATCCTCAAAGCATCATCTAGACCCAAGTTAAGCAGAGCTTGTGTTACAGACTAGATAACTGATATCGTCACTGCCTCACCTCAACAGCCTTTGGTCCACAGCTGGATGCAAGCCTACCTCTGATAAGCGCTATATTGGCTTTTATCTCAAGGGTTATAGAGCCTATATTCTCACGCTGGGTGGGGATCGCAGCTCGGTGGTAAATTGTTCTGCAAGAAGTGCTGCTGCCCGTCCTCGGTGAATATCTCTTAGTCGCCTCTTACGACACCCGCAGGAAGAGTTGTTGTGGTAGTACAAAATTCTTCACCATTATAATTCACACGGCTACTGCTGATAAATTATAACTTTAATTGTTTAATAAAAACCGAAAACTCACTTAAAATTCCTTAGTATTTACACGGCGAACTGATAAATTATAATTTTAATTAAAAAAAATTAAAACTCACTTAAAATTCCTTAGATTTTACACTTTTTTTTAAGTTCTTCGGGACAAATACTTATACTTCTGGAAAAAAATATGCAAACACCTCGGGATCATTTTACATAAAATGGAGAAAGAATTTACCAAATAAATCCATATTTGAAAGAGAAATCGACGAACCTACTCGTACATGACCAGCGCTGGCTAAGTCTCTCACGGAGCTTAGCCAGCATTATGCTGAGTTAGATCATTTCTGTAACAACTCTCTACATGTACCTATTCTATAAGTGTGTCTTTTTTTGTTAATTTAAGTTGTTATGAGTCTTTCCATTCTATTCTATTATATTCTACATGTTCTATGTTTAGTTTTGTTTGTTGTTATTTACTTACGTACGAGTCGAAATCAATACTATTCTATTCTATACATAAAAAATACATACAGCCGAATATAGAACCTCCTCCTCTTTATTTTTCGTCGGTTAAAAACGGCACGTTTCTTAACAACTTTGATGTGCTTTCATCACTTTTTATCACATTTATCCATTATTTACATCAGCACAAAAGATGTTTTCCCATTCTGATTTGAAACACAATAGGAGAATTGATTGAGACGGACGTAACGAATAAATCTGAGGGTTTCTTCGGATAAAGCAAAGATACTTCATGTGTTGACCCATTTCCCACTCAATCATGAATATGAAAAGAGTGGAATCGATCATCTTTATGGAGTATCTAGATAGACAACCGTAGGTTTTGTTTCCCACTGCGAAGTAGGGCAATGATTTTGGGGCTGTATTGGTATGTGAGTTCTATTATCTGTCGATGCGGTCAAAACTGCCAGCCAGATTTTGATAACACAAAAATTATATCTCTCACATATTATTATTAACAGTCTGTAATTAGTATAATTAGCTTACGGCCGTTCTGATTACGTAAATAAATAAATTATGTGAGTGATATAATTTTGATCTTTCGAAGAATTCGTTATAAACTCGGATAAAATCAAAGTAACCTCATTATTTTCCAGTATTAAGTTATTTAACATAAAAAGTTTACTTTCTATACGTTCTTATGGAAATATAATATAGAATAATTTGACATAGTACGAATAAATATACCATCAGAAAAACAGTGTCCTTACCAGTTTTTAAAGCTCGCGTTAAGGAATTCTACCTGTCAGAATCGTGAATATTGGTACTTATTATTTATTTATTAACTAAGTATTACTAAGTAGTATATTATACATATTTTTTTTATCATATATATTTATATCTTTAAATATTCATGTTACGTTCATATTTTTTCTAGCTCTATCCTTGGTACACCCCCTGCCTTTCTTTAATTCACAAAATTCTTTCCATCCAAAGGTTGCCTGTAAGAGATCGCTTCTAAGCGATAAGGCCGCCCGTTGTACTTGTCACATGTAATATGTTTCATAATGTTCTGTATCTGGTGTACAATAAAGTATTTTTGTATTGTATTGAATAAAATGTTTAATCTGAAATAAAGCATGTTTTTTCACGAGTGACGCTTTATTATCAAAATCAATATGGCGGAAGTAACAAGCCATTTTTGATACCAAGGAAGTAAGACTAATGAAGTATTATTTGGTACTAAGATAGATACAAGGGATTATGTTTTTTCGAAACCAAAAGACCTTTCTACCTCTGTGACCCAGTAGGCGAAGGTCTAAAAGTGGTCTAAAAAGGTCTACCAGTGATACAAAACCTTCTAAAACACATTCAATATGGTAAATAATTAATTATATCCGGGTACTAGGGTAAATGAGACAAATGACTGAATTTAATGGACTTTCTAATGATAATGCGCTATGGCCTGATTTTCCAATAATCACATAATTATGACTTCAGGAATACCGGTAATAGTAATTTGACGTAATTTCTAGAGATAGAACCTTCTATCTACTACAAATTGGGTGCTATTTATAAAAAAATTCAGGAAACATAAATAGCGTGGCCCTTTCGGTTCAGTTCAGTTCTTTATTGATAAGAATATTCTTATCAATATTTCGGCTTAAGTAGTACCTGTTTAAGGCGACCTCTGTAGTATAGTGGGCGAAGGTCCGCCTACGACGTGAGAGGTTGCATGTTCGATTCTTATATATATATATATATATTCAGATATTTGTTCCGGGTTTTCTTGATTTTTCTATGCATTCGGAAGCAATCCCGAGACGCTGGTTCCCGCTGTAGGGCAATGCACCAAATACAATTCAAAAAGAATTTATTGTACACAACAAAAATTCATTACATGCGACAAGTACAATGCATGGGCTTATATCGCTTAGAAGCGATCTCTTCCAGGCAACCTTAGAAAGAATTATACACACCAGCTCTCGGAATATTTAATTAAATGTTCAGTTGATGATGAGATGGAGTGAGATGGAGTTGTATATTTACGACATACTGAAAACTTGTATTTTTATTTCCTCTATACTTGCAAGATCTCATAAAATGCGCGCTGTTGTTTATATACAACAAAGGAATTTTTGAAAAAGAAAGTATAGTAAAATCAGCCCTAGATTTTTTTTATTATTTTTCCTGCTATGTAATGCCTAAGTACTAATAAATATATTTTTTCCAAACATGTTTAAAAAATCGCGCATTAAAGGGTTAAGCGGGAGAGACAATAGACCGGATATCCGCTATACCGTTCATTGAGCATTATGCTGATATGAGTTTGTGCGATTTTCCTATTTGCCTTATCCAGCATTGTTTCATTTGATTGTGTTAATGGCAGCGCGGAATTCAATTACGTTTATTTTTATACAAGCTGCGTCCCGCGGCTTCGCCTGCGTGGAAATCTATGTGTCAAATAGTTTATGAAACTTCCTCTTGAATCACTCTATCTATTAAAAAACCGCATCAAAATCCGTTGCGTAGTTTTATAGATTCTAAGCATACATAGGGACAGAAAGACAGCGGGAAGCGACTTTGTTTTATACTACGTAAATAGTGAGGGTAACAAAAACGACCTATAGGTTAATGATGGTCAAAGATTACTGGCTACATTACTATGTCTCTCATTTACCATGATCTCGGGCCATAAAGTGACCCGGTCCTTTGGAAGGCTTGCGTGGGGCCGAAGCCAACAGCACAGAGGCCCTTTGAGAAGTTAATCTAAAGGCGATGGCTACACATAGCGGGTATCATCCTCGGGTGCACAATATGATACACCCAAAGAAGGTATCCGCCAGGTGTAGAGACTATTGCAAAGAAAAATGAAAGAAATAAAACCAGGCTATTGTGATGGATGGATGGACTGGGTAATCGGGCTATAGGGGAGATTGCGGACGTCTGCCATAAACAAGTCAATCATACACATTACTATTATTATTATATTGAGCCATTATTGTCCCACTGCTGGGCAAAGACCTCCCTCTCCTTCCAGTCCTCGCGATCAAACCTTGCAACAGGCCATACACGCTGTACTGGCTACATATAGGTCAATATTTTAATGCTCAAGAAAAGAAGACTAGTTGTAGTTAGTTTTCAGACTACTAAAATGTCAATCACACTAATATTGTAAATGTAATAGTTTATAGCTCGCAAGTGTAGTTTAGATGTTGGGGTGTATAGATACTTATTACCTCTAGACGCCAAAACTACTGAACGGATCGGGCTTAAATTTTGCACACATGTAGTTCTATGCTTGGAATAAAACGTAAGCTGCGTTTTATCCTAGAACACGATTGTCTTAAGCCAGCCGTATGTAGAGTAGAACCGCTTCCTTTTTTGAAGTTTATTAATATCTGTAGTTTCGACTCGCGGCTTCGCAAGCACTATTTCCATGGAAACGTTTAAGGTGAAATGAGTCCCAAAACCCACGTTTTGACTTAACGGAAAATCAATTTTAAAGGAACAAAACACCTATTTTTCGAATATATTTTGATGAGAATCAAAAGCTTAGGATATTAGTTAGGGGAGCCGAAACACGATACATTAAACTTGACTCGATAGAAAAAAATAGCAAAGTTTCCTCTAAATCTTCATTTTTACAGAGATATCTTCTACGGGAAAACCAGTTTTTTTTGCTAGTTATTTAATATTATTGTAATGAAATTTCTTCTACGTGTTCCCTAATAAATACTTTAGACAATTATGGTTTTAGTTTTTTGAGAAACAGTATTATTTTAGAGCAATAACAAATTTAAAAAGCAGTGAAATTGCGCACGGGCCGGTCATTCTGCCGCTCTTGCCTCCCTTTCTCGCCCGCGCGGCGTTCGTTCGTCCTTGTCTCGAAAAGACGAACTCATTTCGCCTTAATGGAAATTAAGTATGCAAAATAATGCAAAATTTCACCCCGATCCGTTCAATAGTTTTGGCGTGACGAAGTGAAGAAATAACACTCATCCATCCTACCATCTAAACATTCAAACATTCGCATTTATAATATAATATAAGTGTTATGGACAAAACACGCAGCTCAACTTAAAACTGTTACCTATTGATTGACAGTTTCCCAATTGAAATAGTCATGATAAATTGTTCCTTAGACCTCGTATCCGTGTCCCCCAAACGTTTGCGACGTGTGTCCTGAGTACTATAAAATGGTTTGATGACAAATCAATATGTTTGTAACGATGTATCTAAGCTAAGCTCGAATGGCCAATCAGATAGAAGGAACTGTTACTTTGTGGGTAGGTATAGGTTTGGTCGATTTGACAGAAATCAAAAATATCACTTTGATGATGATCATTCTTTATGCAATGGCAATGGTGTCTGGTTGGAGATTTTTCTGCCAGTGTCAAGTAATGGAACATAATCAGTACCTACATATTATAAAACAAAGTCGCTTCCTCTGTCTGTGTTGTCTGTCTGTCTGAATTTTTATGTATAAAGAGAATGGAAATAAAAAGTATTTTAATTCTTGATTCTTGTCCGAATGAAAACTGTGTGGTTCCAGCTTAGAATTTGCACCACCCCAACTCTTCCCGCGGGTGTCGTAAGAGGCTACTAGTAAGAGGATATCCACCGGGGAGCGGGCAGAAGAATTTTACCATCGAACTGCGATCCGTATGCTCAGCGTGGGGATTATGGGTTTTCCCCAAGAGATAAAAGCCAACAAGGCGCTTATCAGGGGGAGCTTGCGTCCAATACAAAATTTGCTGTTGAGGATGGCAAACTTCAATAATAAATAACTCTCAAAATAATAATTAAAAATTGATAATCTTATAGCTCGAGAGCGATTCCTCCCAGAAAGGTTCATGGATTATATTAATGAAAAACTATATTAAAAGACCATTCCCCAACTATTAAATGAAGCTTTGACTCCACCAAATGTGCAGAAACAAAAATACGCAAATATCAACATAATGAAACCTCAGCAAAACAGGGATAAACCGGGAAAACAGGAGAAAACTGGGAAATTGGGCTCACGATGCGTTCATCGACCGCGCTTGACGCCGACCAGTCTCACAGTCTTGGATTGCTACAATAAATACAAAGACTATTAACGTTAACAGACGTACCATTTCTTTTTACGCTCATTGGGCTGTAGGAAAAGTTCTGGCTGCTTTAAGCCGACCGTATAAGCCGCCGAAAATGAGAAGCGATCGTGCGAGGCGTAAGATGTAATTTTCCACAAAAGATCCCACTGAATCCCCCAGTTCCTGGTTTATTTTCATATTAATTTAAGGCCTCTTTAACAAAAAGTTAAAGAAAAGAAAATAATTAGCAAGCTGAAGTGGCAGTGGGCTGGCTATATCTCGCAAAGAGCCAACGACCGCTGGGGCAAACGTGTTCTTGAGTGGAGACCACGACTCGGTAAACGTAGTGTAGGACGCCCTCCGACCAGGTGGGATGACGACCTGCGAAAGACTGCAGGTAGATGCTGGATGCGGCAAGCTGAAGACAGGGCGCTATGGCTCTCATTTGGGGAGGCCTATGTCCAGCAGTAGACTATCACAGGCTGATGATGATGATGATAATAAGCCGCCGAAAATGGAAAGCGATCGTGCGTGGCGTAAGATGAAATTTTCCACAAAAGATCCCACTGAATCCTCTCAGTTCCTGGTTTATTTTCATATTCATTTATAGCCCCTTTAACAAAAAGTTTGAAATGAACTTTTGGTATAACAGTTAGTATATGTTTCTTGTTAATGATTTCACGATAACGTCCCTCGGTTTATTACGCACGACATTGAAATATAAACGAAAATGACATGTCTGCAATGCAAATGTCTGTAATTTCGTTGATCACAGCTTTAGGGCAGGTATATTTTATTCATAAACCTAAATTTGTTTACTGGACCTACGTGAACGCAGATGCCAATTGGATTCGGTATGTAAATAGGTTTTATTGAAAACTCGTTTGTAGTGCGCTGTATTCTATTTGTCCACTATTTATTCACCTGCCGGACGGGTTAAATGTAATTCAATTAATTATTTTCATATAGTAATGGTACTTGTAAAATGTTCCATGTATCATTACTATGCAAATGGTCTAATGACAAAAGCAAATGAAATTTTAAATGATGAAAAAAAATGCAAAACTAACTTATAACTAACAGAAAACTCACACGTCAAACGGACTCTGGAATCAGATTTCGAAACCTTTATTACTCTATTTTTTTTTCATATTATGGTCTTAGTAATAGCAATAAAATTGGTAATAGCAGCAAATAAGTCAATCATCACGCTTAGCAATTTTTTTATTTTATGAAGATAATGACGATACTGTTAGAATTTCCCGGTATAATATTAAAGAAGATATCCTTATACTAAAATAACCTTCAAACAAGTAATGAATAGTCACTGTAACTAAAGATCTTAATTTGACAAGATCTTGTTTGGGTCAGGTCATCAGATATCAGGGATTACAGACAAGTTTTCGCAGTGCACTATCTGCGTGATAATCTTTGCCTAATAAACCTTGGCACCATAGAAGTGAGGGTAAGCAAATTGAGTGAGGGCACAGATAGATAAATTTGTTTGGGAACGTGGCTACACGTACCAACGTAAAGTGGGTCGCCGTGATTGGTGTTACTTTTTGGTTTGACTTTGTTGTTTTTTGTACACAAATATTTGATTTCTAGGTGTGATGTTGTTGTTAAAGTTTTAACCCCTAAGTTCAGTCGGGTCATATTGACCCCAGAGGGTCGAATGTTGACTGAAATTCAGGTGACTAAAACTGAGTTACAAACAAATTAAAACACACAAAAAACTAGAGATTTTTTTTTCTTAGTATCTTATTTTTCGGTGTTGAATCTTTCAAAGCTTTCACGGCCATCAGGCTGCATATAACTTTTGTACGTTTTCCTGACAAAAAAGAAGGCAAAAACGTGTTTTGCCTCCCAAGAAGGTGTAAAGCATTTTATGTGCCCCAGAGTTACAAAAGTTCCAGGGTGAAGCAATAACAACTGTGATGAATAAAATCTTAGAAGTTCCTTTTGATGTATTTTCAGCTCTTAATAAAGTTATCCACCCAAAAGTTCCTATTGTGAATTTCAGAAGGTAGACGTTCTATTGATTTTCTCGTCTGTCTCACTCCGGTGCGATGAACTTTAAAAAGTAGGTTCTATTACAAAGTTTTATCAATTTAAAAACGGCTCTTAACGAAAAAGGCTTGTAAAATTTTACAAATTAAGTTGTTTACTGCTTATGAAATTTTAAAACACTTGAGACCCATTATAATTTCATATTATAATATTTCAGGGCCAAATGTCAGAAGTTATCTAGTTAAATAGGTTTATCTCTCGCTCTGTGCAAACATAGTCTAACTATAAAACCTACCAACAGTAAGACAAAAAGAGCAAAATTCCGTGAATTTCGAAAGAATAAACGAACCATTAAGTTGGCGCGCACTGCGCAGTAAACCCTTCTCCCACGGGAACTTAGTTTTAGATCTTTTCCTTACTCAAGGTGTTTCAGATAGGGAATTTGAAGGAATGAGGGTACCAGTAATTCTACGACCCGAAATACCCATAAAACGTGGTGGATGTCTTCCAATCAGAGACTACATGTTAAGCCGGGTACTGAGCGGCGTAATACCATTATGCGGCGTAGGTATGTACCATTCGCAGCGAGCATGTTCAGCTCATTTCTGAAAACTGTCTCCTTGCTCGTTGCGTGCGACTTCTTTCCCCGAACTGACTGCACGAACGCTCGCTGTGTAATACGTTACCTTAAGCCCCGATACGCCGGTGAGTACCCACCTTTAGGCGTTTTGAAACGACCTTACGAGCAGCGTTCTGAACAAAATCAGACACGCTTGAAATAACGCGAGCGCGAAAATAACACAATTTATGGTAAATATCCCGTTATTAATGAATTTAATGTTTATAACCAAGTTTTAAAAGTCTCATTAATCTAGGATCATCGAAACAAAATAAATAAATAACACAAAACACCAAATAGCTAGAAATAACAAATTCAAGTGCTTAAATAGTGAAGTGACACTGACTATATCGATTGTATTTATCGATAACCGTGAACTATGGCAAGGTGATCATTGATCGAGTCCAAGACCGATGCACGGGAGGAGCAGACGACGGCACCGCCGATGTATTTGTGCTAGCTGATGCGGGGATATAACACTGTCGATGATAGTCTGCTTTGTCGCTGAGCTCTCGTCGTTTCAGGTACGTCACTAGTTTTATGATAGATCTCATATTTCTTTTCGCAGTATTTATACAGCAGGAATTGAAACTTGTTTAAATAAAGTAAGAAACTTATGGCTAAGGTTTTTAGTGCTTATAAACAACCAAAAAATACAATTTTTTTATCTATATACCACACTGCACAAGTACCTAAGTACATAAGTGCCACAGAGGTAAAAAAATTATATTTTATAGTTTTGCATGTAATTATACAAAAACACAAAAAAAATTGTTAAACAAAGCAAAATTATTATTTTAAACAATATTTAAAACTGGTAGTTAAACGTAGGTAGGTAAACGTAAATATGTAGGTACTTTCTGTGAAGTGACCGGTTGCCACCTCCGGCTTGCTCAATTGCTTTTGTTTTTAAAAGAAAATTACAAACGCAAGGGAAAATAGTTTCAAACTGGAAAGGCAGATCTTGCGGCCATGGTACATTAGGAAAAGTAGGTACTCACTATCATCCTTTCCATGTCGTTATACCATTTTCACCTCCCGACGGTTTTTATGTTCCATAAAAAGTGCAAGAAGTCACGAAAAAACGAACCGAGCCCGACAAATGCCCAAGCATTCACACCCAATTTTACGAGAATGTTCTACATAAAGGAAAATGCAACAAAAGCACAATGACATCGCATAATCGCCTTTAAAATGACTTTTATACAGATGACTCATGTTCAAAGCTTTGCCACGTCATCAAAATAATAGACGGCCGTTTTACCTCAAGTTGGCTGAGGAGATAAGAAAAGTGGAAATGTATGGTTGAGTTTTCTAGTTATTATATTCTTAAGATAAGAAAAATAAGGAGCGTATTTTCAAAGTTTGTATTCACTTATTATTTTTTCACTTCTTCAACTAGTCGACAAAAAATTGAAGTGAACAGTAAAATAATTTTATTTGATAATAATTTATATGTAAAATATGACTTGTTTAAGTGCTTATTTTGTAAGCCTAAAGAAATAAATGATTTTTTACTTTTACTTTTTTTTTACTGTAGGATTTCACATAGTCATTTATTCGTTGTTCAAGAAAAATACATGCGTATCGATCGAATAAGAGATCCCGACTGACTGAGTGAGTTGAGTGGGATCGCTGAACGATATGATAGGATGACGACATGAATGAATGGTAAGATAGGTAGGGATCCCACCAATAAATAGTTTTTACCTTATGCCTAGTGTGTGTGCCCTACAAGTTTTATTTTTTGAGAATTGAAATTATTAAAATATTCTGCGATTTGAGAGCTAATTTGTTAGTAATTAGAAAATAATGAAATCACTGTTTATTCGATCTCTGATTATTAGATACGGAATCTCATAATAATATAATATAATATAATATAGCGTATATTTTTAGTGATTTCTTTTAGACTACTTGTGGTAATAAAATTGTTGTTCTTATCAGTAACCTATGTCATCATCATCATCATCATCAGCCTATATTAGTCCATTGCTGGACATAGGCATCCCCCAATGAGCGCCATAGCGCCCTGTCTTCAGCTTGACGCATCCAGCATCTACCTGCGGCCTTTCGCAGGTAATCCCTGGTCGGAGGGCGTCCTACACTACGTTTACCGTTTACCGTTTTTTTAGTAACGTATGAAGGGCAGTATATTCCAATTCCAGTTAAATTTTTCAGTTTTCCAGCTTATTGTTTCTCATAATGAAATAAAAAGCGCTTGTTACGACGCAACTGCAAAGCTGTGCCACGCTCAGTTGTCACGGAAATTGCAAAAGAGCTTTAAAGATTTAATTGGGAAAAGAATTCACTTTGTCAGAACGTTAAACCTATGAGAGTAAAGTAGTGCTTTGGTGGGTTATAGGGTTGCGTAGATACAGGATGTCAAATTGGTACTACATATATTGAGTGGTAAAGTGGTTATCGAAAGATAAAATACGAGTAAAGTTTATTATCGAAAAGATGACATGTTTTCTGGTAATTAGAGTTTATAGATCCTAAATAAGGTTTATCAAAACACTTGAGTTTCTCATTAATGCTCTTAAATAATATAATTGTTTTTCATATATTAAAACGAAATAATCAGTTAATGCGTATACAACACAAGAAACTTTAAATAAAGTAATATAGGCCTCCTCATTGACATGGACGTCGGTGACCCTAAAGGTTACGATTTTTTAACCCCTAATATTATGGCTTTAAAAGTATACGAAGGAACGGAACCATTTGTGTAGGAGTCCGACTTGCACTTGACTGGTTTTTAATGGTAAATTATTCGTTTTACAAGTAGGTTTGATGCAGTTGTGGAACGAAAACATTTTAGCTTTGAAACTTTTATAACAGTTCCGAATTTGTTCAGATTTTCCAGATCTCATTAAACTAGGAAGTAGTTTAGCTTCATCATCATCATCATCAGCCTATAGCAGTCCACTGCTGGACATAGGCCTCCCCCAATGAGCGCCAGAGCGCCCTGTCTTCAGCTTGCCGCATCCAGCATCTACCTGCAGTCTTTCGCAGGTTATCTACCTAGTAGTAGTAGTATAGCTTAGTACTCGTAAATACAGGGTGGGGAAAAGTAATCATCCGAAGTTCTTTTGCTATAATATTTTTTTGAATGAAAAAACTATGGTTCTGCTTGTAAAATTTGTTTACTTAATTCATTCGAATTTATTCCATTAAGTTGACAAAATGATATCCGTCAAGTGGCCGCCGCCAGAGTTGATGACCATACGGGCCCGTTTTATGGCATTTTTCGTCACTCTTGCCAAAACTTCGGGCGGTTCATAAATACTAGAAAGCTTAATATATTTTTTGTAATACATCTAATAATAAATCTAAAATTGACATAGATAAAAAAAAGAAGAGATAAAAGAAGTTACAGAAAACCGTTATACCTACACTGCTATCTAAAAACTGTAGTAAACATTAGTTTGCCTTTTCGCCTAACCCAGAATTTTATCAACATTGCTATACTCTCACAAAAAGGAAAAAAATGTACGACTTGCTGTCCAGAAATCTATAAAAACATTGCAAGACTTATTCTGAACAAACGCATAGCTAACAACACATAAAAATGTCTTTGTGCAAACACACGTTTTCTTTTAGAAAGCGCACTATATAAACTAGAAGCGGCACTATCCGTCAGTGGCCTTAGAGTGAGTCGTCAGGTTGTTTGCGCTGACTCTCGTCGACTCATTACCTGCTTCATTAAGCGAGAGAACTCTTCAAAAAGCGTTAAGTCGCTGGTGGAAAGCACTCTCAAGTTACCGGGTGGTTTTAATCTTGCTTTTATAACCGGTTGCCAGATTATGAGCAGGGATTTGGTTTTGTTTTGATTTCGTGCGGAGAGGTTATATTGCCGAGACGGATAGAGGGTGAAATTCTAGAAAATCAAAAATAGATTTTACAGCCAATCAAGCGAGTCGAAATTGCAATGGCCAGACTAACTTGTAATTACGTAGTAAGATTTTCAAATCAAATCAAATCAAATCATTTATTTGCTGAACACATTATTATAGGTACAAGTCAGGTCTTATAACTAGAGTAGTGTCACAAGTATTCAACCCGCAAGCAGGTGTGCAAATATTAATATTATATTACAATTTAATAATATCACTGTGATTTAAGGTAGTCAACAATTAAAATAATCAAGTAAAATAAATTTAAGGTACATTCTAAAATAAACAGTTAACTTTAAGATTTACAATCATGGTCAAAACATAATACATTTTTCTACTTAAGATTAACGGTCTCTCTTTGCATTATTTTTGAATAGAATTCATAATTTTGATAAGTATCGAGTAGCGAGACACTTATCACACGAATATTTATTTAAATGCGACAGTTGGGATGATAATCACCTGTTCACAAAAAAGGACTGATTTGTCTGTCGTCTGGTCTGGTCTGTC
Organism: Eupithecia abbreviata; assembly: GCA_943735965.1. Taxonomy (NCBI): domain Eukaryota; kingdom Metazoa; phylum Arthropoda; class Insecta; order Lepidoptera; family Geometridae; genus Eupithecia; species Eupithecia abbreviata. The sequence goes on from OX030990.1 coordinate 10,335,798, forward strand.
GGTCTATTTTGCATAGACGTAGCTCTAGGCCTGGATTAACAGACTTTTTTTTATCTCGCTAGATCGCGTGCAAAGCCGCGGGAAGAAGTTATCCTATAAATCAAGATAAATATCCACAAGTATAAAGTTAATATTAGAATATAAACTGTATACTCGTGGACGGCATATGCATACTATTCATATTTATGCATTGTGATGGTGAGTTATCACAAGTTATTCCCAACGCCTCACGTGAAACGCGAGGGGGGCAGAGAAATTAATTATTTCGAGATCAAAAGTCCAACATGATATGACACAATCAGCTGCTCTGTCATTTCAAAGCTTAAATTGGGTCAGAGCGTTTAAGTTTCTTGAAAGTGATTTAACTAATGCAAAGTTTAAGTGATGTGGCCTTAATTATTGAGTATTCTACATAACCATGAGACTAGCTCTTCTGACAACAGTACCGGCTTTCAGACACACTAGGTAATTAGTCTATGGATAATATCTAAGCATAGAGCTTATGATATTATAACAAAGTCAAATAACCTTGTATTTATCACGCGTAACGACCTAATTGTAGGTACCTAAATAAATAAACTCTCTACAAACATAAAGTCCTGACCTTACACCACGACCGGGATAATGTCATGAGTATGGTATATGCAGAGGTATCCTACTAATATTATAAACGTCAAAGTTTGTAAGTATGGATGGATGGATGTTTGATACTCTTTCACGTAAGAACTACTGAATGGATTTTAATGAAAATTCACAATAATATAGCTTATATATCAGAATAACACATATTCATAAAGATATTAAGTATAATTATCCAAAATATATAGATATAGTATAACCCCACACGGGTGAAACAGCGGGGCGCAGCTAGTTTTAAAAAAAACTTGTTTCTCGGGCAAACGGAGCTTAAAACGAAAAATTTATAATTAAATATATATTAAAAAAAAAAAAAAAAAACATCAAACAGTAGTCATAATAGAACAAAGCAACAGCGCAACGGTGCAAATTTGTTAAATAATTTCATTATGCTAACTAAGCTTAACTAAAAAATGTAATAAAGGTGCTTAGCCTACTTTAAAAAAGCTAATGCCTTTTTTGTGTCATCTTACTTGATATGGAAGAAAGTATGTATGTATATGCAAAAAAAAGTACCGTGTATTTATTTTTACTTGTCTGTTCTCCTATGAGATGAACCTAACATTTTTGTATGCCAGAAAATTATAAATCTGGAATTCACTACATGTTTATCTTTCACATACACTTATATATAATATAGTTCTCAATATTTCCTTTAGAACACAATATTTGATGGTAAGACAAATAAATAAATAATGCTAGACAATTCACAACAACATCGTAGACGATGTTGTGTGTTGTTCAAACTAAGCAGAGAATGTGTTATGGGTACTAAATAACAGATAGTTAATGCAGTTCTTAACCAAGATTAATTAACTTATTCCAAAACAAACTTCAAATAACATCAGCAGAAACATAAAACTCCTGTTTAACTACTGAGCTCTGTGAAGCCGAATTCCAATTTTCATAATTCAAAACCAAAAAGTTTTCGCGTTACGAAGTCGTAAGAAAAGGCTTATAAATCACGACTCAAATACCCTCCGTCACGGCTCTTTCTCCTAATGAAAAACAACGTCGTCACCATTCGACAAGCTAAGGTTTTGCTTTTGAATAAGTCTCGATATAATTTTCGTAAATAATAAATCTTCGTGTTTTGCTGCCAAAGAGGAAATCAGTAGATAGGTTTTTATGATTTAATAAAAATAGATATTACTGTGAGTATTAGTTTGACGACCTCTGTGGCGCGGTGGACTAAGTTCCGCCTGCGACGCAGGAGTTTGCGGGTTCGATTCCCGCCTCGGGACAATTGTGTGTTCGATCTGCAGATATTTGTTCTGGGTTTTCTGGTCGTTATCCCGCAGAAGTGGCTGAAGTAAGATTGCAGATCATGTGAAACTCAACACTCAATATATAACCTACAAATTCAGTGAAATCGTAATTGTGTTTCTACAGGGTGGGGCAAAAGTAATCATCCGATGTTCTTTTGCTGTAATTTTTTTTTGATTGAAAAAACTTTGGTTCTGCTTGTAAAATTTGTTAACTTAATTCATTAGAATTTATTCCATTAAGTTGAGAAAATGATATCGGTCAAGTGGCCGCCGCCAGAGTTGATGACCATACGGGCCCGTTTTATGGCATTTTTCATCACTCTTGCCAGAATTTTTCACCACTCTTGTTCGGGCGACAGGTTCTCGCATTCCTGGCGGATATTCTCCTTAAGAGCTTCGAGAGTCTCAGGCTTGCTGACGTAAGCCCGCGACTTTAAAAATCCCCATAAAAAGAAGTCTGGAGCGGTTAAATCGGGTGATCTGGCCGGCCAGTGCAAATCACCAAAACGAGAGATTAAGCGACCCGGAAATGCTTCCTAAAAATGCTTCAGAATATCGGTTGTGGCTCGAGCAGTGTGCGCCGTTGCACCGTCTTGTTGAAACCACATGTTCTCCAGTCCCAATTCATCCAATTGAGGAAGAAAAAATTCGGTAATCATGGCTCTGTAGCGCGCACCGTCCACAGCCGCCGTTGGGCCCGCGGCGTTCTCAAAAAAATGGATACAATTATTCCGCGTTCTTGCGGAGTAAACCGATTCATGGCTTGTCGATTTGTATTTTACGTTTGTTTACTTCACAAATGTCAAAACTGAATTGACATTTGGCGTCATTTGCAAAAGTTATAGCGTGTTCCAATAGGGTGATTACTTATGCCCCATTATGTATAAGCTTCTGGTTTTCCTTTAAATAAATATAAATATAAAACATACCTACACTTACATCTATTTTCTAATAATCGAAGGCGTCAGTCATCAAACCCTAGAGACATTTTTTTCGAGGCATTCCTCGTAGCGCACCCAGATGAAGCACAGCAAAGTTCCACATTTTGGTACATTTTGAAGCGCACCCGTTTTGGTGCGTTTCGTTCAGTAGGTATAAATTCATAAGTAAGTATATTGGGACCTTTTTTTATTAATGTACTCAAGAAAGCAGAAATTCCGTGACGTAAATGTAAACACGAAAAATGTGATCGTTTATGAGCCATGTCGGAATTTTAATAAACCCTTCAACACAAATGAAGTAGAAAATTACGTAAAATTCCTGCGTCTTAATTTTTAATCTGTGGCAGGGCGTGATTCATCACGCTACGAAAGAGAGCCTGTAACGTTGTTATTATTCTAATTCTATCTAGGTAGGTATCCTACCTATCGCAATGATGTTATATATACGTAGATACGTTGTACCGAGGTCTGCCTAACAAGACGAAAATCAGGTACGTGCCTGAATTGAACTCAGTCCGTCTTGCTCCTGGCCGCGACGCGGACGTACGTTGAAGCGGGATTTTGGAGTATGAAAATTAATAAAATGCCATGTTGCGCGTTTAGAAAGTGCAATAATTACTATGGGACGGTTGTGAAAAGCAAGAAGGATGTGTCTTTTTATGTCTTCTATTTGTTTTGTACTGTTTAAAATGGAAAATCATAAAATAAATATAATTTTACTCAAAAATCAATGCCGCGCGGTTGCCGCTTTGCCACCAACACGAACGAGACAAGCAATGCGTTACGTTTATGAGTGACAGAGATATTGCCATGCGGCGTTGTATGTTCGGACGTCGACGCTAGGTATGTAGCTATAGTAAAATATCGCAATGTTTTTATTTCTTTACAATGAGTATGACGTCTCTATATGTAAAATCTCTTTGACCTATCTTTTTGTACCTGCTTACGCGTGAACCGAATAATGCACTAGTCGCTGCAGGGCGTGTATTGTTCGGAGTCACCAGTCACCACGTAGGTCACCACTAAAATATTTCATGTCCTTCCGGAGTACACCTTCGTAAATAATTCGAAGTATCTTTTTTATCCTACTAATATTATAAACGCGAAAGTTTGTAAGTATGGATGGATGTATGGATGTTTGTTACTCTTTCATGTCAAAACTACTGAACGGATCTTGATGAAACTTGGAACATACATAGTATGTGTACTGGAATAAGGCTACTTTTTATCGCGGTACCACGCGAGCGAAGCCGCGGGCGAAAGCTAGTAAATACTATTTTGGTTATCTCAACTTCAACAACTCTTGCGGATTCTACCATAAGCTTTGTAATTCTTTTATGCTGACTATTTATAAATTATTTATTCTAAATGTATAATAAAAAACTCTTATACATAATAATAGGTACCTAAATAAATAAAGTTTTATTTATTTAGGTACCTACTATCTGTTATCCGCGACTTCGTCCACGTGGGATACGATTTCCTATTTTGATACCATTTTTTTTTAAATAGACAGTATTTGGATTTCTCAGCACAGAATCTGCAAATGTGACAATCTTTATGGGAGCCCTATGTCCAGCGGTGGACGTCTTTCGTCTGATACAATGATGATGATAATAAATAAATAAATAATAAATAAATAATGCTGGACAATTCACACAGCATCATCTAGCCCCAAGGTAAGCAGAGCTTGTGTTATGGGTACTAGATAACTGATATACATAATACAATACATAGATAGTTGTTTTTATTATACATAGAAAACGACCAGAACATTCGGAACAAATATCTGCAGCTCGTACACACAATTGTTCCGAGGCGGGAATCGAACCCGCAACCTCCTGCGTTGCAAGCGGAGTTTCGCCCACCGCGCCACATCAGTCGTCAAAAAAGATGATGATGACGTTGTACGCATATTCCACCTCCGAGTACCGAGTTAAATACCTAAACCGTGCAATTTTTCATAGGGTTGTAAAGAGGCGTATCGGGGGTCATCCTGTGAAATAATTCATGCCTTTCCGGTTGAACCATTGCTTGGGAACTCATATTTCATTGGAGGATAGCCGAACAATAAATCCAGGGCTAAGTGCCAGTCTCTGGGCGCGATTCGATACAAATAGGTACTTGTAGTCATAATTTGCTGTTTTTGTTTATGTTTTCGATTTCTTTATCAAATTACTAGCGGACCTTCCCGGCTTCGCACGGTTTTTAGTACGGATCCCTAACTTTTTTGAAAATATAATATAGCCTATGTTAAAACTTTTGAAACTATCGTGGTTATTAATACTAAAGTCATTTAAAACGGGATATTCGGATAATCCGTGATCATGGCGCATGCAACTGTGCCGAAATATTGGATAACTCAAAAATCAAATCATGGTAAATATCCCGTTTAAATGACAATAGCCTATGTTCACCGCAGATTGTGTAGCTTTCCAACGGCAAAAGAATTTTATTCAATACAAACAAAGAAACAAAATGTCTAACCTTTCCTCTTTATAATATTAGTATAGATAGCTGGCTTCGCCCGCGTGAAAATCTATGTGTCAAATGGTTTATAAACCTTCCTCTTGAATTATTCTATCTATTAAAAAAACTCGAAATGCGTTGCGTAGTTTTAAAGATCTAAGCATGCATAGAGACAGACAGTGGTACTTTGTTTTATACTACGTAGTGAAGTAAACATTATTTCCGGGAACATGACACTAACGGCATTGCCAGAGGCATACGTTTTATATTTTTAATGACTCTCGCACGCAATTGGCGTGTTGTTGCCGGAGGCCACGGAACTCTTGGGAATTGAGAAACTACGTCGAAACTTCCTATTAATTAAAAGGCCTGATGGGGTATGATATGCACCTTAGGTCGGATCGAACCCAGATTTTAAAATTACAAATTTACCTACCTTTGCTTGAAAAGATAAACTATAAAAATTTTATGGGACTTTGGTTTGAAAATATTATAATTGTTAATATTTTTTTAATTTATTTGTACTAAATATTATGATACCCAAATTATTAAAAGCGCTGCCAAAAAACTCGCCAAAAATATTATCACGAATAGCTGCAGAATGATTAGGTAGCTTCCTACCCGTAATACCAATTTTCTTCCATTCCTTTTTTATTATCTTCATTATCCGAACGCCATCCATATAAATATATGTAAGTCTGAGCACTGATATAAACCAATGTTGATTTAATGGTCAATCATCATCATCAGCCTATAGCAGTCCTCTGCTGGACATAGGCCTCCCCCAATCAACGCCATAGAACCCTGTCTTCAGCTTGCCGCATCTACCTGCAGTCCTTCGCAGGTCAATACTGGCTAAAATATGTATACTTCTTCATAATAAATAAAAAATAAAACAAATTACGATAATGTTTTACCTGGGTGAGTCACAATAACGCTCCAACCCCGACAAGGGTTAAGCGAATATTTGTTACGACAGTTTTGTTCGTGTAATGAGAGAAATTAGACCAACTTTAGAATACAGTGTTTTGAAAAGGGTGACATGTCATTAGGATAAGACGAAGGCCAGTTACAAAAGGCAATTATGTATGCTGGACTAACAATTTCATCTGTATGGTAATTTGGGAATGTGGTACACTTTTTTTTATGACTAAATGTATGTGATTATTGTTGATTATGTTAGCTGTTTTAGGTCAGCTTAACACGTTAGTCAATGTGTCAGTCACCTATACCTGACAGTCAGGTGCTTGTTCAAGCGGTATCAGTGACCCGTAACTGACATCGAGACATTGAATTAAAATGCTTGTAGTGAGCTTAAATTTATATTTTTTGCATTATAAGACACTTTGATTTGATGTACAAATTGTTCGTCAATGCGATTTTATCTGGCAACTTACGTGTTAAGGCCCGGCGACCCTCGCTTGCAAAAATCGCTCCGATTATCGCTGTTCCTGTTTAACCCTTGCGCCGCGCCACATGCGTGCGCGATAGCAATATTAGCCGTTCAAAATTTGGTTTGTTCCGTAATACCGAAAATTATGACTGAAAACTTTTTGCATTCTTCACAAAGTTATTCTGTAACTAGACAATATAAGCTATGTTCCTTAATAAATAAAACGTAAGATATTGATGTTTTTAATACGAAACAAATAGCAAGAAAGCATATCCATTTTCGCATAAAAATGTGCAAAATGAGATTAGCTTTCATTTCGTTTTAGGTAAGTATTTTGAAAAAAAAAACTATTTGGGAACCTAGATAAATACTATTAATACAAATAATGCAATATTATAGTGGAAATATACACGTTTGTATGAAGAATTCGTCCCTCCGGAGGCCCGTTAAGGTGTGTACTGCGTCTCATTACGGGGCGCAATGTAACGTGTTACCAGCTAGCGTTCGTGCTGTCAGTATGGGGAAAGAAGCCGCTCACAAAGAGCTAGAGACGGATTTTAGAACACTCCTTAACGTACATATCATGCTCGCTGCGAATAGTACATCACGCACCGTAACATACTAGAACTCACACTAGAACTCAAATGTAAGGCGGAGACTTCTCGGAGAGAGATGATGGCTATTAAGTCAAAATAATAGACATTATTATTACTTGATCAAATTATTACATTATTATAAAATAAGCACGGTTAATGAAGGGTCTATGCCACATTTATTTCACAGCCTCAAAAAAAGGGACTCTATCATACATTATCGCGAATGCAGCGAGGGTTAAGTAAGGAGGATTTATATATTTATTAAGTCGCAAAACTTGTTTTCCTGGCTCTGTTCATTAGAGCTTTCCGTACTGAGGTAAGGTCGCGGATTCAAATCCAATCGGAAACCATACATTTTTGGAATATTATTTAATTTCTTAGAAATTACCCGGAATGCGGAGGGCTTACGCAATTTAATAACAAAAGCCTTAGCATGAAGAAAGCTTAGCACGAAGAAGCACACCTCGACATGAAGAGTTTTCTCCAGGACTTTTATCCTACTCCTAGGGGATTTTCGCCTCATCTCGCTTAAAGCCTTGAACGGAATATATTTTACATCACGGTGGTTTCTCAACACCACCGTAACGATAAACGTTATACCTACCTACTTTGTAACTTCCGGAAATTTGCAAGTCTTAAATGCTTACGAAATTATTAAAGGGAATATCAGTTCTTTGATAAAACATCTTTATTGCAGTGGGTTTTTTTCTTTAACATTCAGTTAGTACGAAATACAATTGTTAAAACTGTTCTTATTTCAGTTACATTTACATTTTGTGGCGGAATATTGTACTGTGGTTTGCAACAATGATTGTTTTTGCTTAAAAATTTTGCATTTTTAAGATTTTTTTTTTATATAGCCTCATCAAACGTTTGGTGTTACTGAATGAAACGTATTCTAATAGGAAGACAATGCATTTCGTTGGCGGCCTTAGCGCTTAAAGTAAAGTTAATCAAGGTACCATAGTATTATTTGAGCTCTACGCTCTGGACAAACTAAATTTACTCAGAACTTAGCATTACTCTTCCTCGCCACTCACTTCTTACCCATCGAAACTGTCAAATGTTTATGCTACATAGCTCTGTAGAAAGTATGTTTACCTCTCACTCAGTTTACATCACAAATATTCCCACTGCAGGAAATGTAGGCAAATGCTCGCGTTTTTACGCAATCCCCGTAGACCCTAGAATAAAATACGAAAAAACATCCAAGCCAAACATAGTAGTCTAAAATATTCAAGACAGGGTCGCGAGCACGCATGTCAGCCAGTAATTTAGACGTGGGTTGGACATCACGCAATGATGGCCAAAATATAAATGAACCATTGACTTTGTTATTAGGGTCTGAGAAACAAGATCACAGACTTTTAGCGATGATGGTTAGAAAACATAAACCAAAAGAAACAAATGATCTAGAAATCACTGGTTTTAATATCTTGGTATGAATTTGGATAAAACTAAAATTAATTACCACATAAATCTGAGTTTGGTCATCGCACATGATCGACCTTTTCGAAATTGTTTCTGATTTGTACATGGGCAGATTTTGCTGTTAGGTGAAAATAATTTCGAGAGGAAGGCCAAGTGGAGGTTCCATCTAGGCTGGGCAGGGTTTGGAAAACTACGCCGAGTCTTCTCGTCATCCATACCACAATGCATGAAATCAAATGTTTTCAATTTGTGCGTCCTGCGTGCTTCATGACCTACGGAGCTCAGACGTGTACATGGACACTGATGATAGGGCTGGTCCACCAGTTGAAAGTCGCTAAGCGATAAGATAGAAATACTTTAGCTCGGAGTTTTGCTGAGGTATTTTGCAGATCATTCGGAAGGAATACATTCGACAGAGCGCCAAAGTTAACGACATAGCTCAAATAATTTTAATTATCTCTCTCCTCCGGAAGATTACGATTGGCCCTTACAATTCACATAAGTTCCTATATGTTTGTTTAAACAGTTTATACCTTCTTCTTACGCCAGCAAACAAAAGAATCACAGATATTAATAGCAAATAGCCGGGCAAAAGAAGTAAAACTGTCGTAGTTTCTTCTTTATTTACGAACTTCGACAAACCCTGAACGAAATAAGCTCACCTTGAACAACAGCTATTCATCTTCCTGTCATACTGTAATAAGGTATCTCTATTTTGCGGCTTGAGAAATGTAGGAGAAAAACCACTTTATTGGTGTAAGGAATCCATTCTGAATGATTAACCTTTTATCACTGTTTTTCTTTGCGGGTTCTTTGATATTTTCCTGGTTGTTCTTGGTTGATGTGGGATGAAATTGGGTATTTTATAGGCTATCACTACTACCATACATTTGTGACGACCGATGTGGCGCGGTGGGCGAAGGTCCGCCTGCGACGCAGGAGGGTGCGGGTTCGATTCCCGCCTCGGAACAAATGCGTGTACGATCTGCAGGTATTTGTTTCGGGTGTTCTGGTCGTTTTCTATGTATAATAAAAAATATCTATCTATGTAATGTATTGTATTATGTATATCAGTTATCTAGTACCCATAACACAAGCTCAGCTTACCATGGGGCTAGATAATGCTGTGTGAATTGTTCAGCATTATTATTTTTTTATTTGTACATGTGCTTACTTGTAAATGTTTATAGTACGAGTTGTTTTCCTTTCCTTGGCTCTTCTTTTAACACTTGCATTGCCACCGACGCATATGGAATTATCCCTGGGTCTAAATTCTGCTAACCAATCGCTTTACTATGACAATAGTATCGTTGCGGAATCGTCCATGACTCCGCACGGACTATCAAGAAACTCGTTAAATAAATAATGCCGGACAATTTACTTAGTATTACCTAGTCCCTAGGTAAGCAAAGTGTTATGGGTTCTAGATAGGTAACTGATACACATAATACAATACATTACTTAGATAGATGTTTTTTTATTATACCTCTATATAGAAAACGACCAGAACACCCTGAACAAATATCTGCAGATCGTGCAAACATTTGTTCCGAGGCGGGAATCGAGCCCGTAACCTGAACAGACGTTTTGCTGCCGCGCCACAGAGGTCGTCAATAGTCGATCAATCGTCTTATAAGTCAGTGCGGTGTTATTTGCTCGGAGATATTGATAGAATGGTTTTAACATAGACACTTTTTGCACGCGTCCCTCCATCTGCAGTTTCTTTCATCAAAGGTAAAATACCAAGAGGTGTAATTTTAAAACGATACCATGTTATGGACCCATAACACAAGGTCTGCTTACCATGGGGCTAGATAATGCTGTGTGAATTGTCCAGCATTATTTATTTTATTTATTTATGGTGAAGCGGTTAATTTAGAGGAATTCGGCTTTAGCTCGTACGGGGTTTACCTTCAAGTCTTTGATGCTACATTTTGACACCTAAATGCCTATGTCTATTACTTGAAATCATTCTTCATTGCAGGAATTCAAGGCAATCTAGATACAAATGTACGTACATAATATAGAAAGCTTTACCGAGGGACGGAGCCTTTCAATAATAAATGCACATGATTCTTGAAGCAATTCTTCCCCATTCTGTGGAAGGAGCATCTAAAATGCAAAGTTGTTTATGTGTTAGTGTTCTCGCGAGCGATGGAGCAAAAAGGGTATTTGAGACAGTGTTGTTGAAAACATTCACATGGTCTACAATAAAAAATGTTGAATAGAATCGCAAAGAGAATTGTTACATTTGTCTGATGATTGCCTTGAATTAAGAGGGTGCAATAAATAAATAAATAATGCTGGACAATCCAAACAGCATTATCTAGCCCCATGGTAAGCAAAGCTTGTGTTATGGGTACTAGATAACTGATATACATAATACAATACATTACATAGATAGATATTTTTTATTATACATAGAAAACGACCAGAACACCCGGAACAAATATCTGCAGATCGTACACACAATTGTTCCGAGGTGGGAATCGAACCCGCAACCTCCTGCGTCGCAGGCGGACCTTCGCCCACCGCGTCACATCGGTCGTCAGCAATGCGGCGACATTTGTAGAACGGCGTAAGCGCAAAAATTAAGTCATTGTATATTTACAAGAAAACTACGCCACTTATGAAGAAACTGGTTCAAGGAACCAAACAAATTAGCAATAACCTGTGAATCAAAACATAAGTCGTTGCAATAGACCGCAGGTTTCCTTTCATCTTATTTTTGTCGTATTTTTTGAAAAGATATACTCGTAATAAACAATGTGTCGTGTCGGAGGCTTTGGGCGGGTGAAATACTTACGGTAGTTTTTATCGCCAAATCAATATCCTTATTTATTTCTCTCTGCATGATAAAATGGCAGCCTTTTTGTTTTCTTTTACCACCTACCTACATAGCTCAAAGAATTAGCAAGCTGAAGTGGCTGTGGGCCGGCCATATGTATATCACGAAGCACCGATAACCGCTGCGCTGGGGAAACGTGTTCTTGAGTGGAGACCTCGACTCAGCAAACGTAGTAAAGACGGATGCTATGGCGCTCATTAGGGGATGCCTTTTTCCAGCTGTGGACTATTCTATAATAGTCAGCTGGTCACAGCTGGACAAAGGCATCCCCTTGATGATGATATATCTGAAAATGACGTTCATCAAACAACAACCTACAGGTCTCATAATGGAACTTCATAAAAGACACAATCATTAAGATTCCATACATAGCGACTTCACCCATGATTTCGCAAGGACAAAGGAAAACCAATCTCCTTTTTTATTTTATCCCACCGTTTTTATGAACAGTAAACGAAAAAATATGTCGTTTCAAATGACCTTTCGAAGGGCACTCGAGATACTGATGAAAACGGTCGTTTTAACTGTTTTCTGACTCGCTTTTTAAAGGAGGTGACCAAGATGTCGAAATTTTACGTTCTATATATTTTTTTGAGTAAATAGATAATAATATTTTTTTTTTTGTAAACCAAACAAAGCCCTTGTTTGGTTTACAAAACAATATTTGCGATTCTAGAACTCCTAGATACGATACTATACGATACGATACGATATTGGCAGTGGAATATTGTATTTTTACGACGCTATTATTATCGGAGCAAATCGCAGAATATCGAACCAAACTTTTGTTTTGAAAACAATAATTCATTTTTGCATTCGTCTCTCATCCGTTTTCTAGCCACTTCTTATTTTAACCTTTTTCACTGCATGTGCAACGAACCCAACACAACAATCATTCATTCATTTTGGTTCATCGTATTACGAACTCAAGGTGAAGTGGCCACGTTCGACTCGCTCTGTAGTTCGCTTCAGAATGCGCGCCGACTGTGCGCGCTGCCGCTCGAGGCCTCGCTTCGGGACTAGACAGCTCGACTCGGCTTAGACAAAATTAAGCCACAGTTGCGCGTGACTCCTTCAACGTTAATAAATTAGAGTTCATTACAGTGCAATTGCATATGTATATATTAGTTTAAAACACAGTTATTAATGACACTGTAACAATCGGATATTTAGACACTAAACACGTCTAAGAATATTATGCTCAAAGAACCACCTCGCAAGTGGGCAAAACACTAGTCTTAGAAAATTGTGCGAAACTAGCCTAACTAATTGTTTGAACAAACTTGTGTTTACTGCTCTTAAACAGTCATTTGCGTGTAACAAAGCGTGACCTTAGTTATCATAACGTATGTTGCCTTTCTATAGTAAGTATGCCTGTCATAATTTACTAGTTCCTGCCTGTGGCTTTGCACACATTGGCCGAAATGAAATCCTACGGAATAGAAATAACCTTTAAGTTTCGCTAGAAACATCTTTCTAGGGAATCTATCTATATATCCCATGGGAACTGATTCATGGGATGAAAAGTAACCTGTTTAGCTTTTGTTGTTTGATGTTAGATTCTAGGCTTAGGGCTACATCTATGCAAATTTCAGCCAAGTCCAAATGGACTTGGCTGAAATTTGTTGGCTGAGTTGTTTTAGCGTGAAGAAGTAAAAAACATCCTTCCAAACTTCCAAACTTTCGGCTTTATATTAATGTGGTAATAATTTATTATGTAGGTTCTAAATAAAAAATTAAATATTGCTTTTAGCCGTAGAGCATATGCAATATCCCATGCTCTTTTGCATAATTATGTCTATAACTTGCTTCTGCCCGCGGATTTGCTCGCAATTTTCGGAGAGATAGCTAAATGTTATAAATAAATACATAATGTTGGACAGACCGCACAGCATCATCTAGCCCCTAGCCAAGCATAGCTTGTTATGGGTACTACATAGGTGACTGATTTACTTAATACAATATATTAAATAGATAGATATTTTTTATTATACATATAAAACGACCAGAACACCCGGAACTGTAAATACCTGCAGATCGTACACACAATTGTCCCGAAGCGGGAATCGAACCCTAAAATAACATTAATATTATTAATGCGAAAGGTTGAATTTTAGATGGATGGATGTTTGTTACTTTTTAACGCCAAAACTACTGCGAGCTGAAATTTTGGAATAAAACATAGACATCCCACAAATCAATTCCCAAGTGATAGAAATTATAAAATTTCAATAGGAACAACTCGTGCGAAGAACAAACAACAGAAACAGCAACTAGAATGTAGTACCTACCTAATTCATAAACTTGAGTAGAAAGGAAAAACTGACAGACGAGTACACACAATTCGTTCTCGTGTGTGCTCATTTCGTGAATAGTTAGCACATAACTAATTAATAACACGCGAACTTTCGATTGAGTCTTCAAACTTATCATGCTGCATGGCAGAACCGTGAACAAGCAATGTGGTAAATAAGCGAGTATCTTATCACGTAGGTAACTAAATTTATAGACATAGAAAATGTTTATTTACGTTTAAAAATAACAATTCAAATACTTACGAAAATGTAACTACAATACAAATAACTATATAATTATATTTATTGTATTATGTATATCAGTTATCTAGTACCCATAACACAAGCTCTGCTTATCTTGGGGCTAGATAATACTGTGTGAATTGTCCAGCATTATTATATATTATGACAACCGATGTGGCGCGGTGGGCGAAGGTCCGCCTGCGACGCAGGAGGTTGCGGGTTCGATTACCGCCTCGGAACAATTGTGTGTACGATCTGCAGATATTTGTTCCGGGTGTTCTGATTGTTTTCTATGTATAATAAACAATATCTATCTATGTAATGTATTGTATTATGTATCTCAGTTATCTAGTACCCATAACACAAGCTCTGCTTACCTTGGGGCTAGATAATGCTGTGTGAATTGTCCAGCATTATTTATTTATTTATTTATTATTATATTATAGGTAGTGCCAAAGGAGCGGCGCCGCCAGAGTACTAAGTGTATCTACTGAGTATAAATCTACCTATAATTACTTACAAATAAAATGGTAGTTACGATCGCAAAATCCTAGAATTTATTTTTCTCAAATAACATTAAAATATGTTTATCTGTTGCTTACTAAAAAGTAGTTCACTATCTAAATAATCATTAATCACATAAAAAGTTGGTCAGTTGACCATACAGTAGACATTCGTTTGACATAACAGCTATGCCGTATGTGGACAAACACGCCATCTATTGAGTTCGAAGGTAAATCGTTTTTTTTTTCGTCATTCTGATCTATCAGTATTGCAATCATTATCATAATAAAGTCATTAATAATCAAGTTAAAGCCATTGTTCTTCTCTTGACCACTCCACAATCATAATTGCCAATTAGCTATGCCGACTGTTTGACGTAACGAAATTACCACTTGATCCCTTTTCCCGACTGCAGATCACATCAACAAGTCGAAAGTTCCGTGCAATCGGTAATGAACTGTAAACTTATAAAGACTAGATGCAAATTTGAATGCTTTTGTCGCCCCATTCTCTCCACTGAGCTGTCATTGGGTTATTTTTTTCATTATTTTATGATGGAGTAGACAAATACAGTTATTATTGGTCATGAGTAACAACATCATTGATGAGTAAGCTTTGCTTTTTAATGTGAACTTAAAGCTCAGTATAGTTAGGTCTGGTTGTTGCATGTGAAAAACTTCATAAACCTTACAGGCATATATTTTTAGATCGATGCATGGTGCTAAAAGAGGCATAATAACTATGCAAATATTTTTTTACAAGGTTATGGTGTAAAAGGTGATTATTCTTAAAGTTTAACCTCGGCTAAGTCTTAGGAGGCCAAGTCACATAGAAAACGTCCTAACAAATTTCACAAGTTATGAACTCCACACCAAACACAGAGGGGGGGCATTCCTCGAAGCGCACCTAAGTACTTACACATAGCGCATCCGTTTAGGTGCGCTTCATTCAGTCGGTTGGTAAGACATTTCAGTGTATGAAAATTGTAGGCAGCTGACAGTGTTTTGTCCTTTTGTCAGCGGCTCGCCGATTTTGGTTAAACTATGAACAAATTGAACGAACCATGAACCATTTTGTGATTCCTATTAGATATATAGTTGGGTCGTGCAAAATGCATAGTTTGCCATCTGATAGTTTCATAATGAACTTTTCTTCTTCTTTGTAGAGTAGATTTTGCTTATATTTACCACAATTGTAGTTTTATAATGATTTTGAATCAAATCAGGGCGCCATAGCGCTCATTGGGGGAGGCCTATGTCCAGCAGTGGTCTGCTATAGGCTGATGATGATGATGATCATGATAGTAAACATAAACTTTTGGTTTAATGCAAACCCGTACTAGAGCCATACATGAATGAATCATAAAGAAAAAGTAAGTAAAAACTATGAACGGCTCGGTCAATGGAAAACACATAAAAATGGACAGAAAATATATAATACACCCACGCAAAGCCTGAAAATGAATTCCGGTCACGCATATCATACTAAGGCTGTTGCTCATAAAATAATTACCATTGTCATATGGAAAGTCTTTTCCCCATACATAATGTAAAGCGTAAACTAAAGTTTACTCTACGCGCGGAGGTAGGGTGGGAAATGGATTTTTTGCTTTGAATAGGACGTAATTATTATTGAATTACAAATTACAAACAACAAATTAAAACACCTACTATGCTAAAGTAAGGGACTTTTGGATTTGTGTAAGAATGAATTAGAATGAATGAGAATGAATGATAATATTTTATTTGAAACTAAACACGCAGTGTTTTCTATCTATCTACCTATAGGTTTTAATGTCAACTTCATAGTCGACATTACATATACATATATGTACATATACATATATGTACATATACATATATGTACATATACATATATGTACACATACATATATGTATATGTAATTTGGCGTGTTTTTAAAAAACTATAAAACGACCTCAAATTACTAAATAATGAAAATGGGTATAAAAAAAAACATGGATTTCGATGTTTTTTTGGATGGCGTGACCATTTGTGGCGCACAGACCTAATGCAAATTTAAATTTTATTTGGTTTTCTCATGGATGCTATTGACAGAACTGTAAAAAATTGAAATGGGACAACACGGGAAACACCAGCTATCAAATAACAAAAGAATCATTAAAATCGATTTACCCAGTCCAAAGTTCTGAGGTAACAAACATAAAAAAAACAGTCGAATTGAGAACCGGAGGAGGATCTCAATTCGATTTTTTGAAGTCGGTTAAAAACCACTGGCCCCGCATATTTGTAAACACCCAAACGTGTTTACTAATGTGCGGGGCCAGTGGTTATATTCATGCGTGCGTATAGATTACAGAATATGCAGATGGCACGTGCGTGCGGTGCTATTTACATGGAGCGATGTATGTCGAAAAAACGGTATACCCGCACCGCACACACCCGCCTAATTTTTCTCGTTCGAAAACATTTCCTATTTATAGGGTAATTTTTTATTAGATGTTCATCATGTTTTCAACTCTTGTGTCTCAGGAAGCCTTTTTCCAACAATGGAATGACACAAGAAATGACAAAGATACAATAATAATGTAAAGGGAGGATTTTATATTTGGTCACATTTGGTTATATTTGGTCACCGTTTTGGAGTGAAAGGGATTACAAGTACCTACCTTATTTAGTCCGGGAGCCGACTGCAAAAAACCCTACCAGATAAAAAATGTCAGCTACCCCTTTAGAGTAGGTAGGTAGTTTCTATTTTTTTATCAGGTAGGGTTTTTTGCAGTCGGCTCCCGGACTATTCATTAATGTTTGAGTGCACGTATTGAGTGCATTCTAATAACATGCATTTCAAGCCTTTGCAGTTTGCTAGTACCTATGTAAAGATATTTACATTCTAGGTTTATATATAAAACAGAAACTAGGTTAAATATTTCAGTAGTGTTGGCTACAATCACAAAATGGGCACCACCATTATTTCCTATACGAGCCGAGGAAAACTAAATTATATTATATATTAAAACAATATGTTGCATGTGTAAAATGTGATCTAAAATCTCTCATCTTTAAAGTTAGCCCTGAAAGTGTGAAAAAAAAAGTGTACGTATGAACGACACCAAATTCATAAGAAACATTAAGCATTATCTCTTTAATCAAATACCATCCTTTTCAATTGTTCCTCAATACATAACAGGTGTAGATGTATTGTGCACTGGTACTTACGTGGATTGGATAGGCTGGAATCTGGACACTAGGACACACCATTTGTTGATTTTGGATGAGTTTCTAATTATTTTGCAATATTGCGGCTGAGTCGTTTCGTGAAACTTTTTCTGAGAGGTGCGGTGAGTGAATGGGGCGGGGGGAGAAGGGTCTAGGAATAGGGAGGTACCCGTGTGCAATCATAATGACAGCTTCGACCGATTTGACGTTGACATATAGGTACCAAATACGAAACAGTAGATATTTTTGAGAACATAATAATGAGTTTTTAATGGAAGCCATAAAATGCGACGATCGCAGATGTTCATGTGCCCGTAAAAATACTCGTTAATATTTTGTAAACATCAACAGTATCAAATACCAACCAGTATTTATGATTCGATCGGCCAGAAATACGCATAATGTGTAAGAATTCTTCATACGTACACTGAAAAGAAACACTGATACACTGAAAGTATGTTGAACATCATCAGCCTACAGCAGTCCACTGCTGGACATAGGCCTACCCCAATGAGCGCCATAGCGCCCTGTCTTCAGCTTGACGCATCCAGCATCTACCTGCAGCCTTTCGCAGGTCGTCATCCCTGGTCGGAGGGCGTCCTACACTACGTTTACCGTTTACCGTTTTTTTAGTAACCTATGAAGGGCAGTATATTCCAATTCCAGTTTAATTTTTCAGTTTTCCAGCTTATTGTATCTCATAATGAAATAAAAAGCGCTTGTTACGACGCAACTGCAAAGCTGTGCCACGCTCAGTTGTCACGGAAATTGCAAGAGCTTTAAATTGGTTAAAAAACGATTGGTTATGGTCAAATTTGTTATATCTATTATGTAACCTGAAAAGCTCTTTTAGTCAGTCAACTGTATTTCGGTAAAATGGGTTGAACTCGTTTAAAGCAATCAATAAAGTCAATATATAATCCATCTAAATTTTACGAGCTAAATCCCACCTTTGTATGCACATTTTGAAACTAAAAAGCGTTTTCCTTTCGACCTTTTGGACATCCATTATTCGTGAAAGGGAATATTTACACCACCTAAGTGAATAACAAACAGTAGAGTACTCGGATAACTTTCAAGGCTGAAAGGTGGGTAAGGTAACACTTAATTCGAAGCGTCGTCATGTAGGTAGGTAACCGACGTTGTAATATTACCAGTAGTATTCTTTGTATTTAATAGAACGTGTATCTAGTTTATATTAGGGCGTTAGTGCTTTGCTTCGATGATATCAATGTTGTGAAATATGTTCAACCAATATACCTTGGGTTTTATAAACCCTTTATATACAAAAAATATCCAGGTTTTTGAATCGGAGTATAGATAGATAACATTTTCTCGTGTGTATTGTTTTAAAACGATAATGCTCTATTACAGGGTTTATCAAAATTAATACGAAATCTTAAAAATTAGTTATTTAAAAAAATACAATTGATTTATCAGTGTAATATAACAATTAAAAGTAAGAAAACAGTTCTCTAATTTGCTCTGACTAATATAATTAGCCAGGGATGCAATTGTTTTTATACAATCGGGGTTAAAACTTGCGTAGCGTTGCCAACCATTAAATTACAGCAAATCGTTTTCTTCGAACAGCGAAATTTTATCGGCCAATATATCAGACTTAAGCGGTCTTTTTCAAAGATATGAAAGTGACTCGCTTCACAGAAAACCCATAAAAATTCCAAAGAACCTTTAAATGTAGGTAATTAGTTTTCTTATACTTTGTTGATGACATTTAAAGCTCTGAATCTTTTCTTGGTATCATAAACTTTATTTATTCATTCATTTCATTTATTCAGTTCCACCGTAGGTACACATGTTACACTTGATGTCGGTCAGTTGTACATAAAAATAATATAACAATACTATTATAAAACACACATTAATTTCGATATAGGAAACACCATAAGGGATTGTGTTTTAGAAAAGCAGACAGACATGCCTTCTTTAAAAATTTGATACAACGTTCATAGATAATATATATTACAGTAAAATAATAATAAATTAGTTAAATTGAATTGAAATAAAAAATACATGTCAAGATAATTTAATGCAGCTGTATAAGGGCATTGTCAATAATAAACTAAAATAAACATAGGTAGTATTATAATAACCAACAAGTAAACTGTTTCGCTTTGTAGAACCAATTTATGAGGCTGAAATCTTAGTAATGAATAATTTTCGTATGGTAAAATAAAGCTGAGATTTGGTTTATCAGTTTATTTATTTCCACCGTAGGTACACATGTTACACTTGATGTCGTTAAATACCATAAATGTTAAAAGTTAAATTACATTTTTATTCTATAACACACTAACTTTTGACAAAGGAAACACCATAGGGCATTGTGCAAAGAAAAGCAGAACGACATGCCTTCTTTCAAAATTAAAATAAATAGATTTATAATAATTTATCACAATAAAACAATATAATAAATTAGTCAAAAGGAATAATAAATTGAATAAAATGTCAAAATATGCTACTGTATAAGGGCATTGTCAAAGCTTTGCACAAATGTCTAATTAAATTCAGTTTATTTTTCAGTCGACTCGACGCAAGAGGAATATACGTAAAGTTGGACACGTCAGGATTCTATTAAAGTATTGCATATAACGTTAGTTTTAGTAAAATGTAACCGGAAAATAACATAATTTACTGGGGTTTGAAGCTTTAAGACAACATCTTTATTTCACTAGATATCAGGTATGACTAAATCGCTGTAGTAAGCAACTCAAAAACCCCAAGAGGTAAGGTGGAGGTCAAAAGTTTATACAGTTAATAACCTGAAAGCTCACATGAATCAAAACAAAAGCTATTGCATTAGAAACATACCAGCGAGTGAAGTCGTAAAATAAGTTCGGATAAACTTCAGGAATTGCTATCGACTTGTGATTTTATAGCTTCTAGCCACAACGGCTATGGACAACTGACATCAGCAAACTTTGTTAAAACTACGCAACGGATTTTGATGCGGTTTTTTTTATAGATAGAGTGATTCAACATAATACATGTATTTGCACCCGTGCAAAGCCGGGGCGGGTCGCTAGTAATGTATAAGATTGAGTTTAGAGCCGGCTACTAACTGGCGGCGGTTTTTTGTTTTTTTAATTTATTTGCAGCATCATCGCTTAGGTTCTAGACAGACGGACCGCATTTCAACTGCAATCCAACCGCAAATTGCAGTTCAGTTGCGGTTTGAATGCAGTTGACACGACTGCAATAGAACTGCAACTGAACTGCAATTTCCGGTTGGATTGCAGTTGAAATGCGGTCCGTCTGTCTAGAGCCTTAGCGATAACACCACCCATTGAAACCGGAAAAGATATACTACAGAAACAAACAAATTAAAAAAATAAAATCAGACATAATTGTTTCACGAAACCTTATTTAGTTTTAAATATCTAAGCATACATAGCGACAGACAGACAGCGAGAGGCGACTTTGTACTATGTAGTGATTTCAATACTTATGCACAGCTAAGCACACCATTGAATTAGTTACATAGGCACCTAGTAAACATCATAATGACTAGAGTAACTGTCCTATGTAGGTATAAGCAATAGGTATGAGGTTTTCTTTTCTGTTCATGTTCCGTGATGTTTTGCCGGAAGATCCATATTATTACTGATTTCGTTTTGGATAAACAACAGAAGTTGCTTTTTCTCTTGTCGACTATTTATATTTAAGTTATAGCCTTGTTTTCGTGAACATCATAGGTACATTACAAAGTAGTGTTTTCATTATAAAACTTTTGAAACTATCATGGTTATTAATACTAAAGTCATTTAAAACGGGATATTTACCATGATTTGATTTTTGAGTTATCCAATATTTCGGCACAGTTGCATGCGCCATGATCACGGAGTAACTGAAGGCACTGCGAGTTTTTATGGGCAGACAGACATACCATACCATAAATCAAATCATGGTAAATATCCCGTTTTAAATGACTTTAGTGTTTTCATTGTTTCGGCCATATTCATTGTCTCTCCAATGGCTATTTTTTATTTACATGTAGAAATAATGTTTGCGTAAATCTTCATGGTAGGTATACCATGAAGGTTTACGCAAACATTCAGATAGCCGAAAGATCGGATACGCTACACTGGAGTTTTCTTGGGGAAACCTACGTAACCCTGGGATGTTTTATCACCCTAGCAAAAGTAGAAAAGATGATGATTAAAAAAATATAATATCCAAAGCCTAGGTATCTAAGATGCGTAAACAGAGTTAAAAAGAACTAACATTTGTCTTTCTAAGATAGCATGGTCCTTTGTAAGAATATAATATATCCATTTCCAAATGGAAAACTTACTACCCTTTGGCGATCGTTTTATCTTTAGTACTTTTGGGGGTGATTCATGAACGAAACCCTACGTTCCTGTGTTTACATAATTTTGCCTGTATATTTTGCTGGTCGAAGAATACCCATAATTACCCCTTTCATTATAATTCTTGTCCTACAACAAAATAAATTATGACCATTGTTGCGGCTACTTATCGGTGGCTCCAAAATTAAAGTTTTGATATTTGTATTGAATAAAAAATGTTAGGTACAATGAGTGGTTAGAATGATGACGAGTCGAATCGAGTTGATTTTGGCATAGAGTCTGTGCAAAAAGAGTAGTCTCTTAGGGATTGAGGGCGCGCGTGTGCCAATGTTCTACTTTTGTTGCGTTACTATGTTAGTTCACCGTTTCGCCACGAGACTTCTCTTTTTGCACAGACTCTAGTCATTATTGAAGTTCACATTTAAAATGTTCGGAAGCACCGTACTGTTCCGATGGTCGTTCCTTTACGCCGCGACACCATTAAAATAACAATAACTACGACCAAAAATGTAATGCAGCTTATATATGTAAATATTTATATATTTAATTTTTTATTTAACTTAATACATTATATATGTGGTTGTTATACTCCCGAGCGCAGCGAGGTAGGATGACAACACCGAGTTCATCATCATCATCAGCCTATAGCAGTCCACTGCTGGACATAGGCCTCCCCCAATGAGCGCCATAGCGCCCTGTCTTCAGCTTGCCGCATCCAGCATCTACCTGCAGTCTTTCGCAGGTCGTCATCCCACCTGGTCGGAGGGCGTCCTACACTACGTTTACCGAGTCGTGGTCTCCACTCAAGAACATGTTTGCCCCATCGGCCGTCGGTTCTTCGCGAGATATGGCCGGCCCACTGCCACTTCAGCTTGCTAATTCTTTGAGCTATGTCGATAACCTTGGTTCTCTGTCGGATGTATTCGTTACGAATCCTATCCTTCAGAGAAACTCCGAGCATAGCTCTTTCCATAGCTCGCTGAGCGACTTTGAACTGGTGGACCAGCCCTATCGTGAGTGTCCACGTCTCAGCTCCGTAGGTCATAACGGGTAGGACACACTGATTGAAAACTTTCGTTTTCAAGCATTGCGGTATGGATGACGTGAAGACTTGACGTAGTTTCCCAAATGCTGCCCAGCCCAGCTGGATCCTCCTTTTGGCCTCCTTCTCGAAACTGTTTTTACCCAACTGCAGAATCTGCCCAAGGTAAGTGTACTCGGAAACAGTTTCGAGAAGGTGACCATGTACGACCACCGGCCTTGGATCAATGTGACCATTGATCATGACTTTGGTTTTATCCAAATTCATGCCAAGACCGATACATCGGGAGGCTGAAGCTAGGCCGTCCAGCATCTGGTTCAGTTCCTCAAGCGACTCCGCCATTAAGACTATGTCATCAGCGAATCGCAGGTGTGAGATGTACTCGCCGTTTATATTAATGCCCTTTCCTTTCCAGTCCAGCAACCTAAACATATCTTCCAATGCGCACGTGAACAGTTTCGGGGATATGACATCCCCCTGCCTCACTCCTCTGCACAATTGGATGGGTTTAGACTGCTGACCCTGTACTTGGACACTCATGGTGGCGGCCTCGTAGAGACAACTCAGCACCTGGATATAACGATAGTCTACTTGGCATCGCTGTAAGGAATCCAGAACAGCCCAGGTTTCGACGGAGTCAAATGCCTTCTCATAGTCCACAAAAGCCAGACACAGGGGCTGATTATACTCTACGGACTTCTGTATAATCTGCCTCACTGTGTGTATGTGGTCTATGGTGCCATATCCTCCGCGGAACCCAGCCTGTTCCGGTGGCTGGAACTCGTCGAGTCTCCTGGCGAGACGGTTCGTGACCACTCGTGAGAACAGCTTATAGACGTGGCTCAAGAGTGAGATGGGTCTGTAATTCTTAAGAAGGGTTTTATCTCCCTTCTTAAAAAAGAGCACAACCAAACTCCCGCTCCACGCCTTTGGAGTTCTCCCACTGTCTAGGACGGTATTAAAGAGGTTCCGTAGCTCCTGTATTACAGGGGCTCCTCCGGCTTTAAGAAGCTCTGAAGTAATACCGTCCTCGCCGGGGGCTTTTCCATTTTTAAGCTGCCTTAGAGCTAACACGATCTCGTCTTGACTGATTTCAGGCAGTACGTCGGTATAGTGGCGTGTCAGGGTGGCTCTGAAATCTTGGTCATCTCGTCGGTAACGAGGGGCATGTGCAGCGTTTAATCGGCCATAGAAATCCTCTATCTCGGCGGATAACTCCGGCTTTGACAATACGGTCCTCCCGTCGTGCGTTTTAAGCTTTGTCAGGTGGCTCCTGCCAAGCTGCTGAGTGAATACTTTGGACCCTCGGTTTCGCTCTATTGCCTCTTGAATGAGGCGCGTGTTGAAGCTCCGAAGGTCGTGCCGTACCATCTTCGCAATCCGCTTGTTCAGGTCTGACCTCTCTGACAAAGTCGCTTGGGTGGTCTCCCGTCTTTTTGTCATCAGCCCAAGAGTCTCATCCGAGAGTTTGGACTTCTTGCCAGTACGCTGCTTTCGACAGAATTTGATGCCCTCATCCCTCAACGTTTCAACCAGATTGTGTAGGGTCTCGTCAGCGTCATCAGTGGGTTCCAAGGCAACAATTCTATTAAATTTCCAAGTAAACAAAAATATCATTGACTTTAAAGTAACCCTAAATAGGAGTAATTTGGATTTTGATCTCATTGTCCTCTCTGAGTGCTGGTTAAAAGGTTGTGATGCTGTTCCCGAACTTGATGGCTACTCTACTTATTTTACTCAGGAACATATCAACCAGAATAGTGGTGTAATTGCATATGTTCGTACTAACCTATCTTATGTATCTGTTCATGAGCCCAGCCTTCTGGAGGCTGATTGTTTGGTTGTAAGGATTGATAACACTACTTTTATTTGTATCTATAGATCTCCGTCATTCCACTCTGCCGATAGGTTCCTCGAATCCTTAGACAACCTGCTAAACGACCTTAAGCATACGAGTAATATAATCATTCTCGGTGACATAAATATAGACATAAGTAACAACACAAATGATGCGAAAGCTGATGAATACCTTGATTTACTAGCCATGCATCATTTAATACCAGGCCACACATTTCCCACACGCCTTGACAAATGTATAGATCATTGCATGGTTAAGACTAAAACTAAGGTAACGACCGCCATATGTCCTACCTCGACCACCGATCACAGTTCATTATTCTTGATCCTACCTCTAGCCCAGCGCCCTAAGAGACATGATAAATATGTACATAAAATAGACTACAATGTAGCTTCTAAATTATTGTCTGAGATAAATTGGAATGACTGTGACCAAATCAATGATGCAAACCAACTTACAGAATTCTTCATTGCAACCGTAACTAACACTATAAAAAACAGTACTCGAGTTCACAAAGCTCCAAGCAGAAAACGCATCCTGCAACCTTGGATCACTCCAGGTCTGTTGCGATGCATGAGATTTCGGGACATACTAAGCAGGCGGCATAAAAGAACGCCTTATGACAAGGCCCTAGAACTGACCTTTAAAAGATACAGAAACCACTGCAATAACTTACTTCACAACCTCAAAAACTGTCATGATAAAACGAAATTATACGAGGCTAAGAATGACATTAAGCAAACATGGAATGTCATCAAGCGTATTTGTTATCCACAAAATAAAAATCTTAATGACCCAAGCCATCTACTCAAACTTGAATCCTCTCCGGAAGACTCCGTTAATGCAGTTAATGACTACTTTGCTAACGTTGGTCGGAATTTAGCGGACAACATTCTCCATAAGCTGGACCTTACTCATGACAAATTAATCAACGATTATAAGCCCACAAATACCTCGCTTAACTCTTTCGTGATTCTAGAGACTGATGAAGTAGAAGTCGGTAATATAATAGGTACACTTAAGACAACTTCATCGTGTGGCTGGGATGGGATACCGTCTTCTTTTATCAAAAAGTTCTCTACGATTCTATGCAAGCCTATTACTCGTTTGTGTAATCTTTGTTTTACTACTGGGGTCTTTCCTACAATGCTAAAAGAGTCCATTGTAGTTCCAATATTTAAGGGGACCTGGTGGTCTAAAAATTTCAAAAAATCGATTTTTTTTTTCGATATTTCGAAAGTATAGTATCTTAAAAATATACTGTGAAATTTTCATGCGGAAATTCCCAATATTATAGCTTCTACAGCCCATTAACCAGGTAGAGAGCGGTCCGCGCGCTCCTAACGCGGGTTCAGCACTCGGAGCGCGGCAGCTGTCCCGACCCTTCTCCGCAAATATATACCTGTATATACTATATACTATATATCTATATATAGCCTTCCCTTCCCCGAAATATGTATGCCCATTGTTGAACATTTGTAAAGGTAAAGGGAAAGGGGCTTTCCCCTGACTTGATCAGTGTAACGTTTCGTCTTGACGAAGTAACATCTAGCTTATCTCGAAACGACTTTTTTCGGCACGGCGGGGGTGAAAATAAAAAAACTATTCAACCGAATGACTTGAAATTTGGATATGTTGTTCACAACATGTATGGCTATCGTCGGAACTAGAATTATAATTTTATTTTAATAATTTCCTATTGTTTACACTAAAAAACTAGTGAAAAAAACCCGATTTTACAAACTTTTTTTTTCAACGCCCGCCATTTTGTCAATTTTCAATTTTTTCGATTTGTTCTAGTTCCGACCATAACTGCACTCTTTCTGATTAAGAATGTCTTTGGATTTTTTGTTTCAGATGAGTAGAAGTCTCGAAATCACCTACGCGGTCCGGATCCGATTTTTCGAGAGGGTCACCTTTAGCGGCATTTTTATAATAATAAATATTGTTTTTAAAATGAAAAAAATTTTTTTTTGTATGATTAATAAACGTAATAATAAGCTCGAAAAGTTAAAACATCGTTTTTTTAATTTTTAATAGCAAAAAAAAAATCGTAAAAATAGGTGTCATTTTCGTGCGCTAGACCACCGGGTCCCCTTAAGTCAGGAGAAAAACACAATGTATCAAACTACCGACCTATATCTTTGTTACCAACACTAGGAAAAATTATAGAAAAACTTATAAATGCTAGATTAGTTAAATACCTTGAAAATAACAAAGTTCTTGCGGATAATCAGTATGGGTTTAGAAGTAAGAGGTCAACTATTGACGCCGTCGAAAGCCTTATTAATCAAATCACGAATAGTTTAGACAACCGTAATGAATGTATTCGTGTTTTTCTCGATTTGGCCAAGGCTTTTGACACAGTGTCGGTACCATTGCTCCTTTACAAGCTAGAGTCAATTGGCATAAGGGGACTCCCATTGAAATTGATGACGGACTATTTGAGTAGTCGGTCCCAGACTGTGAAAATCGGGGAGATGTGCAGTTATAAGTCCATGATTCACTACGGTGTCCCACAAGGATCCGTACTGGGCCCAACACTCTTCTTAATTTACATAAACTCCTTATGTTTAACTCAGCTAGACAATGCTTCAATCATAACCTTTGCTGATGACACAGTTTTAACTTTTGTAGGCAAAACGTGGGAAGAAACAAAGTTCTCTGCCGAATCTGGGTTGCGCATAATAAATTCCTGGCTAGATACCAACCTTCTCACACTAAATTTATCAAAAACAAAGTATATTAACTTTTACATAAATAATAATAACCAGCCAAATATTAATTTCACCCTAAAAGCTCACACATGTCCCTTCAACAGTACTGTTTGCGACTGCACT
This sequence comes from Eupithecia abbreviata, assembly GCA_943735965.1. NCBI lineage: Eukaryota > Metazoa > Arthropoda > Insecta > Lepidoptera > Geometridae > Eupithecia > Eupithecia abbreviata. The sequence continues at coordinate 10,363,690 of OX030990.1, forward strand.
CATTTAAGTGCTGTTAAAAGTATAAAATATCTGGGAATAATAATAGACAAAAATTTAAATTGGAAACCTCATATAGATCACTTAAAAGCGAGAGTTCGTAAGCTTATACACGTATTTAAGAAAATTAGGAACTTGAGACGATTACACGAACAAAACTGTCTACCAAACTCTATGTCAATCCGTCATAAGTTACGGTATTACCGCTTGGGGATCCGCAGTTAAAACTAACCTTATTAAAATTGAAAGAGCACAGCGCTCTATTCTAAAAGTACTAAATTTTAAGAGATACTGATACCCAACAGTAAAGCTATATAGAGAGACTGGGATGTTAACTGTCAGGCAACTGTACATTAAAACCACGCTATTAAGACAACACTCACTACCATATCGAACGGACAATCGCTGCACAAGAAGGTCTCACGAGGTATTCAGAGTACCTACGTGTAAAACCCAGTTTGCCCGTCGTAGTACTAATATTATTGGACCTTTTCTTTATAATCGCATATCCAAGGTGACTAAAGAAAATTTAATCGGAAAGACCAGATTTGTATGTAGTAAGATTCTGCATGCATTTCTTCAACCACTAAGCTATGAAGACACTGAACATCTTCTTACTGTTGCTCGTTAATTAAGTTATTTTCGCTTCAAAAGTCGCATACTTTATACCCTAACAATAACCAAACTCGTTTTAAGTTAAATTTTATGTATGAATAAGATTTATTTTTATGTATAATATGATAAACTAGATTTATTTTTATGTATAATAGAAACTAAGTAATCCAAATAATGTACTTACTTATGTTTAAATAACGAAATAATTTTAATTTGTATATTTGTATGTAACAGTTTGTTATCTTAGATTTAATACTAGTTTTTGACATAAATAGGCACAATTTTTTATACTGTTTATTTCTTTCCTTAACCTACAGTTTTTTTTAATTTAAAATTTTAGTATACATTAATGTTAATACGTTCTTTTATTGTAACCAAATATTTATCATAATAGCGCCATGCGAGGTACTGAGCTCTAACTTGCCGTAACACAGTATTATTACTAACACGGAAGTTATGATTCATGCAACAAATGGAAGCCTTAACAAGTTCGTATACCTACCTACTTAATTGCATAGTATTAAGATTTTTTTTATAGTTGTGGTATAAGTAACTACTAATAAAAATAAATGGGTAAAAAGTGCATAGATAATAAGGCTAACTTGTAAATTTTGAAAAAAATATTCTTTATTCTTTATTATTATATCCTCCACTTCATCATCCAAGTGTGCCGAGGTCGGTGCATAGACCTGGATGACCTTCATGCTGTACCGCTTGGACAGCCGAAGGATCAGGTACGCTACCCTGGTCGACACACTGGAGATTTCTTGGACGTTGCTAGAGAGGGCCTTATTGACGAGGAAGCCTACGCCACCCTGGGATGTTTTATCACCCTCGCGAAAGTAGAGAAGATGGCCCGAGTCTAGGGTTACGGTGTCCTCCCCCTCTCTACGGACTTCACATAACCCCAGAACATGCCATTTGATGTTCTCTAACTCCACTTCCAACTGCGCTAGATGATGGTCAAGCCTCAGAGTGCGTCCGTTAAACGTAGCCAGGGTCAGTTTAGGTAGAGTTTGGTAGCCTTATGTAGCCCGGGGATTCCTAGCACCCCCTGCCCCGCCGTTACCGTGGCCGCTACCATGGCCAGGAATAGCGAGCCGCGGCCGGGAACTGGGGGCCACATTCTTTTGGCGTGTCTATCCATGGGGGGGTTGATGCCCATAATCCCCACGCTGGGCATGCGGGTTGGGGATCGCAGTATAGGGAGTGTGCTGCAAGGGACGCTGCTGCCCGCCCCCCGGTGTATGTCCCTTAGTCGCCTTCTACGACACCCACGGGAAGAGTTGGGGTGGTGCTATTCTATCACGGCCGACACCACACAGCTCACACCGAGTTATAATGAGTGTTTTGTCCGAGCGAAAAACTCACTTTTCACTTCGATTGCGAGAAAATCTACCTTCATATCGCACACTTTTTTCACTTCTCAACTTTGAACCAGAAGTTGCTTATTACGAATTAGTTGTAAGTCTTTATAATGTACATATATTTCGGGTGATTTGGCCCACAACAAATAGTAAATCAAGTAGTATATACATTTTAATCTTAGGGTGTATACTCGAGTATTACGCCCGTTATGTTACGCTATAAAGACACACTTTTTGCACAAAAGAAAATAGTGTGTGTGAATATTAATCTATGTGTAAAAAGTCTACATGGAAATAAAATAAGAAAAAAACAGAAGTTTAAAACATAAACTTTTTTAATAAAATTGTCTTATAAATGTTATTTTTTTGTTTCAGGTAAGTGAATAGTCCATCCCATATACCAGTTTCCAGATGGAACCACCTTCGAATGGTGAGCCCTCGAATCCTTTCTTTACAAGAAAACTTTTGCGGTAATATATAAACGAAAAATATTTTTATTAAGTGCGAATTATGTATATAAGAATCAAATTCAATATTATGGAAGTCTAAATATTCGATTATATCTAATTACAAGGTTCTTTTCGAGGCTTTGCGTTCTTTAGAACTACACTTGCGAGCTATAAACTGGAATCACTTCATCGCTGGTTTCTGCAGACCATATTTTACAGTTTCCATGGAATAAACTGTAGGTTGTGGTATATTATTTTAAAGATAATTTTATTAGCTTTCAAACTCTTTCGATATCATAGCGAAAAAAATGTTCATCATATGTCATGGAACGTGAAAACAATAGACATAAATTTTTGGAACGAAACATAAATTTTTTCAAACTCCTGAATCCCTATAAAAACTGGGAATTTATACAATTTTGTCATCAGTCCAATATATCACGTCACTCAAAATACTGGAATTACAAGAAAATGAAAACCACACCAATAGAAGCCGCTCAAATCGTCACCCTAATCCAGCAAGGGTTCTCTCAACGTACTATCGCTCGACAGCTTCATCTGAGCCAGTCCTGTGTCTCCAAAGTATACAAGAGGTTTAGAGAGACTGGAAACTTAGTCCGAAGACCAGGATCTGGACGACAGCAATGCACTTCGGCGAGAGATGACCGATTTATTGTCAGCACTTCTCTCCGAAATCGACATCTAACCGGCGTTGACGTCCAGCGGGAGCTCGGAGAAGTTCCAGGGAGAACTGTCAGCGAGTGGACAGTGAGGCGAAGACTCAAAGAAGCTAACTTAACCCCAAAAAGGCCAGCAACGGGACCAAAATTGTCTACAGCCCACCGACAAGCCCGACTTCAGTTTGCTCGTGATCACTTAGATTGGGATATACAGCAATGGAGCCGAGTTTTGTTCGCCGACGAGACTAGGATGTGCCTGCATGGCAGCGACCGTCAACGGAGAGTCTACAGGAGACCGGGAGAGCGATACGCACAATGCTGTATAGCGGAAACAGTGGCATATGGGGGTGGGTCTTGTATGATGTGGGCGGGGATTTCAATTGAAGCTAAAACGGAGCTGGTATTCGTACCCGGTGGAGGTCGGGGAGGAGGACTAACCGCAGAAAGGTATATCAACGACATTCTGCTGGGCCATGTACTCCCTTACGCCGGGTTTATTGGCGAAAATTTCCTGCTAATGCACGACAATGCCCGCTGCCACACCGCTCGTGCGACTAGACAGTACCTGGAAGAAGTCGGGATTCCCACAATAGACTGGCCAGCCGTCAGCCCTGACATGAACCCTATCGAACACCTGTGGGACGAGCTGAAAAGGCGGGTACGAGGAAGATCTCCAGCTCCGGCGTCAATAGAAGACCTAAAAACTGCTCTTATCGAAGAGTGGCAGGAAATTCCACAGGATTCCATCAGGAAACTCATTAGGTCAATGAAAAACCGTTTACAAGCAGTCATTAGGGCCAGGGGGGGCAATGCAAAATATTAAGCGGGAAATAACAAAGATTTTAAATAAAAATTTGATATTTTCATATTACTTCTTATTAATTTAAACATCCACAACTTCGACCTATTGTAATAATTCACTAAATGAAGGTAGGAAACTTAATTAAATTTAAATAAAAATTATACCATTCGAAAGCTAACAAAATTTCTTTTCAAATGGTATACACCAATCTGCAGTTTATTCCATGGAAACTGTAAAATATGGTCTGCAGAAACCTGCGATGAAGTGATTCCAGTTTATAGCTCGCAAGTGTACATCTATCCAAAATCACAGCCCGATAATGTCCAATAGTGTTTTATTTACCTCGCATTTATAATATTAGTGCGACCTACATAATGTTACGGTTACATTCAAATTTCAAATTGATTTTAACAAAGATCGAACATTTTATCTTAAGAACCATGAAGTCAATAATAAGTAAATCAAATACTTCTAACATTCCTAAAACTTAATAATAAAATAAGAAGTTACCCGTACAATTTGAGGCAATTTCAAACGAACCTGAGTGTTGAAATTTATATACGTATTTTATTTTAAATAATATTGTTTACAGTACATACAGTTTTAGTTTCTGTTGATAAATTTATATTTTTGTTTGGTTCCTCACTATATTAGGTCACCTTGCGCACCACGGTCTCCACGGAAGACCAGCGCTATGGTACGATCTGCTCTACCATAGCACATGCTGAGTGGAGACCGATTTTTGTCAGTCCCTGTCGTCTGTTAATCTAAGTTTAGTTTATAAGAGTCTCTGTTCTGTTCTGACAAAATAAAAATCTTTTTACTTTTACTTTTAAATTAAATTCATTGAAAATGGCTGTAGGCGCGGTTTTGAATACTCAGAAGAACTTGCTAGAACTTTGAACCATAATTGTCTTGGAAAATCTATTCTCTCTTCAACGCGCGGCACAGTGCCGAATAATTAACTTTTTAGGGTTCCGTACCCAAAGGGTAAAACGGGACCCTATTACTAAGACTCCGCTGTCCGTCCGTCTGTCTGTCTGTCCGTCTGTCTGTCTGTCCGTCTGTCACCAGGCTGTACCTATCTCATGAACCGTGATAATTAACTTTTTCACCGATGATATAGTATTTTTCGTCCCACCCTATCCCCAGGGGTATGGCCAGGGGTATAGTGGGTCCGCAGTGTTTCTGTTGCCACTATAACAACATATACTAAAAAGAGAATAAAAAAATCTTAAAGGTATACATACCCATACAACAAACGTGTATTTTTTGAGGTCGGAACCCTTCGTGCAAGAGTCCGAACCGCACATAGCCGGTTTTTAAATTTAAGCTGAAACCAAGCTCATGTCAGAAAATAAGACAGAAATACCAGCATGTTGTACCTATACGTACATGCTGGTATTTCTGACTGTCTTTTATTTCTGATAATTGAAGGTATAATTATATACTTCGCTCAATGGGGTGGCCTATGTCCAGCAGTGGACTGCTATAGGCTGATGATGATGATAATGACGTTTCAAATGAAAAAATAGGCACCGTCTCCAGTTTAACAAATTCTTCAATCTATAAAATATACTTTATTCAAATGGATAACCTAAAAAATGGGTGCAAGCGAATCGATCCTGATTTTCTTGCCGCCCCTGATAGAAGCCACTGATAAAATGAACGCCTACGCTCAAAGTTTTATTTATTTTATCGTCCGCCATTTGTTGAGGCTCAACTGATTTCTGTCCCGAAGCCAGGCACATGTGTTTTGTGATGAATTTTGTTACTTGGATTAAAATAAGAAATGGGTTCGAAGTATTACAAATAAAAGTTAAGAATGTGATATGTCAGAAAGGCTTAGATGCCTGGTGGTAACAATGGTAATACTTTATCGTATCTCTTTTCATCTTTGATATTTTTACCCTAAAAGCATCGTAAACGTCATGCGTCTGTCGCCGCAACAACGAACTTATAACATACTAGCGGACCTTCCACGCTTCGCACGGTTTTAGTACGGTTCCCTAACTATTTGAAAATATAATGTAGCCTTTGTTCACCGGGAATAGTGTAGCTTTCCAATGGTGAAAGTATTTTTCAAATCGGTCCAGTAGTTTCGGAGCCTATTCATTACAAACAAACAAAAAATCAAACCTTTCCTCTTTATAATATTAGTATACATATATCGACACCTTGGCGTAGAAAGGTCGTATAAACCATTAAAATTTTTTTTTTTTGTTAGTCCTGTAAAGTAGGGTTTTGGTTTTTACGACCTTTCTACCCCAAGGTAGCGATTATCTTTGTAACCGCTTGAGCTAGCTTCATGAAATTTGGGCTTCTACATGTCCTTATGGATATAACGTCGGTCGGATTCATTACCGGAACATTTCCGAAAACACGTGTTTTGAGCTAAGTGTTCGGGTAAACCGACCACGCAGCAGACATGCATTTAGCTGCGCTTGCAGTTGAATGCGTATTCGCTCGCGGTTGCCTAAATATACTCAGTTCGCGATCGGCCGCCTTCGTCGCGGGTTCAAACCACTTACCATCATACCATTTACCATAACATAATTCAGCAGTAGTATAAAACCAGTAGTGTATAGTTGTCCTGTGAATATAGTCCATAAACCATAAACCAGTGACTTTCCTTGACCACTAACCTACACCATACTACCTACCAACCTCAAAGGGCTGTTTGGGGATCCACCAGTACCATCAACCACAACCCCCAACCATAATCCTTTTCATGGTCCTTCGACAAACCTACCAGCTCCCTATCAAGTGATACAGTGAAATACCATACCATTGGATTACGGTGATTATTGAGGACAGAAGCAGGTTGCAGTAAATAAGGTCAGACCAAACCATTTTATATTATTTTATTGCATAAGACTCGTACCTTTCTATTCCGCGCCATGGATAACCTTTTTATCAAACAAACTGAAATTTACGAAGCAATAAAACAGCTGCTGGCTAATTTCAAAAAAGCAGGAGCGGAAAGAAAGACGTATGACTATTGTAAGAGTAAAAATGGTCTTTTGGAGACTTATTGGGCAACATACCTTGACAATCATGCTAAAGCAAGTCAGTTAGCGGAACCAGAACATGTTTATAACACAAAAGGCTGTTATGAAACAGCTGAAGAAGTTTATTTGGCCGCTAAAATCTTAATTAATAAAACCTTTGACCAGTTGGAGAAAAAACCATCATTTTCTCAACAAGGTAGCCTACGCGTACCAGAAGCTGAGGCGACCCGACCAGGTACGTCAACTCGACCAACGACTCCTCGGCCAAGCAATCCCCAACCAGTAGGGAGATCCTTGGCTACAACAGGGAACACCAGCCAGCTGGAAGAGTTGATTAAGAAGCAAAAAATAAATATAAGGGCCTTCATGAGGACCCTAAGCGGAATAAAAACTGACGAGTTAGAGAAAAAATGGGAATTCGAGGACGCCTTGAAGTCCCTGGATTCTCGTTGGTCCGCCATAGATAAATTACATTGGGAAATAGAAGGAGAGAACGGCTGTGAGGATAGCCAGTACCAAGATGATTTTACTGATTACGAGAGCATTTTTATTCAAACAAAAAAAGCTATCAATACCAAAATGTGGTCGGTATCCCATCGCGAAAAATCCACCCCACAAATTGACATTCCCACTTTCAATGGGAATTACAAGGGCTGGATATCCTTCAAGGATCTTTTTACAGAAGCTATCCACAACAACCCCTCCATGACCAATGCACAAAAAATGCAGTTTTTGAAAAGTAAGGTGACCGGTGAGGCCGAGCGGCTAATTTACCATCTACAGATAAGTTCGGATAATTACGAAGCATGTTGGGAGCTTCTCAAGCATCGGTACGGCAACAAGAAACTAATTTTTACATCTCATGTCAACATTCTACTCGGCCTTTCTACCATGCAACAACAATCTTACGCCATGATAAAAAAGCTGCACGACGTTACTAAGGAATGTCTCCACGGTATCCAAAACTTAGGTATCGACATAACCACTTGGGACCCCCTCCTAGTACACCTACTAGCACAGAAGCTGGATAACAAGTCCTTTACGGAGTACTTGGAGTCAGTGAAGAAACCCAGGGATCTTCCCTCTTTACAGGAATTCCTGGAATATTTAGAAGCCAAGTTTACAGCCTTAGAAGCAGCTCGTCGTAAAACTGAACCATCTAACCATAACACCAACCAGAATGTACCATCTAGCTCAAACCAAAAAGGGCAAAATAATCGATTCACAAATGAACCAAAAAATAAGTCGAATTTGAACGCCTTCCATGCATCTAGGTCAACGTCCTGCGGAATGTGTAACCTCGATCACCGCATATGGCATTGTCAGCGTTTTATAATGTCAAAGCCCGAGCAAAGATTACAAAGAATTCACAAATTGAAGTATTGTCAAAACTGCCTAATCAACCATATGAACGAAAAATGTTCGTCGACGAAACGATGTCGTATATGCTTAGGTACTCATAACACATTGCTTCATGACGCAATAACCAAACAAAATTCACCTTCACAATCACGGCTTTCTTCTAAGCCCACCGACAAAGAAACGGAAGGAGTTTTAGGATCTTCACACGCGTCATGGGAAGACACAACTGAGATCCTTCTGGCAACCGCCATCGTCCATATCACAGGAGTTGACGGCGCCAGGCACACCATGAGAATATTAGTAGACGGAGGAAGTCAAGTGTCTCTAATAGATGAACGTGCCGCTCAGATCTTAGGGATAAAAAGAAAACAATGCAAGGGCACAATATTTGGCGTCGGCAAAAACCAAAACAATGCTAAAGGAATGATAAACATAGATGTACATTCAATTTATGATCAGTATTCTTTCAACACCGACGTCATAATTATGAATAGCTTGATTTTGAACTTACCAAATATAACCTTACCCAAACCATCATGGGCACATATTCAAAACATAAGCTTAGCAGACCCTGAATTTAATATAAGTCGACCAGTAGACTTACTTTTCGGGGCCGATGTTTATAGTAAGATCGTGTTAGGAGGTATCTTAAAGGGTGATTCAGACGATCAACCAATCGCGCAGCAGACGAAGCTAGGATGGCTACTCTGTGGCACCGTCAGGCCCCGCTATAACTGCAATGTCGTTCTACATAACACAGACGATTTGCTCAAGTTTTGGGAGCACGAAGATATTAACCAAATAAATGATCAAGAAGAAATGTCAAGCGACGACCAAGAGTGTTTGCAGTACTTTCTTGATACCACCACCAGGCTTGAGAACGGAAGATATGAAGTTCGCCTACCATTTAAACCAGACCTCAAGGAAAAGCTGGGGCCTACCAAACCACAAGCCCTAGCCCAGTTTCGCAACATGGAGAAGAAATTAGAGAAAAACAGTCAACTAAAAACTGACTACCGAAAATTCATGTCCGAGTACCTTGAGCTAAACCATATGAAACCAGCTACTAGTAACCAACCTTCCGAGTGCTACTTACCTCACCACGGCGTCATCAGGGCCGAGTCAACCACCACGAAGCTAAGAGTTGTCTTCAACGCGTCGGCTAAATCATCGACAGGCTTGAGTCTTAACGATGTAATGTACAGGGGCCCTAATCTACAACAGGACCTCCAGAGACTAATCCTTAAATGGCGCCAATACCAGTTTGTTTACACCGCCGACATAGAGAAAATGTATCGGCAAATACTCGTGCACAAGGATGACCAGGCTTTCCAAAGAATTTACTGGAGATTTAGTCCAGATGAGAAAATGCGAACTTTTCAGTTAACCACATTAACCTACGGCACCAAACCAGCAGGGTGGTTAGCGATGATGTGCTTAAAGAAACTGGCTACGGATGAAAGAATACATTTTCCGGAAGCTGCGCGTGAGTTAGAAGAAAATTTCTACATGGATGATTACTGTGGCGGCAGTCATTCTATTGCGAAAGCCAACCAACTAAAATCTAATCTAATACAGTTACTAAGCACAGCAGGGTTAAACCTGAGAAAATGGTCCTCGAATAAAAAGGAGCTTTTATCAGGACTAGAGATAGACCAATGCAACCAACCAACATACGAATTTAAACAAACTGACTCAACCAAAACCCTGGGCCTTGGCTGGCACCCACAAAGGGACATATTTATATTCGAGTCAAAAATAGAACCAAAACCAACGTCTGAAGCTACGAAGAGATCGCTTCTTTCGGACATCTCTAAGCTTTTTGATCCTTTAGGGTGGCTTACCCCAGTAAGCACCACCATGAAAATTCTATTCCAAAAAGTATGGCTAGAAAAGCTAGGTTGGGATGAAAAGTTACCAAAGGAAATCAACACCGAGTGGGCCAAGCTGCGACAAGAGCTGAGCCTAATAAACACAATAGAAATAAATAGATGGCTGGGAATCGGAGAAAATGAAACTGTTGAACTACACGGGTTCTCCGATGCGTCAAACCTAGCGTACTCTTGTGTAATCTATTGCAAGGTGATTAGGAACAACAAAACCACAGTAACACTAGTAGCCGCAAAGGCCAGGCTGAGCCCCCTAAACAAGACATTAAGCACGCCCAAACTTGAGTTAATGGGTTCTGTACTGTTAACTCAACTGTTAGAAAAAGTCCAGAGCTCTTTAGTTGACTACCAGATAGAAATATGCTGTTGGACTGACTCTACCGCAGTACTAGGGTGGATCCAGGGGGATCCCGCGAGATGGAAGCAATTTGTGGCAAATCGCGTAAAAAAGGTAACAAACATCGTACCAGCAGAAAGATGGCGATATGTAAAATCAAATGATAACCCGGCGGATTGCGCAAGCCGCGGCCTTTATGTGCAACAGCTCAAGGATCACGCGCTATGGTGGCAAGGACCGTCGTGGCTACATACATATAAACATCAAAATAATGACCAAACCATCTACCAAACCAATCTAGAAGAAAAAAAATCGTTCCTAGGTCAAACCAACGCAATAGTCCTAGAACAAAACTCACAAACCATTAACAACATAGTAAATCATTTGTTAAATAAATTTAGTTGCATCACAAAAATAATACGTATTTTTGCATGGATACTACGTTTACCTAACAAGCAGCGAGTTCACCAACCTTACCTCAGGTTACACGAGCTGAAACACGCAAAAATGCTGATTATCAAAACAATTCAATACGCTGAATTTTATAACGACCTGGTTCATTTACACAACAATGAAAAAGTGCACTCGAAGAGTAAAATTTTAAATCTAAATCCAATTATTGATGAGGATGGAATAATGAGAGTAGGAGGCAGACTAAGAAATGCACAGATAAGTCATGAAATGAAACACCCCATCATACTACCACACAACCATACAGCAACCACTTTATTCATCAAAGAAGCTCATGAGTTGACCTTCCACGGAGGGGCTCGCTTAACTTTAGCGAATTTAAGGCGTAAATATTGGATAATCGGCGGCTACATGGCAACCAAGAAGTTTATTCGTCAATGCGTGACGTGTAAGCGACATGACCCTGTAAAGCAGTACCAGCTTCAGGGAGACCTCCCGAGTTCAAGAGTAAATCCCGAAGACGCATTCTACCATTGCGGCGTAGACTATACAGGATTCGTGGAAGTTAAGGCAAATAAAGGACGAGGGGTCAAAACCACAAAGGGATACATAGCCATTTTCGTGTGTATGGTAACCAAAGCCGTACACATAGAGCTTGTATCTGATATGAGTAGCGCAGCCTTTATGGCGGCACTGCATAGAATGGCTGCACGACGAGGAGCTCCACGACATGTCTATAGTGACAATGGCACCAATTTCGTGGGAGCAGATAGATTGCTTCAGGAGGCTTATAACCAGCTTCTTCAAGATGGCTTGAAAGAGATCACCGATATGGGAATAGAATGGCATTTCAACGTGCCCAGCTGGCCAAATGCAGGAGGATTATGGGAAAGATCGGTCCGAAGCCTTAAACACCATTTAAAACGGGTCATCGGTCAACAAAAACTTACCTTCGAGGAATACAGCACGATGTTAGCCAGAATAGAAGCGTGCCTTAACACTCGCCCTCTATGCGCTCTAACAGAAGACCCAGATGATCTCGACATTCTCACGCCAGCTCATTTTCTATCAGGTCGACCAGGAATGACTATGATAGAAACCGATCAAGATGCTAGAACCAGGTGGCACTTGACGTCTAAAATATTCAAAGATTTGTGGAAAAGGTGGAAGGTTGAATACCTAACTCAGCTTTCCGCAAGAAACAAGTGGAAAGATACCCAAAACAACATCACCATTGGGGACCTAGTGACCATTCACGATGACAACACCCCACCCGGAAAATGGGCAATGGGCCGCGTCATTGATACTCACCCGGGCGATGACGGTCTAGTGCGTGCCGTGACCCTTAAAACCAAAAACGGTTTGCTAAAAAGGCCAATCGTCAAACTGTCTATCTTACCTGTTAACCAAAATGTTCGAAATTTACCAGAAATCGACCATAAACAGGAAAGCGAATCAGAAGGGGAGGAATCAGAAGCTAAACCAGAACCAAAACGAAGAAGATACCGACCAAAATTATTTACTATTGCTACAGCACTAACATGCTTTATGACATTATTATCGCCAGCTCTCGGACTATACAGTGTAAGAGAAATACCAAAAAACCAGACTCTCTATTTTGATCCCATATCAAAACTACACCTAATTCGAGACAAGTGGACGCTGATCGTATATCATGACATGGAACCATATTGGACAGGAATAGACGCATATCAAAAAATATCAAACTATTTAGATAAGTTATGCGCTACCATAGATAGCCAATCCCATTGTAATATTATCCTACAGCAAGCCCAGCACGAGTTCAAGGAACTAAAATACTACAACGACCTTTTGCTAAATCAGCATTATAATATCCACGCTAGACGTCGCCGGCGCCGCGGTCTTATCGATGGTGTCGGGTATCTGGCTAATGAATTGTTTGGAGTATTAGATTCTCGGTTCGCAGACCTGTATACCAAGGACATTGAAACCATACAGCGTAACGAGAAACATCTATCTAGCCTCTGGAAAAACCAAACCTCGGTTATTGAAGCGGAATTCAATCTCATGAAAAAAATGGAGTTAACAGTCGACAAACAACACAAGCTAATAAATAAAAAACTTAACGACTTCCAAGAGAACACCAGCATTCTACAACGAGAACTTCAAAATGTTTCTTACATTCAAGAGTTTACTCTAACTGCGATGGCTGGTAACACCTTGCTACAGAACTTAAGACGACTACAGGAAACGCTTATCGATACAATCACAGACATCTACCATGGTCAAATAAGTATGAACCTACTTACACCAACGCAGCTGAAAAGTGAGCTCAAAACCATAAGCGGTCAGATGCCAACCGATCTCACTTTACCAATAAAAAATATAGATACAGATTTCCAGTACATCTATAAGCTTCTTAAGGTCAAGGCCAGAGCTACCAAAGCATACGTCATAATAGAAGTCACATTCCCGCTCATAGCCAGAGAAAGCTACCAACTATACAAATTACTGTCTGTATCTCACCAAATAAACACCAATATGGTTAAAATATCACCAATATCTGAATATGTAGCAGTCAACCTAAAAAGAGACTCCTATTTCACCGTAACCAATGATGAACTCATGGAATGCGTACACCATGGACTAGCATGTTTATGTCCGCAGCGCAAACCTATTAACAAGTTAGAAAATGATGATAATTTCTGCGCAATAAATAAAGACACCAAGAAATGTAATATAGAAAGGTCAATCTGTACAAACAATTGGGTCACGCTACGTTCGTCGTCTCAGCATTTTTACTTTTGTTGTGACGCGTACACAATAAAAATAATATGCAATGACCAAGTTATCGTGCGTCAGCTGAGTGGTAGTGGGATCATTGCGACCAGCCAGGAGTGTATCCTCAAAGGCGATGACTTTACATTGTACACCATGCGTCACCAATCAAACCAAGTAAACATAACACCAAATGTCTACATTCCTGAATTAGATCAGATAAACCATATAGTCAACATAAAAATACCGAGTAACGAAACTAACCAAGAATGGAGCCTAAACTCATCCTTTAAGAGTTTAGGAGAGTCCATCGAAAAACTAAAAAATAGTGACCAGGAGGTCGAAGAGATATCCTATCATAACATCCACCACTACGCCATCAGCTATATAACTTTAGCGGGCGTGGTGAGCGCTGCAGCAGCATGGATGTGGAGGAGCGGACGTTGCTGCCGACGAGGACCTGTTGCGGAGCAACGTGATACCGAGTCGGCGACCCCGCCGCCCTCTAGACCTCGGCGTCGACGCGGAAGTCAACGTCAACAGGAGTTTGCTGGAACTTCCGCTCCGCCGAGGCCCACCAGTGCACCAACACCACCAGTTGAAGTGATCAGTGCTAGTGCGTTCAATAGGCACCCAGAGAGCTCAGAAGTGATCAGTGGTAATCGGTGGAATAAAAGAAGTGAAATCGGGTTTCAGCTCAATAGTTACACCAACCGTTGGCCGGACAGAGAAGCTAGGCGGGGTAGAACGGACAGGGGGCTGAACAATAACGGTTTTGAGGAAGAAACAACATTTTAGTTTATTTACAGTTTTTACCACGTTATATATATAGTGTTTATTCCTTAAGTTTTCTTACTTTACCATTTTATTACTTAACTTTAACCATATTTGTAAGAATAATTAGATTTAAGAAACAATGTGCTTTTATATTTTGCTTTTATACCCATTATTATTGTATTATTAACCATGTATTATTATATAAAATGACATATTATAAGATGTAGGTGTTATGTATCACCATCATTCACCAAACCACAGCATCTTCATCTTGTCGTCGGGAGTATGTTCGGGTAAACCGACCACGCAGCAGACATGCATTTAGCTGCGCTTGCAGTTGAATGCGTATTCGCTCGCGGTTGCCTAAATATACTCAGTTCGCGATCGGCCGCCTTCGTCGCGGGTTCAAACCACTTACCATCATACCATTTACCATAACATAATTCAGCAGTAGTATAAAACCAGTAGTGTATAGTTGTCCTGTGAATATAGTCCATAAACCATAAACCAGTGACTTTCCTTGACCACTAACCTACACCATACTACCTACCAACCTCAAAGGGCTGTTTGGGGATCCACCAGTACCATCAACCACAACCCCCAACCATAACCCTTTTCACTAAGTATGCAGAATGGTAGAGAATTGGATGTTTTTTCCAAATCACTAACGGTACAACTCAAACATTGGGTCTAATTGTCAGAAAACTACTTATTCCGGTAAAGAAAAAATAATTTAAGAAATCTCTTCGTTTTCAGTATCAGTTTATATCGAAATGTCCCGCTGCCACTCTAAATTATACAGTGCATCCGTGGTTCATCAATAGAATATTTTGAAATGTTCCAGTATGACTCTGAAATTCTTATGTTCATTATTGTTTATTCGTGTTTAGTGCCAGTCGCGCTTTGAACGCTCAGTGTAGTGGTCAGAAAGGGTTGGATTTTTATAACGACACCTATGATCCGAGTGCAACGATGAAGTGCTTAAATGTGCGCAACAAAACTAGCGGAAGAGGTGCAGATGTAGAACTACGACTGCGAAATAAGTACCAAGAGCGACAAAAGATATCAAGCCTGAAGAAGAAAGATTTACTTTCCCTATGTGATTCAAATTGATTCGGCTGTGTGGTGTCGGCCTAGAAAGAATAGCACCAACCCAACTCTTCCCGTGGGTGTCGTAGGAGGCGACTAAGGGACATACACCGGGGGGCGGGCAGCAGCGTCCCTTGCAGCACACTCCCTACACTGCGATCCCCAACCCGCATGCCCAGCGTGGGGATTATGGGCATCAACCCCCCCATGGATCGATACGCCAGTAGAATGTGGCCCCCAGTTCCCGGCCGCCTCGCTATTCCTGGCCATGGTAGCGGCCACGGTAACGGCGGGGCAGGGGGTGCTAGGAATCCCCGGGCTACCTTAGGCTACCACACCCTACATAAATTGACCCTGGCTACGTTTAACGGACGCACTCTTAGGCTTGACCATCATCTAGCGCAGTTGGAAGTGGAGTTAGAGAACATCAAATGGCATGTTCTGGGGTTATGTGAAGTCCGTAGAGAGGGGGAGGACACCGTAACCCTAGACTCGGGCCATCTTCTCTACTTTCGCGAGGGTGATAAAACATCCCAGGGTGGCGTAGGTTTCCTCGTCAATAAGGCCCTCTCTAACAACGTCCAAGAAATCTCCAGTGTGTCGACCAGGGTAGCGTACCTGATCCTTCGGCTGTCCAAACGGTACAGCATGAAGGTCATCCAGGTCTACGCACCGACCTCGGCACACTCGGATGATGAAGTGGAGGATATGTACGAAGACATATCCAAAGCCTTACACAACACCACTAAGGCCCACTTCAACCTTGTTATGGGGGACTTTAACGGTGAAAACCGTGGTGAAGTCTGCTATAATGGGCTTAATATTAGCCTTCGTGTTAATGCGGTACACGTCCTTAATCTCCGAGGAGCTTATGTTGTTACCTAGTACTTGTGCTGTTTTCAGTACTACTTTAAGAAGGTCCTCTTTTGAATCTGTTCCAAGCTGCGGGATGTTGCGAATTTCCACACTCGTGCCCCGAGCTTGTCGTTCCAAGAAATCTATCCTGGATTTAAGTTGCTGGACCTTAATACTGCTCAGTGCTCTGTCCTGTTCCAAGAACTCCAGCCTTTGTAAAGCCTGATCGTGCTTTTGGATATGTATGAAGACATATCCAAAGCCTTACATAACACCACTAAGGCCCACTTCAACGTTGTTATGGGGGACTTAAACGGCAAGGTGGGAATCCAGACTGGCAACGAATCCCGATTAGGCCCGCATGGTTATGGAGTTAGAAATCACAGGGGGCAAATGCTTGTCAATTTCCTTGAGAAAGAGGGGCTGTTCTTAATGAACTCCTTCTTTAAGAAACAGTCTCAAAGGAAGTGGACATGGCAAAGCCCCGACACTGTGACTAAAAATGAGATCGACTTCATCATGACGGATAGCAAGCACATATTCAGATATGTCTCAGTGATCAATAGGTTCAATACCGGATCTGATCACCGACTCCTTCGAGGCTCTCTGAATATCAACATTAAGCTTGAAAGAAACCGTCTGATGAAGTCCACGCTCCGACCTGACCTAATCCAAATCATGGCGGGCACCGAAAAGTTTCAGCAGCTTCTCTGGGATCGATTTGTTGCCTTGGAACCAACTGATGACGCTGACGAGACCCTACACAATCTGGTTGAAACGTTGAGGGACGAAGGCATCAAATTCTGTCGAAAGCAGCGTACTGGCAAGAAGTCCAAACTCTCGGATGAGACTCTTGGGCTGATGACAAAAAGACGGGAGACCACCCAAGCGACTTTGTCAGAGAGGTCAGACCTGAACAAGCGAATTGCGAAGATGGTACGGCACGATCTCCGGAGCTCCAACACGCGCCTCATTGAAGAGGCGATAGAGCGAAACCGGGGGTCCAAAGTATTCACTCAGCAGCTTGGCAGGAGCCACCTGACAAAGCTTAAAACGCACGACGGAAGGACCGTATTGTCGAAGCCAGAGATCTTAGCCGAGATAGAGGATTTCTATGGCCGTCTATACGCTGCTCATGCCCCTCGTTCCCGACGAGACAACCATGATTCCAGAGCCACCCTGACACGCCACTACACCGACGAACTACCTGACATCAGTCAAGACGAGATCGTGTTAGCTCTAAGGCAGCTTAAAAATGGAAAAGCCCCCGGTGAAGACGGTATAACATCCGAGCTCTTGAAAGCTGGAGGAGCTCCTGTTATACAGGAGCTACTGAACCTCTTCACGCCGTTCTTAACAATGGGAGAACTCCAAAGGCGTGGAGCGGGAGTTTGGTGGTGCTCTTTTTTAAGAAGGGCGATAAAACCCTTCTTAAAAACTACAGACCCATTTCACTCTTGAGCCACGTCTATAAGCTGTTCTCACGAGTAGTCACGAACAGTCTCGCTAGGAGACTCGACGAGTTTCAGCCACCAGAACAGGCCGGATTTCGCGGTGGATATGGCACCATAGACCACATACACACAGTGAGGCAGATTATACAGAAGTCATATACTGATTATACAGAGTATAATCAGCCCCTGTGTCTGGCTTTTGTGGACTATGAGAAGGCCTTTGACTCTGTCGAGACCTGGGCTGTTCTGGAATCCTTACAGCGATGCCAAGTGGACTATCGTTATATCGAGGTTCTGAGATGTCTCTACGAAGCCGCCACTATGAGTGTCCAAGTACAGGGCCAGCAGTCTAAACCTATCCAACTGCGCAGAGGAGTGAGACAGGGGGATGTCATATCCCCGAAACTGTTCACAAGCGCGTTGGAAGATTTGTTTAAGACTCTGGACTGGAAAGGTAAGGGCATAAACATAAACGGCAACTACATCTCACACCTACGATGATGACATAGTCCTATTGGCGGAGTCGCTAGAGGAGCTGAGCCAGATGCTGGACGGCCTAGCTTCAGCCTCCCGATGCATCGGTCTTGGCATGAATTTGGATAAAACCAAAGTCATGATCAATGGACACATTGATCTAAGGCCGGTGGTCGTACATGGTCACCTTCTCGAAATCGTTTCCGAATACATATACCTCGGGCAGATTCTGCAGTTAGGTAAAAACAATTTCGAGAAGGAGGCCAAAAGGAGGATCCAGCTGGGCTGGGCAGCGTTTGGGAAACTACGTCGAGTCTTCTCTTCATCTATACCGCAATGCTTGAAAACGAAAGTTTTCAACCAGTGCGTCCTACCCGTTATGACCTACGGAGCTGAGACGTGGACACTCACGATAGGGCTGGTCCACCAGTTCAAAGTCGCTCAGCGAGCTATGGAAAGAGCTATGCTCGGAGTATCTCTGAAGGATAGGATTCGCAACGAATACATCCGACAGAGAACTAAAGTTATCGACATAGCTCTGAGAATTAGCAAGCTGAAGTGGCAGTGGGCCGGCCATATCTCGCGAAGAACCGACGGCCGCTGGGGCAAACGTGTTCTTGAGTGGAGACCACGACTCGGTAAACGTAGTGTAGGACGCCCTCCGACCAGGTGGGATGACGACCTGCGAAAGACTGCAGGTAGATGCTGGATGCGTCAAGCCGAAGACAGGGCGCTATGGCGCTCATTGGGGGAGGCCTATGTCCAGCAGTGGACTAATATAGGCTGATGATGATGATGATGTGATTCAAATGTCATACCAAGAGTGTACCGAGACTACTACTTAAGTTTGGAGGCCGCGGACAATCACCATGAACCCGATGAGCATAACGAAAACAACTAATTTGAAGAACCTTCATATTTTAAGAATTAAACTGATCTCTTTTTATTTTCTAGATATTATTAAACCGTTATGACTTCTAAATTGATTGTTTTTTTTTATTTCATTACTGACTCAATCAGAAATATTCCAATTACTCCTTAATTTTTCAGGAAATTTTCACTTCATTAATGGAACATTTCACAAAATTACGGATAGCTAAAAAACTACAAATGATACCTAAATCTTAGTAACACACAATAAACTTGTCTATAAACTATATAAAACTATATAATTTAATTAAAAAAATTACACTCAATGATCTTTGCATGAGTAAACTAACATTTGAATTTTTTCAAAAACTTTAACCGTCTATTACTCAGAACAATGTATTTTGAAATGTTCCATTACTGTTTCCGACCGACGAATTAATTAAACACACGTAGTTTTATGTGTTTACGTTAAAGAGGTTTTGAGTTATAGAAGGGTCAAAAGTGGCACCAAGTGGTTCGTGTAATGATACACTCGGCGCGTTCCTTTGCTTGAACTTGGCTTGGACACGCTGCCGCGTGCCCTAATAATACAAATTAAAAACTAGAGTTGTAACTAAAATAAGTAAAAGTAAATTAAAAAAAGTATGTTAAAAATGTAGAAAAAAGCATAAATATTACGGCGCCGGTAGCAGCTATTTTCGTGGCAGCGTTGCAATAACTGCCCTTGCAAACGCAGACGTGGTAACGCACGTAGAGCGATATTGTACGACTGAAGGGCGTTAAAGAAGCCATCGGACTGGACACACAGCCCTCGTCTATATCATGCAGAAGGTACTCAAGCTTTTCGTAGCGATGAGAGGTAAAGGTGTTAGATTTGTGAGGCGGCCAGGACGCACAACCACGCTCCGAGTATACCTACAAAATATCATTGAATTATTGTTATATCGTATATCAGGTATAGTATATCAGGTTTTAACTACACTGTTTACTTACTCTAGGAAATAAATCGTCTTTTTATATACTTTGTTCTGCCCGCGGCTTCGTACTTAGTAGCCTGAATTTTGTTCAAGGTGTAGAACAACATACATCCTTTCAAAATTTCAGCCAAATCTGTTCATAAGATTTTTGTGAAGAAGTAACAAACATCCAATCATATAAACAACATTTTTTATATAAGTGTGAAGTGATTTTAAAATTTACGCTAGTAAAATAGTAATTTAGTAATAATAGTAATTTAGTAGTAATCATAGTAATTTACGATAGTAAAATTGTTTTATACTTTTCCGACATCCAGAAACCTCTTGAAACATTTGCCAACATACGGTCCAAAGCACGTTAAAGGCATTCCTGCGGTATATTGCCTCTTGACTCCAAACACCACTTTCTCTATTTTAACGCAATCATGAAAATAGTTGTAGTTCTCTGGTACGTCTAAATAATAGCGTTCTCCAAGCCAACCCCAAGTATAATTCCAATATACCGGGTATTCCTTTGTTTGAGTGTTCCTGTAGCATTCTGATCTCAGATAACGTCTCTTTGTTCTGGATCGCCAGTCGTCAGACTCAAAAGCGTCTTCGCATACAGTTTCGTTTGGGATTAATTTTCCAGCAGCAGTTCTAGCTAATACTGCTGTTTTCCACCACTTTCCGTATTCCATATGACCACAATTATAGCATGAGGTAGTGTAATAGCCTTGAAGTTCATAGTCATAATAAGAACCAAACGCCTTTCGTTCCCTCTGCCACCCCCTAAAGATATGAAGATAATAATAATAGCTGAATTTGTACTCATAATCCCATACTTCTACATTCAAGAATTCAGTCTTTTTACGCTCATCGCGTTCTCTTCCTTTTGCTTTAGGATAATCTCTAGTATACGCACGACGGCCACTTAACGACTCATTATAAAACGTATCTGAGTACGGAGATACTGTTGCATTGTTTACACCTGTTCTATTGTATATCTTGTACTTTTGCCTAAGGGCAGGTCGCTCAGTAAGAACTACAAGCTCTTCTGTTAGTGAAGATAACGTCTTGGATTCTGGTTCATTGTACATTGTCTGAGATTGCCTCGTGGCTGGTGGCTGGTCTTCTGCGCTCTCTATTGAGGATGCAATTTCTGGTGGATTCGAATATCTTACTATATTATGGATTTCCCGTGGATCGTGATGCCGCCCTGGATTCATTTGAAGGATATCATCCAAAAAACCAGGCTCCAGGTCTTCCAGGTCCGTGGGCGCCGTCATGTGATTCGAGCGGTCATTGAAACTAAGAAAACCAAATTGGTTTGTAAACGTTATTAAGTATGTAAAACAGGCAATAAAGTATAGCAGCATTTCTAAAAGTTCTATACCATTTCTAATAAATAGAATACAGAAATTAAAATATAACGTTTTTTCTTTTCTCGAAGACTAGAAAAAGTCTAACTGTCAAAGACGTCATTCCAATGCTTTGAAAAGCAAAGTGAAAAAAAAACTATGGACTGTAAAGAGGCCCTATTTTACGAACTAAGGTTTGATCGGTTTTGTTCTACAAGTAATTTAGCTTGCAAATAGATAGTTTTGTTACCATTGTAAATAATTTTATAAATATTTACCATTGTTAAATAAACATTTTAAGTTGAACGGTCGACGTTGTAGTCAGGGTGGCCAACGACGGGTAATTACCTACCTTCGGACATGAGACCAGAGCGTACCAGCTCGGCGCCGCATAGGTTAGTCGGGACCGGACGTAGGACTTGTAGACCCGCACTTTAGTCCTCAGCGTGTAACAAGCCAAAATTATAACGATCGCCCCCTTTAATTTTTTCGCCTACTAAATCGTAGACTATTATATTTCATATTTCATATCATTTATTGGAATTTCATGCATACAGGGGCCCAATTCCACTAATTTTAAAACAAAGACGAATATGGCTCCATACAATTGTCATAGCTATTGTGTCTTACGTATAAATGGTATCCTACTAAATTGTCATAGCTATCTCAATCGCTTACTATTGTATCTCTATTGAGTAGTATGGTAGGTGTTGCCGTATACATCATAAAATAAATATGAAATGGCGGACCAAATATTTATGAATCCGTGCACTCATAATTAAGGGTTTTTAGTAATGGAACAATTAAAATTATTACTGCAATTGCGTAAAAGTCTATTTACATCGCTCTCAAATACTTACAACGCAACAAAATCACGATTTTAATAAAATTTGTGAGTGGTAAGCTTTAATGACATAGATAAAAGAGTTTCAAGTTGTCAATGTAAACGTCATATAGCAACTCATGTCAAAGTTACATGTCAAAGATGCATCGCGATGTGATTGCAGTAGATAAGAACCTTACCCCTCTCTCCTTGGCTAACGAAAACTGGCGCAAACCTGTGGTGATGAGCATCCAGGACCGGAAGACTATATGGGAGAGCAAAGAGCTGCATGGGAGATTCTACAAGGTTCTCACAGGACCTGATGTAGATCTCCTAAGCTCAGTGAACTGGCTACGCTTTGGTGACCTCTTTGGGGAAACTGAAGCTTTTGTCTGTGCAATTATGGCCGAGGTGGTAAAGACGAACAATTATCGAAAGTATATCATGAAAGACGGCACGATCGATATTTGTCGAGCGTGTAATCTTCCTGGGGAGACCCTCCGTCATATACTTTCAGGTTGTTCGCACCTTGCTTACTAAATAAGCCTGATATTGTACTGATAGATCGGTTAGAACGGAGGGCGGTGCTCGTTGATGTCACCATACAGCATGATGCTAACCTCGTTAGAGCTGAGAAAGATAAACTTAGCAAATATCTTGACTCGGCTAACGATGTTGTCAGCATGTGGGATGTAGATTCAGCGACTATAGTCCCGATAGTCGTTTCGGTTAACGGCGTAATAGCGAAGAGCCTCGATCAACACCTGAAGAGACTCTCGCTAGGAAGTTGCATCAAGGGCCAGATCCAGAAGGCGGTACTCTTGGACTCGGCACGTATCGTCAGGAAGTTCCTTTCTCTGCAGCCCTAGTCACCGGCCGCTTGAGCCTAGCTTCGCGGTCGGTGATCTACCGTTTTGATATCCTTTCTCTACTAACTGGAAACTTGTCTATTGACAGCTGTCCGAACCCTATTTTTCTAGAAAATTAAACATGTAATGTATTAAGTTGATAGATAGTTATAATATAAATACATATAAACAAGAAACCATTGTAATTTTCCCTTATTTTTCGAATTATAGGCAATTTTGTAAAAAAATGCGGCAGAGGACTGTTTTTTCCACCCAGAGAACAGTTTATGTCAATGTTTATATGAAAAAAATAACACAATATCAATTATTAAATGTGATCAAATAAATACTTATATTTATCAGGAACAAATTGCGAGTTTAGCTCTCTAAGTAACGAATTAAAATAATTATAATCAAAATTAAGCTTAGGTACTAAGAATCAGCCTTGTTTACTTATCAATGCAGCCTTATTTCTCAAAAACAGGTACAGGTATATTAAAATAATAAAATATTCGGTTTTTAAATTAGCGTAGTTTTCTTTCAGCTGTGCATTCAAAACTTCACCGAATAGCGCCTTTTTGACTACTTCTCTGTGAGTTTCTGGCGAATCACACATTTTGGTAATTTTAGTGTTAGGTGTGTCTACATTTTCCTTTGTCTTAGCTTTTTCCAAACGTTCTAATCTCTTCCTATACTTCTCGGATTTTTTTTTGTAATACTCGATCTTTTTGTCTTTATCCTTTATAATTTTGTCACGTTTCTTTCTAGCATTACGCTTTCTCGCATGACTTGCATCACTTCGTGGAGTGGTCATAGGTAGTACTGATGGAGAGACAGGTCTTTGAAGAGAAGGTGAACCCTCGGATTCGGGCGTATTTTGTCGTATAAAATTATTTGTAATTTCTTTCAAAGCTTTTTTTTAGCGCGATAGGTAGCACAGTGCTTTCTCCATTTTTTAGTCACAGCTTTGTGTTCACGTCGACTCATATCTTTAACTGGCTTTCTTGTACCTTTTTCCTTTTTTCTTTGGTAGTTTCGTCGTTCTTTTTCCTTCAATTGCTCTCTTTTTACAGGGTTATTTTTTAGCCGTTGATATCTTAATCTTTCTGCAATTCGTTTCTGCTCTTTTATTTCTTCTTTGGTTTTAGGTTTTTTCTTTGGTGGCATTGCGGCAATACTAAAACAATAAAACATACTTTCAATAATTAAAAAAAACCGTAAGGGTTTAAAAACAGGTAGTTACTAGTTAGTATTATTTTATATTCCAAAATCCATAATAATAGAAAACCAAAGACGTGAGATTAGCGTGACAGGCCAATGTAAGAAAGAAAGAGGCTATCGACAAGCAGTAGGTTAGTGCAGACTATAAAGAATATTAATAAAATACACAGACGTCAAATAAAACAGTCCTCTGTCACATTGAACAGTCCTCTGTGTTATAAATTTCCAGAGGACTGTTGCACAGAGGACTGTTTTTTTACGTAAAAAATGTCATACCACGTATCAGTTTAAATATTACTTCATAACACAGAAACAGCTATAAATTATCACACTGAGCAATTTTTTTGTTAAGTAAATATAATTATAACACATAAAACACCGTAAAATAGACTTACCAGAGGAATGTTCACTCAACACTACAGAGACGTGGCTCCCACACAGACGCGGAGTTGTCACTGCGCAAAATGGCGGCGACTTGTTTAGCATGGCGACCGAGCAAACTTCACACTGTTAGCGTTCAGTTTCAAGGGAAATGTAAGCACAATAGTGTTTAATATTTTTGTGGCGCGATATTCAAATTGTGACAGAGTACTGTTCAAAAATGTAATGGACAAAATTCGAACACTAGTTCTTAGTACTAAAAAAATCTCTAAAATTATAATTGTTTTTTGTTCACATGCATCCAATATTCTTTATGTTTATAAAGTTATAAGATTTTACATTTTTAAATACAACTAATAAAAACCGAACCGAATCATACTCGATCCGGAATTAGGACATAACAGAGGACTGTTTTTAGTGGTTTTTAGACCGAGTTTATGAAATAATTATGATACTACATAATGATTAAGCTTGGCTCCTTAAATAACAGATTATATATTATGTGTTTTAATAAATAAAACCATACATTAATATAGCCAAAGTTAAAAAAAAATGCTTGGACCATGATTTTCCTGTTAGTAGAGAAAGGCCCATATTTTTTACTGTAGAATAGTTTTCTAATATTTTATTGTATTTTCTATAGTAAAAAATGTATTTTATACGAGAATTTAAATAAATGAGTGAATATTAATAATAATAATTCTGAACACAATTCACACAGCATTATCAAGCCCCATGGTAAGCAGAGCTTGTGTTATAGGTACTAGATAACTGATATACATAATACAATATATTACATAAAACAAAACATAAAACAATAATATATATTATTATTTTAGTATACAGAGAAGACCAAAACACCCGAAACAAATATCTGCAGATCGTACACACATTTGTTCCGAGGCGGAAATCGAACCCGCAACCTCATGCGTCGCAGGCGGACCTTCGCCCACCGCGCCACATCAGTCGTAAAAAAAAAAAAAAACACTAAATACTGTACATTGAAGTAACAAATTTTCTCCAAATCATCATAATCATCAACCTATGTTAGTCCACTGCTGGACATAGGCCTCCCCCAATGAGCGCCATAGCGCCCTGTCTTCAGCTTGCCGCATCCAGCATCTACCTGCAGTCTTTCGCAGGTCGTCATCCTACCTGGTCGGAGGGCGTCCTACACTACGTTTACCGAGTCGTGGTCTCCACTCAAGAACACGTTTGCCCGAGCGGCCGTCGGTTCTTGGCGAGATATGGCCGGCCCACTGCCACATCAGCTTGCTAATTATTCTTCTTTATTGGGTACTAGGGTAGAAAGTAGTACTCATCTTATTACATAGGTATTAGATACCATAGCTATTAGATTTGATAGGTACCAACATTTACTATGTTGGTACCTATCAAATCTAATAGCTATGGTTGGTATTGGTATGATATCAAAGTAGGTACTTACTTATTCTCTCTCATTTTACGAGCTTTATCCAGCAAATATTTTTGGTACTCTTTGTTATTGAACTTTCTTGGTTTTCCCATTTTACTCGAGCGTATACCATCTCTTCACTATACGTATAAGCATGTATGACAGCGCGCAGCAAAGCGATACGTCCGTCCCGCATGAATATCACAGCAGACTGAGCGAAGTGAGCGAAGGCGATAGCATAAATGGTATTTCGCGTTCATAAGAGCGGGACCGAGACTCGAACGTCAGTATTCTTTGAAGAGCGTAAGCGCCAAATCAAATTATTGTTTGCAACCGCCGCCCTCCGCAGGTGACCTTTGAAGTTAAAGGTGCACCGCAACCGCACGGCCCGCTCACCAGCCGCCCGCCCAGCCCTCGACCAATACCACAACTGATAAACCCTGCCCGCCCGGACAGCCACCGCCCGGTATGTTTACCGTCAGCCCGCGCCGTCGAACACTCGGCCCCAGCCCAACCCGCCTCGCACCAAGGCGAGGCAGACCCAAGCATGGAGGTGGACGCACCACTCGCCGCATCGCCTCCCGCCACCGGTGTGGCGGGAAGCGCAGGAGGGCCCGCCCGCCCCACGACCATCGCGAGCTTATCCGCCCATCGTGGTGGAGTGCCTGCCGAACTGGGTAGCGTACTTCACCGCCCTAAAGGGTAAACTTGGCTTCACCCCCAACGCGCGCCCCCTGGCTTAAGGGGTGCGATTTACCCCCCGCACCCCCGAAGAATACCGCACGGTGCAGCGCCACCTGGTGGAGGCAATGGCGGAAGATCCGGCGATCAGCTGGTACTGCGAAAAATACATACAACCCGATAAAGAGTCTAATATTTCCGTAATATTCGGAATCGGAAATTTATTATTGTGAATGCTGTTGTTAAGTTTTCTATAATCAATAACTAAACACCATTTTTTATTTCCATTACTGTCCGATTTTTTGGGAACAAGTAAAATTGGGCTAGACCATTCACTTTGACATGTCTCTATAATTCCATCTTTCAACAAATAATCAATTTGATTTTTAATTTAATTTTTTAAAGAATGAGGTTATCTATAAGGTTTTGAATATATTGGTTGAGTTCCTTGTCTTACTTCAATCGAATGTTGATAGATATCTGTAGTTGTTAAAGTATCGCCATCTAAATAAAAAATATCTGAATATTTCGCACATAAACTTTCAATATTTATTTTCTCTTCCCTATTTAAATGATTCAAATTCAATTTAGAAAATAACGATTTAACACGTTCAGCACTTTTGACCTTTGTGTCAAAAACACAAACATCAAAATCTTTTGGGCTTTGAATATCAAGCTTTATCTGTGATAATTCTATGTCATTAGCAGTTGTACTCAAAATACGAATAGGTATCTTACCGTTAATTGGAGCTGCTAGCGTACTTGCTACAAAAATACCTTCCGAAATCTCTTTCGTACATACCACACATTCCTCTGTCAAATTCGTACTTACATAATGAATAGATTCCGATCTAGCAGGTAATTGCATTGAATGTTTAGAATCGTAAATATTTAGAACAATCTCATTTCCATTCAACCGTAATGATAATACGTTGTTATATAAGTCAATGACCGATCTGTACTTGCTTAAAAAGTCTTGGCCTAAAATTCCATGTGCCTTACACGGTAGTGAGGCAAAAACATAAAACCTATGACCAATTATTTGGTTATGAGTCGATAATAATAGCCCGCCCTTGGGCCGTCGTAGGGTGAGTGGGGGCAGGTGGTGGGAAGGTTATCCCCCTTTTGCGTGCCTCGCGGCGGAGCGCTGGGCAACTTCTGCTGTTTGCCGTGTGATCACGGCCGCAGTTCACGCAGGTCGGCTTCTCGGTGAGGGGGCGAGAGCAGTCGGCGGTGGCAGTGCGCCGATGCGTGGCCGAGCGCCTGGCACTTGTTGCACTGCGCCACGCGGTTCGCTGCGCCGCGCCAATGCTCCACGCACACGCCCGGCATGAAGAGCAATTCCTTGATGCCATACAGGCGCACGAGCTCCTCTTCGGGCAGGCGATCCAGCTGCGCGTGGAACAGGCTCGACTGCCGTGCAGGCAGCCGGCGCGGCCCTGTGCGGCTTTTACG
Source organism: Eupithecia abbreviata (assembly GCA_943735965.1). Classification (NCBI taxonomy): domain Eukaryota; kingdom Metazoa; phylum Arthropoda; class Insecta; order Lepidoptera; family Geometridae; genus Eupithecia; species Eupithecia abbreviata. The sequence continues at coordinate 10,392,029 of OX030990.1, forward strand.
GTAGGGGAACCCAGTTCATGAAGTGCTGCAGCGATGTCGTCGACGGGTGTGTCGGCGGGTAGTCCACGTATGGCCACCTTGGTGGGCAGTTCGGCGGACACGGTGTAGCTGTACCAGCTGATCGTAGGATCTTCTGCCATTGCCTCCACCAGGTGGCGCTGCACCGTGCGGTATTCTTCGGGGGTGCGGGGGGTAAATCGCACCCCTTGAGCCAGGGGGCGCGCATTGGGGGTGAAGCCAAGTTTACCCTTTAGGGCGGTGAAGTACGCTACCCAGTTCGGCAGGCACTCCACCACGATGGGCGGATAAGCTCGCGATGGTCGTGGGGCGGGCGGGCCCTCCTGCGCTTCGCAAGCCACACCGGTGGCGGGAGGCGATGCGGCGAGTGGTGCGTCCACCTCCATGCTTGGGTCTGCCTCGCCTTGGTGCGAGGCGGGTTGGGCTGGGGCCGAGTGTTCGACGGCGCGGGCTGACGGTAAACATACCGGGCGGTGGCTGTCCGGGCGGGCAGGGTTTATCAGTTGTGGTATTGGTCGAGGGCTGGGCGGGCGGCTGGTGAGCGGGCCGTGCGGTTGCGGTGCACCTTTAACTTCAAAGGTCACCTGCGGAGGGCGGCGGGTGCCGCACCGAGGCGCACCATACCGGTCGTGGGACGGCATTGATGACATCAGAGGAGGCAGCTCCATGTGGCTCGTATGTTTGGAGCGGGAGGCTTCCTCGGTTGGGGGCGGGTGGGAGGTGGAGGGGCTAGACGCGATTGCTTCTTTCGAAGCAGTTTCCTCTTCCGCACCCTCTCATGGTGGTGATGGGGACCTGCGGGCTGGCGCGCGATAGGCGGGCTTGAGCCTCGAGGTGGAGGGTGCTCTGCAGCGGCGGGGATTCGCGGTATGAGGAGGAGAGGCACTGCCGCTTCTCGTCCTGCTTATCCTCTGGTGATGGACGTGCCCTTGTTCCTGCTGCTCTGTGCTGGGTGCGGGGCGGAAACTCAGTTCCGCGCGCGGCCACAGCAGTCGTGCTTGCGGGGGGCTGCGGGGCGTCTCGCGACGCTATTCCTGTGCGGGCCGAGTAGAAGTGCCCAGCCGGACTTGGGATTTCTCCGGTTCCATCAGGTTGGTGGCCACTATGACTCGGTCCAGTACCGGGACTCGTCTGCCATCGGGTAGCATGGGGGGGGGGTGCGGGAATCGGTTGGGAAACACTCAAGGGGTGCCTTCAGTGGACTAGGGGGGCGGAGAATCGCTATGTCCTAACACTGCGATCCGAGTTGCCTGCGTAGTAAGTAAGCCGGTGTCAGAGGTCCGCGGGGACGTGAGGCGGGGGGCGGACGGCGGCGGGAGACGGGCGACGCACGCGCACTGTACGGCTGAGAGCGGCAGACTGAACTCATAATCATTTACCGAAAAATATTTTAGATCACAAAGGAATATTGTTTAATAAAGTCTTAAAAGAATGGCTCGTGCTACGTAGCTATTATACAATCCAGGAGTTTCTGACCTTTAAAGTTTACATTATATAATTAACATTTATTAATCTAACTTTAATTTTTTATATTTTTATTGTATAGTATGGCTTGACATTTATTTTAATTAAACTTTACTTATATTACTTTTTATTAATTTGCATGAGAATTATTATATGAAATATTTTGTTGTTTGTGAAACTTAACTGGAACTTTTTTATGTATTCACATGCCAGTAATGTGGCGAGATATGAGGATCATTTTATGTATTCTCATGCCAGTAATGTGGCGAGATATGAGGATCATTTTATGTATTCTCATGCCAGTAATGTGGCGAGATATGAGGATCATTTTATGTATTCTCATGCCAGTAATGTGGCGAGATATGAGGATCTTTTTATGTATTCTCATGCCAGTAATGTGGCGAGATATGAGGATCATTTTATGTATTCTCATGCCAGTAATGTGGCGAGATATGAGGATCATTTTATGTATTCTCATGCCAGTAATGTGGCGAGATATGAGGATCATTTTATGTATTCTCATGCCAGTAATGTGGCGAGATATGAGGATCATTTTATGTATTCACATGCCAGTAATGTGGCGAGATATGAGGATCATTTTATGTATTCTCATGCCAGTAATGTGGCGAGATATGAGGATCATTTTATGTATTCTCATGCCAGTAATGTGGCGAGATATGAGGATCATTTTATGTATTCTCATGCCAGTAATGTGGCGAGATATGAGGATCATTTTTATGTATTCACATGCCAGTAATGTGGCGAGATATGAGGATCATTTTATGTATTCACATGCCAGTATTGTGGCGAGATATGAGGATCATTTTATGTATTCACATGCCAGTAATGTGGCGAGATATGAGGATCATTTTATGTATTCACATGCCAGTAATGTGGCGAGATATGAGGATCATTTTTTGTATTCTCATGCCAGTAATGTGGCGAGATATGAGGATCATTTTATGTATTCACATGCCAGTAATGTGGCGAGATATGAGGATATTTTTTTGTAATACCACCTCTCTAATTTACCATGTCTGATAGGAATAAATCATTAGTATTTGTAGTATATTATCCAAAATACTATTACTATATATCTTATGTATCTTTATTAATTGTAGCCTATGTGTTATTCTGATATGTGACCTATATTATTGTGAAGTTTCATTAAAATCCATTCAGTAGTTTTTACGCGAAAGAGTAACAAACATCCATCATCATAATCATAAATAAGATATATTAATTTACACAATTATTATAAAAAAATACTTTAAAGCATAATACATATTTTTTTTATTTCTCTTGCTCAAAAAGTATGTCATTAAAGCGTAGGGCGTAAAACTCGAGTACGCCCTAAGGATTAAACGTATATTTCTATTTAATTTTTGTCATGATGTGAAACCGCGGGAACAGCACAGCTAGTGTAATGTATCTTTGGCCTGACCCAGGTTACGTCAAAATAAAAAAAATATATATAAATTATTAATTACATAATTAATGCTGGACAATTCACGCAGCACTATCTAGCCCCATGGTAAGCAGAGCTTGTGTTATGGGTACTAGATAGCTGTTTTTTTTTTAATTAGAACGGCACAATCACCAATCATACTAATTATTTTACTTATGAGATAGACGAGTCACCCATCCCTCTCACAATAGATCAAACAAACTGACAATAATTTTTTTAGCTCGTCTGCGAATATGTCGCAGTCAGGGAAGGAGTCACTGATATACATAATACAATATATTACATAGATTGATAATTTTTATTATATATAGAAAACGACCAGAACACCCGGAACAAATATCTGCAGATTGTAGACACAATTGTTCCGATGCGGGAATCGAACCCGCAACCTCCTGCGTCGCAGGCAGACCTTCGCCCACCGCGCCACATCGGTCGTCAAATTCAACATATTTGTCTTTTATTTTTCCAACGTGAACATAGTCTGTTTTTTAATTAGTAATTCTCACAAGTTATCTAAAAATATGTAAGAAAAACATCGTCACGTCAACATTGCCAACGTATAAATATTCGTTAGTTTCCCCCATAAATACTAATTTTCTTCAGGCAAACCAGATATTTGCACTGAAAGTTTTTTTCATTTATCCTTGTCAGGTTGGCCTAAGAGAGCGGACCAAGAAATGAAATATTATCACAAAAATATATTTTATGGGATATTATTTCCCGATTTCGGCGGGACTAGAACCCGCGACTTTCTCTCAGTACATGAACGCTCTACGGACTCTTGATATTTTTTAATTTTGTGGAGATTACCCTTAGTGCGATGGATAATGTTCTATCTTTACCTTTTACAGAATGAATTTTTGAGACGGGACAGTAAGGGTCCAATTATCTTATGCCCCCTGTATTTCCGTAAAAATGTATGGGAAAAGTTTTTCGCGATTTCTGACATTTCTAGTACTCAAACCTCAGTCGGTCCAGTAGAGACTGTTGATCCTCATAAGAAACAGGATCGATTGGCATCAAACAAAGTTTTTGTGTAAAATTACCATTTTCTTGCTGACTGGACATTTTTTCCAAAATCTCTTAATGCAGTTCAGAATGTCTTAAAAATTTATGGATATTAGGAGACTATCTCCTAAAAGCGTTTTCCTGTAACATAACGGTTAAGGTACCCGCCCTTACTGTCCCGTTTCAAAAATTACCCCATATATAAAAATCTATTGCTATTCGTTAGTCTCGCTAAAACTCGAGAACGGCTGGGCCGATTTAGCTGATTTTCAAAATACAAAATCATTTATTTGCAGTCAACGGGTTATAAGTTAGTATGCTTATTCTAAAACGTCCCATGCGATGACTTACCAGCTGAAACAGCTTTGGCGTGCAAAAATTATGTATAAATATAATTTATAAATATAATATTAATTGCAAATATGTATACTTATTGGAAAATTAATTAAAATAATGTCAAAACTAGGTATGTATTATAATAACATTGGTTAATTTTGGTTTTGAAATGTTTGTCGTAGTCCAGGAAGGTTTAATCGGTGAGAAAACATGGTAAAATTGCGCAGAAATTTCCACGCGGGTGAAGCCGCGGGGCGCAGCTAGTAATAACTAAAATTTATCGAAAAATGTATCGTTCAGTTTAACAGCTTCGAAACTTCATCGAAAAGTTTCATTTTTAGCAATTCCATAAAATTACCTCTTCACGCTAAAGCTACCTTGAACGGAACTTGATTTTACAAGATTTTATTGTTCGTTTTTGTGGGAGAAACCTTGCGACTGAATTTTGCGAAGAAAGTTTGGTAACAATGTAAAGTCATGATATGATCGAGCTGATCTGATGATGCAGACAAGAACGTGGCCATAGTAACTCTGTAACTATACAGGGATATAGGTAATCTATAACTTCTTAATGGCGACTTGGTATCTAATAAATATGACTGTCCAATACGACACCACTGTGTGAAATTACTTACTCTAGATTTAGATATTTTGGTTTTATTTTCTTCGTCGTAACTGTATTTTCTTTTTTGTAATTTTGTGTCTGAAAATAAAGAATTTGAATTGAATTGAATTTGTTTATATTTTTACAGCTGCGGAAGCCGGTGTCGACGCTCTCGATCCCGGGCGCTATGAAGGCGTACTCCGGCGGGGGTCTGGACGCGTCGGCCGAAGAAGCGGGCGTCGCACTAGTCGGCGTGCACTCCGAGTACCCCCGCTTCGGCGAGGAGCGCGCCCTCGGTGGGGGCACCTATAAGGGCGGGGGGGCGGCGAAGCATAAACCTAATATAGGATATAGGTAAGTTTTTTTGGAAGGTGATACAAATAAATATAATAATATAGATGAGCTATGATAGGAGTAGGATATGTAATGAATACATTCGACAGAGAACGAATGTTATTGACATAGCTCTAAGAATTAGCAAGCTGAAGTGGCAGTGGGCCGGCCATATCTCGCGAAGAACCGACAACCGCTGGGGCAAACGTGGTCTTGAGTGGTGCGAACTCGGCAAACGTAGGACGCCCTCCGGCTAGGTGGGATGACGACCTGCGAAAGACTGCAAGTAGATGCTGGAGGCGTCAAGCTGAAGACAGGGCGCTATGGCGCTCATTAGGGGAGGCATATGTCCAGCAGTGGATTAACATAGGCTGATGATGATGATGATGATAAATTTGTATTTACAATACAAATACAAATACAAAATATAAAATTATTTATTCCTGTCATATGTGTACACTTAGATATGTACGCACGGGAAGCCTGTTTACAAAGGTAACTTTAACAGTAAAGATTTATAGACAAATACTTATTTTAATATAATTTTTGTTTCTTTGACCCAGAAACAAAAATTATATTAAAATAAATCTAATCAATTTTAATAATATTAGTGATACATTTGACCCCAAACAAGGGCATTATCCGGGCTGTGAGGACGGAGTGTTGGAAATGACTTTATTTATTTATTAGTTTCTCCCTGAGTCTTCTGAGGCGTTATTTCTATGGAAATGTTCTAGAGGGGTCCATTCTTATAATAGGTAAATAAAAACGATAAATAACCGTGAATAGTATAATCATATTTTAGTGTATAAAAACTAGTCTTGAATAACTTTCTGCATCCACTCGCTCCAAAGTGTTCAAACTTCAATCCTATTGCGATAATTGGAGGGCTTTTCTAGCTCCTTAGGGTTTCTGAAAAGGAAAAAGTAACTCTTACAAAAACACTTCGTTATTCGTCTGTCTCTCAACGTGGATGCTCGATACATCCAAGCTGACAGACAGAGAGACGAATGTTTTGACGTTTGAATGATTTGAGTTGACATTAATATTAAATACTCAAGTCGCCAATATCATAAATCTGTGAAACAAAATCAAACTTACAAGCTAATGTCAAGCCAATGAAATCTAAAGACAGAGTGGTATACCTCGTTTATTTAAACAAGGCATTCGAAAGGAAATTTAAACGATAGAATACTTCCGGTTGACCAACTATCATCAAAATGTAAATACTATAAATTTGTATTTACAATACAAAAATAAAATATTATTTGTACCTACAGAACCCTAGATGCTCGATTCCGACTCGCACTTGGCCGATTTTTATCAGTAGACGTGACACGAACTCAAGTTTCGAGTTCAAATGCAGTTAGTTCAACACAATTACCATTAGCCTCTTTCTCAGTCGGTCTTTGTTATATGTTTTATACGATTAGAACTTAGAAATACGACCAGTATTCTTAAGTTTTAATGTTTCCTAGGATACAGCTCAATTTTATACGTGAATAATTCAAATAATGTTTTGAAAAAATTGATAACTGACTTCTAATTTCTTAGTCGTTACAGTTTTTTTTTGAGTTAATCCTATATATGATGAAGACGATCACATTTTAGTTACTCATTTTTTACCTGATAATAAATCATAGTACACGACATTTTAATAAATCAAAACACGCTACCGTGCCAGCCAAAAGGTAGAAAATTTAAACAAAGCTAACATTTGCGTGTAAAATGTAAATAAATAAATAAATAAATAATGCTGAATAATGCAATCCACACAGCATTATCTAGCCCCATGGTAAGCAAAGCTTGTGTTATGGGTACTAGATAACTGATATACATAATACAATACATTACATAGATAGATATTTTTTATTATACATAGAAAACGACCAGAACACCCGGAACAAATATCTGCAGATCGTACACACAATTGTTCCGAGGCGGGAATCGAACCCGCAACCTCCTGCGTCGCAGGCGGACCTTCGCCCACCGCGCCACATCGGTCGTCAATGGAACGTGCACTGCGCCAGCACAAAAGCAATATATGATAATAATTTTTCAGTTGAAAGTTTCAAGTTCTACCGTCAGATAGAGGTCATATTTGCCTGGCGCTGGTGTTGTGCAAATAAAAATGTGAGATCACGATAGACAATCTGAATCAACAAGGATTTCATTCAGCGCTGCTATAATGTATACTGCTTGCATATTTTATTTATACATTTTGTCATAAAATGTGAAAAACGATTCTATTGTTCGTAGGGAATATAAATACCTTTTAAAACTTATGAGTACGTTATTCACATAAAACCGAAATCTACATTTTAGTCGAAATTTTAGTGTAGTTCTTTTCCGATCATAAAATTTTAGCAATAGTACAGAGTTATTTCTGTCAATCACTACATAGCATAAAACAAAGTCGCTTCCCGCTATCTGTCTGACCCTATGTATGCTTAGATCTTTAACACTTTGAGTGCTGAAAACGCACGGTATGAGTTTTCTACAAGTGACTAATATGCGTAAATCCACACTAGTGCAGCGGCTGAGAAAATACAGATCTTTGTGACTCAGCAGAGCTGTAATATTTTTCGAACGAAACGCATGTGCGGCGCAACACAACCGCTGTGTAGAGCGGCAGCACGAATTTTTTAGGTAAAAAAAGATCGCAGTCGTCGAAAAAAAACCACAGTCAAAGTGTTAAAAGTACGCAACGGATTTTGATGCGGTTTATTTATATAGATGGATTCAAGAGGAAGGGTTTTTTCATTTGATACATAGATTTCCACGCGGACGTAGCCACAGGGCGCATCTAGTTATTGATATTTTACAAAAACGTTAGTTTCTAACATAACCACAAGTGTCTCTTTAACACCAATAACCACTGTGTATCATTATTATAACACTTTTGAAGAAACTAAAAAAAAACACTTAAAGTTTTAGCAGTATGGAAGTTTTTTCATTACAGCATCGCGAGGAATTTTAATGAGCTATGTACTTTATCTGCAAGTTTTACAAGTATTTTAGCAGCGTTTTAATTTTCGGAAAATTGCTTTTCCGTCTCAGGTGTTGTGCAATTACATAATTTTGCTTTTGAAATTGCTAAGAATTCAGCTAATTTGATATTTTTATAAAAACTAAAACTGGTTTGGAAATCCTATATTATTTACACCGTTTTTTGAGTTGATTGGTGACAGAGTCATGAATACGAATACAAACCAAAAATCTAGGTTTACTTAGGCTCAACTCACACCAAAAGAGCGTCGAAGTGCAGCGAAGCGGAGCGCAGTTTCAGTGTCATATGAATTTTAACTTTATTTTCATTACAATAAAACTTATTATCGCATGAGAAACACGAACGAGTCGCGCGGATGCCCGCGGCGCCGCGGGAATTCCGGCGAATTCGACTCGTTCGGGTTTTATATTGTAATGAAAATAAAGTTAAAATTCATATGACACTGAAACTGCGCTCCGCTTCGCTGCGCTTCGACGCTCTTTTGGTGTGAGTTGAGCCTTACTCTTATTATAATATTGTTACAAGCTACCAATTACTATGCATGTATATAAAAACCTAACTTACTTTAAGCCTTTGGTAAGAGACATAAATTATATAAAAGATTTACCTGCTATATTTAAATTTAAATTCACATTATTGTTACCATCCAAAGGTTGACTGGAAGAGATCACTTCTACGCGATAAGGCTGCCTATTGTTTTTTTGTAATTATCTTTATCTGGTGAACAACAAAGTATTTTATATTGTATTGTATTTTTTCAAAATTAATCCAAAAATTGTCGGAAAACTAAATACACAAAAAATGCTTATGAGTCCTATGTAAAAGATAGATCTAAGGCCAAGGCAAGTAATAGTTTTCTGTACTCTAGGGCAACATGGAGCCAATAACAAGTATAATAAAGTTGAGCTCCATTCTATGCCCAAACCTCGTTGAGAGTTTCCCCAAAGGACCGAGTAGGCACTATACATTAAATATCAGCCAAACTGGGTACTACCTATACAAAAATACAACACACTCTTACACATGAGGTTGTGTACACTAGTATTATGGTGTGTAAAAAGTTGGGTAGGCAGTGTGTATATAAAAAAAATCGATCGAAATAAAACAAATCTCGCGCCTCGCGGCTTTGCCCTCGTGGTAATCTGTGTCAAATAGTTTATAAACCTTTCTTTTAAATTACTCTATCTGTTAAAAAAAACTTCATCAAAATCTGTTGTGTAGTTTAAAGCATACATACTCGTATATAGGGACAGACAGCGGGAAGCTACTTTTTATACTATGTAGTTCTTATTCACATTAACGTAACAAAGATTAACAAACTGGAGTGTATCATTATTAAAGTTAACAAAACATTGTTACTGAATAGTAACATTTTAATAATGACCGAACCAATAGCCTTGGACGAACTGAAGTAGCCTGCATCAGGGCCACATCGATTTGTCCGTCTTCAGAAATGTCGGCTGCTTATTAAATCTTTTTTTACCTGAAAACGTTTCTACGGAATGGATAATGGCAGGTAAAGAACTAAATAATAACGACCTCTGACGAACTCTGTAGCGCGGTAGGCGATGGTCCACCTGCGACGCAGGAGGTTGTGAGTTCGATTTCCGACTCGGGACAATTGTGAGTACGATCTGCAGATATTTCGTCCAGTAGTTCGGGTCATTATCTATATATAAAAAAATTCTATGGAATATATAATATAATACCTATCTATGGAATGTATTGTATTATGTATATCAGTCATCTAGTACCCAGAATACAAGCTCTGGCTTATCTTGGAGCTAGATGATGCTGTGTGGATTGTCCAACATTATTTATCTTTGTCAACCCTTAAGAGGTCGATTGTTACGCTACAACCGTCACTACTAAGAGTTAATAATGTAACCTAAACCAACCTTTTTTCTTTTGATTCCAGGTTAGGTAGAAGAAAGGCGTTATTTGAAAAAAGAAAGAGAATAAGCGACTACGCGCTAGTGATGGGGATGTTTGGTATTATCATTATGGTTATAGAGAATGAACTATCAAGTGCTGGTGTTTATACAAAGGTATGTAATTAATACATTATACTTATTTCAAGTAATTTTTTATGTTAATGTTAAATACTTGCAGGGAATTATTTCCATCTGTCTCCCTGCTCTTACTCCCTTACATTTGGGTGAAAAAAAGTTCGATTTATCCCCGTTTTTGCAATATTTAAAATAAATACGTGTTGTACCACTCGCCTGTCCAGTGCCCTGATTCCTGCTTCTGGACGTTCCCTTGAGATTCCCCAGCTTCAGTTTGGATCAGCTTGTTTCAAAATTTAAACAAGGATTCAATCACGTTTAGAGATTTACTGATTCCGAGTTAGCTTCTATTACAATATCTTATGAATTGTAGCTGCCTTAGTTACTAAGGTTCTTGGATGGATGACTTAGATTAAAGTTACAAAAAATGGTTCGGATAGTCGTTCCGAGCCGTGCGTTCTCGTCAGCGCGATCTAGCGCTCGTCCACTTTTACTAGCGACATCTAGTTAAGCTTTTGGTAAACTTGTTTGGCCGTAGTTCCACATTTCGCCGTTAGACATACGATACACCTTTTAGTTAATTATTATCAAAGTTTTATTTTAGCTGCAGACTGTAAATTTTTTGCAATCAGTTGTTTTTACTATAATTTTAAGGATTCTTATTTTATGTTTTATTTTCTGCGTTTAACAAGAAATATGTAATACTAATGAATAAGTAGTTTGCCGCATATTCACCATTTTCTACGAACCCATAACAATTTCTGGTATGCATAAAATCACAATAATGATAATGTTAAACTATTACTATTGGGAGCATTTGGGAATATGTAATTGTTAGCTCAAAACCTCTTATTTTCTCCAATGTTCCAAAAATAACATAAATATTGTATATTTTCAGGCATCAATATACTCACAAGCGCTGAAGACGCTGATATCAATGTCGACTGTGATTTTACTTGGCCTAATTGTCGCGTATCACGCATTAGAAGTACAGGTAATATTACACCAATATTATTATTATTATATTAGGCCGGAGTGTCCCACAGCAGAGCAAAGGCCTCCCCTTCTTCCACTCATCTAGGTCCTCAAAGAATTTTGAAAAGTATATTACTTAATTTATTAAGTTTTCACTCATGGACTACAAGCGAAGCGAGAGATCAGGTCTATCATAAAGCTTACTTAATGTAAGCTTTATGAATGACACATGACCTTTGGAAGTGTGAAAAATGGGTCACAAGAGTTGACCCATGCATGAGACTCAAGAGGAACAAGTAGATAAATCTTGAGCTAATAACTAAAGACGATCCGTCCCTGCGGTGCAGTTGGCAAAGGTCCGCCTATAATGCAAGAGGTTGGTTGGGTTTGATTCCCACCTCGGGACAAATGTTTGTACTATCTACAGATATCTGTACCGGTTATTATGCGTGTTTTATTGTATAATAAAGTACACATATATCTATGTCGTATGTGCTAGCTGTTCCCCGCGGTTTCACCCGCGTTAAACTCGAATTTCACTTTATTAGGTGAATTTTTACACCTTGGTTACCACGTTATATTATTGGAGTTTTAGTAAGAATCCCTAACTTTTTGTTCTCCTAAAATATAAATACGGGGATAGTGTAGCTTTCCAACGGTGAAAGAATTTTTCAAATCGGTCCAGTATTCCAAGTCATTTAAATTAGAAATAGCGACAATAGAGGAAATCTCTAGCCCTATAAACATTATTACTATGAATTGCAATAAAAAATTAAGAAAACAAAATTGTAAAATAACTGGAAAGTTTACTAACTTGGTGCACCAAAATATTCAAGGAATTAGAAGTAAATTATTAGAATTAGAATTGTACATGAACTCATTTGATATTGATATCATCTGCCTCACAGAACATTGGCTGAAAAGCTATGAGCTCATGTTTAACTTCAGTAACCACCAGGTTGGTAGTTCTTTTTGCAGATCACATGCTATTCGTGGAGGCTCTTTAATATTACTAAATAAACTAATAAAATTTAAAGAACGTAAAGACATAGTATGCTTATCCATTGAAAGCCACATTGAAGTAGCATGTGTTGAGTTGGAGCACACTATTGTAGCAAGCGTATACAGCCCACCATCAGCTTCTTTTGAAATATTTGAAAAAAATATGGATGATATCTTATTTAAAATATCAAAATCAAATAAAAACCTCATTGTATGTGGAGACTTTAATATTGATCTTTTAGAAGTTTACTCCCTCAGTAGCAGATTAACAAATTTATTTAATTCTTATAATCTTAGGCCAACATTTATGGAACCTACTAGAATAACTGAAACATCAGCAAAATGTATAGATAATATATTTGTTTTCCAAAATGAAAAAATTGTCAGTCACAAAATTATAAGCCATTTAAAATCAGACCACTTAGGTCAACTAATTAAATTAAAACATCCAGTAAAAAATAATAATTGTAAAAAAAAAATTAAGTACGTTCCTGTGACCACAGATCGATTTGAACGGTTGAAATTGGATTGGGATTTTAAACCATCACCTAACTACTCACTTAACAACCCAAATGAGTCGTATTGTAGTTTTTTTAATAAATTCACCAATGCGTTCAATTCAATATTCATACCCAAATCGATCTTGGTCTCAGAAAAACTTAGCTTTAGTGAGTGGGCAACAGTAGGTATACATAAGAGTAGACAAAAGTTATATGAACTGTATAGTGAAAAGCAGTACAATTTTAGCCAGGAATTTAAAGAAAAAGTAAAAAATTACTCAAAAATATTTAGAAAAGTTTGTAATACAGCAAAATCAAATTATATTAGCTCGAAAATTAAAAATAGTGAAAATGTAATAAAATCAACTTGGAAAATAATTAATAGTGAGACTGGAAAGGTCAATACCTACATTAATGATTACAGTTTAAAGATTAATGATTGCTCTATCAAAAATGATGTTGAAGTAGCGCAAGCTTTTGAAAATTTTTTTACTGACATTCCAATCTGTACTACAAAGTGTCTGAACTCTTCTCAAATAATAGCTGAATCATTACTTAAAGAAAATGTACCTAAATGCGATAGTAAATTTATTTTTACCCATGTTGATGAAAATGATATAAAAAAAGCCTTTAAACTTTTAAATATTAAAAAAACTGCAGATCTCTGGGGCATTTCCGTTAAAATTATTAAACCTTTAATTGATACCATTGCACCAGATCTAGCTTTTATATTTAATGAATCCATTGATTGTGGCATATTTCCTGATCTAATGAAACATAGTAAAATAATCCCATTGTTTAAATCGGGTATTAGGTCTGACCCCACTAACTTTAGACCAATATCAGTACTGCCTACATTCAGTAAAGTTTTTGAAAAACTTATTTTACACCAATTGCTTAGCCATTTTAATGGCAATGACCTGCTACACTGTAAGCAATTTGGGTTTACTCGTGGCAGGTCAACTACTGATGCCGGTGTAGAGTTGGTATCGCATATTTTTGATGCTTGGGAGAAGTCGCAAGATGCTTTAGGCGTTTTTTGTGACTTGTCAAAAGCATTCGATTGCGTTCATCACGAAACATTAATCAGGAAACTACATCATTATGGAATAAGGGACAGCTCTTTGGATCTTCTTACATCTTACTTGAGTGATAGGATACAAAGAGTTGACATTAATGGGAAACGATCTAAAGGGTCTGTGGTTACAATGGGTGTACCGCAGGGCTCTATCTTGGGTCCTTTCCTATTTTTAGTTTATATTAACGACCTGCCTCATCTTGTAAAGAATGATCATGAGATTGTATTGTTTGCTGATGATACTTCATTAATTTTTAAAATGAATCGACAAAAAACAAATTTCGACGATGTAAATACTGCAATCTCAAAGGTAGTCCATTGGTTTAGTATCAATAATCTTTTGCTTAATGAAACCAAAACAAAATGTTTAAGATTTAGTCTACCTAATGTAAAACAAGTTAAGGCTGATGTAAACGTAAAAGGAGAAACGGTAGAAATTGTAAACAATACCGTATTCTTAGGAATAACCTTAGATAGTAAACTCCAATGGGGCCCACACATAGATAAGCTATCGAAGAGACTTAGTTCTGCAGCATATGCAGTTAAAAAAATCCGTCAACTTACAGACGTTGATACTTCTCGACTAGTCTATTTCAGCTACTTCCATAGTATTATGTCTTATGGCATACTATTGTGGGGGAACGCTGCAGATATAAACACCATTTTTGTGTTGCAGAAGAGGGCTGTTCGTGCGATCTATAATATGGGTCCCAGAGAATCCCTACGTAATAAATTCAAAGACATAAACATAATGACAGTACCATGTCAATATATTTATGAAAACTTGTTGTACACTCATAAAAACATCAATCGATTCATTAAAAAAAGCGATATACATAATGTAAATACTAGAAATAAGAATAAACTCGCTGTTCCCACAACTAGACTACATAAGATAAGTGCATCTTTTAAAGGGCAATGTATACGCTTCTACAACAAAACTCCAAGTGAGTTGCAAAAATTATCAATAAATAAATTTAAAAAAATTGTGAAGCATATTCTTTGTAAAAAGGCTTATTACAAAATATCAGATTATCTAGAAGATAAAAAAGCTTGGAACGAGTTTTGCTCCAACTCAAAATCTAACAAATTACAGATAAGCAAATCATATGTACTAGACACATAAGTTATGAACATACTAGTGGTTTCTTCTCACTTCTTCCACTGGTGGACAAAAAATTGAAGTGAACTATAGAACTATAAAATAATTTTAATTGATAATAATGAATAGTATAAAATATGACTTGTCTAAGTGCTTATTTGTAAGCCTAAAGAAATAAACTTTCATTTCATTTCATTTCATTTCATTTCATTTCATTTCATTTCAGTAGTTTCGGAGCCTATTCAAAACAAACAAACAGTCAAATCTTTCTTCTTTATAATATTAGTATAGACAAACATCCATCCATACTTACAAACTTTTGCGTTTATAATATTAAGTAGGATAAAGGATGTCACTTGGGTATTTAAAATGGGAACATATCAGCTCGTTTTTGTAGTCTAAGATATCTTTAGCGAGTCTAAACAGTATTTTCAGATCTGAAAAGTTGAGTGCAATATCGTCCGCTTCTATCCATGATAGACCTTTGCAAAGTTTCTTTATCAGCCTGCCCGAGCTGTGCTGTGAGAAGCTCAATATTTCTCGCCAGTCTGTCTCAACCATTATGATAGAGAACTTATGATTTGGGTATTGTAGTCAGTTTTCGCAAATAATCTGAAAGAATAACAATGAACAAACATAACCACAACAAATTATTATCGTGTCTACAGATACAAAATCAAAGATAATGTAAACGCTTTACTACAAAATAATCAAAAAAGGCGTACCTAACAAAAGAGTTTCCATACAGTAAATTGTTATCAAACCTTTGTTGTCAAAAGAGCGTTGCTAGGCAACCATGTTTATTTAGAAAAAATGGCTTATTGATATGCAAGGAATTTTATAGGTACATTTTTCACACCTTGGGTTACATTATTGGAGTTTTAGTAAGGATCCCTTACTTTTTTGAAAATATAATATAGCCTATCTATACACTCTATATACCACGAATATTTAGGTTTCCTAACGGTGATAGAATTTTTCAAATCGGTCCAGTAGTTTCGGAGCCTATTCGTTACAATCAAACAGACAAAAAATCAAACCTTTCCTCTTTATAATATTAGTATAGATGTAATGTATGGAGCAAATCAGATATCTCGCACCCATAACCTACGAAGAAATAATAAGTCAGGAAATGTAACTGCGTTAAATAAATGACCCAACGAAAGTCGTGTCCAAGTGGGTGGGTTTTAAAAGTCGTGTCCAGCGCGTCATCAGTCGGACATTGATCTTGCAAGGGAGCACTGTCAAATCTTTGCGTACGTTTTCGTGTTTAGCTGTGAATAGCTGTGAATCATCATACCAGCATGTGTTGTGAAGTGGTGCAGGAGCCATACACGATTAAAATTTCCAGGGATCACTTTTTTCTAGTAAACGGTATTCAAAGATATTCAAATATTTCATTCAATATTATGCAACATGAAGTCAATAAATTTTTGACCTAATTTAGAAGGTTTTTTCTTCTTAATGAAATATTAAAATGTAAATAAAGATAATGTAAATGTTTTTCTAAAATAATTGATAAAGAAGATATTCTGAGCCCACTAAAAACAGTCACCAAACAAATACTTAACAACCATTACATTTTATTGATAAAATGTATAATCGTTGAATATGACTTCATATCTCAGAATTCGTCTTCAATACATTAAGAAGAAAGATTCTCTTTTAATGTCTACTAGACAAAAACAGTACATCTAATTCGATGTACTGTTTTTGTCTAGTAGACAAAAAAAGTACAATTCGATGATAGAAAGTACCTACATCGAATTGTAAAAGTATAACAATATAAAAAATATACCAACACAAATAGTACAATTTTATTGTTTTATTATTCAATTGATCCGGTCCCCTTATTGTATACATCGTCCACGCCGCCAAGCCAAGGCGTGCGTACTTCAATGGTTCCTATGACAACATAGCAACCGTTTCAGCGCGTGCGAACCAATCCCTGCTTTCGTTCTGAATCAAACCAATCACGTAGCACGTTTGTTTGTAACCTGTGTAGTGATTGGTAGTTTGTATCTTACGTTTTGGTTTGAAGTAGGGCTAGTTTTTGTGTGGAATTTGATCTGAATTACACTTCCTGACTTATTATTTCTTCGTAGCCCATAACACGCTTTACTTGGGACTGATGCTGTGTTGTGTGCTGTGTAATTGTTCAGCATTATTTACTAAGGTATTGAAAGTAGGTTCAGTCAATAGAGATTTTTTTTTATCAACAAATGATAATCAAAATGTACGTACTTGTAATTTCATTTCTGATTCCAGTTATTTATGATAGACAACTGCGCTGACGACTGGAGGATAGCAATGACTTGGCAGAGGATAGCGCAAATAACCCTAGAACTTGCCATATGCGCCGTCCACCCAATTCCCGGCCAGTACACCTTCACTTGGACTACTAAATTGGCCAACAAAGGTGGCGTTATAGGCGTAGAAGTAGTAAGTTTATCAATTATTCGTTTTGTGTTTCAAATTGAAATGTACATGCAACTGCGCCTATTGTAAACCTCAAATAAGACTTTCTTCTATAAATATATGTTGTTATAAGTAAGATACATATGTGTCATTGGTTTGCTATAATCTGTGGTATCGCTCAAGGGAAAATGCCATTGCTGTTTTTAGTGCATCCATTTGAATGGTTTTGAATGTTTTAGTAGAATAGCAGACAGGTCATGTTTTTTTATGTTTCTGTAGATATTAGAAAACAAATATTAGCCATAATACTCACTTTTGCCATAAAACCAAACAGATATTCATTGAACATTTTTCTCCTTAGGGCACGATGTTTAAGCAAATCCAGGTCTGTATTCATTGATTTCAAGTGTCAGGTTTAAAGTGATGTTGCCGTCTCCGTTTAGAGCATGAATTTGTCGAAGTTTGTTGACCACTGTTTGTCCGTGAACGTCCGAATTGTGTGGTTCAATGTGTAGGTAGCTGTTTTGTCATGGTTTGATTATGATTTGGTTTAAATATGTGGTAAAATTACGGAAAAACATCCCGCATAAAATAAAATTTAGAAGTCATAAAATATTGGTCTTCTAAGAATGTGCATGTTTTTAAAAAGAGTGATTCTGGCCAACAAAACGCTTTTTTTTATAAAATATCACATAGCACTGAGCACTATTAAGTACCGAACCTACCTATTAAAAAATACTATTATTTTTAATTAAGGTATTTTCCAATTTATAGTATACTTAGGTATTTTTCGGCGTACATCATTTCAAATGCGTAAATTGAATATTGTTGGTGGTTTCTGTATACCGTGCGTGCCTTAAGGTTGTTGTCTGTGTTTATTTATATTTTTGTTTTTATTATCAGTTATTATCGTTATCATATCATCATTTTTTTTATTTCAGGTCCCCTATGACGTCACTCTATCTTTGCCGATGTTCTTTCGGCTCTATCTCATATGCAGGGTCATGTTACTTCATAGTAAATTGTTTACTGATGCCTCTTCGAGGAGTATAGGAGCTTTAAACAGAATAAATTTTAATACAAGGTAAATCAAGTTTCTCTACTAAACAGGAATTGAAAGAATTAGTGTTATGATGGATCTTTTTTTTCAGATTTGTACTGAAAACTCTCATGACAATTTGCCCAGGCACAGTTTTGCTTGTATTTATGGTGTCTCTTTGGATAATTGCAAGCTGGACGCTAAGACAGTGCGAAAGGTTAGTATTGCTATAGATGTTGTGAGTTGTGAATTATTTTGCGTATTATGTTACATTATAAAGTTACAAAAACAGTTCAGTAATAAGGCCATATAAATTAAAATGGCAATGTCCTGGTTGATTGGAAACATTTCAACTCATTAAAATTCTTTACATTTCTTTCCGAACCTGTACTTTGCTTCCATTTAGTTTGACGTCTTTACTTAATGACACGTGCTGAACAAAATGTCCAATGAGATCACCAATATATTGCCTGACTGGGTATGCTATGGCTTTCGTATTGTGGCGTTGTATATAATTGTGTTTGCTTTATTTATACCCACTGTGTTTTTTCTGTCGATTTCTACATGGACGGAAAACTTTGTAGCGATGCTAGGACCATTATCATCACAACCAAATACAAGAGTTTGACTTTGAGTAAATAATTTGCAAATAGTAGTTTTAAACGTCTTATTACCAACACAAGCGCTAGAGCTTAAAATCGGTTTGAAATGTATAATGGTAGGTGTAGAAAATAATTTCTTTATGAAGGTGCTTTAACAAAAAAAGTAGATAACACGTTGTGTAACTGTGAACTGCTTTCAAAATACAGTTTTCAATACACCAAGAAAATCCACATAACTTTTTAAGAACTAGCCTCAAATACACAGTAATATAATTTATTAAGTTTATAACGCACAGAATGGCTCTAGGTTACATATACACTTAGTAAGCTTATAAATTTACGAACAAAAATTGCACAAAACCATTGCACTTACCATGATCATGCATCAAATATATACCAACTTCAGGGATACGCTTGTGGTCTTTTACGTCTACGTGTTATCCTTCTTTCTTCTCGCCCTTCTCTTCACTCAATGTCTGTGTATATTCATGACCTCGATCATTACAAAGGTACCGTTCTCAATCAACTCACGCATGGCTAACAGTATTTTTGACAAGTCCAATTAAGTGTTTAGATTGCACGTTGTATTTAAAAATATTTTTTCGGTATTAGTGCGTATTATGTCTGTTTAGAATTCACTATACTTATCGACGTTCTAGGCATGTTAGTAATTTGTGGTGCTGAATCAATTTATTTCAATCAATGTTAAACGAGTTCTACGTTGAAAGTCACTGTTAACTTTATGGCCATGATTTTGTACAGTTTTTATCTGTGATCTTTAATTTAATATAACTTATTTCATTGGTATTATCTGTGGTCTTGTCGGGCATTTTGGCTCTCAGGTTCCACGACGAAGACCATGCCAATTTGCTAAACTCAATGTGGCTGACAGCTATAACCTTCCTCTGTGTCGGCTACGGTGATATAGTTCCCAACACTTACTGCGGTCGCGGCATAACACTCACCTGCGGTATGGTGGTATGTATAACGAGTAGGCTTCTTTGGGTTGTAGGTATGTAACCACAAAAGTTTGATTAAGCTAGGTCTTCAAGGTTATCTAGATCAAGCAAGAATTTTTTTGCTTTGTCTAGTTAACGACATATCAGTAAAGGTGAGCCATTTTATGCGTTGTTAAAATTTTCACTTGTCAATGAAGCAATATCACTATCCATAATCAAAGTCAAACTCTTTACGATACGGTTGTATCCTCGATTCCTTCTTTCCTTATTCCGTTCTCTTCCAGCATCCATACAAAGCTTAGGGAAGCTTTCGTGCTACTTTACAGTTTTATGAATGAACAGACATAAAGTAGGCTACAAGTTATAGTCAGATCATTGAGTAAGCGTCAAATTTATATACGATTCAGGTTTCACGATGAAGAGCACGCTAACCTTCTGAATGCGATGTGGCTTATTGCGATAACCTTCCTCTCCGTCGGTTTTGGTGATATTGTGCCAAACACATATTGCGGCAGAGGTATAGCCGTTAGCACCGGCATTATGGTAAGTTCCTTATAAACACCTTAATGAATGTTTGTGTTGACTGACATAACTTTCAAACTAGCTACTTTGTTGTCCAAACTAATTTGAATATGTGCAAAATCACGTCAACATAGTTGAAATGCTTTTGCCGTAATGTGATAAAGGCTTTACTATGTTCAGTAATTGAGTTACTTAGTCAACACTCATGATTGTAACAAACAAATACACACACTACACTGATACGTTGCTTTATTCTCTCGAGATATTTTGAATTCACTCGGTGTTATCGATGTTTTCAGTAATTACGTTACAATGTTCGTAAGCATCTATGTTTTTGTCTTGGTGTAAAAAATGTGAATGCAATATTGAATGTAGGTATGTATTTAACACATTATAATTATACACATTATAATTATCACGATAATGCTCACGTTCGATGTCCTCTACTTTTATTATTATATTTCAACAGCATAAACTTCCGTAGAATCAGCAGCCGATGATCTAATTTTGAAAATAATCACGTTCACAAAGTACGGTATATTTTTTAATAAAACTAACGTCCATTTCCCTGTTAAAGCCAGCTATTAGAACTTATATTTATGTAGTATGGAATGCTTCATTTCTCCTATTTCTAGTTCTTTCTTCACTTTTAACTTTATCACTGAATTGCACTAATAAATTTGTTTTAAAATGGCTCACTTTTCCTAAAATTATTTAAGTAAAAAAAGTGTTAAAATATGCACCCGGTTGAATAGCTTTTTTAATTTAAAAAGTAACTTAACTACTACTAAATGAATAAATTTTATATCTGTGTGCACTTTTGACTAGATGGTTATTCACTTAATGGTAAAAATGTTCGACTTTACGAATAAATAATAATTACTTTGCTAAAAGATTTGGAGCTGATAAAAGTGGGTTAAAAAAAATTACATGTTTTTTCAACAACTATCATTTCCCTTCTTTTATGAGCTCTTCTTAGAATTGAATATATACCAGTTGCACATATAAATACATTTATTAAATATACTACCATTTTCCGCTAATAATAATTAAGAGGGTAATAGAGGCAATAAAATAGTTCGAAACGAATTTATATAAATTTGCTTGTGTCCATTATCCTCATGTTATTAAATAACATTTAAAAATAAAGAAAACGTAAAAAGTAAGCACCAATAGCTGAAATATAATTTGAAATTTAAGTTCTAGTCTTCAAAATTGCCATAATGGAATGGGACTTCTTGAATGCTTTACACGTTTGCTTGCATTTTACATTAAGGTATTCACTTAACAGGGAGCTGGATGCACAGCGTTATTAGTCGCGGTTGTTTCAAGAAAATTAGAATTAACTAGAGCCGAGAAGCACGTTCATAACTTCATGATGGACACACAACTTACTAAAAGAGTAAGTATTTGTGATATAAGTTGATCACAGTTATTGTTAATCTAATTAACAGGGGGCGGGATGTACGGCATTGTTAGTGACCGTTGCCTCGAGAAAGTTAGAGTTAACTAGAGCCGAGAAGCATGTCCATAACTTCATGATGGAGACTCAATTGACAAAAAAGGTAAGGTAAACGGAACAGGTAAAGTGGATGCTAATGTTACTAACGAAGAAGATGGAGGTAAGACTGTTGGCTAGAATAACCTACCTTTTGACGATATTGCTAAAATAAAATTAACTGATACGGATGAAACTGTTTTGGTCGACGCTAATCTTAACAAACCTAGTAATAATTAATTTTTTGAAGTATAAAAGTGTGATTTAGTGCGTTAGCTAACAAAGTGATAAGTTTGAACTAAATATAGCTGAGTAATCTAAGTAAAAAGCTAGTTGAAAACCAATCACCTTGTGATCTTGAGGAACGTGAAGATAATTAGTAATTTTAATTTTCCAGCTGAAAAATGCTGCAGCAAACGTGCTTCGAGAAACGTGGTTAATATACAAACACACGAGGCTTGTGAAACGCGTTAATCCAGGCAGAGTAAGAACACACCAAAGAAAGTTTTTATTGGCAATTTACTCGTAAGTACATTTTGGTTGTTGAATATTATTCTACACTGTACTCAAAAGCGGCAAACTACACACAAGTGTTAAAAAACAAAGATATATCTAGAAAAAAAAACAGAATGTCAAAAAGATTTAATTTAGTGTATTCTCTGTGTTTATAATTATCTTCCTTCCATCGTCTATTTTACATAACTTTAGGTATTTGAGTAGCTGTATGAAAGCTACTCAATTATAATGAATTAAAAGTGAATTTTAAAAAGTCTTTATCTATTTAGAATAAGTATACATAGAAGAATACAGCAAAAGTTATTATGTGTAAAAATAATATCTCAGCAACCGTGACATATAGGACATTGAATCTATTGGAGAAATGTAGCCTTGCGATTCGCCAAATAATGATGTCGGACCCAATACCAAACATTTTGTATAATATTATATACCTAATTCAGATGTTGCTTATTTATTATTTCAGACTACGCAAAGTAAAGATGGACCAAAGAAAACTAATGGATAACGCCAATACAATAACAGATATGGCTAAGGTATGTTGGTTTTCATATTAACTCTACGTTGTTGCTACACTCATTTCCATTCACTCGTATATGATTTACGTTTTCAAGTAGAGACAAATCCATACATTTGTTAGAATTTGCTAAGCATATGTACCTCTTTAAAGAAGTAGATTCCTATAATTTATCTAAAATATTGTAGAATTTGCTAGTATTTCAATTACCAACGTACCTGATTGACAGAAAGCTATAGATAGATAGATAACCACTTAAACTTCACTTTCATCCTGCTTGGAGCATGACAAAACGTAGAAAATGCATGATTGATTATACAAACCTAATATTTTATTATTGGGTATTGTGATTTGCCGTAGATTTAGATCTTAGAATTGAACTCTAAAAACATTACACATAAACACACGCATACACAAACACGCATGTCTACATTAACGTTACTACAAATACAGACAGTCAATGCTTTATGAATTTGTACTGCAGTGAAAATTGAACGACAAAGCGATTGATATTAGGACCCCTTTCTTTTGCAGACCCAGAACACAGTGTATGAAATAGTTTCGGATATGAGCACCAGGCAGGACACCATTGAAGAGAGGCTGACTAGTTTAGAAGACAAAATTTCATCACTACAGGTAAATTATTTACCAGTAATCGATTCTCATTCGTTTTCTATTCAATCATATACATCAAAAATCAAAGACAACAATAAACAGGGTACTTAATAAAATCATCAGTAAAATTTTATGATGAATCGGAAATCGTGTTTAGGTACCCGTTAGTATCATGCTTAGAAGGACTCTACCTAATTTTAGTATGTTTAAGTCTAATTAATATGTATGTAGCTAGTATAGCTTTATTAGATAAATAAATGATGTTGAAACACAAAACAAAAGTAACAATACCTATTTCATGATAAATGTTAGAGCAGGCATCGGCAAGGAAAGTAAGGTCCGAATACCTGTTGAAATTATTCATCAAGGTCCAGAATAAAACAATGCTTATTTACTAATATTTTTTTAAGTTTGTCCGTATAAATGCAGTTTGGTGCAGTTTTGTATAATTGCCAAAAGAACGCTTTGATAGAGGTGTGAAAAATGCACAGCAGGAATTTGCTACCTCCTCTAGTAGAATTCCTTAGTTGCCTCGTAGGACACCCACGGGCTAAGTAAGAGTGGTTGATTTTTAAGCCACGACCGTCACGTTGTTACTACATATAATAGAAGCATGAAAAATTATTAAAAATTTTATATCGTGTATTATAAATCGTTTCAGGAACAAATAAACAACATACCCGACGTGGTGGCTCGGTGTTTGCAGCAATGTTGGGAACGAGCCGAGCAGAGGAGGAATTTCCTTCATCCTGACACCGCTGCGGTGCCTACTCCACCATCTGCTATAACGCCATATACAAGGTAACAGTAATGGTATTTCTGGGCCAGTTTGTACCTGTCCGTCAGAGCTCTTACAGCTTTCTTTCTGAGACGAGACATAAATTCGTACAAAGCATCTCTTTGTACGCAAAAAGTGAATGTTGTTAACACACCAGATTTTTATAAGCATAATTAGGCTAACGATTGTCAGCGTGTGGGGTGTAGATCCAGCGACCATCATCGTCCCGATACTTGTTTCGGCGTAATAGCGATGAGCCTCGCTCAACTTCTGATAAAACTCTCGCTAGAAAGTTTTATCAAGGATCAAAACCAAAAAACGGTACTCCTGGACTTGGCACGCATCGTCAAGAAGATCCTCTCTACAGCCCTAGTCACCCTAGCTTCACGGTCGGTGATCTACCATTTAGATATGTATATTTTTATTGAAGAATAGTTTTATAATATTTTATTGTATTTTCTAGAGTAAAAAATGTCCCTATTTCTTAACGAGGATTGAATTATATGAAAGTATCATAATAATAATGCTGGACAATTTAGACAGCATTATCTAGCCCCAAGGTAATTGTTTTGTATTGTATTAATTTAATTTATTTCAGAAAATTATTCCATATCACATACAAAGAAAATCAAAATTATACAGACAATGAAATAATAAATGTTTAAACATTATTTATTATTTCATTATCTGTATAATTTTGGTTTTCTTTCTAAGCAGAGCTTGTGTTATCGCTACCAGATAACTGATATACAGTTGTAGTCAACTAATTAGGGACACTCTTTAGTTAAACCGAATTGTGAATTTATTTTTTATTTTCCAACGAGTCTAAACCATATTCCATATCTCTTACATGTAAGTATAATTAGTCATTTATGTGCCCGATTATACAAACAATAACAACTTCTTAAACATTGAACCTCTTTACAGTATAGCTGATAGATTATCACAGTACTATTTGTTCAAAGAATGCTGGCTGGCCATTAAATTAGGGACACTGAGATATTGCGTTCTATTTTCAAAATTTGAATGTCAATACTTTTTTACTTCTTCTCTTATTGTTTCGTGGTAGTTTTGCCGGCAATCCCGATTTTTATTTTAAGTTTTGAAAAATATTTTGAAGAAAAATGGGCAAAAATAAAAGTTGCGATCCAACACTACGAAAAATTATGATGAAGTTTGTTGTCGAGCATGGTTGGCCATACCGAAGGATAGCAGAACATTTAAATTGTTCAAAAACTATGGTATACAATGCAGTGCAACATGTCAGACGCAATAACACAGCTTTAAATGTGCCCAGAACAAAAAGATCGCGAAAAACAACTCCGCAAGAAGATAGAATGATAACCAGGTTAGCTAAGAAAGATTCGTTTCTAGGCTCTATTTTAATTAAACATGAAGTATTTGGGACACACGAAAGAGCTGGTGTCTCAGCGAGGACCGTTCGACGACGTCTGGTAGAAGCAGGGTTGTTCGGAAGAGTGGCTCGCAAAGTACCGTTGTTGAAGAAAGAACATAGAAATGCTCGTTTGGCGTTTGCACGTAAATATGGACATTGGACCTACGCCCAATGGCAACATGTATTATTCTCTGACGAGACCAAGGTTAATTTGATTTCTTCAGATGGAAGGCAATACGTACGGCGTCAACTAAAAGCGGAAATTAATCCAAGATTCACAAAAAAGCAAGTGAAACATGGCGGTGGAAACATTAAAATGTGGGGTTCATTTTCTGGACGTGGAGTGGGACCTGTGTGGAAAGTTCAGGGTAACTTAGACCAACATAAATACAAGGCAATATTGGAGGAGACAATGCTTCCCTATGCTGAGGAGCATCTCCCTATTATATGTACGTTTCAGCATGACAACGACCCGAAACATACCGCCCGTTCAGTCAAGTCGTTTCTTACCAGTCAGTAAGTATCGGTGCTAGATTGGCCAGCAAATAGCCCGGACCTTAACCCAATCGAGCACCTTTGGCACGAAATCAAGAAAAAAGTTGCCACTTATCGTACCACAACTTTAGATGAACTTAATGAAGCTTTTTGTGAGGCATGGGCAAACATTCCTGTCGAAACATGCCAGAAACTGATAATGTCTATGCCACATCGGTGTCAAGCGGTAATTACTAACAAAGGTTTCGCTACTGGGTACTGATTTTACTCGTAATAAAATGGAGCTGTTAAAGATATTATAATACTGCAGATTATTAGTTTTGTTTAACTCTATTTTTCATTATAGTTTACTGTCCTTAATTAAATGTCCAGCTACAGAATTATACCTTAAAATTTAATACATCTTCAACCTTTGATATTAAATACTTTTTTCTATTTATTTATTATTTTATTTACAACCATATATAGCATAATAATCGGACCAAATTATGCAAATAATAGTTACTGAGAAATCAATAGGATTTTATATTTGTATGTACATAACCGGTTATTGTTCTTCACTATCTTGCATGTCCCTAATTAGTTGACCACGACTGTACATACTGGGCAAACGTGTTCTTGAGTGGAGACCACGACTCGGTAAACGTAGTGTAGGACGCCCTCCGACCAGGTGGGATGACGACCTGCGAAAGACTGCAGGTAGATGCTGGATGCGTCAAGCCGAAGACAGGGCGCTATGGCGCTCATTGGGGGAGGCCTATGTCCAGCAGTGGACTAATATAGGCTGATGATGATGATGATGATGACTGTACATAGGTACAATATATCACATAATAGAACTTTTTTACCATCCATAGAAAACGACCAGAACACCCGAAACAAATATCTGCCCACCGTGCAAACTCCTGCGTCGAGGTCTTCAGAAATAATTATAAACAAAACATTTTCTTTATTTCAGAACAATAGCAGCCCCAACAACACACCCATGGCCACAAAGCCCAGTGTTAGGGCCCGGCGGCCGAACGCACTCGGCTCCCGAGAGCACTGTGGCCAACACCCCAACTCCCCAGCTGCCTTCTAGCCCTTCACAGCCACCGCGGCCTCCGCTGCCCAGCTGAGTACCGCCCTCCAACTCCGAACTACTGTGCTGAACTCGACGAAACTCGGCGTCCGTTCTCTGACCCCTTAATTTTTCTGGTTGTCGGACAAATCGTTTTACTTGTATAGTTGGTTGAGGTAGATGGCGCTAAAATTAATTTCCTGTGACAAGATCCCAAGTTAAATTTCGAGTTTGCTTAGTTTGCCAGTAGATGGCATTAATATGCGTTTTTTGTAAGATTTGTTCACGCTCACTAGATGGCGGTAAACGCTGGGCTTTGGTTAGGTTAGGTTGCTTTTGACAGTGTTGCGCCACACTGTAAGAAATGTTGGTTTGCTATCTAGCTTTGTTTTTTAATTTGTCCTTCTAATTTTAAAATAGTTACATCCAGAAAATATTTGCTGATAACATACACACATGTTGCAGCTTTTATTTCAAAATCTTTATTAAATACCATAGAATTTAATTACAATAACAAAGTCACATAAAATCTTGCACTGCTAAAACAGATAGGTACCGTTATAAACATTTGTAAAAACACTTTTGAAAGAAACTATTTTGAACACATCGAATTTAAATACACTTATAAAAAAGTTATCAAATCATCTAAAATCTAGAAAATTTCAACATCACAATTCTTCCTTCTCAATATCTTTCACCCACGCTTTTTGTATTTAATACCAAAATTTAACTTTCTCTTCGATAATCTCTTGTAGAAATATTAGATGTACATTAACTTTGTAAAATAATAGAGTAAGACGATTTCTCCGTCACACCATTGGACCACATGGTTGAGACTCGGTCAGCCGCAGTAATCATCGTTGTTCCCAAGTTTCGGAAGTGCCAGAAAGAACTGTTATTTAGTGATAATTAATTTAGATAGTGAAAATTAATTGAATTGAACGTGAATGGACTCGCTGTTGTGATTATACAAGATGCTTTATCTAAAGACGCTTTAGCTAATAAATTAGACTAGATATTTTGGATACATTATCAACTTAGTTTAGGAAAAAAACACGTTTCACGTTTATATCTATCTGTTTGATCAAAACACTTTTGTTACCATTCGTGTGTTCTAAGACCTACATTTCGCAACTAAAAATTGTTTGTTATTTCATCATCATCAGCCTATTGTAATCCAAAGCTGGACTTAGGTCTCCCCTAACGTCCTCCCGTTTGTTATTTACTGTGTTGAAAAAAAGACCAGTACCTACTATAAACTTATTCGGACAGCTAGTGAAGAAGTTCGCTTTACCTTTTTAGTAATAAATTGAATAAAGGAGTTTTATATCTTAATTTATCATTTCGATAACAAAAGTATGAATTAGCGGCTAAATTAAACTAGCATACAGCATAGGTATTTGCCATTCGTATTTTTAAAGTCTCTAAAAAACTCGTGGCTAACTAATGAAAATCCTAGTTGTAACACGCATAAAAATCAACTCATCAAACGACACTAGAAGTCAAGCCAAGCGCAAACAAATCGGGCCGTTCCTTAACTAGATGTCGCTGCTAAAAGTGCACGAGCGATAGATCGCGCTGACTTAATTTTTAAATTTTGTTTATGGTTCCCACATTTTTCGTTATTTCGGTCTTCTTGATCAGTACATAATTTAATTGATACTCTGACTTAGTTGTAAATAATAGTTTGAAAACGCAAACAATAAATTATTGATTTATTAGTTCTTATTGTTACCAGTCGTTACTCTTTGCCTATTAATACATATTATTTGTATTTTATTAACATAAAAATGATTAGATATTAGGTAATAACATGCTTTTATAAGAAGTAAGATTCATGGCTGTCTACATAGTGCCTAAAACACTACGAAGTTTCTGTAGTTCAGATTTATTATCTATATTATAATGTTATTGATATGTAAATAGTATTTATAAATTGTTAGAACCTACTTATACGAATAGAATAATATGTTTTAGTTTTCTAGCTGTATGCTAGCTGTATGAGGATCTATGTGCAAAGGGAACAAGATACTTTCGCCTATGTTATTCAAATATTACGTTGGTCTCTGTCTATTCTCTGTCAAATTATTTCAAATTTTTGGCTGTGTAAACACGCAATTTTTATTTAAACATGTTTTTTGCTCAAATTAATTCAGCTTTGTATTGGTTTACTAATATTTTTTAAGTTTTGCTAATGAAATTTGGACCATGAAGTACTATACAAATATTTTACACATAATATATGTAATTAATTAAGGGAAATTATATAAAAACCGAATACTATCCTAAGATACCTAACTTTAGATGTAGGTATGACAAATTTTGAAATACACATTTGCTTTTATTTATAACTTATAGGGTTCGATCTACATACAAATATTTTTTTTAACAAGTAGATTTTTTTACGTTTCTAGTCGTTTTATATTAGCTGTACCTATTCCTTACCACATTTCTAAAAACTAATGTAGTTAAGAAAGTCCTAAAAAAATTAGAATTAGAAACAACATTTATACAAAACACCAATTAGATTTAAGATAGTAGTTAAATAAATGATTAGATTAGAACAACTTTATCCAAATGTATCCTTGTCTAGTAAACTAAACTATCAAATTATGATCCCAATTTTTTTTTGTCATAAAACTTTTACGTATTAATCAGATGTTAATTAATCTTTTTATTTAAATTTATTTGGAATGTCAATCAAACGCTGGCATATTCTCATAAAAATACCATATCACAAGAAAAGCAAGTTTCAAGTATTACAAAAATTAAAAGTGATTTATTTTTTCTCCTATAAACATTAAATTTTTTTAACTCTAGCTCAGTATTTATTTCCATTATTTTATTTTACCATCCAAGACTTAGTTTAGATAAAAGTCCAGTCTTTCTAGAATAAAGATTTGTAATGCCCCATAATAATAAAATAAATTATAGATACTAACTTTTCATTTTGTTATGTAAATAAAGATCTGGTCAAGTTTACTATGTTTGAAATTTCTCTTGAAATAATAAATAGCTACTTATCAAAAATTCAAACTCCCTTTCAGGTATCGAGGATAATGCCGATTCATCATCATGGATTTACTTAATATATTTTATTAATGTGTCAAATAATCGCTGAACACCGTGGAAATGGGAGTATTTTTGCAACAATAACTTAAATATTTTCGTATAAATTGATTCGAGAAAGATAGTATAGATTATTTCTATATCTTTTTTTTTTTTTGTACTTATACTATAGATTATTTTAAACAAAAACTGATATTTTAATATGAAAAAAGGGTCCGCAATTTTCCCCAATTAGCCTAAGTACACTGATTATTTGACAATTTGCAATAAATAGTCAATAAAACGCGGATACCAAATAAGACCTTTAACTCAAGTCAAAATCCGTGGTCCCATTGCACGTTGTAAGTTAATTATTTATAATGCAAAAAATATTACACAAAAATCTATATGAAGAATTGGCATTTACCTTCAGCTGAATTCATTTATTATAGGTACCAAATATATTTACCTACGTATAAGATTTGACCAAAATGTTGTCTAAGATTTTTTAATAAAAATTTGTAAAAAGAAGAAATAATGTAAAAATATTGTAAATAAATTAACTTATTGCGAATTTTAGTGTATATAAAGTAAAGGAATTTGTTCCAGTAAATAATATATTAAAAACGTTCAATTGTATTACGAAACTTTAAGTTGTATGCCAACGGAATGTTCTTTGCGGTGCGTAAAACAAAAGATGAAACTTTTGTGATCATTGTTGAAATGAAAGTGTAACTTCGATTATATGAGCTGTAGAATTTTTCAAATCGTATTTTATTTATTTAACTATCTGTGACCTGACGCTTTGCTTCCAGAAATAATGTATCACCACCATATTCCCAATTATTAGCTTCGCTGTCATCGATAGTAGCAAACTAGCAATACCAAGTCCTTTTAGTAATTAGTAACTACTTCAGCTACTAATTACTTAAAGGATTGATAAGATGGCCAATATTCAACTGAGATCATTTTCGATTCTTAGCGAACAAAAAAATTTTAATAAAATATACCTAATGTATGTGCCCTCCGACCAGGTGGGATGACGACCTGCGAAAGACTGCAGGTAGATGCTGGATGCGTCAAGCTCAAGACAGGGCCCTATGGCGCTCATTGGGGGAGGCCTATGTCCAGCAGTGGACTAACATAGGTTGATGATTATGAATGTATGTATATCCCCCGGTAATTGATTAGTCTGTATATTTTGGTTTATACCTACTAGAAATTAATTATGTATAATGTCCAGGTGTTTTCATCACGTATCATTAAATATTTAGGTTCTTTTAATATTTAGGTCGGGAAGATGAAAGCAATTTGCTCTGACGAAAATACACAATCTGTAAAGCAAAATGGCTATTCATAACCATTTCTACCACGAATTACGCGTTCTAATTATGTAATTAGTCGAGTAATTAATAATCACCCACTGCCTCCGTTTATTACCACCCGCTGAAATTTATTAAGTGAGGCTGTCTCTTTATATCTCTCTTGTCTTCCTGTGGACTGATTTACCCGATTATTTATAAAGGTTGGAGTATTAAAAGATAAAAATATTTTATGTTCCTTCCTTTTCTATTAATAAACAAAAACTTATTAGTCAAGTAAGTATTCGATTTATTTATTTATATGGCCTTAAATTGGCCTTTTATATACATAAAGTAAATAAAAAAATAGAATAAGAAATTTTTATCATTGTAGAACGCCCTCCGACCTCGTGGTCGGAGGGCGTTCACATGACGAGATGACGACCTGCGAAAGACTGCAGGATGCGTCAAGCTGAAGACAGGGCGCTATGGCACTCATTGGGGGAGCCCTATGTCCAGCAGTGGACTACGATAGGATGATGATGATGATGATGAAAACAAGCTGCGCATGCCTAGTTACTTACCTACAGTTTAAATCAAACCACAAGATACATTTTACTCGAGGAAGTAACCAGATATAATTGTTCAGAATCGTAAGCCTCCCGGTTTTGACGTCACGCCAATAAAACAGTGGAGTCGAGGTGGCAAGATGCTTCCAGTTATCAGCCATACACAAACCTTCGCACTTGTGCTCAGACTGGTTTCCGAAACGTTTTATTTACGACTCAATGTCATCTTAAATTAAGTTTAAAATGTAGTGCAGTGAAATATCGTGAGCGTGCATTGGTAATTTTTTTATTGACAATTTGGTATGGTAAAAGCTCATACAATTTATACATAGTCCATTTTGAGAGAGTATGTTAAAGACAGGTCATACCGAATTACTTATAAAAGTGGCTTTTTTGTGGCGGACCGTGCTTAGAATGTTAAACGTGTTGCCAGGATTTTTTTTGTACGCTTCTTCACTTAGGTAAGTTTTTCTTTTTTATATGCTTCGTAAAATAGAATAGTGACCTCAGATGATACGTACGACGACGTGCCCCGCTGACAAAAAACCTAACTACTGATAATCAATGTAATTTCAATCTACATAATTATTATATCCTAACGGAATTGAATTCTGATATTTTGTGTTTAGGAGGTATTTTTGGCCTTCGTTTGCCTTCTGGATCGGTAACCCGGACCTGTACAAATCTATAGGTATAATGTTTTGTTTTTTAGTATAAGGAATAAACCGTAATTATACTAAGGTATTTTCAGGGAAAACAAAATTTTGACTTATAAAAATTTTCAAGAGCGAAAGCTGTGCTTTTGACTACGGATTGAGTTCATTACATGTGTATATGTTCAATTATTCATTGTATTTGAACGATCATCATCATCATCATTAGCTTATAGCGGTCCACTACAGGACATAGGCTTCCCCCAATGAACATATTTTGAACGATACAATAAAGTAAAAAAAATGAGAATTTTGAATAACTTTTGAACGAACGCATGAATATAGTTTGCAAGCAATTGCATTGATAGGTAATCAATAAATGTTGACTTCGAAGGGATGTAAAGAAATAAAAAAAAAATAATAATTTAGGTACAGATAAAAATTATAGGCCTCCTCATCGATTTCGATGACGGCCACCCTAAGTAATCACGGATTTTTTCTATCATGAGCTGTAATATGGCTCGCTAGACCGAACTTGGTCTTGAATATCCTACGGCACGCATGGCAGTAGAGTTGGCCCGATGAGTTATATGTATACGTGTAGGAGGGCTTAGGTCTCTGTTTACGTATCTGGCGTCTTGCGTCCATTGCCTCGATGCGATTTTCCTCAAACGCTTTGACTCTGTTGTAAATAGTAGATCGCCAAGATGACCTACGAGAAGCAAGCTCCTCCCAACACCCCGGGTCAATATCGCAAGCGGTGAGGTGTCGTTTGAACACATCCTTGTAGCGCAGATGCTGACCGCCGTGTCGCCGATTACCCTCTGCCATCTCCGAATAAAATACAGCTTTTAGTAAACGACGATCTTCCATGCGGAGGACATGTCCACACCACTTATGTTGTCGTTGCATCAGAAGCGCTTCCATGCCGTACATTCCGGGCGACGCAAAACCTCAGAGTTAGGAATACGGTCCTGCCACTTCATCTAACATAATTATAACTATTGATGTAGCAGGGTAATGCGGTTAACCCTAAGGGCGTTTGACAGAGTCCATTTAGTGGCATACAGATAAAAAATATAAAAGTGTTAAAGTGCCTAAACGTACTTCAAACATTGATCATAATCATCATCATCAACTTATAATAAATAGTCGACTGCTGGATATAAACCTCTCCTAATGAACAGTAGTAGCTGAGGTAGTAGTTAGCAGTAATTGCAAGCATTTCGAGCACAAGCGAAGCACCGTATAGTATCGCAATTACACCATAAACCATAATACCAATTAGGTTGGTATTAAAAAACATATAGATTTTAATTAATTTCTTAAAAATCTGTCATAGGTGTTGTAAAATTATGATTTAAGACCTATATTATGCAAATTGGGCTTGTTTACGTCAAGAAGGTCAAAGCCGATGAGTAGAAAATTGAAGTTATGCCAGAGGTTTTGAATGAATGAATGAATAAACACTTTATTTGACACCAGTAAAATAACGTGGACGAGGTTGAGCAATAATAAATAAAATTCCTAACTATTCATTTCTGATAGTAAGGAGATCTAGCATAATTCGATTGTTTTAAACATTGTGTAACCTTTTTCTTGTAATTCTTATATGTACAAATGTGACGGTAATTCGTCTAGGTGTGACCATAGGTATCTATAACGCTTAAGGTTTTTGTTATTATAGTGCGTAAGCCCTCGCACTCGGGTTAATCTCAAAGATATTAAATAATATTCCAAAAAAAAAAACAATTTCGGCTAGACTAGAACCCGCCGAAAGGGAAGCGGGTTCAAGTCCCGTATTTCCGGTCTTATAACATTTAAGTAGTTCTTATCTTCAATTATCTTATTTATTAGTGACAAATCCTGTAAATCCACTGGACCGCCGCGCCCGGCTAAATCGACTATATCCGAGCTTCGCGGACAAAAATTACGGCGCCGCGAGCGCGTCCCATTATTTACATAAATCGCTATCTACTGCACCTATGCCCTAAAAAAAAGATACCATAAAAAAGCGAAAACTATACGGAATCTATAAAGTTCCAGTGGATATTAAGATAAAATAATTGAATGGTTTAGTATAACAGACAACATAGACCGGTAATATCTCGATATAGGCTATATTTAATGAAATTATAGCATCAAATTGGAATTTTATTCTGTATCGACATAACAAAGAGCAAGGTCATGACAAATTAAATTATATCTAAGTTCATCAAAACACGTGTTGTATACAACAATTATTTTAACAATTCTATGCATATTACCTACAATTATTGTCTAATTTGAGCAATCACATCGTAGATAAGAAATATTTCGTTGATTGAAGGTAAGATTTGCTAGCATTATATTTTGGTATGTAAGCGGAAAACTAAGACGATTTTTCTCGTCATCCATACTGCACTGATTGTTTGATGCAACTATGATTGAAAACGAAAATTTTCATTCAGTGCTTCCTACCCGTCATGACGGAGCTGAGACGTGGATACTCACTGTAGGGCTGATCGTCACGCTATGGAGAGAGCTATGCTCGAAGTTTTTCTGAAGGAAAGGATTCGTAACGAATACATCCGACAGAGAGCCAAACCAATTCATCTGTAATATTATTATAAAGAGGAAAGGTTTGATTTTTTGTTTGTTTGTTTGTAATGGCTCCGGAACTACTGGACTGATTTGAAAAATTCTTTCACCGTTGGGAAACTACACTATCTCCGGTGAACATAGGCTATATTATGTTTATAAAAATGTTAGGGATCCGTATTAAAACCGTGCGAAGCTGGGAAGGTCCGCTAGTCAGTGATAAAATGGCTGCCACAAGCTTCATACTAGTGGCACGCGATGTGTCTGTCATCTGATACCGAAAACACATTTGAATGTAACGTGTTTAAAAAGCCCATATTTCAATGCACATTTTTGTACTGCGCGGTAGCGGTGCCCCTGGTCTGCGACAAACATTACTCGTGGGTAAATTTACATTATTTTGTATTGCGATTTTTTTTATTGGTTTTGCAATTGTGTATTTCCTCGTCAACAAATACTTACAATCCCTTTTACTATACTTGAGAAACCACTTATTGTCCAAGGATCATGTGATTCGGCTTGCCACTCTGATTTATACTAGCTGGATTTTATAAAGTCGCCATTATTATTAATTGACAACCTCTGTGGCGCGGTGGGCGAAGGTATGCGTGCGACGCAGGAGGTTACGAGTTCGATCCCCGTCTCGCGACAAATGTTTGTACCATCTGCACACGACATTTTCTATGTATAATAAAAAATATGTATCACTGCACTCAATAAAAAAATGATGATTAAAATGCGACATCATCATTTTCTATCAGGTGAGATTGTGGTCAAACGAAGGTCTATCACACTAACACAGATAATATAATACATAGACACTAATAAATATAATATATATATGTATATGCAAAAGTTCGGATGTTTAGATATTTGTTACCTCTTCACGCCAAAACTACTGAACGGATCGGGCAGAAATTTTGTTTACATGTCTAGGACTTTTTGTCTCATAAATCACTCATCCCATTACCTACCAATATACATTTGGGGTGTAAGAGGGATTCCAACATCTCGACCAAGCCAACCTAACATGCCCGTACATCCTGCTAGATAACGAATTATATCAAACAATCTTCATAATATGAAAACTCAAATTTTACAATTATTTTCCACTAGCTGCGCCCCGCGGTTTCAACCGCGTGGTGTTAGATATTTTGGATATTATACAATATATCTTTATAAATTGTAGCCTATGTGTTATTCTGATGTATAAGCTACATATATTATTGTAAAGTTTCATTAAAATCCATTCAGTAGTTTTTAAGTGAAAGAGTAACAAACATCCATCCATCCATCCATATTTACAAACTTTCGCGTTTATAATATTAGTAGGTTTACTTGACACTGGCAGAAAAGTATCTAACCAGGCACATAATATATACATATATATAGGCCTCCTTATCGATTTCGATGACGGCGACGAATCACGGATTTTTTCTATCTTTTGCTCTAATATGGCTCGCTAGACCGAACTTGGTCTTGAATATCCTACTGCACGCATGGCAGTAGAGTTGGCCCGCAGGCTGATTATGTAAAAGCAACAGCAACAGCGACGCGACCGCGACCGCAATTTTAGCAAGCAATTTTTAGTTCATCCGGCAGAGGGAAACCTAGTGTGGGTGACGTAGTACCTGGTGTCATCTAATACAAAATTGGCTTTTGACAGCACTGATTGCTTAATTTTCGCCTGTCGCAAACCGGTCGCAGTTACATAATCAGGGGGCCGATGTGTTATATGTATACGTGTAGGAGGGCTTAGGTCTCTATGACAAAGGACGCAAGACACCAGGCACATATTGCCATTAACAAATAATTATCATCAATAGATTACATTCCAACGTGCAATCGCTTTACCCTCTAGGCAGCAATGTCAATTAGGCTTGTTCATGGGTGGTCAAGGTGGTCGATGGACAAGCCTAATTGACCTTGCAATATTGTGACAGCTTGACGAAAATCCAAGTGAGTTGCAAAAATAAACAATAAATAAATTTAAAAAAAATTACAGACATATCGTTTGTAAAAAGTCTTATTACAAAATATCAGATTATCTAGACGATAAAAAACCTTGGGACGAGTTTTGCTTCAACTCAAAATCTAACAAGGTAAAGGATCAAAGGGATCACTTTATTTTCTACTTTAATATATGCAATAGATAAGCAAATCAAATGTACTAGACACATACGTTATATACTAGTGGTTTCTTTTTCACTTCTTCCACAAGTGGACAAAAAAATTTAAGTGATCATTAAAATAATGTTATTTGATAATAATTAATATTATAAAATATTACTTGTCTAAATGCTTATTTGTAAACCTAAAGAAATAAAAACTTTTGATTATGATTTTTGCCCCTAGCCCTCGCCCCTCTAAAAACTAAGTTCTTATAAGATTGCTTCTTCGTAGAGCGTTATCTCTGTCGCACGAAATACTGATAGTCCTGTATCTATTAGAGGCTGTTATTTACTTGTAAATCAACACAAGCAGAAATCATAATAAAACTATTTTTTTTAATAACTTCACCAACCTTCTTCGCCCTATGAACTAATAAGGTTGTTAACTTTATCTAATACGTTTGTTAACCTTATTAGACCATAGGAAGAAGAAGGTCTATGACCTTCTTCCAAAAAAAAAACCAATGATTGCCATTATTACAAATATTTTCAAATTGTACTAAAATTTGACCTGCGTTCATCAAACCCGCGACCTCCTGCGATGAAGGCCGACCTTCGCCCGCTGTGCCACAGAGGTCGTCACTATCCTCTATATCTCACATTTTAGGGTATTTGTAGTTGATTCCTCGGAATCTTCCCACAAATACCAAAGTTTGTGGCAACCAATAATCCTTGTAAATCTTCCTTTACATATAACTTGTTTATCTTCTAACAAGTTTCGGAACACAGAACCTATCATTAGAGATCAATCAAAGGCTTTATGCTCAAACAAATAGGTAGTGGAACATGTCAAACTATGTATATTAGAATTCCATCAATCAAGTCGTAGAGTATAAGTCAAAACGTTTGAAACTAATGTATAAAACTAGATATACGTTCTAGATTTAATAATGTATTTGACGATGATAGCTATATTTACTTCTGCCCGTGACTTTATACGTGTTTTGCGGGATAAAATAGCTATTAAGTTAATTTAGGTCAAGACTTACATCTATGCAGAGTTTAAGAGCGTTCGATTCAGTAGTTTTGGCGTGAAAAGGTAACAAATTCAAAATCTTAAAACATTTGTTAAAAAATTACGAAGAAACAATAAGTTATTCTGTGTAATGATACAACTTAATAATTAACGACTCACTTCCGGACGTTACTACTGAGTTAATAAGTATGATTAATGTTTTGAACCATAACCAGATTTTTATTACCTACCGAAATGTCGGTTTGATTGATACATCAAAATAATATCTCATGATTTTAAGACAGCTGTTTTGATCTAACAAAATGTAACGTAATTATGTACATACGTATTATGTACATCAAAATGGAAGAAATTACTCAGAGCTATTTGATAGTGACTGTTTGAGAGGCAAATTCTAATCCCTCTGTAATAATATTGTTATAAAATAACCTCATTATCTACACAATATCGAAAATAGGTCCAAAATTCCTACTTCCTATACTACGTTTATCAAATCGTTGTCTCCACTCAAAATACTTTTACCACAGCGTTTGTAGGCTCATTGGGAGACATGGCCAGCCCACTCCCACTTCAGCTTGCTTTTCTTAGAACTATGTCGATAGCTTTGGTTCTCCATAGGATGTATTTAATACGAATCCTATCCTTCAGAGAATTTAATTCAAAGAGTACCTCGAACAAAATAAGCATTGGTCTGATTTAATAACCTAGCTGATTCTCCATTTAGCAAACTCAATTTATTTAAGTTATCAGTCCTAGGTATCTAGAAAAGTAAATTATAATTAATTAATTATAATTTAATTTACTTAAATAGATACCTACCTACTAGTAGCCAGTTTGATTCTCGAAAAAGACCTGACAAAGCCTGACAAGCCTGACAAGACGAAACCTTTCGGTTATTGTTCAATCAGTCTTTTAGTCATAGGTTTATTAGAGTTGTATTCGATTTCATTTTAGAATTTTGATTCGAAATTTCGAATGCGATCTGCGGCGATTTGGTTGCGATTTTAATACTGTTCATAGGTGTTTCTAGTTTCGGTATTTCGTAGTACCTACTTTTATTACAACAAACAACACAATAAAGATATTTTTTTTATAGCATTGGATGTAACAAAGTTTATTTCCAAGTTAAAATTATACCGACATAATATACAAATAAATACAAAAATCTTTATTCGAAACAAGAGACTTATAGTACAGAACAGTACACAGTAGGGTACAGTTGTGGGCTGACTGCCGCAAAAGTTAAAACTGCAGCGGATATACGAGGCCTCTATATGGGTGGGGCGTTATAGATGCCCAATATCTAATAAGACTAGTTATTTATTTTTATTGACGCGGACCTTATTACTTTTTTGCGGGCAATATTGTCTATACCACAATAAATTGTGCATCCAATTCCAATAGTCTTGCCAAATTAACATTTTGCCAGATGAAATCGGTATCTAGCGAACAATTACGAAACTGAATATTTTGAGGTTTTGTTAAGGTCTATGAAAGTATTTTTTACATCAAAATACTCAAAATATAAGTTTTTCTACTTCTTTATATTTATTTCGGATTTTTAGATAAGGAGTAGAGAAAATGTCGTTCGGGAACTTTCATAGATATAAACGATTTCTTATCATAAAAAAACTCATCTCTGATATTTTTAATACGTTTTACGGCGCACATATAAGTTCCTCGAGGATCAAACTTTTATGGAACCACCTAAAAATCTATGATTCATCTAATAAGAATGTTTGAAAATACCACCAAAATTGCACGATGATTTCAAGTTAAAACCTTCCGTCGAGTGTTAAATTCTTATCTGCTTGACCAGTAGAAAAACTTCGAATGTATTCGTGAGTGTATCACTTATACTATTTTTCACTCTATGGTTCATTTTCTTTGATTTTTAATTCTTTAGCAAAATACAGCCAAATAGCGGCAAACAAAGCCTCTCCAGCTCTCGAACATTCCAATTTGGTATTCTTTTTTTTATTACCTTTGGGTGGCTTGAGTGTCACAGCGGC
The DNA here is from genome assembly GCA_943735965.1 of Eupithecia abbreviata. Lineage (NCBI taxonomy): Eukaryota > Metazoa > Arthropoda > Insecta > Lepidoptera > Geometridae > Eupithecia > Eupithecia abbreviata. The sequence continues at coordinate 10,432,661 of OX030990.1, forward strand.
CATGATAGGCCGCTATATACTATATTGTGATCGCCACTTTTACGAATTGGTAAGCTAGTATTATTAATATTTTCTTCTGCCTGCTCAATTTATAAAATAAAATAAGAAAAACAAATAACATTGTACTGTACACACAATGCTCCATTATGTATGAGCAATTTAATAGCTGCACAGCAATTAATGCATTAAACGCTTGTTTATCACAGCTATGGCACGATAATCATCACACGTATCTATTCAATGCTAATAAAATAATAGCAATACAAATTTCTTAATAACTAGTTGCTGCCAGCGGCTTCGCTTGCATTATGTTTATGAAAATGTTTAAAGGCCTATGTAATATTTCAAACAAAAGAAAAATTAAGTAACTACAGACGACCGATGTGGCGCGGTGGGCGAAGGTCCGCCTGCGACGCAGGAGGTTGCGGGTTCGATTCCCGCCTCGGAACAATTGTGTGTACGATCTGCAGATATTTGTTCCGGGTGTTCTGGTCGTTTTCTATGTATAATAAAAAATATCTATCTATGTAATATATTGTATTATGTATATCAGTTATCTAGTACCCATAACACAAGCTCTGCTTACCATGGGGCTAGATAATGCTGTGTGAATTGTCCAGCATTATTTAATTATTTAATTTAATTTAACAGAACTCAGGACTCTACAAGATTTTTTGGAAAAAACAGGCGCTATGCGGAGTGAAATAAGCATACAAAAAACTAGACACAACAAAACAGTTATATATTATATATATATATAGGTAATAACTCTGTAACTCATCTGGAATCACAGTAACAAATATCATCCTCGGCTTGTATTAGTCCACAGCTGGACATAGGCCACCCCCAATGCGCGCTATAGCGCCCTGTCTATCTTATTAAACACTAGTGGACCTTCCCGGCTTCGCACGGTTTTAGTACGGACCCCTAACTCTTTTGAAAATATAATATAGCATAAATGTTCACTGGGTATCGTGTAGCTTCCTAACGGCGAAATAATTTTTCAAATCGGTCCGTAGTTTCGGAGTCTATTCATTACAAACAAACAAAAAATCAAACCTTTCCTCTTTATAATATTAGTATAGATAGCCATTCAATTTTATAAACAAATTTATAGCAGCAATTCTACTGATCCAGCCCCACCATTCCTAGAGAATAAAATAGACTCAAATCAGGAAAATGCCCTGATTCGTCCATGCCCTGGCCCAGATGGAATTTCCAAGCATATGATATTAGCAGGTAAAAATATGCTGATAACCCCTTTCCAGTTATTCAACTTTATCCTCAAACATAACAAGATACCACATCAGTGGACTATTTCAGAGATAACACTTTATTTACAAAAAAGAAGACCCAAAACAAATCACGAACTTCAGCTTGATGTCATCATCATCGTCATCAGCCTATATTAGTCCACAGCTGGACATAGGCCTCCCCCAATGAGCGCCACAGCGCCCTGTCTTCAGATTGACGCATCCAGCATCTACCTGCAGTCTTTGGCAGGTCGTCATCCCACCTGGTCGGAGGGCGTCCAACCCAACGTTTACCGAGTCGTGGTCTCCACTAAAGAACATATTTACCACAGGGGCCATCGGTTCTTCGCGAGATATGGCTGGCCCACTGCCACTACAGCTTGCTAATTCTTTGAGCTATGTCTATAACTTTGGTTCTCTGTCGGATGTATTCGTTACGAATCCTATCCTTCAGAGAAACTCCGAGCATAGCTCTTTTCATAGCTCGCTGAGCGAGTTTGAACTGGTGGACCAGCCCTATCGTGAGTGTCCACGGCTCAGCTCCGTAGGTCATAACGGGTAGGACGCAATTATGTCATGTATGTCCAAAGGATATAAATAATATTGAAACGTTTCCATAGAAACAACACGTGAGAAGCCGCAGGCAGAATCTAGTTTATAATATTAGTGTTATAACTTGAGGTGTTTTTCTTCAGGCCACGTGTAACCCGAGAGTCAACTATGATGACTTGTATTATTGTTATTATAATGGTCACGCTACGCTACTATTAATGTATGAAATCTTTGAATTATCATTCAATCATAAGAAGTTACAGATATTGGTTCGGCTACTGATCGGTTGTACCTAGTTTAGGACGCCCTCCGTGACGACCTGCGAAAGACTGCAGGTAGATACCTACTGGATGCGTCAAGCCGAAGACAGGGTGCTATGGCGCTCATTGGGGAGGCCTATGTCCAGCTGTGGACTAATATAGGCTGATGATGATGACTGATCGGGTGGAGTCAAAATTAAAGATTCCAGACTTTTGATAATTGCACGAGTGGGTTAGAATAATGGCGCGAATCGAGTTGATTTTGGAATAGTAGCCATATTGAATCTACATATTTTTTATGTACATACATACTTATATTATAAGTATGTATGTACATAAAAAAAAAAGTAAACAATCATTTATTTCTTTAGGCTTACAAAATAAGCACTTAGACAAGTCATATTTTATATATAAATTATTATCAAATAACATTATTTTACTGTTAAATTACTTTTTTAATTAACACTTAAATTTTTTGTCCACTAGTGGAAGAAGTGAAGTGAATAAAAAACGTTCAAAAACACCGCACTGTTCCGATGGCCGTTCTTATACGCCGCGACACATATCTTTTATTATTATTAATCAATCAACCACACATAAAGTTTTGTTAAATATTTATCAAAACATCATTTAAAAATAATTAATTCCATAATTTTGTATGTTAAAATAAATAAATAATGATGGACAATTCACACAGCATCACCTAGCCCCAAGCTAAGCTAAGCTTATGTTATGGGTACTACATGACTGATATACTTTATACAATAGATTACATTGATAGATAATTTTTATTATACATAGATAGCGACGAGAACACCCGGAACAATTCTTCAAATCGTACAAACATTTATTCCCAGGCGCAAATCGTACCCGCAACCGCACGGCGGAGGTGGCCTTTCACCCGCTGCACCACAGAGGTTGTCTCAAATATATATCTAGTCTAAAAAGCAAGTTTTATCTAAGAAATTCCAACAAGTTTAATGCCATTCACATGTTGATTGCCCCGCAGTAAAGTAGGTATAACAAGGGGCCTCGCAATTCACGATCAAATAAATAGAATAACAAGCTACAGTACAACCAGTAAATCTGACCAGGTGATCGAAATTGAAACTCAGGATGCCACAGCCAAAGGAAATTATATAAATAAATAATGTTGGATAATCCACACAGCATCATCTAGCCTCACTCTAATACATTACATTGATAGATATTTTTTATTACACATAAATAACAACCAGATCACACGGAACAAATTTTAATATCTGCAGATCGTATACACAATTGTTCCGAGGCGAGAATAGAACCCGCAACCTCCTGCGTCGCGAGCGGACCTTCGCCCACCGCGCCACAGAGGTTGTCATGCATCTCATAGATGCATTATACAGCGTGTAACAAAATGTGAGGACCACATTTTCAGTTATAGCCCAATTGTTTCAATTGTAAACACTAATTCTAATATTATTTTATATTTATATTTATTTTGTTTGTTTAAAATGGAAAATCATAAAATAAATTTAATTTTACTCAAAAATCAATGCCGCACAGTTGCCGCTTTGCCACCTATACGAACGAGACAAGTAATTCGTGCGTTGCGTTTATGAGTGACAGAGATAAGGCCATATGCCGTGCGGCGTCTCGTCTGTTCGAACTGAAATCACTGCCGCGCTGTTGCCGCTTTGCCACCAACACAAACGAGATAAGCAATGCGTTACGTTTATGAGTGACATAGATAATGCCATGCAGCGTTGTATGTTCGAACGTCGACTCTAGGTATGTAGCTATAGTAAAATATCACAATGTTTTTATTTCTTTACAATGAGTATGAGGTCTCTATATGTAAAATCTCTTTGGTTCAAACAATGGTTGGTAGCATTACGTTGTGAGTATTCTTTTGTTTTCAATAACTTTGCGGTCGTTCACTGACATTGACTTATTTGTCATTATCTAATTGCATAATTTAAGAGGCACATATAAGTACATTACTTTTTGTTTTGGAACGCTTAGTACTTATTGTGTTTTTTATGATAGGAGAATACATGGAACAAAGTGTGGTTTACCGTTGCCTATTAACACAGCTATATTATCATCATCAGCCTACTGTAGCCCACTGCGTAGGCATGCCCTAGTGAGTGCCATAGCACCCTGTCTTCAGCTTGCCGCATGCAGCATCTGCCTGCAGTCCTTCGCAGGCCGTCATCCCACCTACCCGGAGGGCATCCTACACTACTTTTGCCAAGTCGCGGTCTCCACTCAAGAACACGTTTACCCCAACGATTGTCGGTTCATTGCGAGATATGGCGGCCCACTGCCACTTCAGCTTGCTAATTCTTAGAGCTATGACAGCTATATAGATATGTAGATAAATAAGAGATATATTCGATAGTATCTCGCAAGACAATCACTATTCGACTTTGCTGTACCGACCAAAGAGATTTTACATATAGAGACGTCATACTCATTGTAAAGAAATAAAAACATTGCGATATTTTACTATAACTACATACCTAGCGTCGACGTTCAAACATACAACATCGCATGACATTATCTCTGTCACTCATAAACGTAACGCATTGCTTGTCTCGTTCGTGTTGGTGGCAAAGCGGCAACAACGCGGCAGTGATTTTAGTTCGAACTGACGAGACGCCGCACGGCATATGTCCTTATCTCTGTCACTCATAAACGCAACGCACGAATTACTTGTCTCGTTCGTGTAGGTGGCAAAGCGGCAACCGCGCGGCATTGATTTTGGAGTAAAATTAAATTTATTTTATGATTTTCCATTTTAAACAGTACAAAACAAACAGAAGACTTAAAAAAAAGTCCTTCTTACTTTTTACAACCGTCCTATACTAGTACTGCACTTTCTAATCGCGCAACATGGCATTTTAATATTTTTCATACTCCAAAATCCCGCTTCAACGTACGTCCGCGTCGCGCTTGTGCCTAACAAGACGAAAATCAGGTACGTGCCTCAACAGACCTCGGTACAACGTATCTACGTATATATAACATCATTGGTACCGACCTTTTAAACCTGTAATTTAACTGAAAACCAAACCCGATACAAATAAAAAACAGAGGCCGAATTCTGCTAACCAATAATTTTACTAGGACAATTTCGTTATTTGTATTGAAAATTGAAAATTTGAAAATTGTTTATTTGTAGAAAAAGTATCTTTACATGCTAGACAGTTGTGAGGACATCCTTTTAAGTATGTAAATATACTTGTGCCAGGATATCCTGCTCTTCATTACAAATACAAAGATTTTACAAATAAACTAAATTAAATACAATTTTTAAATACAAATAAAAAAAATTATTAAATTGATAATTACTAAACTATGGACTTTTTATTGAATAGATAGCACTGATACCTTATTTTATGTGTCTGGCTGGTGGCTGCTCCTGAGGACACCGGTCTCACAGTCCGTGCAACAGGAGCTGCCTATGAGTGAGTGTGTGTATGTGTGTGTGTGTGTGTGTGTGTGGTACCCCTGAGGACACCGGTCTCTTAAGAGTCCCGGCAACGGGGGCTACCAAGAGGTTGTTAAGGTGAATGTGTATGTATGTATATATAGTTATAATAATAAGAGCACTAATATGAGTTGTTTGAATATTATAGTGGTTTAGAAGTTATTGTATATAAGTATATATTATATGATTAATATATTTAACTGAGTACCTGTAGGAATGTTTCAATTTCATCATAGCTCATCGTAGTTAACCATTTAGTAATATAAGCTTTTAGCGCAAATATGGGTGCATTATAAATATTAAGAATATTATTGATCTTTTTGTAGAGAAAGATAGATCGGTTAGTATATTGTTGCTCAGCAAAGCGAGTCTTGACAGAAGTATCATCATTAAATTTTATCCTTCTCTTCTGGTAGCTATTGGCATCACAACGAATAGTCTTATGCTTTTCAATAATTAAGTTTAGTATATAAAGTTTCCTTACACTCAATAAATTGCTAGTAGTATATAGCTCAGTCGTTGGAAAGTCAAACGGCTTATTATACATAATTTTAATTAAGGATCTCTGGGCTCGTTCTAACTCGAGTAATTTAGTCTTAGCGGCCCCTCCCCAAACCGGTATACAATATGTCAAAATGGATTGTCCTATCGCGGTATATACCTGTTGTAATACTTTATGAGGCGCGACATACCTTAAATTCTTAAAAATCCAATTGAGCTTCCTAATTCTTTTTGAGGTTTCCTCAATCTGTAGGTACCATGAAAGTCTTTGATCAATAACTAGGCCAAGGTATTTAGTATTAGGGACTCTTTTTATAATATCGCAAGTACAGTTCAGGTTCCCGCCACAAGAATGAATTTTTAAATTGAAGGGAGCCGGTTGCGTACGTTTGTCGATAGAAAAACATATATAATTCGATTTTCTGGTATTAAATGTAAGTAGATTTAGTTTTAACCATTCTGATATATGACGCAGCCCAGCTTCAGCCGTTACTTCAAGTTCTTCCCACGTCTTTCCAGAGAATACGATTGCGGTATCATCTGCGTATGAATATATTCGACCGTTATCGAGTTTGTGGCTGCATAAATCATTAATATATATTATAAGGAGTAGTGTTGGTCCTAAGACGCTTCCCCGTGGGACGCCATACATTATATGCATGTCCTCACTAATATGGTCACCTATTTTGACCCGTTGAGTTCTATCTGAAAGATAGTCTGTAAGCAAATCTAGCTGTTTACCCCTTATACCTATATTTTCTAACTTTTTGACAAGCGTAACCAAAAGCGTAAACCGAAACTGTGTCAAATGCCTTTTTTATGTCTAAAAAGACAGCTAGACATTTATTTTTAGAGTCTACGTGTTTAATAATGTTTGATGTTAGATTTAGAATTGCTTCTTGAGTGCTTTTTCCCTGTCTAAATCCATATTGTGAGTCCGAAAGAATGTTAAATTTATTTAAGTATTGGATAAGTCTATTGTTTATTACTTTTTCTAATATTTTTGAAATAGCTGGTAAGATAGATATAGGCCTATAATTGTTGACGTCTTCTTTGTTCCCACTCTTGTGTACAGGAATGATTATAGATTTTTTTAAGATATGCGGGAAAACACCGACTGAGAAACATAGGTTGGCTAAGTGAGTAATGATCGGGACAATCATATTTTTTGCCAACTTAAGGAATCTAGTAGGTATATTGTCCCAACCGCAGGCACTGTTCGTTTTAAGATTCAAAAGAATAGAATTTACTTCTTCTAGGTTAGTATCAAGTAGGGTCATTGAGTTTAGAGGGGCATTCGTTAGTATAGCATTGTTTGGGACAGCTTTTGTTGTCTGGTTTTCTATTTCTTTAGCCAAATTCTTACCTACATCCGCAAAAAACTTGTTTATTGAGTTTACTGCTTTATCGGGAGTTGATTCTGTATCTAGTAGTTCTTGATTTGTAGTTTTAGATTGTTTAATATAAGTGATGGTTTTGATGTAATTCCACAATACTTTAGGGTTTTTATCTAACAAGAGATTTCTTTCATATGATCTTTTTAGTTTTTTTAATAGATTAGTACAGTAGTTTCGTTACCTTTTATACGTTACTTGTAGAATTTTATCAAAGGGGTTAATTTTATTGTTTTTGCATATGATTTCTATTTTTAATACATCGGAGTATACCTGGAGTAATCCAGGGTTTGATAGTACGTTTGCTTTTCGGAAGTATAACGGTTCTAGTATTATCCTGTATAACATCTGATATTTTAGTTATTAAGTTTTCAATTAGTAAATTTGGGCATGTACAGTACAGTAAAGCTGTTAAGTTTTTATTACCTAGACAAATAAGTGCTTGATCAAAATCAACATAGGTTTTCGTTTTACGACATAACTTTAGTTCTTTTGTTTCTGCTAGACAAACTAGTACCATGTTATGATCAGTTACCGTTGTGTTAAGAACTGCAACTTTAGCATTTATCCGATTAAGTGATAGTTTTAAAAATACATGATCCAAACATGTTTTATATCTAGTGGGCAACGAATGTCCAGGTAGTAGGGAACATGTAGACAACATACCTAAGTAATCTAGTCTATTTTTTTGTTCAGCGTTTGTTTCATTCATTTTAGGAATAAGATTTATGTTTATGTCTCCTGTTATCATTATATTTTTGTAGTTTTTTATATTGTCAAGATGCATGCGAAGTGATTCGGTAAATTTTTCAGAGTTTGAGTTTGAAAGGGGATCTATAGATTCCCAAAATAATAAAATTAGATTAAATTAGAATTAATTAATTAAATTAGAATTTTTATCTGGAGACACGACGCATGTTCGAGTTTTATTTCATTTACTTTTGGTTTTAAACAACTTTTGACATATACTGTAATGCCGTCGTTCTGATTTAGGTGTTTTTTTTTTTTTTTAGCCTGTTTCGTCCCACTGCTGGGCAAAGGCCTCCCCCAAATCTTTCCACTCAGTGCGGTCACGTGCTAGTGTTAGGTGTTTAGTAGAGTAAAAATAAGTGTAGTTATTTATCTGCGGTAACGGTTTGTTTGGATTAAGTCTACATTCAGTTAGTATTAAAATATCTGAATCAAATTTTAGATTCGATAAAGTTATCAATAAATCGTCCATATTTTCTTGCTTATGTACACTTCTTATATTTTGCGTTATTATAGTGAGATCTCTTTTTCTTACTCGTATATATTTATGTACTTCTTCAATATCACAGTTAAAAGAAGTTGCTATTTCCGTATCGTCTAATTCTTGTAATGTCGTTAGTGTATTATCCATAAGGAACTTTTAATGAGGTTAGCTTGTAATTTTTCACCAGGTTACGCTTGTGTATTAGATATAACAAACAGTAAAAACATCGGCGCAATGTTAACGCATCTGCAACAATACAGGATTTGCATGACAAATTGAATAATAAAATAAAGTCATAGTAATGTGGGTACCCCGCAAAATCGCCAACTCCGCTAACATAAATTAGTGAATAACTTCCAATAAGTTCATGAATACGCATTATGATTTGAGATTTGCAAGCCAAACAAATATTTCTGGATCTTCTGCTAGTAGTGATCATGTACGATAAAGTTAATTTTGTGTCAACCTGTAGAATAATCAGGTTAATCTTTACAAAAACGTCAGACACCCGAAATGAATGAATACATAAATAAAGTTTCGTAACTTCAGTAAATTTGATATTTATGTGTCAAATGTAGAAAAGTGTACATACTATAGCTATTTGTAAGTGATATCTACGTTTGTTTTTATTGTGGAATGCGGGTCTTATGCAAGTGTAGCAAGTCAAAGCCAACAAAAGGTAAGGCTGCATACACAATGGTGTAATTTTGAGATGGGTGTTTATGCATGTAGTGAGTGTATCTAGAATGTCAGTGGTACTTACAATTTTTAAATTATTAAAATAAAATTTTATCATTAATACTATTCTAAATAAGCCCAGTCATACTTTCAATAAGAGTTGTTGAATTTGTTGTTCATCTTTTAACTGGATTATTGGTGAATTCTCATCTTTCCTCAGAAAAACTTTGCCGTATGAGGTCCAGCAGTATTTGTAGGCCTTAGACTTAACTAAGTCTCTTCCCAGGAAGAACAGGCGTGCTGCCTTAGCAGTTAAATGTTCGTTTATGAATACCGGAGTATCTCCTGAGGAGTGAAGTCCCAGGTGCTTTGCACAAATCTTAGCCTTAAGCGCTGAGAACCTGCGTTATTCCGCGCCTCGCGTGTTTCAGCACAGAGCTGACTTTGACCCTTTTTGGCCAACAGGCTAGCACGGAAGCTATTTATTGTTTCTCTGCAGTTTTGTTTTATTTATTTTTAAATGCACAATGACAATAGTACTGTCACAGAATAATGGCATTTTAAAGATAATTTTAAAATTTGGCCGTAAACAGGTTAGGTACAATAACGCAAATATTAATAGTAGTGTACTATTCCGTTAACAGGTTACGTACAATAACGCAAATATTAATAGTAGTGTACTATTCCGTTAACAGGTTACGTACAATAACGCAAATATTAATAGTAGTGTACTATTCCGTTAACAGGTTACGTACAATAACATAACTATTTAATAAATTAATTATTATCTTTTAAATGCCATTGTTCTGTGACAGTACTATTGAATGAATGAATGAACACTTTATTGCACTAAATAAAACATAACAAAATAAAAATCTTATATCTAGATATCAACAAAAAGTATAAAAGGCCTTATCGCTGATAGCAATTTCTCCCAGGCAACCCTTGTATGGGGAAAAATATATGTATATATCTACTAAGTGAAGATAGAGCACCAACAGTAAATAAAAATTAACAAAACAAAAATTAAAAACTACAAACATTACATAACAAAACTACTTAAATTCGAAATATTATTGTCATTGTAAAGCGATTAGTTTAGTTTATAAACCCTCATAATAAAAAATAGCCCCTGATCGGCTGCTTGGATTAAAAAAAAAGGTATGGTGGTTCTTCGGGATATCACAAGGAGAACTATTTTCTTTCATATTTTTTTGTGGATATCTCAAAAACCAAATCCTGGTTAATATCCTGTTTTAAATGACTTTATTTTCTTTCATGTTTATGGTATAAAAAATAACAAATGTTTTTCTTAACATTAAAACTTTTACGTTTATAATATTAATATGATGCGGTGTACCCGTAACAGCTGTGACGGATGATCCACTGTTCAAAGTTTGTAACACTCGAGCATCAAAAAAATTTTTTTTCGAGCGAAACTGGTGAAGTCGTCTTTGTGTAAGTTGCGTTACCCAGTCCTTTTATTTCCGTACCAGGCTTATTTTATCAGAGGGAAACAAAAACGAAAGACAAACCTTTCCACGCATGTGTATTTAAAAACAATAGTACTATATATATATATATAAACTACTTGGATCATAAATAACTATTACATTACATGGTGTCTTTATAATTTAAATTGCATGGAAATTTAACCTGAAACCGGAGATGACGCATTTAAACAATAATGATTCTCCCTCACCTCGAAGTTGGCTTAGCTAGAAATCGCTGATTTCAATAAACATGATATCCGAGTACATCTTAATTTTATGTCTCTAGCCAAGATTTTTATGTAAGTTTCTTTAGAAATTACATAATATCCCAAAAATTTTAAGTTTCTTACCTTTGCATATACGAGTAGGTACATGATGCTTAGAGTGGTATAACCTGTGTTTGCTTCTACTTCGTCGTAAAATCATATCCGTGCCACATAGGTTCTATAGGTACATTTCGTGCAAAGATATAAAAAATCGAATAGAAGAATCTCGTACAACGCTTTTCCCACGCACCGTGATGAATACCCAAAGCATACTTTGTTAGTAGCCAATTATTACGTTCTACATTATTTACTACACACTTTTTACGGGGCTCTATTCCGCTTAATGACATCCTATTAGGTTTCCACAGCTGGGGCCTAAAGGGTTGATTTTAATCTACCTACGAGTACCTGTCTAGTTAGATAGTGACATAAAAACAGCTTCGACCGAAAGGCGTCTGGCAAAAACGTTGGGAGGCCTTTGCCCAGTAATTGTGGGTCGACATAATAGCATATAATAAATACAGATGCAATATAATCAGATTAGGTATTTTACTTTAGGGAAACTCAAGATAAATACAATGTTTGTTTGAGGCCCTGCTATCATTTTCCTTATTGTTTGTAGATTTTTCACCACGTCTTCTCGATTTGAGCTCTTTCCTTATATGCGTCGTGTTGACTGGTAGAAATAAATGCTTTTCTATTCTATACTATCTACAGTAGAAAGTAATAAAGCTGGATGAAACCAAGCTTTCCAATAGTACCATGTCTGTAATTTGATGGCTTCCGATGATTTTCTGTATTTTCTACCAAAGAAAAGCTTTTGTTTTCCGTGAACATCGTGTGATAAAAGCTAATCCATGGCTTTGGCAAGATTTATCCTTATCTTACGGTTATAACCCCTTAGACTTTGAGAGATAAATCTCTATTTTATTTGTAGTAGAAGGAACAAATTGAAGACTTTTGCTCAACACGTCCAAATAGATAGGTAATTGAAGTCTGTCACTTCAATTACCTATCTATTTGGACGCGTTGAGCAAAAGTCGCGCCAGTTATATTTCACGAAGAACCGACAACCTCTAGGGCAAACATCTAGTTCTTGAGTAGACCGCGACTCAGCAAACGTAGTGTAGTACGCCCTTCGGGAGGAATAACGACCTGCAAAAGACTTCAGGTAGATTCTGAATGCGGCAAGCTGAGGACAGGGCGCTATGCCGTTGATAAAGAGGAGACCTATGTCCTATGTCCGAAGAAGAAAACTCTCCATTGATTTGTATAGTCAATGTAATGGTTCTCCATTACATTGACTATACAAATATAATAATTTGGTAATAGTTCTAAATGTAGCATAAATTAACTATCATGGCGCATCAATAACTACAACGGGTATTTACCTATTTTTCCCGATGTTTCAACAGGTTTACACACTGTTGTAGTCACGGGATGACTCAAAGACCAATCAGTAAAAAGGTAAATAACGCCGTTAGAACTTGTTTGTGTTCTGATCTTGTAAGTTTACAAATATTTACGGCGCATCAACGCCGTATTTTACAACAGTGCCACCGAATTTTCTGCTCAAGCACGGATACGAAAATAGAATTTGGTCCAAATCATCCTGACTAAAAATCTGGGTGCCCTAGTCTATATTGATACTATTTCTTGGCACAATTTTTCAGCTTGACAGGCACCACCTGGGGTAAGATATTATTTTCACGTTTTTCTGATAGTTTGTCAAATGTCGTTTGAAAATGCAGGCGTCGGGAATTTGAAATATATGAACGGTTGAACGACCCATAATTTGTTAACCGTGCATGGATAGATATATTATTTTCTAGCGCTAATGAAAATCAAACTAGACCTTGAAGAAAAACTACTCCCTGAACAAAGAATAGTGCACAGAGTCATTTTTTAAATGTTTAAGTATATTGAAATCCCTCACTAGAAAACCACTCAGGTTTTCTAGAGAGGGATTTCAATATAATTGCAAAAATACATATAATATTTTAGTTATAAATGCAGACTAAAACCATGAATTGTAAAAAAAAAAGTTTTAATTTCTTATCAAATAAACAACTGAAACTGTCGTCAGTTTCAGTTTAATACGTGAGTAAATTACTGTAGTAATAAGATAATGTTTAGGTCAAAATAACTTTAGCAATACGTGTTCTATTTTAAGATGAAGGTAGACCTTACCAGATAAATCCTGCTGATTGAGTAATTTAATCATCCTATTCAAAAACTTAACCGGTAGCTCTTTTGGTCCCTAATTAATCATCTATTGACTTAGAGAATGCTAGCTAAGGGATTATGGTAATGAAACGGCTTGAAGCTGTCTTCATTCAACCAACGCTGTCTTGTATTTAGCATCTCCTATCTTTGTTCGAGCTTTGTCCTGACGCGTAAGCACGCACAATCTTATTATTTATAGCAGCGCCCCGCGGCTTTGCCAGCATGGAAATCTATGTATTAAATAGTTTACAAACCTTTCTCTTGAATCACTCTATCTATTAAAAAAAACCGCATCAAAATCCGTTGCGTAGTTTTAAAGATCTAAGCATATATAGGGACAGACAGACAGCGGGAAGCGACTTAGGTTTATACTATGGAATACAATATAATACGGAAACAATGTAGTGATACGGAATGCAAAAATCTCATGACAAACCATATTGGTATTTTGTAGTAGGTACCTAACTTGATCAATAATCGGCGCCATACGAATGTAGGGCAGTAAACATCTCAGAAAACAAACAAAACTCGTCAAGGCAGTTGACATAAGACGGAGTTTGCACCACTTTTATAAGTACATAATTATGTGCGAATATCACCAGACATTACAGACAGAACGCGCAGGTAGGTAAGTAAAATTTGACGACGGATGTGGCGCGGTGGGCGAAGGTCCGCCTGCGACGCAGGAGGTTGCAGGTTCGATTCCCGCGTCGGAACAATTGTGTCTACGATCTGCAGATATTTGTTCCGGGTGTTCTGGTCGTTAGTCGTAGAATGCTACAACTAGCATTTGGTTTGTTTGAATTGATAAATATAGCTATTTATCATTGCGCTGGTCTTCCGTGGACCGCTACCTTAATCATGAATTATCTTATTTAACTGACATTCTTATCATCATCATCAGCCTATAGCAGTCCACTGCTGGACATAAGCCTCCCCCAACGAGCGCCATAGCGCCCTGTCTCCAGCTTGCCGCATCCAGCATCTACCTGCAGTCTTTCGCAGGTCGTCATCCCACCTGGTCGGAGGGCGTCCTACACTACGTTTACCGAGTTGTGATCTCCACTCAAGAACACGTTTGCCCCAGCGGCCGTCGGTTCTTCGCGAGATATGGCCGGCCCATTGCCACTTCAGCTTGCTAAATCTTTGAGCTATGTCCATAACCTTGGTTCTCTGTCGAGAACATTCTTATGACATTCTGTGTGAATTGTCCAACATTATTTATTTATTATTCTTATAATTATTTTTAACTATCAGTTAGCGGATTAACTGTCTTTTTTGATGTTGAAACGTTGGTTTCTCGGTTCCAAGGTTCGTTTTTAACTTGCTCATATTAATAATGCATTTATCAAATTACAACAGTTTTTAAATAAATTTCATTACAGCTTTCATATAAATTGTGCTATCTGACTTTTTGCCTCTCCTAAGCGTGGACTAGAAAAAAACTTAGTCACTGATTGAGGGACTATTTGCTTTGAGTTCATTGCTTGAATCCACAAGGTCCTAATAAAATTTGATCGAAATGATTACGGGGATCTTGTTAATAATAAATGTTAAAGTTAGTAACGGTTTTTAGGTTGTAAAAAATGTTTTTATAACCTAAAAACCCGTTACTCAACTATAAAGGTATGCCAAATATTTTTTTGTAATTTACAAAACCATAATGAATGTCGATAAATATTTAGGACACTGGTATCATCGAAGCAAATTGTAGAATGTCGAAACAAATTATGATTTTCAAACTTGCATTCATCATTTCGAATTAAATGATGGAATTTTATCTCCTCGGAATTTTAGCTGAAATTACCTTTTTTGTCTCAATAACGCGTTCTTGAATTTTTGGGGTAACTTAGTGGTTGGTTACATTACTATTACTTTGTTGTTTTCTGTTTTTGTTGTCTATTTAAGTATTTTTTTCTAAAATACTTTATTATCTTTGTTTATCGAATAACAAAAATACCAAATCTAGAATGGATTACCAATAGCATAGATTTAGAAACTCTAGTATAGAAGTGAATTGCTCATTTCTTTTCAAAACTGGATAGCGAGCACCGACTTCGGTAAGCAAAAACGTTTTCTATTTCATCCAATCTGCGGTTTATTATAATATTTAGTATTCTCCGAATGACAAAATCCAAAGTCACGAAAATCGCAGTGAATTGGCTAAACATAGACACAATGTCTGAAATGTGTAAAAAAGTTAAAGAACCGATTTGTGAAAGTGACACTCAATATCTAAACGGCCTTATCTTGGATACTTATATGTATTATAGACTTTCAGAGTCAAGGTTCTTTTCGCTCAAATTAAAGATAAGATTTAAATTTACACTTTTTTTGATAGCTAACTAAAGTGCACCGACTTTTTACATTATGTTTTATTTTCTGTCATTTTGAACACTTGCAGACATAAATGTAGATCATTATTCACTATTATTGTTATTCCCAGTCATTTTGACATTTGCTGAATTTCATTGGCTGACATTTTAGTAATTAGTAATTTAATTTTTTTAAATAATACAGCTTGAACAACTTTTGTTCTAATAAATCTTATGCACAGAGCTACAACACAGGATACCTAGGAATAAGCGGTTATGTCTACGCATGTAATCAATAAATGAAAGCGGTCAATGTCAAAACCAGACCCACCGGAGACATTGAAATCATCCTTAGCTATAAATAGCGCCGGAAATTGAGAATTCGGTAAGATAACAATCGTTTTCCGATTTCCTATCTTACTTATGTGGGTACCATTTAGGTACCCGTAGTTATTTGCACAAGGTTTATTGAGGGAAACTGAGCCTAAATATTACCAAATAGCTATTTATTTGGTGATATTCAGGCACAACATATAATTACTTTGTCTGTCTCAGTCAGAATAAAAAATACCTTATTGAACACAATCTATCACAAAGACTCAAGAGAAGAAGAGAACGAACGAAAACAAGACTTTTTAGATGTTCAGCAAAACTTATAACATAGTTCACAGTTTTGTTCAGAGTAAAATGGAGGTTCTCTCTTGAATACAGATGTAGTTTCAAAGGAATATTCGCTTGATGCACTTGGCATACAAATTACTATTATATCTAATTGAACTTTTGATGTTTGCTGTTTTAAAATGAACTCTGTAGAAGGTAGCTTACAGTCTCTCGATCATCACGCAGTCTCATGCAGTACTCATAATTTAATATATCCTATAATTTTTTTTTCTTTTTCTCTCTTGTACGTAACCTTCCACTTACCTACTTTTGTCTTCTTTTATGTACCTACCTAATGTACACCAGAAACTGTCTGAAAATCAACGCCGCTACTAACGTCGGCTCGTAGGAAATTATTTCGCAGAATCGTATGAATGATCACAAGGTGACCGACCAGGTGGGTTGACGACCTTCGAAAGACTGCAGGTAGATTATATATGCGTGAAGACAGAGCACTATGGTGCTCATTAGGGGAGGACTATGTCTAGTAGTCGACTAACATAGGCTGATGATGATGATCCCGAGTGGTCTCATAATAATTTAATTCTCAGGGAATAAGCATTTGTCCAAAAACCAGTAAATACTAATTATTTTGTAGTTGGCTTTAAATTTCATATTATTAGCGACCGATGTGGCGCGGTGGGCGAAGGTCCGCCTGCGACGCAGGAGGTTACGGGTTCGATTCCCGCCTCGGAACAATTGTGTGTACGATCTGCAGATATTTGTTCCGGGTGTTCTATTCGTTTTATATGTATAATAAAAAATATCTATCTATGTAATGTGTTGTATTATGTATATCAGTCATCTAGTACCCATAACACAGGCTCTGCTTAGCTTGGGGCTAGATGATGCTGTGTGAATTCTCCAGCATTATTTATTTATTTAGAAAAAATATATCTATTACTTGGCCCTGACAAACGTTGTTCTGTCCTAATGCTGGCGTGATCACGAGACCGTCTACTTGACTATAAAAAAAAGCGTGTGAAGCTGCGGGTTAAAACAGGTACCTAGAAAATAAATCACTGTAGCGACAATATAGTCATTCAACTTATAAAAATAAATAAAGCTAGGATTTTTATTTGTCGAATAGAAGCGGCAAAAAAAAAACGAAACTGATATTTGACGACCGATGTGGCGCGGTGGGCGAAGGTCCGCCTGCGACGCAGGAGGTTGCGGGTTCGATTCCCGCCTCGGAACAATTGTGTGTACGATCTGCAGATATTTGTTCCGGGTGTTCTGGTTGTTTTCTATGTATAATAAAAAAATATCTATCTATGTAATATATTGTATTATGTATATCAGTTATCTAGTACCCATAACACAAGCTCTGCTTACCATGGGGCTAGATAATGCTGTGTGATTGTCCAACATTATTTATTTATATACATAATAATATTACCTCGCAGTCTTAAGTTTTTAAGTCTTTTAACTTTCTTAATGACGTTCGTCAATCGATTTAGAAACGTTATTTTAAGAATTACACACAAAAATCGTTTAATAGTTTCTCATAAAGTTGAAAAACACAAACAATATATTTATTTTTGAATGGATAAATTGCTTTGTTAAGTTCAAGGTCTTTTATTTTTGTCTTCAATCGATTAAAACTTTATTACTATCCATAAAGTCATTGATGGTGTATGTTACCTATGTACCTACTACGTTATGTTTTGATAACTGATATAATTTGTTCCTAATACATTATTATATAGATATTTTATTATACATAGAAAACACCTAAAACATTTTTTTGGAGATTGTACAAGCATTTGTCCCGAATCGAAAATCGAACCCGCAACCTCAAAAGTAATTTATAGCGGGATATTTACCATGATAAGAGTTTTGAACTATTCAATAATTATAAATTATTGATACGATACGAACCAAGAGAACCAAGGTTATCGACATACCTCAAAGAATTAGCAAGCTGAAGTGGCAGTGGACCGGCCATTTCTCGCGAAGAACCGACGGCCGCCGGGGCAAATGTGTTCTTGAGTGGAGACCACGACTCGGTAAACGTAGTGTAGGACGCCCTCCGACCAGGTGGGATGACGACCTGCGAAAGACTCCAGGTAGATGCTGGATGCGGCAAGCTGAAGACAGGGCGCTATTGGGGGAGGCCTATGTCATGATACGATATGAACGATTTTAGGTTGTTACAGATTAGGGCCACTCCGCTACCGCACAGCACAATAATGCGTATTCAAATATTCAATTATAGGCTTATTTTAATTCTTCAAAATACACAATCGATATTCGTTTTTTTATGCAAATTCGTACTCTAATTCGATGTATTAAAGTACACCAATAGGATGAAACGAGACACGAAATTTCATGTTACATAATTAAAATAGGCCCGAAGCTATTATGTCACCCTAAAATATATCTATAGATAACGAGTTTGATTATTTTTATGCACATTTTTGTACAGTGCGGAAGCGGTGTTGGATGAATGTACGCAGAGCTTAATCTCTGAACGCGGCTCACGCTAGCATCATCAATAAAATGAGCTATTATGAACGATTTACAAAACAGTGAAAATCACTTATCTCCTAAACACCTACGCTATCATCACTTATCTAACACAATAAGTGTATTCATAAGCTGCCTTATTCATATGAAAATGCGGTATTCCAGTGATTTATTATTTTCAGGGCTTGCATTCAGTAAATTCATTATTCATGGTCATTAAGTTACCTTTCTGAGTATCAAGGATATTAATACCAGTCTCTGACTCGCAGTTTTATCTGACCCTTCTCTACATTAATATAGATTAACCCTCTTAACACTTTGACTGCGATTTTTTTTTGACGACTGCGATCTTTTTTTTAACCTAAAAAAATTGTGCTGCCGCTCTACACAGCGGTTGTGTTGCGCCACACATGCGTTTCGTTCGAAAAATATTACGGCTGTGCTGAGTCACACAGATCTGTATTTTCTCAGCCCATGCGCTAGTGTGGATTTACGCATATTAGTGACTTGTAGAAAACACATACCGTGTGATTTCAGCAATCAAAGTGTTAAGAAAGAAAATAGAAAGAAAGAAAAATATTTTTTAAACACTACACACAAACAAGTTTAATTAAACATATTATAATATAAGACTACATAGTACCTACTTACTAGAAAACACGTAAAACAGACAAAATATAAAAAAAAAGAAAAGTGAAAAGGTACAAAATGTAATTACTAACACAGGTATTGTGAAAAATATGAAATGAAAAATGAAAATATGAAAAAGCCCCTTTTCACGTCAATGCTTATTCAACATCATCATCATCAGCCTAATAGCAGTCCACTGCTGGACATAGGCCTCCCCCAATGAGCGCCATAGCGCCCTGTCTTCAGCTTGCCGCATCCACCATCTACCTGCAGTCTTTCGCAGGTCGTCATTCCACCTGGTCGAGATGTCGTACACTCGTTTACCGTTTACAAATGCTTATTAAACATTATTTATCACAAAATAAACAAAAATACAACCAAACAAAAATAAATAATAAATACCCGATAAATAATCTAAAGGCTGTGTGGTGTCGGCCGTGATAGAATAGCACCACCCCAACTCTTCCCGTGGGTGTCGTAGAAGGCGACTAAGGGACATACACCGGGGGGCGGGCAGCAGCGTCCCTTGCAGCACACTCCCTATACTGCGATCCCCAACCCGCATGCCCAGCGTGGGGATTATGGGCATCAACCCCCCCATGGATAGACACGCCAAAAGAATGTGGCCCCCAGTTCCCGGCCGCCTCGCTATTCCTGGCCATGGTAGCGGCCACGGTAACGGCGGGGCAGGGGGTGCTAGGAATCCCCGGGCTACATCAGGCTACCAAACTCTACCTAAACTGACCCTGGCTACGTTTAACGGACGCACTCTGAGGCTTGACCATCATCTAGCGCAGTTGGAAGTGGAGTTAGAGAACATCAAATGGCATGTTCTGGGGTTATGTGAAGTCCGTAGAGAGGGGGAGGACACCGTAACCCTAGACTCGGGCCATCTTCTCTACTTTCGCGAGGGTGATAAAACATCCCAGGGTGGCGTAGGCTTCCTCGTCAATAAGGCCCTCTCTAGCAACGTCCAAGAAATCTCCAGTGTGTCGACCAGGGTAGCGTACCTGATCCTTCGGCTGTCCAAGCGGTACAGCATGAAGGTCATCCAGGTCTATGCACCGACCTCGGCACACTTGGATGATGAAGTGGAGGATATGTATGAAGACATATCCAAAGCCTTACATAACACCACTAAGGCCCACTTCAACGTTGTTATGGGGGACTTTAACGGCAAGGTGGGAACCCAGACTGGCAACGAATCCCGAATAGGCCCGCATGGTTATGGGGTCAGAAATCACAGGGGGCAAATGCTTGTCAACTTCCTTGAGAAGGAGGGGCTGTTCTTGATGAACTCTTTCTTTAAGAAACAGCCTCAAAGGAAGTGGACATGGCAAAGCCCCGACACTGTGACTAAAAATGAGATCGACTTCATCATGACGGATAGCAAGCACATATTCAGAGATGTCTCAGTGATCAACAGGTTCAATACTCTCGGATGAGACTCTTGGGCTGATGACAAAAAGACGGGAGACCACCCAAGCGACTTTGTCAGAGAGGTCAGACCTGAACAAGCGGATTGCGAAGATGGTACGGCACGACCTTCGGAGCTTCAACACGCGCCTCATTCAAGAGGCGATAGAGCGAAACCGAGGGTCCAAAGTATTCACTCAGCAGCTTGGCAGGAGCCACCTGACAAAGCTTAAAACGCACGACGGGAGGACCGTATTGTCAAAGCCGGAGATATCCGCCGAGATAGAGGATTTCTATGGCCGATTATACGCTGCACATGCCCCTCGTTACCGACGAGATAACCAAGATTCCAGAGCCACCCTGACACGCCACTATACCGACGAACTGCCTGAAATCAGTCAAGACGAGATCGTGTTAGCTCTAAGGCAGCTTAAAAATGGAAAAGCCCCCGGCGAGGACGGTATTACTTCAGAGCTTCTTAAAGCCGGAGGAGCCCCTGTAATACAGGAGCTACGGAACCTCTTTAATACCGTCCTTGACAGTGGGAGAACTCCAAAGGCGTGGAGCGGGAGTTTGGTGGTGCTCTTTTTTAAGAAGGGAGATAAAACCCTTCTTAAGAATTACAGACCCATCTCACTCTTGAGCCACGTCTATAAGCTGTTCTCACGAGTGGTCACGAATCGTCTCGCCAGGAGACTCGACGAGTTCCAGCCACCGGAACAGGCTGGGTTCCGCGGAGGATATGGCACCATAGACCACATACACACAGTGAGGCAGATTATACAGAAGTCCGAAGAGTATAATCAGCCCCTGTGTCTGGCTTTTGTGGACTATGAGAAGGCATTTGACTCCGTCGAAACCTGGGCTGTTCTGGATTCCTTACAGCGATGCCAAGTAGACTATCGTTATATCCAGGTGCTGAGTTGTCTCTACGAGGCCGCCACCATGAGTGTCCAAGTACAGGGTCAGCAGTCTAAACCCATCCAATTGCGCAGAGGAGTGAGGCAGGGGGATGTCATATCCCCGAAACTGTTCACGTGCGCATTGGAAGATATGTTTAGGTTGCTGGACTGGAAAGGAAAGGGCATTAATATAAACGGCGAGTACATCTCACACCTGCGATTCGCTGATGACATAGTCTTAATGGCGGAGTCGCTTGAGGAACTGAACCAGATGCTGGACGGCCTAGCTTCAGCCTCCCGATGTATCGGTCTTGGCATGAATTTGGATAAAACCAAAGTCATGATCAATGGTCACATTGATCCAATGCCGGTGGTCGTACATGGTCACCTTCTCGAAACTGTTTCCGAGTACACTTACCTTGGGCAGATTCTGCAGTTGGGTAAAAACAGTTTCGAGAAGGAGGCCAAAAGGAGGATCCAGCTGGGCTGGGCAGCATTTGGGAAACTACGTCAAGTCTTCACGTCATCCATACCGCAATGCTTGAAAACTAAAGTTTTCAATCAGTGCGTCCTACCCGTTATGACCTACGGAGCTGAGACGTGGACACTCACGATAGGGCTGGTCCACCAGTTCAAAGTCGCTCAGCGAGCTATGGAAAGAGCTATGCTCGGAGTTTCTCTGAAGGATAGGATTCGTAACGAATACATCCGACAGAGAACCAAGGTTATCGACATAGCTCAAAGAATTAGCAAGCTGAAGTGGCAGTGGGCCGGCCATATCTCGCGAAGAACCGACGGCCGATGGGGCAAACGTGTTCTTGAGTGGAGACCACGACTCGGTAAACGTAGTGTAGGACGCCCTCCGACCAGGTGGGATGACGACCTGCGAAAGACTGCAGGTAGATGCTGGATGCGGCAAGCTGAGGACAGGGCGCTATGGCGCTCATTGGGGGAGGCCTATGTCCAGCAGTGGACTGCTATAGGCTGATGATGAAATAATCTAATATACTAATATCTAATACGTTAACAAATGGCAAAAGCTTAAAAAGTTGTACGACAATGCTTGGTACCGATTTCTAAAGCAATATTTTAGAAATGTATTGTGTAGATATTCTCGATCTTTTATAGAATATTCTCGATGTTTTTTGGAAAAATTATTGTAAATGCTGAAATATGATTTACAAACAAAACGTTCTGAATATCTGTACAATCTACATACTGACTAGACCAACAATCAGCATACATGGTTCCCCCATGACCTTCTGAAATTAATTCACAAATTCCATAAAGGTAATAAGGTTAATAAGGCTCCGCGCAAATGGGCCACCGATCACAGCCTCCGGTGGCTGTCGCGAGCTACCACCACGTCGCGGACACTCCTGTAGCGAGTGGCCGCCACCGGCTAAACGTATGCGGCGCGTCTATACGTATATTATTATATTATATTATACATATAAATGTATGAAAAAGTATGTTAAGTGGCTGTCGCTGGCCACCAGTGGCTGTGGTCGGTGGCTCGTTTGCGCGGAGCCTTATACTTCAATTTTGTTTTTTTTTTCACGAGTTTTTATAGTCGAATTCAAAGTCAAAGTCATTTATTTACAAATTGTACACTTAGACAAGTCAAATTTTATACTATTCATTATTATCAAATTTTAATATTCACTTCAATTTTTTGTCCACTAGTGGAAGGACTGAAAAAGAAACCACAATTTTTTTTTTCACCTTTTGAATTCTTTGGAAAAATTGAACCTGCTATCCTATTTTAGTTTCGAATTGTTCGTATAACCTTACTGAGAGTAATATTAGGGCAACAGCCCAATTCATTCATCACTATTAACAAATAATGATGAATGAAGTCTCACTAATTGTTCCCTACTAGGATAAGGTAGGGATAGAGGTGATTCGTGCCCGACGGAAAAAATAATAATTCTGTAAATAAAAATCAAGTATTGAAAGAAACGAAATTTAACTTATTTTTGGCTACATATTGAGGCTATGAAAACTTAATAGCAAGTTTCAGAAAATAATAAATCATGCTGGATAATCCATACGGCATCATCTAGCTCCAAGCTAAGCAGAGCTTGTGTTATGGGTACTAGATGACTGATATACTTGATACAATAAATAAAAAAATAATGCTGGACAACTCACACAGCATTACCTAGCCCCATGGTAAGCAGAGCTTGTGTTATGGGTACTAGATACCTGATAACCATAATACAATACATTTCATAGATAGATATTTTTTATTATACAAAGAAAACGACCAGAACACCCGGAACAAATATCTGCAGATCGTACATACAATTGTTACGAGGCGGGAATCGAACCCGCAACCTCCTGCGTCACAGGCGGACCTTCGCCCACCGCGCCACATCGGTCGTCAAATAGATTACATTGTTAGATATTTTATGCAGTTCCTTTCCGATTTCGACACAATATAAATAAAAATGTTCGTGATATAAATAAAATAAAGAAAAATGCCCTTGGGCGTTCCAGACTTTACCCGATACCTAAACAACTAGAAGCTTCTTTCAGAACCTTGCATTTCCGTTCAGTTTCAGACTTCAGTCTGTGTTCGGACGTCGCGCGGAATTGTCGCGTCGGACAAGTCGGTTTCGCTTTGTTATTGTATCGGAGTTCGCGATTTATTGTTAAGAGTTTGGTTTTCTTATGGATAAATGCAGGCAAGTTTTTGAATTAAATATACGAAATTTAAAAAGTGGTTTTAAGCATTGGTAAATTTTTCTTCTAAATATTGGCAGATAATATTTATAATAAGACTTACCTTACCTTGGCGTTCTCAAAAACTATTGGGAAATTGATTTGTTTAATATTTTCTTTGAACCAACTTATCAAAATGTTGCTACCCAATTTCAGTTAATGAATTTCAATCAGTTTTTTAAACGGATACCTATATACTAGGTTTTTTAGTTTATAAATACACCTTGAAAATACATATAAATACATAATAAATAATATAGTATATAAATGTACCTATATAAAATGTCGATACCACTATTCTAGATATGTAGGTTTGCATTGCACGATTCTTACATAAATTAATAATAACACAAAAACTGAAAATACAAGAAACACAAAGTCACTTATATTAGATATTATAATAATATTTTTTTTTATCTGTCATCGGCTTCGCGTGCGTTTTCCCTGATGTAACCCTTAATGTCAGTTTTTCAGATAGAAGTAGAACTTATAAGAAATATAAAATCCGGTTCATTCATGCTAAAAAAAACATGCGAAGCAATATTTAGTCTATCAATCCTTAAAATAAACACACATACCGTATAGTCACCATTTCAACGATGTTACCTATAAATGTCACAGCTCCTGGTGACAAGTGTATGGCCTGGAGCGTAATTCTGCTTACCATTCGCTTTACTATGGCAATGGTATTGTCACAAAATCGTCGAGTTACTACTCTCTACTATACTACCTATCTATAGTGCGTTAAGTGCAGTGCTATTTACAAGAAGAGATTTATAGATCAAATAATATTCATCGGGTTTTTATCGTGTACCAAATAAAATTTTGGTAATTGCTGATTGATTTTGATTTGCTCTAACAAATCGCAAAAGTTGGAAGGTTGTAGGTTGATAGATTGGTTTCAACCTTGATACTTTTGACACGAGTCCGGATGGACCTCTATCTGTAGGTACTGTAGTTTCTTTCATCAGAAATAAATTGCGAAAATGTTACCTTTTGTTATTATACCATTTTCTTAAAGTAAAGCGATTAATTTAGTTGAATTAGGCTTCCAACTCTGTTCAAGAATTAATGATATTTCATGTTAAAAATGACGTTTATGAACGAAAATTTAACAACATACATACAAAAGAATTTGAAATTAAGCACTGATGAATTCGCGCATCAAAAGGTTTTTTTTAAATAATATAATATTGTTAGTAGTAGTAAATATAATAGTTCAAATACTTTTTCATTTTACCCATTGAGTAAATTATTTAATTTTAAACATAATATTATGTGTAAATTGTACCTACTTAAGTTTTTTAAAGCCTAATTGAATCCATTTTTATTGCTAGCACGTGCGTGCGAAAATTACAGTGATTTTGTATTCTTTTGACTAGAAAAGTCCGTACTTATAAAAGTGACATAACCACAAAAAAAATTATAACTTAGCAATCGGTAGTGCACCAGTCTAGTGGTACAAATTTTACATGGGAAATTCTGAATGAATTAATGATAGGCCTGCAATGGCAAAGCAGTCTGCGTCTTGAAAACGCTTCTAATTGATATGGATCAGTTGGTCCGGGAGCCAGTGATGGATTTTCAATTCCCTGAATTCTGGAATATGCGAATTATTTCTGATTTGAACCTTATTCCATGGGGATAATGTCGTCATCGCTGCCACTGCCCAACCCACCCACGGAGTCGCAGCTGACGATCACGAGTATTCGTAATATTAATCCCTAATGCATTTTACGAATTTTCGCTCGAGAGGAAATAATTGACCGAATTTGTAACTGGGAGCCAATTACAAATTCGGTTAATTATTTCCTGGACCAAGTTGAGTTACCACTAGTGACTAGTCACTACTACTGCAAGCAATCTAGATTGTTTGAAAGAGTTAGCCCAACTGTTTCATTTACACTACTCACAATTAAAACCGTGAGCTAACTGCGTAATTTGTTTTTAAATTGTAGTTCTTTCTTTGCAAGTTTGCATTAATTTGTATAATTTACATGTGATTGTCCAGCAATTTGATTTCTTTATTACAGAATTACAATTTATTGGAAAAATCAATTCACATGTAAAATTTTCATAAAAATAGTTATTATAGAATACGAGTTGTATTGTAAAATAAGTAAGCATAATTAAATTTAAAACATAAATGTAAGATTAATTACAAGATTGGTATTAAAGTTAAACACGGAAATACAGTTAATCGTAAATTATTAATATCAGAGTTATGTACCATTTTTTTCTATAATTTCAGCTAAATGGAACGAATATCGTAAATATGTCGGAAGAATTCGGCAATAAAGTGCTAAGTTAAACACGTCGACCCAGAATATAACTGAATGAGGTATTAAAACACGGATTCTGGTCTAGCAGAATGTACTTCATTGAACATTTGTGCAAATTAATTGTGTTAAGATAATGCAAGTAGGTAGGATTCGTAACGAATACCTACATCCGACAGAGAACCAAAGTTATCGACATAGCTCTAAGAATTAGCAAGCTGAAGTGGCAGTGGGCCGGCCATATCTCGCAAAGAACCGACGGCCGCTGGGGCAAACGAGTTCTTGAGTGGAGACCACGACTCGGTAAACGTAGTGTAGGACGCCCTCCGACCATGGGATGACGCCTGCGAAACACTGCAGGTAGATGCTGGATGCAGCAAGCTGAGACAGGGTGCTATGGCGACTATGTCAGCAGTGGACTGCTAATAGGCGGATGATGATGATGATAATGCTAGGTACTGTCAACGACATAAATAACTTATACGATAGGGTCAACCTTCGAGTGGCAACTGATGAACTCAGTGGCATAGCGGGCAAGGTCTGCCTGCTATGCGATTCCTGCGGCGGGACAAGCTTGGCAACTGCCATGGACTTTAAACCCTATTTAAAAGAAAAAAAGGAGAAGGTTCTGTGTTTGGCTGTGTGTTTGGTTTTTATGTATGTTAGTCAATATCTACGTCATATAAGGACCGATTTAGAAAATATTTCGCTATTGTATAATAATAATAATATAGAGGACTTTGAATAATAATATTCAAAGTCGCTCAGCGAGCTATGGAAAGAGCTATGCTCGGAGTATCTCTGAAGGATAGGATTCGCAACGAATACATCCGACAGAGAACTAAAGTTATCGACATAGCTCTGAGAATTAGCAAGCTGAAGTGGCAGTGGGCCGGCCATATCTCGCGAAGAACCGACGGCCGCTGGGGCAAACGTGTTCTTGAGTGGAGACCACGACTCGGTAAACGTAGTGTAGGACGCCCTCCGACCAGGTGGGATGACGACCTGCGAAAGACTGCAGGTAGATGCTGGATGCGTCAAGCCGAAGACAGGGCGCTATGGCGCTCATTGGGGGAGGCCTATGTCCAGCAGTGGACTAATATAGGCTGATGATGATGATGAATAATATAGAAAGATCCCGAGGCGATCCCATAATAATTAATATTATAATAATAATTAATACATAATTTAAGTGATTAGTATTTGTCCCCAAAACCTCAAAACAGTTTAAAGCTAAAGAATTCCAACTTGGTTTCAGATTTTTCTGACTAATCAAATTATTTTATTTTTATTTATTTGGGAAAAAAAAAGCTTTTATTTTGGTAACAATCGAGTCACATTCATGGAGCTTAGCTTGAAGCTTACGACATTTCATATTCTACTATTCGACATTCATATTCTACACATAGTTTGTAAAAAAACTAAACTAGTACCTACCTACTAATAAAAAAATATATAAATAAGAATTGCCAAATTTTTTAAGCTAAACTTCTTCTTTTTCTTATATTACATATTCCATAAGTTGTCTTTCATTTTTTCTATTCATCTTGGCCTATATAATGGCACTTTTGGTGATGTCGTCCTTATTGGCCTTAATAATAATAATGTAAATCCGCTTATTGGCTGTTAGTGATAATTATAAGATAAGTTAATTTATAATTAAGAGCTGTGGATTTTGTTCATAAATAAAATAAAATAAAATAAATAATACGAATACAATTGGGTTATTAAGTATACATATTTATGTATACTTAATAACCCAATTGTATTCGTAGCGCGTGCCTAAAAAACGTAGTAGGTACCAGGTTTACGGTTAACGGCGAAGAGCCTCGATCAACATCTGAGGAGACTCTCGCTAGCTTGTAAGTTACATAGATCAAGGGTCAGATCCAAAAGGCGGTACTCTTGGACTCGGCACGTATCGTCAGGAAGTTCCTTTCTCTGCAGCCCTAGTCACCGGCCGCTTGAGCCTAGCTTCGCGGTCGGTGATCTACCGTTTGATATTTTTTACTGTAGTAATAGTCTTATTATATTTTATTGTATATATTCTTTAGTAAAACGTGTAATTTTATAAAAATAATTTAAATAAAATAAATAAATAATGCTGGACAATTCACACAGCATTATCTAACCCCATGGTAAGCAGAGCTTGTGCTGACCTTGGGTTTATAAAAAAAAAAGGAAAAAAAAAAAACAAAAAAAAAACACAGAAAAAAAATAAAGAAAAACAAAAAAAAATAAACAATCCAAATGCAGCCAAAAAAAAAATTTGAGAAAGGGGAAAAAAAAAAAGATATTCCCACAAAACCCAAGGACCGAGGGGTCGTCACCCCTCGAGTTGACGCCGGGGTAATGAGGCCAAGCCTCGAGGCCCCTCTCTGTGCCCCCACCAGGGCCGGAAAGAAATGCATTGAAGCAGAGCTTGTGTTAGGAAGGAACTACAATAATAATAATTATGACTTTCATTACCACACTAGTGTACCTTTTGTTTTTCTTTTGCCCCAATTAATTTGCCGCTAATATTAGTTTGAAATTGTGTCACCTCAGACGAGAATGGTGTCAAAGTGTGAAACCAACCGTGAACAATCAATATTGTACAGAGACAGAGGTTATTTTGTTGAAAGCATTATTACATCTTTAGACATTACAGCATTCTAAACCAAACTAGCGTAAAAAGTTTTTGAAAGTGACGAGGTCTTTGAAAAATTTGTCGACCTCTGTGGCGCGGTGGGCGAAGGTCCGCTTGCAGCGCAGGAGGTTGCGGGTTCGATTCTTCCGGACGATCGTTGTGTATGATCTGCAGACATTTGTGCCGGGTGTTCTAGTCGTTATCTATGGATAATTAAAAATATATATCTATGTAATGTAATGTTTTAAGTATATTCGTAATCTAGAACCCATGGCATTATCTAACCTCAAGCTAAGCAGAGCTTGTGTTATTGGTACTAGATAACTGATATACATAGTACAGAACATAACATAGATAAAAAAATTTAGAGCACCGTCTGACGGAGGATCCGAAATCGTTGTGGAATTTTATGAAAGCAAAAAGTCCCTCTTTTTGCTTTCATATGATGTGTACCGTGAACCGAAAACAATTTTTCATTATACATAGCGACCAGAACACCCAGAGCAAATATCTGCTGATTGAACAAATCTTTTCCCAAATATTAAAAAAAAAGAAAAAACTTTATTGCGTTAAAAGTACATGACACTTATTTAGGGCTCTCATTACCAATATAAGTTATTCTGAGAATAACTTGTGGTTTGGTAGTGAGTGCTTCCCCTTACAATTATTAAGTTTTGTTATTGTACAAGACTTAGGTGTGCATCTTAAATAATAAAAATAAACAATTTAATTATTAGAAATAGCCTTAAAATTAATTTGAAAATAATATAAGTTAATGTATTAATTTATTTACTATACCAATGATGATTTTGATTATACACCCGGCGCTTGCCAATGAGCGCAGGACACATATAAATGCACAAGTGTGTGTGCCAACTCAGATGCACTCAGTAATTATTATTCCCATTATCCAATGGGATAGCAGACTGACACAACTGGGGAGAAGTCAGGCGCAAGGCAAACGGCTTACTCACACCGTTTTAGTACCATAGCTAGTTGCCATGTTATTTCCCAATAACTGTGTACAAGGCGAACGGTGCAAACGGCTTAGCATGCATTCCAAGGAATGGGGGGTGAAATAGCGCTGGCTTTAAGGGGCCTCCGGAAGGACGAATTCTTCATACAAACGTAATACCAAAATAATTTCTAATTCAAGCATATTTCCACTATAATATTGCATTATTTGTATTAAAATAGTATTTATCTAGGTTCCCAAATAGTTGTTTTTTCAAAATACTTACCTAAAATGAAATTAAAGCCATTCTCATTTTGCACATTTTTATGCGAAAATGGACAAGTTTTCTTGCTATTTATTTCGTATTAAAAACATCAATATCTTACGTTTTATTTTTTAAGGAACATAGCTTATATTGTCTAGTTACACAATAACAATACTTTGTGAAGAATACAAAAAGTTTTCAGTCATAATTTTTGGAATTACGGAACAAACCAAATTTTGAACGGGTAATATTGCTATCGCGCACGCATGTGGCGCGGCGCAAGGGTTAAACAGGGACAGCGATATTCGGAGCGATTTTTGCAAGCGAGGGTCGCCGGATCGCCCTTAAGTTTCAGTTACATAGTTAGTTTTAGTATTTAAGCCAGTTGCCATATTAAATCTGTCTACATTATTTTTCCAATAACTACTTAGTCGTTGGTCGTGTACCAAAGGACCACTATTTTATATTTATTAGATATTGGTCCCTTGGTACACGATCACTCAGTATAGGAAAGTATCTGTTTTCTGATTGGAGATATTGATTTTTAATTCTTATGGGAATCACTTAGCAGTTTATTTTTTTGTTAGTATGTTACTAAAAAGGGTCAATCTTCCAAAACGATAAAAAGTCAAGTTGAGATCACGCACTGAGGGTTCCGTAGAAACTCGTGAGCAAAAAAATCTACTCAGACGTACAAAGTTACGTACATTCCTGATTGGAACACAATTAGAGTCCAATTAGTTATTAAACTTAATAAATAAGAATTTGCCTTAATAAGTGACTTAATAAGTGTGCATAGGTATGATTCCCTTGCAAGTGCAGGCTTAAACGGCTGTATTTGTAATTGCGTTGATTTAAAAGATTGATTTTCACCGTATCAAAAGATTTGAAACTTGTAATATGACTTAAATTCGAGGTCTCTACGCGCTCCTGAAAATAGAATCTTGACAAACAGACGGATATGGAGGTGATCTACTGACTATGTGGACGACCGATGTGGCGCGGTGGGCGAAGGTCCGCCTGCGACGCAGGAGGTTGCGGGTTCGATTCCCGCCTCGGAACAATTGTATGTACGATCTGCAGATATTTGTTCCGGGTGTTCTGGTCGTTTTCTATGTATAATAAAAAAATATCTATCTATGAAATGTATTGTATTATGGTTATCAGGTATACCTCTCTGCTCTCTGCTTACCATGGGGCTAGATAATGCTGTGTGAATTGTCCAGCAATATTTATTATTTATTTATTCCTTTTTTCCTATTGAGTTACGGAACCCTAAAAAACGTGTTTTCTGTGATGATAATATTCACCAATTTATGGAGCTAACAGTTACCTACTTTTTAAGGTTTTTTGTCGTGTTGTATTTCTTGGAATAACAGGTGCCTATGATTATAATAACCCATAGGTTATTTTTTTTGTGAGTTGTATTTTAGTAGGTCTTTATTAATAAATTTTTAATCGTCGTAGAAGTTTGTATCAATACCTAGAAATTTTCATTAATTGGACGTTATTGAAACAGTTTGTTTGAACAAGTGTAGTTTGCGTAGTGTTATTATTATTTTATATGGACAAGCTACCCGCCCCGGGTTCGCACGGGTAGAAAATCGATTGTTACATTTTATGCTCAAAAAGCAGCAAGGGAATAAAGCTGTCTTCACCTTGGGCATGATAAATCCCTCTCGGAACGGACGGCTGTGGCAAAAGACACAGCTTTGTGCCCTCGGTATATCATCATCAGCCTATAGCAGTCC
This sequence comes from Eupithecia abbreviata, assembly GCA_943735965.1. Taxonomy (NCBI): domain Eukaryota; kingdom Metazoa; phylum Arthropoda; class Insecta; order Lepidoptera; family Geometridae; genus Eupithecia; species Eupithecia abbreviata. The sequence continues at coordinate 10,464,991 of OX030990.1, forward strand.
ACTGCTGGATATGCCCTCCACAGCCTGAACATAAACAGAAGCGCCATTGACTCCTAGTTAATATACGGTAAATAGCAGAGGAAGATCTGAAGAACTGAAATAGACTTGTGATGAATTGACTTCTCTTGAATTTTCCTACTAGCTAAAGTATCTAATAAAGGCCGTATCGTCGAATGCAAACTTTTTAGGTAAATCGGAAAACTCTTATAAGAAGTTGGTAGTTTTTAAGTCTAATGTTTTCTTACAGACATACAGACGTGGCAAATTATTTATTTTTATAATATTTAGTGTTAGTGATAATTTCGAACAAGGCGAAAATCAATTAGAACAATTTTGTAGCAATATTCATACAACGAATTGTACTACTATCTTCAAATCGAGATAGCTTGAAAATTCTATGTTGCACGCTTAACAATAGAACAAACAAGATAAAAAATATGTGACAATTTGGCGATCTTATCGCTCAAGAGCGATCTCTAATAGACAATAATTCAATGAATATTCTCATTCAATAAATTTCTTTCCGGCCCTGGTGAGGGGCTTCGAGGCTTGGCCCCGGCGTCAACTCGAGGGGTGACGACCCCTCGGTCCTTGGTTTTTGTGGGAATATCTTTTTTCCCCCCTTCTCAATGTTTTCTTTTTTTTCTTTGGCTGAATTTGGTTTGTATATATTTTTTTTATTTTTTATTTTTTTTTGTTTTTTTTTTCATTCTCATTATAATAAGTATTATTTAATATTTATTAATTAATAAATATATTTTACTAGTAAGAACTTACAATTATTTATCGATAAAGAAGAATGTAAACGCTTAACCTATAAACTAATATCATCGTAATCATCATTTGATGAAAAGAAGGTAGAAAGATTCCATTACATCATTATTTAGATACATGCATACAGATCAAGTTATTAGAAGCTAGTTAAAAACGTTAGTAAGACGTAGTACTGTATAAGTAGTAATTTTCATCAGCCTATGTTAATCCACTGCTGGACATAGGCATTTCCTAATGAGCACCATAGCGCCCTGTCTTTAGCATCTACCTGCATTATTTCGCAGATCGTCATCCCACCTGGCCGGAGAGCATTCTACACTATTTACAAAGTCGTGGTCTCCGTTCCAGAACACGTTTACCCCAGCGGCTGTGGGGTTTTCGCGAGAATTCAAATTCAAATTCGTCATATTTGAATTTGAATTGTTTGAGATAAAGCCGGCCCACTGCCACTTCATCTTGCTTATTCTCAACTACTAAACTCTTCTCGGTAAATCTTATTAAAAAAGTGTACAATTTACGTAAAATTTTTCCTGAATTTCTTTCTGAAACAGTTATTAGGTTTTTACTTTCCACAGTTTCTTTCCATTTATTTTCCGAATAACCAATACTTACTAACATTTTTAAGAGCTTCGTTTTGCAAAGTAATTCTATTACCAATGTAATAGAATTACTGTACAGACTACAGTAATTCTATTATGTTATTATGTTGAATCAGGTTTTACTCTTGTTGTTTCCGCAAATTTATTTTGAATGATGATATTTTAGATGCCTAGCGAAATAAAAATAAAATTTCAATAATGAAAAAACATTAAATAAAAGTATAAAATAAAATTAGTCTTAAAATAAATCAGTACATACATAGTATGACATTGTTTTAATTCAGAATACAAGAATAGGTGCCTACGTTGTTTAAATATTAAAAAAAACTGACTTCCGCTGTCTGTCAGTCCCTATGTATGTATACTTAGATCTTTAAAACTACGCAACGGATTTTGACGCGTATAGAGGAAGGTTTATAAACAACGTGGCCGAAGCCGCGGCGCGCAGCTAGTGAATAATATAAAGACCTAGCTACATGTAAATAAATAAATAATGCTGGACAATCCACACCACACAGTATCATTAGCCCTTTTTGTGACATTTAACCTTGAATAACTTACGAATCCAACATTAGATTATTTATTTGATTAGATTGTATTTGAATTTTGTGACAATGCTTATAAAGCTAGAATTAAGACGCAACGAGTTTCCAGCTGCGTGTGTCGTAAGGTTTAAAGAATTATTTCTCAAAAGAAATTACATTTCACTTATCTGAGAAAACATCCTAAAGTTAAGTATGTTAAATAAAACTTCGAGCAACCAAACAAATTTTGATACATTTATACCTACTTATGTATACAGAATTAAAGCTTATTAATATCATGTTAACCCATTAGCTGTCGCTGTACCTGATTGGGTACACCTGATTGCTATTTTTTTTACTAGAAAACAGTAAGTTCCAGCCGATCTGTTTTGTTTCATTATAAAACACATCAATACGTTGACGACCGATGTGGCGCGGTGGGCGAAGGTCCGCCTGCGACGCTGAAGGTTGCGGGTTCGATTCCCGCCTCGGAACAATTGTGTGTACGATCTGCAGATATTTGTTCCGGGTGTTCTGGTCGTTTTCTATGTATAATAAAAAATATCTATCTATGTAATGTATTGTATTATGTATATCAGTTATCTAGTACCCATAACACAAGCTCTGCTTACCATCGGGCTAGATGATGCTGTGTGAATTGTGTCCAGCATTTGATAATAATTTTTGATAATTATACTTGCCACTTAAAAACAAAAAGAAATTAGGCATGTCTGTCTGCTTTTCCTATAACTCAATCCCTTAAGGTGTTTCCTATATCAAAATTAATGTGTGTTACTTAAGTATATAATAAAATTGTTATATAATTTTTATGCTAATGTGTAACATGTTTACATGAATAAATAAATAAATAACATTTATTACACTACCCGCAAAATCCTGCACATTTATTTACTCCCATTGAAATTCCCAGGTGAAACCCTAAACTCGATTATAATACTGGTTTAAAGTCTGATTATGGAAATATAGAAATAATTATATAGATATGGGCTGATAAGGGTCTATCATACCTACCCAATTTCGCAAAACTCTTATTTTGTTAATGGTATCCGGTTGTGCCTTTAGAAATTGGAAATAACCGTGATTTTGTTTCCATCATCTCTTGGAAACTTTCCTAAATGCCACGTAATTTCCAATCGCCCAACAAAAGTAACGAAATTATCGGTTGGACGACCAGAGTGGTTAGTATGAGTTTACACAGTTTGAGTTTTTTCATGCAATATTTTATATAATGCACACAGATCCCCATGTACAATTTGACGACCGATGTGGCGCGGTGGGCGAAGGTCCGCCTGCGACGCAGGAGGTTGCGGGTTCGATTCCCGCCTCGGAACAATTGTGTGTACGATCTGCAGATATTTGTTCCGGGTGTTCTGGTCGTTTTCTATATATAATAAAAAATGTCTATCTATGTAATGTATTGTATTATGTATATCAGTTATCTAGTACCCATAACACAAGCTCTGCTTACCATGGGGCTAGATAATGCTGTGTGAATTGTCCAGCATTATTTATTTATTTATTTATTTAAACAATCCAACGATCCTATCCACCCACGGTTGTCTGGTAGAGATCGCTCTTGAGCGATAAGACCGCCAAATTGTCACATGTTTTGTATTTTATTCTGTCTTGTTTTCTTGTTTGTTTTATTTTGTAAGTGTGCATTAAAAGAATTTTCTATCTATCTATCTATCTACACAATACTAAAACGGAAAATTTTTGTTTTATTACGCTGACTTCTCAAAGTCGTCAAAACTGTAATATCAAACATAGTCAGGTTTATCAGTTTATTTATTTCTCCCGTAGGTACACATGTTACACTTGATGTCGTTAAATACTATACATTTTAAAAGTTTAATTTCATTTTTATTCTATAACACACTAACTTTTGACGACCGATGTGGCGCGGTGGGCGAAGGTCCGCCTGCGACGCAGGAGGTTGTGGGTTCGATTCCCGCCTCGGAACAAATGTGTGTACGATCTGCAGGTATTTGTTTCGGGTGTTCTGGTCGTTTACTATGTATAATAAAAAATATATATCTATGTAATATATTGTATTATGTATATCAGTTATCTAGTACCCATAACACAAGCTCTGCTTACCATGGGGCTAGATAATGCTGTGTGAATTGTCCAGTATTTTTTTTTTTTCTTTTTTTAAAGGAAACACCATAGGGCATTGTGCAAAGAAAAGCAGACAGACATGCCTTCTTAAAAAATTAAAATAAATTGATTTATAATAATTTGTCACAATAACAATGTTTGTTCGAACACTTAAAACTCGAGAACGGCTGGACCGATTTTCATGGTTTTTTTATTTGATTGTATTTGCCTCCGTCCCGAGAAGCAGAATGACTATTGAAAATATTGGAAAGTAGAAACAGTGGAATAAGCAAAAGTGGAATAAACCACGGGCAGGCACCAGTAATAAATAATGTTTTCTCTGGCCTTATATATGTGAACTTAACCACTCTGGTGTTTCGGCCAATGCAGTCTTCGACTTAATACGCAAAAGGGCATAAAAGTTTGCAAAAAAGAAAGGAATTATTATGAATATTAAACGATATGATGAATATTAACTACGCCAGTGGGTCTCCCATGCTATTTAATACATAGGTACATAACGTAACGCGCGTTATAAGCGTTATTACGCTAATTTTAGCGCGGATAACGCGTGTTAACACTTTGAGTGCTGAAAACGCACGGTATGAGTTTTCTACACGTGACTAATATGCGTAAATCCACACTAGCGCAGCGGCTGAGAAAATACAGATCTTTGTGACTCAGCAGAGCTGTAATAGTTTTCGAACGAAACGCATGTGCGGCGCAACACAGCCGCTGTGTAGAGCGGCAGCACGAATTTTTTAGGTAAAAAAAAAGATCGCAGTCGTCGAAAAAAAACCGCAGTCAAAGTGTTAAGGCGCATTTTAACGCGAATAACTCGTGAAAAGGCATTGGTATTATTTAATATATAATTATCTTCAATAATTACGCTACCGTCACCAAACCACTGTTAGCGATAAGGCCGCTGATTGTGCCACTAGACTTTGTATTAAAATCCTTTATTATAATTTTTTTTGTATTGATGGTGCAATAAAGATATATTGTATTTGTACCCTTCTTCTCAACACTAGGCGCTAGGGTACAATATTTACAGACTTTAGGGTACAATGACGTACTAGGTATATATAATGTAAGGCCCCACAGGGCCACTATTCATCGTTCCTGTACACATTCTTTTGCCAACGACGACGATTACAAAATGGCAACATTATACTGCGTGGGGTAAAGTTTGCTTTAGCTTCAGTTAATTCATGATTTAATTTCATGATTTTAACAGGACTAAGACAACACTGTAACAAAATGGCGAACAGCTCTTGAAGACGGTCGCATTTGTGTGGTGGGCCTATGTTCCAGAATTTAGCAAATCTTTGTGCAGCATGTATGGATGGTGATGCACGGGCAACCGCAGCCGCAGCACCCACCGCAGCATCCACCGCAACATCCACCGCAGCACATTTTTACAGTGATATATTTTGACTGGAAGAGGAAAACTGCACCAAATACGGTGAATAGTTGAATAGTTAATTATATTTATTTACTATGGTAACAACATAAACATCAACTAAATCAAGGTTCTGCAGGGTTCAAACTATTCCCAATTTAGAATCCAAGATATTTGAAGTCAACAAAAACATGCTTGAAAACATAACGAATCTGATAACCAGCACCAACACAAGACTACAGAAAATCAAAAAATATTAGAAATTTTGATATTAAAATTAATTAAGGTTCCTCTCACCTGGGGCAATTAAGAAAACACTGAACTGCTCTTAAAAGTCATCGTTCATTTAAAATTTATAGATTCGACATTTATAAGGAAACTTTCCTTTGAACAGAAAGCGGGAACGGTCTGAATAGTTGTAGAAATTAAATTTTATTGATATGTCTTCTTTTATCAAATGATGGGTAAATAAAAGGAGTTTTTTAAAACTGTTTATAATATTGTAGGTTAGTAAGAATTGTAAGAATTACACTACTAATACTAATTTGAAAATTAGTAAGTAAAAATTTGACCGACAATAGCCAGCAATTTTCGTCATTGACAGAAGTAGAAAATGAAAAGACTTGTTGATTTAAAAAACAAAAACTATCGAAGTTTAATGAATTCATGTCTCTCGTAAAGGGATGAAACGTTGGTGTTCTTCCAACACAAATAAGGTTCGTAGTTAACCCGCTTACATCCGTAATGAAGACTTGTTGATCTCATTCAGCATGAGAAGCCTACTTACTGCATTCATACGGGCTGATAAGGACAGAGTGTCAATGAACTCAACACCACAATCAACTTGCAAAGCGAACTGTTGTCAAATCTAATCAAACCTAAAATCAATCTAATCATCTTTTTTTATCTTGAATAGACTTTCATTGGATTTAGTTATTTAATAATTGAATTTACAATGCTATCCATGATAACATCATCGTATTTTTCCGATCAATTCAATTCATTTAATCCACCGTAAGTACATTGATACACTTGATGTCGTTTAATCTAATTTACTATTATACCCACGACTTGGTAAATGTAGTGTAGGACGCCCTCAGGCCCCAGGTATGACGACCTGCGAGGGACTACAGGCACGTAGATGCTGGATGTCAAGCTGCAAGCAAAGATAGAGCGCTGTGGCGCTCATTGGGGGAGGCCTATGTCTAGCAGTGGACTAACATAGGCTTATGATGATGATGACTATTATACATGTTACTTATATCATTTACGTATATTATATATAACAAAAAACGAAGGAAACACCTTATGGGATTGCATGAAGATGTAGAGATAAAACATTGATCTGTGTTTTTGTTTCAAGACTTTGTTTTTATCCAAATTCATGTCAAGACCGATACATCGGTCGGCTGAAGCTAAGTCTATGTAGTTCAGCTCCTCTAGCAACTCCGCCATTAGACTAAGTAAAGATAAAAATAAATTATTTGGCCATAACCAGGCTACGTACAATAACACATAATATAATAATAGTAGGTACACACTTACTACATTACACTAAAAAATAAATAAAATTAACCTATAAAGAAACAATAAATGGTTACATCACGTACAAGGATGATAAATGCACAAAAAAAAGAGAGTAGTAAAATAAAAATAGGTAGAATGCAACCTTATTTGTTAGTCTCACGAGCTGTCATCTGTCAACTGTCTCTGTGATGAGTGGTAGAAAGGTTAGGGTAATGTGATTTTATGTTACAAATTGTAGAAAGCATTGGAACACATTTTTGGTTGTAAAATACACTACAAGTCGTAATATTATGTCATTAGCTAATCGCAGGAAATGGAAAAATGGATTCGTTCGTGGAAATTTGTTTTGTTAAAGAATAAATCAAATTGCAGTAGAAACCGCTGTTCACTCTTGCCAGTTTTATTTAATTCAGTTGAAGTAACATGATATTCCTACTTCTTGTTTTTGTTCCTCCACTGAATTCTAACATTTATTTTCTTCGGGAACTATTATTCTCGTATTACTTACTTTGTTTTCTCTTCTCTCTGTTATTTTTGTTAGTTTTACATTGTCTTAGTTGGGGAAACGGATAAATATAATTTTATAGCCACAATTTTTTTGGTGTATTTTCATAAACTAAAGAACACGTTTGCCCCAGCGGCCGTCGCGTCGGTTCTTCGCAAGATACTGCCACTTCAGCTTGCTAATTATCAGAGCTATGTCGGTAACTTTGGTTCTCTGTCGGATGTATTCGTTGCGAATCCTATCCTTCAGAGAAACTCCGAGCATAGCTGTTTCCATAGCTCGCTGAGCGACTTTGAACTGATGGACCAGCCCTATCGTGAGTGTCCACGTCTCAGCTCCGTAGGTCATAACATTTTATTTTATTTATTTTCAAAATTTTGGGAAAACTTACAGCTAGGTCTTAAAAATAGTTACTTTCTTAGTACATGCCGGTAAATACCAGCGCATGTGTGCTGAAGGCCAATTAAAAAGTTTCCGCAGATATGTACTTAAATAGACTAATAAATGACGAACAGTAAAAGTAGACGACTTAAATAAAATTAGAACAAAAATGAAATACACAACACAAGACGATATTAAATTTAGTTATTTTAAAAAGAATTCATCGCTAAGCAAGCGTTTGAGCTTACTTGCAGATAAACATAAGGGATAAACTACTAACTGATATCAAATTGTTGTTGGTTTGGAAGAAGTTCTAATTCTCCTTTGATAGTGCAATTAAATTTTTCAAATGGCGACATCTAGTTAAAATTCGAGTCTAATGTAGTTTCATGTGATGGGTAATGGATGACACTTTGATGAAACGACGAATGAAAAGCTTGCTTACGTCCGTTCCATGGAAAACATTTGATACCAGTGATTATGAAAATTATCATGTGTGTGTGTTTTAGATTTATTTTACGCACACACATTCATTCTTCGTTGTTTGTGTTGTGTAGTTAAAAATAAAATATATTTCTTTCTTTTCTTTCTATATTTCTTCGAGGATCAATCATCGGATTGTCATTTTATACTTCATCATCATCATCATCAGCCTATATTAGTCGACTGCTGGACATAGGCCTCCCCCAATGAGCGCCATAGCGCCCTGTCTTCGGCTTGACGCATCCAGCATCTACCTGCAGTCTTTCGCAGGTCGTCATCCCACCTGGTCGGAGGGCGTCCTACACTACGTTTACCGAGTCGTGGTCTCCACTCAAGAACACGTTTGCCCCAGCGGCCGTCGGTTCTTCGCGAGATATGGCCGGCCCACTGCCACTTCAGCTTGCTAATTCTCAGAGCTATGTCGATAACTTTAGTTCTCTGTCGGATGTATTCGTTACGAATCCTATCCTTCAGAGATACTCCGAGCATAGCTCTTTCCATAGCTCGCTGAGCGACTTTGAACTGGTGGACCAGCCCTATCGTGAGTGAGAGAGCCCTATTGTGAATTGTCCAGCATTATTTATTTTATTTATTTATTTATCTATCAATCTTTTAAAAAAGATAAAGAATCAAATTTCAATATATTTTATTTCTTAGTAAAGTATGACTTATCTAAGTGCTTATTACAAAATAAGCACTTAGATAAGTCATACTTACTAACACTACTACTTTTTATACCATCAATTATTATCAAATAAGATTATTTTACTGTTCACTTCAATCTAAGACCCGAGCCTCGAAATCAACCTTTATACAACAACGAAAGAATCAAAGTGTATTAAGAAATGGCGAAAATATCAACACAAATTGTTGTAGCCAGTCGTGATATTTCGGGTTTTGTTACCTCGGGAATATATATTTTTTATGGGAGGGTCACCCCGGAATTCTTCTCCATACAATAGAGAAAGATTTTTCATAATCGTTTACATAACGACGAACATATGTACATAAAAATATACATACAGCCGAACGTAAAACCTTCATGTTCAAAAGATAGTTGCCGGCATAATTTGATGCTTGTAGGAATACTTAGGGCCTATGTCCAGCAGTGGACTAATATAGGCTTATGATGCGGAATACTTAGGTATATTACAAACTGTATTTTTGGTGTGTGTACAAATTTTAGAAAATTTCCGGTTTCGAAAGTTTTTGTAATATTTTTTTGTATATTTAATTTAATAAATTTTACCTATATAACAAAATGACTCCATTAATAAAGCAGTGCCCTAGTTGATCGCTACGTAAGAATAGACCCACATAAACCAGCCCGTGGATGTCATATAAGAGGCGACTAAAGGAGCCTGACACAGGAAGGGCAGTAGCTTTCTTGTGGCTATTTTTAACACTTCCACTGCGATCACCAAGTCGTCTGCCAAGCGTAGTGCTCGCCAAAATAATGGAACGGATCAGTCTATTCATTGTTATGAAAACTTGTCTTAAATAGAATCTGACTAAAACCTAACCATGTTCGGAACATTGGTGTTGTGAACCGAACATGGTTTGGTTTTGGTCGGATTCATAGTACATGATACATTTACTTACATTTTCCTTTCATTTCACCAGAATCTGACCTTAACAGAATCTGGCTTTAAACGAACAAGGGAAAACTAGTCACATCACAAATGAATTGGCAAGGGCAGGGCAAGCTTCCTATTGAAAACCTTGTGCGTTGTCAGCGAACGGTGTAAGTTATTCTTTTCTCGAGTTGGACCTTGAGTGAAACTTTGGCATGAGAAGAATACCTATCACTTCATTATATTTGACCAGAGAAAGGTCTTAAAGGTATTAATAATGTCAGTGTTTGGGAAAAATATTTCAAAATTAACCTATATGCAACAACGAAAAAATCATCAAAATCTATTAAGAAATGACGATTTTTTTTTTAAGGTATTAAGTTTATTAAGCTTGACGGGATCAATTCTAATTTGTCGGGAATACATTTTTATGGAACTATCACGTGATCATTCTCACACAAATACAACATTCTACATAATAATAAATCATCATCATCATCATCATCATCATCAGCCTATAGCAGTCCACTGCTGGACATAGGCCTCCCCCAATGAGCGCCATTGCGCCCTGTCTACAGCTTGCCGCATCCAGCATCTACCTGCAGTCTTTCGCAGGTCGTCATCCCACCTGGTCGGAGGGCGTCCTACACTACGTTTACCGAGTCGTGGTCTCCACTCAAGAACACGTTTGCCCCATCGGCCGTCGGTTCTTCGCGAGATATGGCCGGCCCACTGCCACTTCAGCTTGCTAATTCTTTGAGCTATGTCGATAACCTTGGTTCTCTGTCGGATGTATTCGTTACGAATCCTATCCTTCAGAGAAACACCGAGCATAGCTCTTTCCATAGCTCGCTGAGCGACTTTGAACTGGTGGACCAGCCCTATCGTGAGTGTCCACGTCTCAGCTCAAATAATAAATAATACTAGACAATTCGCACAGCGTTATCTATAGTCCCAAGCTAAGCAGACCTTGAGTTATGGACGCTAGAACTGATTAACACTTTGACTGCGATTTCTTTCGACGACTGCGATCTTTTTTTTAACCTAAAAAATTCGTGCTGCCGCTCTACACAGCGGTTGTGTTGCGCCGCACATGCGTTTTGTTCGAAAAATATTACGACTCTGCTGAGTCACAAAGATCTGTATTTTCTCAGCCACTGCGCTAGTGTGGATTTACGCATATTAGTCACTTGTAGAAAACACATACCGTGTGATTTCAGCACTCAAAGTGTTAATAATATATATAATGCAATACACATAGGCAGATTTTTTACTTGCTTGGGGCTAGATGATGCTGTGTGGATTGTCCAGCATTATTTATTATAATATTTATTTTTAGTTATTCTATAACTGGAAGTACATCGATGCAAATTTTAGCCCTATCCGTTCAGTAGTTATACGAGTAACATGAAATGGTACAATTCAAATCTTTGGATTATGCTCGGAGTTTCTCTGAAGGATACGAAACGAATCCATCCGACAGAGAACCAAGGTTATCGACATAGCTCAAAGAATTAGCAAGCTGAAGTGGCAGTGGGCCGGCCATATCTCGCGAAGAACCGACGGCCGATGGGGCAAACGTGTTCTTGAGTGGAGACCACGACTCGGTAAACGTAGTGTAGGACGCCCTTCGACCAGGTGGGATGACGACCTGCGAAAGACTGCAGGTAGATGCTGGATGCGGCAAGCTGAAGACAGGGCGCTATGGCGCTCATTGACCTATGTCCAGCAATGGACTGATATAGGCTGATGGTGATGATGATGAAATCTTTGGAAGGATAACAAAGATTAGCAAAGACTTGCTTTCGTTTTCTTTTACCTTTCGTATTAAATGTATTCCTTTACATTAAAATGATAACTACGTCACTTCTGCATAAAGGAGAAGGCTTCAAATTAGCTACATTAAGCTTTAACGCGTTTCTTTGCAGTATCTCTTCATAACTCCATTCTAAGCTACGATTTTGAGATCAATAGAAAAGTATTATCATCGTTGTCTCAGCCGATATACCTGCACTGCTGGACATACGCATAAATCTCCCAAAAAATAACCACAAAGACAAAATATAATGAAAAAAATACTTTCATAAGTCTAAAATTCGTTATTTTTGATAATACAATTAGATGTACCCTTAGGTTTGCTTAGAAGCCGAGATATTGAAACCTCCTTACACCCAAATATTAGATCTTATTGTAATAATGATGATGATGATATAATAATATAGAATAGATATTTTAAAAGAATTTTAGATTTTAGATTTTTTTTTGATTGCTCTGTTCATTTACTCAATACTCAACATATTTATTGTTGTCATCACATTGGCTTAATTAGTAGGTTCTTATGTATAGATTAGTATCACAATGTGAACCCTATTGGGCGCGAACAACAAGTGGAAGGCAGACCGAGGTTATTTTTAGTAAAATATAAATATGTAGGTACTAGGAAATTTAGCTAAATTTGTGTTACTTAATAGAGGAAATTATTTTGGTTTTTGTGGTTCTTAAACTTCGTAGTATTAAGTTTTATGTACTGTTTATTTCCCAAATAAAATAAAATAAAATGTTATCTGACAAAAATGTTTATATAACCTTATTGGGTTGCTTTCTCCTGTATTGAAACCTGCTTGCAAATAGGTACGTAACAAAGGAGTATAAATACTACGCTCCAAACATTGTAGAGTCTGCATACCCTCTATGAGGTAATAGAAACTTAAACGGATGGTATTTACTTAGGATAGGACTACAATTGGTTTGTTTGTAGATAATGTTTGGTGTCGGGGAGTGGCGACGCAATAAGCGATTGTTTTGATGAAACTACTTTAGGTTCGTTCTATTATGTTCACTAGATTATTATAGCTTATAAAAACTAGCTGCGCCCCGTGATTTCACCCGCGTGGAACTCTATGTGACAAATTACGTTATAAACCTTCCTCTTGATTCACTTTATCTATTGCTGAAAACTGCATTAAAATCCGGTGAGTAGTGTTTAAGGGAGAAGAGCGAACAGACAGCGAAGCGACTTCATTTTATATTTATTATGTAAAGAAATAACTCAATGATGTAGAGTCATATACCCGTGCTAATACAATAATCATGAAATAACTTTGCAATGGAAAAGTTTCCAGCCTCAAAAGGATTGGAATCAGTCAGTCAAGGTAGGTACAGTTAACAACAAAAATCGTTAAACAGCATAGAAATTGTAAATAGTTTTCGAATGCGTGCTTACTGTGCGTTACCTATTTACCTTTCTTGTGAGTTTTATGAAGAACAACCAAGCCTAGGTTTTGCACGCGTAGAAGATTAATTTCTCGGATCTATTTATGAGCAACATTTCTGCATTTGTTTTTTTTTTTAAAGTTACATATTGTAACGTAACAGGTTACATATCTCATCATCATCACCATCATCATCAGCCTATATCAGTCCACTGCTGGACATAGGCCTCCCCGAATGAGCGCCATAACGCCCAGTCTTTCGCAGGTCGTCATCCCACCTGGTCGGAGGGCGTCCTACACTACGTTTACCAAGTCGTGGTCTCCACTTAAGAACACGTTTGCCCCATCGGCCGTCGGTTCTTCGCGAGATATGGCCGGTCCAATGCCACTTCAGCTTGCTAATTCTTTGAGCTATGTCGATAACCTTGGTTCTCTGTCGGATGTATTCGTTACGAATCCTATCCTTCAGAGAAACTCCGAGCATAGCTCTTTCCATAGCTCGCTGAGCTACTTTGAACTGGTGGACCAGCCCTATCGTGAGTGTCCACGTCTCAGCTCCGTAGGTCATAACGGGTAGGACGCACTTGTTGAAAACTTTCGTTTTCAAGCATTGCGGTATGGATGACGTGAAGACTTGACGTAGTTACTTACCTACCTACTTTAATTTCTAACTTCAACTCAATTCCTTCAGATCGACGAAACTCGTGGCTAGTCTAGTTAGTCATTCGTCAGCGCACTAACTAGACGCAAGTAAACTCGCCAACACGCTTGATCACTTCACTACGGATGGAGATTGTTTATGGTCTTGCAAGGCTGACGTTGAAAAGAAATATATTCGATGATTATTGATTATGATTACGTAACATTTGTATATTATAGAAAAAATTGGTAGATTACAGATTTAAAGTTCATGAATTTTGTGTTTATATAATTTGTATAGAATTGTACTGGGCCGTTCAGCTAAGGTGTCATTTTGATATTAATCCCATTTGCTACTAGGTCATGTAGCCAATAGACCGTAATGCTATGCCGTTTGGCTTTTAGTTAGGACGTTCTGTTTAAATGTCCTTTCGATACGAAACGTTCTGTAAATAGATAGATAATTCTTTATTGCACACTAAGTATAAAATGACAATGTAAAATAAAAACTTAAAAAAACTAGATACAATTGGCGGTCTTATCGCTCAACAGGATCTCTACCAGACAACCATGGATGGATAGGATCGTGGACAGTACCAGGGGATCTGTGTGCTTGCAGGTGCATAATGCTGCTACAGAAAACTGAGATAAATAATGTGTCAATATCTGTTCTATTCTATAATAATGGTCCCTATTTTGTTCCCACATCGTCCGTCTGTGTGTTTTTATCTACTTTCTTTATAAATACATTTATTTTATGTATACTTACGTATTACTATAATGTGTCGTGTTATATATGGTTGCAAATAAAAAAAAAACCTTATTTTTACTATTCCGTTATAAGTACGTATTGTTTTCATGTGACGCTACTAGTTTACGTGGAGTAAACTTGCCAGTATCTAGTCAGCAAGATTTTCCAACGGCTTCAACAATTATTATCTTCATATTTTCTTATATCATGATCATCAGCCTATATCATTCCACTACTGGACATAGGCCTCCCCCAATTATTTTATATACAATATATGTATATCCAATTTAACCTTCGTCTTTAATTACCCCTAGTGAAATTCGTATGAAAATTCGTTCGTTTGTTTTTAAGTTTATCGAGTTCAGACAGACAGATTTTGATTTTTAGTTATGAAGTAGCTCTTTCAAATACGATTATGGAAAACATTTATCGTTGACTGTACCTACTTTGAACTGAAACGGATAACTCCCAAAATGTCATGTCGAGTTTTCTGTAAAGTTTTGTCATTTGAAACTTTGGATAACAACATTAGATAGGTACTTGTTTGGATGTATAGCTTATACAATACAATACAAATACGCTTTTTTGCACATCAAGACAAAATCCAAAATAAACAAACAAACAAACATGCACAATGAGCGGCATTATCGCTAAGAGCGATTTCTTCCAAGCAATCATCAGATGGACACGTAGCTATTATATATTTATAGACGGTGGTATATTATATACTAATGAATATACTAAGTATATAGAATATACATAAAAAACTCTAAATAAATACTAAGTATGTATAGACACTATTATACAAAGATACTAATAGGACAATCACGATACAGGGTATTTGGTTACCATGACGACTCAAGATTAAAATTTTTAGATCCTATTTACTCGATAGCAAAAAAAAAGCTCTTTGGTAAACCACAAAGCAAGGTAAAACAGTGCAAAAACGTTGATGATATTGTTGAATTCAATCACTTACAACGGGATATTTACCATTGTTTGTGTTGTTTTGAACCAAATTTATCAACATATCTGATAGAATTTGCAAGCTGTGGGTAGTGGCAGTGGGCCGGCCATATCTCGCAAAGAACCGACAACCGCTGGGGTAAAAGCTGCGATTCGACAAATGTAGTACCTATACTATACTACACCTGGTTGGAGGGCATCCTATACTAAGTATAGGATGCCCTCCAACAAGGTGGGATGACGATTTACAAAAGACTACAGGCATATGCTAGATGCGGCAAGCTGATTCAGGTGCTATTGGTGCTCATTACGGAGGCCTATGTCCAGCTGTGGACTAATATGAGGTTATGATGATGACGGTGATGAGCTGTTTTTAAATCTGCTGTTGATAGACACAGTTCACGAAATAATTTGATTTAAATAATTTTGATTTTAGTGTTATTGACCCTGATATTTATTTTTGCCATCTACGGCTATTATATCCATTACGATAGATAGGTCTACTTAAGCGTTTTTTGACCCTGACAATTTGGTCACGTGGACTGTCCAAACCGAAGATATAAGTAGGCTTTATGGTCCAAACCATACGAACTAAACCCTTTCGAATGTTTTATCTTAGAATTGGGTTAAAAAGAAATCGACTAGTTTTTTTCGAGGACATCTATTTTTAATTCAAATCCGTGTTTCGCTTACTCGAGGGTCCATTGAAGCGGGTCCCATTTGGGACATTTTAGAGGAATTTTGTGCTTTAAAATTCTTTAAGTCTTTTTATAGCAAGCGAATAACGATGTTTTACGGTGCTCGCTTTTAAAAATGGTTGACGATTCCGAATTCAACCTTTTTGGCCCTTTTTGGTAGATCTGTTTAGTCGAGCTACTTCTAGATTGGTTTAAATAGTCTGTAGACATAGCTTCTAGATGGTTGTCATTTATCTCTTGGTTAACCTATTTGGTACAGTGAACTCACACACACCTGTTTAAAATTTCTTGTTAGTAAATAACCGCTAAATAAGGCTAACTATATACATATAAGTGATTTTGGGGCTAATTACCATGATTGTTTAAAAAACTTTCAAGAACAACGGTTAGAAACCATTTGTCAGAAACAATGGTGGTTTCTGTCTTCCTTGTTTCGAAGTTTATTCAAGGTAGGTTCGTGTCATATCATTAAAAACACATTAAGTCAACTTCTGGTACTTTGAAATATGAAATAAACATTTTAGCAAATTCATCTTCTAACTAAGTTATACGAGTAGATATGAATATCAACAGGCCATTAGTTTTGTCTGTATTTTCAGATCTAGGTAATTGGTAGGTAGGTAGTGTTTTTTATCATCAAAGTTTTTACAAAGGAAGTTTTTGAAATGCGTGTTTACCGGTTTTTAAGGGAAAAATATTATATTTTTTCATGGAAAAATATACTAGAATTATCTTCGTACGTAACGAAGCTGCCGGCTCGATACATATAGAAAATATTGTTATTTTAAACCCGATATCGATCTTTTGCATCATTAGATTCTATCTCCATTTTAAAAAGAAACAGATTGCATGAAATATTGCCTTCTTTCATTCGGAACCTGAGGTTTTATATAATAAATAAATCTTCTTATATAGGTCACAATAAATAGGAGCGTCATACGTAGACACAATTTCTTATGAGTGCTCGTGTCAAAAATAAAATAAACACGAGGACAGAGTAGTCACCAAAATTGCATTATTATCTTAGTTTATTATGGCGTTTATAAAAAAAAAAAAAAAAATAAAGAAAAAAAAAAGCCATTTATTCCATAACCTTAATAGTAACAGTAAAAATGCAAAATGATTAACATGTAAAAAATATTATTAGCTTTTATACATTATATTCTTTATTTAAGTCAAATCATATTAAATTAAAATTAAAAATATATTCAGTTAGATTTTCTTATGATCATTTCAAATAATTTATAATATAATAATTGCATGCATTAAGATTAATTAAAATTATGCTGGTTAGGACCCCTTTCGGGTGCAGGCCTCCTCCAGCTCATTTTTATTATGATCGTAGTTTTCTTGATCTCGTTGTGCGTCATATTATTTCTTGTATTTAATATTTCATTTTTGTATTTTTTCTTCGATAATTAGGCAGTGATCCTACTTTACTAATATCTGTATCTCTGGTTATTTCTGAGCTGGAGGGTTTTGGTCTAGCTCTCCCGCGGTGACCAGCCGTATTGGGATGCTTATTTCTGGTTGTTTTTTTTTTTTTTAAATATTATCTTATGTTTTGAGAGAGGCAGCACTTCTTGCTAATTTT
Organism: Eupithecia abbreviata; assembly: GCA_943735965.1. Taxonomy (NCBI): domain Eukaryota; kingdom Metazoa; phylum Arthropoda; class Insecta; order Lepidoptera; family Geometridae; genus Eupithecia; species Eupithecia abbreviata. The sequence goes on from OX030990.1 coordinate 10,482,741, forward strand.
GTTTTAGGTATTTTCTGTTGATTGTGTCGTAAGATATTGCGTTATGTTTCTATTTTCATTATACATTTTGTGTTTTTTTGCGGTTCTGCTACTAATGTCCTTGTTGCTCGTCTTTGGTCCATTTTCACTATGTATTGTCCTCTCGGAATTGCGGAAATTGCTTTCCTTTTTAGATTTTTTTACAAGTGGTGAGGAAGGTACTCGAACAACCAGCTTATTGTATTTTATAAACGCTTGGTTTCCTTTTTTTAATTCGTTTTTCAGTTGCTCTTGTAATTGTTTTCGTTCTTGCAGGACTTTAGGTGCGAAATCTTCTTTTATGTAGTAGCCAGTTTGGTCGAGTTTATGCTTACTTTTAACCCTAGAAAGATAATCATATTTGATACTACGGTAAAGATAATCATGCGTAATTTTCACGCATGCATTTTAAGTACCTGTTATTTCGAATTTAGCTAATAGAATTGAGCATAAGGTTCGTAAATGGGTTAATTAGGCTCAGATGAAATAATAAACACCAAAAAATATCGTTTATTTATGTTTATTTTCTAAAAGACGGACGCTTAATCTAAACTACTACATAAACTATGAAAAAGAGATAACAATTTTTATTTTCAGTGAATTTTTTTTTGGCACATAGAAATCAGTCATTTTAAATTAAAATTAAAATCAATTAAGACCATTTTTTCTATTTAAGGTCATATTAGTAGAATAAATCAATTATATACAGCTTTGGCACACATCCACATTATGCTCTCTGCAAATAATCTTTTTGCATCTTTTGCAGGAAGCATTAGCTTTACGCCTTATTTTTGAAGGGCAATACGTACAATATATACGTTTCTTTGGTTCTGGAGGCTCTGTGTTGTCTTCTGTTGAACTGGAAGACACTTTTGGCAATGTATCAGCGATATTATCCCGCAAATATCTTTTCAACGTAGGGACCTCTAAGCGTTTGGTCTTGAATGACGATGTGAGAGCCGTACTTAGGCTTTTCATGAAATGTTTGCGGCTTAGAGGCTTCTCGCCCTTGGTCACAACATTGTGGTGGTATATTATATAGGCATTTATACAGGCCACGTTTATCATGCCGTAAAATAACGCCATAGGCCACCTGTTCGTCTTTCTGCTGCTAGACATCAAGGAACACATTTGGTCCAACGTATCTACTCCGCCTTTTGTCTGATTATAATACATAATCATCTCCGGTTTTCCTGAAGTCTCATTTATGATCGCATCTTCATCGCAGGATGATAAAAGGTAAACCATTTTAGCCGGTTTCGGTTTATACGAGACTAGTGTGAGGGGTCCGTCAAAACAAAACATCGATGTTCCTGTACGCCTGGACCGAGTATTCTTCAATTCTTCTGGTATCTCGCGTTTGTTTGAACGTACAGTTCCCACAAGGGTCAATTTATATGGTTCTTGGAGTAAATTCTTTGCCAAGGGGATTGAGGTAAACCAATTGTCACAAGTAATGTTGCGACAAGTACCATGTATAGGCTTCGATAGCTCCTTTACATAATACTCTCCGAGTGGAACGCCATTGGTTTCAGTTCCTCTTCCTAAGTAAGGCATTGCATTTACCATGTACTTAGTACCACTGTCACACATCATTAGTATTTTTATACCGTACTTGCTTGGTTTATTGGGTATATACATCCTAAACGGACATCGCCCTCGAAAACCGAGTAGCTGTTCGTCGATTGTCACGTGAGCTCCGGGGGTATAATTATTTATACATTGGTTGATAAAAATATCCCAAATTTTTCGGATCGGAGTGAAAACATCATTTTGACGCAGTGTTGGTCGTATACTTTTGTCGTCCATTCTGAGACATCTGATCAAAAAATCAAAACGATCACGGCTCATCACAGAAACGTAAATCATTGTCGAAGATCGATCAAACAGTTCATCTGTGGACATATGGTTATCTTTCCTCACTGCTGTCATTATCAAGACGCCAATCAAAGCACGTATTTCCTCTTCATTCGTTTCACGAAAGGTGGCAGAACTAGCTAAGGATTCTTGTCGCTTCAAAGATATCTCGGCGTTAGTCCATTTTACGACTTCTACGATAATTTCATCCGTAAAAAATAAATTGAAGCATATGTCAGGCTCATATATGTTACGGCACACTCGTTTTGGGCCCCTCTGAGTTCGAACAATATTCTGTGCTGACATAGGTCCACGCCTGATGGATTTCGCTGTTGACCAGCAATGCTTATTCTTACCTCTAATAGATCTCTGAAGCAATGTTACTATTCGAGAACTCGACGATGACGATGCGGGTTGTTCTAGGTTTTCTTCACCTGCAGGTTGGTTTTCGTTTAGTGACGGCTCTTCCGCTTGTTCTTCATCTACGTACGCCTCTTCTGTGTCGCTCTGTATATCATAATCGCTGTCGTGATTCTCTTGTTCGCTCGCAGGATCGCTCGAAACCTCTTCATCACTCTGAAGAAGAGCAGACCAAATATCCCCCTCATCCAGGTTCGGTCTAGTCATAGTTGCACCAGGACATCTAAAATATAAAACAAAAACATAAAACACCTACTGTGTTAAGTACAAAAGCAACAACTTAAGTGCAAAAACACAACATCTAAAACAGAAAACACACAAATGCATAAACCGTTCCCATCCCTTATCATGTTCTAAAAGTCACGTAAAAGATAATCATGCGTAATTTTGACTCACTAGGCACCAAAAATTCAAAAATGGTGATACTTACCTAAATAATGCGTTTGCCACTCGAAAGGTCCTGCCGACGAATTAAATGTCCGTGACGCACGCCCTTGAAATCCCGCTATTTAGAAAGAGAGAGCAATATTTCGAGCGCGGATGCGTGAATTTTACGCAGATTATCTTTCTAGGGTTAAGGATAAGAATTTTCTTGCCATACGTTGAAAGACCCACGTTTATGGGTCTAGGTTTCTCTCCTTTTTTCCCGATGCGTCGTACATGTTGAATTTCGTTTATGTTGCTGTGTACTTGTAGATCATTGTTCAGAATATTTAGCATTACTTTTTCTAATTCTATATAGGTTTTTTCCTCCTCCGGTACACCAAAAAATACCAAGTTCCGGCTCCTCACTTCGCTCTCGAGATAGTCTAGGCGTTGTTCTTGTTTCTGTTGATTTATTTTTAATTCGTCAAGTTGTGGTTGAAGCTTGCTTATTTTTCCGTCCAACATATCAATTTTTGATGAGAGTTTCGAGTCGATATCCTGAATCTGCTGTGCAATGGCAGCAATAGCTTTCATAAGCTCATCCATTTGGTTACTTTGGAAAAAATAAATAGTGCAAAAAGACGACTGGTTGAGAGATTCGAAGCAGCGGACCCTTTGTAATCACGACCTTTTTTCTGCGCGTTAAGCCACTGCACCACCGGAACTGTTGCTCTTACAGTCGAAATAGTCAATCGCTTGCGGTATTCTATCTAACGGTCGCGATAAAAGTTTCTCCGACAACCGTCAAATATGAAAAAAAGACGACGCACAAATAAACACTGTTTATCAAGCTTTTTTGTTGTATTTCACACTTTTCGATGTTTATTTGTTACTTCGGACTTCAATTCTTTTAATATTAGTGACTGGTTTTGGTATTTTATTGTTTAAATCGCATTCATAACACTGGATTGTTCTTGTTGACAGATCGATTTTTGTTGTTTTCAAATCACTATTTTATAGTTTTATTTCACAGTATTTCGTCGAGATAACGGTTTGACAGGTTCCTGGTACGTTTTTACACACTTTATAATGTTATTTTCACTCATTAGACGCGTATTTCAATTTTTATATTTATTTTGTTCGTGGAGCTGTTGTTGATCGTGCGAGCGCAGCGCCCTCTCTCCAATCTCTCATATGGCGTTTATATGAAGTTATTATTACATATATGGAGGCCGGAAATCTGGAAGTCCGCAAACAAAGTGCCACTGAGGCCCTAAGGACGCTTTACTGCTAGTACAGTTTGTAGCTGCCATATTTAAGATTTTGGGCCCAACACAATAACTTTTATTTAGACTTGAGTACTAGTCCTTTGAGACATAGCAAGCGAACGAGTGCGAGCTGAAAACACTCTAATATAAATGCGAATATTTGGATGGACCATGGCTGGAAGTTTTGACATACCTCTAAGAATAAGCAAGTTGAAGTGACAGTGGGCCGGCCATATCTCGCGAAGAACCGGCAACCGGTGGGATAAACGTGTTTTTGAGTGGAGGCCGCGACTCGGCAAACGTAGTGTAGGACACCCTCCGGCCAGGTGGGATGACGACCTGCGAAGGACTGTAGGCAGATGCTGGATGCGGCAAGCTGAAGACAGGGCGCTATGGCGCTCATTGGGGGAGGCATATATCCAAACGTGGGACTCCCATGGAAGTTCCCATGGGAGTCCCACATTTTACGGTGCAATCATAAATTTTTCGAGGGTCAAACTTTTAAGGACCCACCTTAAAACCCACCTTTACAACAACGAAAGAATCATCTAAATATATTAAGAACAGGCAATAAAATCACATAATTTGGCAAAATGATATTTTACCTACTAAGCGTTACAGGATAAATAGTAATCCCTCGGTAAAACATTCCTCAGGGATCATTTTCTGTACAATAGAGAAAGAATTTGTAAAATCGGCCCGTAAGCATTACTCGGCATTCATGTACACGTTCGGTTCTGTATGGATTTTTGGTACCAAACGCCTAATGAGCTTTCGCTCCAAAATATGTTTTAAGATAACTAAATAAATAATGCTGGACTATCCTCATCATCATCATCATCAGCCTTTAGCAGTCCACTGCTGGACATAGGCCTCCCCCAATGAGCGCCATAGCGCCCTGTCTTCAGCTTACCGCATCCAGCATCTACCTGCAGTCTTTCGCAGGTCGTAATTCCACCTGGTCGGATGGCGTCATACACTACGTTTACCGAGTCACGGTCTCCGCTCAAGAACGCGTTTACCCCAACGGTTGTCGGTTCTTCGCGAGATATGGCCGGTCCACTGCCACTTCAGCTTGCTAATTCTTAGAGCTATTTCAAAACTTATGTGACATTTATTGAAATGAAATGATGAAATTTATTTTAATTTTACATTTTAATTTTGTTGCTTGCTGTATTGCCATCTTGCGCACCCCGGTCTCCACGGAAGACCAGCGCTATGGTACGATCTGCTGTACCATGCACATGCTGAGTGGAGACCGATTTTGTCAGTTTCTGTCTTCTGTTAATCTAAGTTTAATTTAAAAGAGTCTCTGTCCTGACGAAATAAAAATCTTTTTAGTTTTCTTTACTTTTACTAAATTGTATTTAATGATGCTGTGTCGAATAACCGTGACACAGAGATTGCTCGTGCCGTAGACTACCTTACCTTGCTTTACCTTGAGTGTAAAGCACTTCAGACTTTCTTCGTAGCTTCAAACACACAATTTCTATCCGAGGAAAGGTCCCTGAAGATGAAAATGTTGTCCCACCCTGTATAGTTATTCTCTGACAAAGATTTCCGTTCTATATTGCACTGTTTATCGAAGAAAATCTAGTAACAGAGGGATATTTGCACAGTCGTCGCATGAAAATAGAAGATGTTCTGGATAAATGCCAGGTAGAAATGTGTTTGTTTTCATTCAGCTCACGTATTGAATCTGTTTCTATGGTATCATCACATCACCTTAAAGTGCAACGCCTCTAATCTATGCACATAGTCAATGCACATCGCACATTTACTATATAACTTTACAGGACAGATGGCTAACATGATAATGTAATCGAATAAATAAAAATAAAAAAGCCTTTTATTCCTTAACCTTAAATAACATTGATCAATCATGCTTATGAAAAATTTGTTAAATCTAATATAAGTAGGTATGTCAAATATTATAGAAAATGTCAGTATGTACATTTCATGATTAATGTTTATTTCTTTATTTAATAATGTATTTGAAAAGTTGTTTATTTCGATTGAATTTAATGCATATATTTAATAAGTAGTTAGGACCCCTCTCGGGTAAAGGCCTCCTCCAGTTCTGTCCAGTGTTTGCGGTCTTCTGCGACGCTTGTCCAATTTAGTAATGTAATCGAATACTTGAAAGTTATTAGAGTTGCGAAATTGTATAGGTACATATTACAACTTTTAAAACTTTCACGAATAGGTTAACATTATTAAAGATATTATCGAGTACCTATTTATCGCTTTTTGGTTTATTTTACCTTACGAAACGAACTTATTAGGGGGAATTAAACAAAAAGTGCGTGATAAAATTTATAGCCTTCCTTTTTATACAATTTTTTTCACCACGTTTGGAGCCAAACGTTTTTTTTTTAAAAAACGGAATTTTTTTGTATCGTACAATTGATATAAAAAAAAATATGAATTGTACCTATGAGCTGAAGTTGCAGGGGGCCGGCCACATATCGCGAAGAACCTACAACTGCTGGGGTAAACGTGTTGTTGATTGGAGATCACAATTCGGCAAACGACGCTCGCCGGCCAGGTGCGAAAGACTGCAGGCAGATGCTGGATGCGGCAAGCTGAACACAGGGCTCTATAGCGCTCATTAGGAGAGGCCTATGTCCAACAGTGGACTGTTATAGGTTGATGATGATGTACCTATTAATTCTTTCCTTTGGCAGCTGAGCTTCTATCGACTGTTAGCAAAGTACGTCTTTGTAATTTACTCATTTCCATTCATCCCTTGCTTCTCTTTACACACGCCCTTTGCCTGGTATTTATATTATAGACCGAGAAAAAGCTTTAGGAACATTTACATTTTCTTTGAGTTCAGCTTGAGATTAAATAAGTATATAATGTATGGTATATATGTATGTATACATGAAATGAATTGGTACCCAATAAACAAGAAACGAAAAAAAGGAAGACCTGTAAAAAGATGGGACGATGACACCGTAAAAATAGCAGGGAGTAAAGTAGCGGAAGAGATCGAGGAAGATGGAAGGAGCTGGAGGAGGCTTTCACCGCTGGAAGCGGTACTCACATTATGTATAGATAGAGATAATATGTAGTTTAGTATTTAAGTTAAGTGTGAGAAATAAAAGCTGTTTTATTTATTTATATATGTATACAGTATATAATTTATGGTAGTTATTGGTATGAAATTAGCGAAACTTAGAAGTGACTAGTGGTGCTAGGCCTGGCTTATCCATCTAAGAATCATAGCATCTATCTTAATTTGTATATAAAGTAAGTCCCTTTTTGGCCGTAAGTTTTTATATTTAACATGTTTGTATTATTTAAGGGCTGAAGATTTTGTATCATAAATAAAATAATTAATTAATTAACTAAGAATAAACTGTTGTTATAAGATTTAACTGCTTCTAAAAGTGGCCAAAAATATAAGGGAAGAAAATTTATTACACTTATTTTTTGATAATAATAAATAGTTTTAAATTAGTCAGATAAAAGAGAGTCTATTTTTACTGTTTTGTCGCTAATTTGTTTATTATAATATGCGAGTGTTTGTTTAGGTTGGAGCCAAAAGTCGAAAATAGCGAGTCACTTAACGAACATACTCAAATAGATTAGCAGAGTTGGGATAATTAAGATTTTAAATCTCTTTGTGAAATTCAGAAAGAGCAACATCGAAATCTATAAAATTACCTAATTTTATAACTCCCCCTTTCCAATTAACTTCAACTTTCTTCTTTACTTGTTTTATTTTTAATCTTTTGATCTTTTATGAAAAATAAATTCAAAAATGACAGCCTTGATTTATTGTCTTCATCATTAGCTATCAAATCTCCGACACCGGCGACCAGACACCCTGTATTAAGAAAGAAAGAAGAAATAAATACATTTATTTGACACCACACATAACACATAACACGACACATTACATAATAAGAAAGAATAAAAACAAGAAAAAAATATAAGGAAATAGATAAAACATACAGATATAGGTATAAATACGTGTTACATATAAGGGGCCAAAAAGGTCCCTGTCTCAGCATTATGCCGCTACAAGCCGGAGTTAGTAGCGGCGCTGATTTTCAGACAGGTCCTGGTGGGGTGGCACAAAGCTTTAAAACATACAGATACATAAAAGAAGACAAGAGTAGGTAACATAAAACATAAAAAAGCCACATAGAAAAGAAAAAACGAGAAGAGGCAACATTAAATAACGAAAAATCTAGGCCTTAAATTTAAATAGCACAAAAACAAAACAAAAAGTACATTAAACAGTCTATGGTAGACCCATATTGCCAAGTCAGGTAGTCTATCTATAGAGAAATAGAGAAATAAATCTATATTCCGACACATTGTCTATGGTCTAATGGTCCGTCCGATGTACTGATTGTAAAACATGATCCAAATCAACAAACAACAAAATTAAAGTTACAAATTGTGGTTCCTATCAAGATTATGAAGTATTAAAGCTAAGCACCGCAACCTGTTCAAGAATACCACAAGCTAGCTGATAAACCTTCATTTATGAACTGACTTTGTCTAAGATGCCCGTATGCTAACAATTTGTAACTTTCCCTGCCTAACATAGAGGAAGTTTGTTTCGATAAGGTTTCAGAGTTTACTTAAGATGATACAGTTTCATTGGCCTCAACGAGCTTAAATTCCTTCTTCGATGAAATCTTTGAAACTTTAATCTAAACATGGAAGGTTGATCAAAACATAGTTTTTCCGTATAAACTAGCTTTTCCGCCTCAACTTTCTAAAATAAACTAAAATAGTTAGTAGTAAGTTATACCACAATCAGGGGCTACGATAGTGGGTCTGCCAAGTCGAGTAAGCGGCCGCCACCAAGAACCTTTTTCTCGAACCTTCTCGAGGCACTTTCCAGCTATATTCTTTATTACAAATTAAACCTAGCGGCTGAAAATTATTAAACTGACACCTAAAATTACTAGTTTAATAAATTCGACCCTCAATCAAAGTATCACAAGTATTTCGTCAACACTCAGTCCAGCCTAGACTTGACGCGATCAACGATGCAACACAATCATTTTGCGGGAACCCCTTACTACTAAGTACTAGCTCGCGCACGCTGAAGTAAGGAACCGACTTTTAAGCGAATGATCGCGTGAAAGCCGCCTGACGCCTGTACGCATCCCGCGAGCATACCAGATATGCAATGGCTCCGTATCTTATGCAGCAGCATTTGGGCGACAAGACGATAGCTACATTTTGACATTTTGTTGACGTAGTTTGATTATTTCTTTATATTTCAATTTACTGATGAGGTAATTAATTATTTATATAATATATTTCGTATATTTGTACCGATCATTTAATTAATCAAGCTATTACTATACTATACTATAGCAATGACAATATTTTGAAATTTAAAATGTGCCTAAAAAACTATAGTTTTTCAGATATATATAGTAATGTTGACTCAAACCTTGCTTATGACACATTTCTTAAAAACTTTAGGCTTTTTTACGATTTGTGCTTCCCCTACATAAAAGCGACAATCAGGGATGAAAATAAACCCAAATGGATCTCAAAAGGGATTAAAACTTGCAGTAAAAATAAAAGACAATTGCTATGGGCATCAAGGCTAAAACCCACGGAACTAAATAAAACTAAATTTCATAACTATTCAAAAAAACTCAAAAAAATAATTAAACTTACTCAACAAGCACAAAATAATTATAAAATAAAAAAATCAGTAAATAAATCTAAAACCGCTTGGCAGATAATTAACAAAACTCGACAAAATCTGCCAAAAGAAAATATTTCAAAGATTAAAGTAAATGATGAATATATTTTGCATCCGTGTCAAATAGCGAACTCTTTTAATGATTATTTTATTGATAAGATCGAACCAATTAGTGAATATGGTAAAAAAATCACCGATTCTATAATTCCTAGAAAAAACTCTATGTTTTTGGCACCATCTATACCTAACGATATATTCAAAATAATAAAATCATTAAAAAATACCAACAGTGTGGGTTACGACGAAATTTCAACTAAAATAATAAAATCAGTCAATTCATATATATGCACCCACTTATCTCACATCTTAAATCTATGTATATTGGAGGGTAAGTTTCCTGAACAACTAAAATTATCAATTGTTAAACCTCTTTTTAAGAAAGATAACCGAGAATTGATGTCAAATTATAGACCGATAGCACTTATCTCTATCATATCCAAAATATTCGAAAAATACTTACATGGCGAAATAAATTCATATCTTGAAAAAAATAATCTGTACTGTAAAGAGCAAAAAGGTTTTAGGAAGAATAAAAATATAAACATGGCTATTTTTGACTTTTTAAAGAACATTATGTTAAATGTTGATAAAAGAACGCCAGTCTGTGCTATCTACTGCGACATGACACAAGCATTTGACTATGTGGATCACAATATACTGAGTCAGAAACTAGAAGCTATCGGTATTAGAGGAAATGTACTGTCTCTAGTACAATGTTACCTCACAGATAGAAAACAGATTACCAAAATAAGTAAAATTAATTTTGAAACAAAATGGCAAGAAACCCATACATCCTCAGAACGTAATCTAGTCTACGGAGTACCACAGGGCAGTGTATTAAGCCCGCTGTTATTCTTAATCTACATTAATGACTTGCCTAGAGTGACATGCCAACCAATGACCCTATTTGCGGACGACAGTACCTTAACTGTAGCTTGTAGAGACCATGCTTCATATGAAAATGACATTAATAAATCTTTGACATCTGTTATTTCATGGCTTAGTAATAATAATTTAAAAATTAATCTCAAGAAAACGAACATAATGCATTTTAATCAAAGATCTAATAATTTATCAGAAATTGACATACATTTTAGTGATCATTCCATTGCCGAAGTAGAGACGGCTAAGTTTCTAGGGCTAATAATTGACAAAAGACTCAACTGGAAAAGTCACATCGAAAGTTTATGCAAAAGAATGAGTAGTGTAGCGTATGCTCTATATAAACTAAGCTCCACAATTAACACCGATGGTCTTCTAGCCGCATATTATGGATTAGCTGAATCTTTGCTCTGTTACGGGATTATTTTTTGGGGTAATAGCAACGACCACGACCGGGTTTTCAAAACGCAAAAACGTTGCCTGAGAGCAATGTTTAACTTAGTTTCTGTTGACACTTGTAAGCCCTACTTTGTTAAGTATAAAATTCTTACTCTACCAGCCCTGTATATTTTAAATGTAGCTATGTTTGTGAAAAATAACCTTCATTTATTTAAGAGTTTCTCCGACGGCGTGGTACGTAACCGACGTAACAATACCATTAATAGACTTTGTACGCACCCATCACAAACTGCCCTAATACGAAAAAGTGTGTTAGGTATGGCACCCAAAATATATAATCATGCCGTTAAATGTTTAGACAAAAATAATTCTGATAATTCAAATGTATTTAAAAATAGACTTAAGAATGTACTCATAGAGAAATGTTATTATAGCGTTAATGATTTTCTACTTGACAAATTTTGATTTTATATACCCACCAATTAGAATGTATAATTAATTTTAAGTTTATCTGATAATTTTTAATATAATTGAATAGATACCTTTTTAGAAAAGACATATCACATTAGTGACAAATCTGCAGTGTGCCCTCTCCTATTTGCACGCCAGTAGTGGCAAAACATGTAGCTCATATTATAATATTTTAACATAATTGCATGCTCACACCATGTTAATACTCATGTTTTAAGCAAATAAATGATTCTTATTCTTATTCTTATTCTTATTCTATTCGTTCAAGCGATAGTAGGTAGCTTAATGTAAGACAATCTAAAGTCTGCCTTCTAAGGGCTGCCTTCAATATTCATACACTGAAATGTCGCACTAACCCGCCGGGTTGTGACGCCGACTGACTTTGATTTTGAAAATGTATTAAAATCTATAAGTAAATACATAGATATTTACTTAATTTAGCATCGAATACTATTTTAAGAAATTAAATAATCTCCCAAATTTTTTATATTTCGGCGGGACTTGAACCCGAGCTTATCTAAGAGATTACCCGGAGTGCGAGGGCTTCAGGTTCAGGTTCAGGTGGGGGTACTCCTTTATCCGCATTTGGGCACCAGTTGGTGCGAGGGCTTACGCAACGCACTATAATAACAAAACCTCAGAAGTAATTTGCCGTGTTAACTGTACTATTAAACCTAATTCTAATTTAATATATGGTAGTTATTAGGTAATTAAAAGGTCAAAGGATTAAAAAAGGAACAAAAAGGACTGTGATTGATTTTATCTTATGTTTTTTATGGCTGCCTTACAAATTGGCTGTCGCCTAATCAAACAGTTTTATTTCGATCAAACCATAATTGCTTTACCCCAATTCCTTTCCCTGTCGGATAAATCCGCTTAATTGGAAATTTGTGTCGAGGATAAAAATACAGGGAACAAATAATCCAACGAATAGTAGACTTAGAAAAATAAACTTGTTATTTTGTTAATAGTAAAAAATAAAGATATAACGAAGAGAAAAATATAAAGAAGAGATGTTTATTAGGGGTTCATGATAATTATCATCAGCCTATGTTAGTCAACTGCTGAACATAGGCCTCCCCCAATGAGCGCCATAGCACTCAGTCTTCAGCTTGACGCATCCAGCATCTACCTGCAGTCTTTCGAAGTCGATGCGATCTTGCTTCTTTTGTTAAGCCGTGATTAAGCCAATATAATTCGTAAAACGGTTACAAACAGGCAGACATACCGAAACCAATAAGTACTTTTACATTAATATCTACATTAGGACTACAAAGAAACTTAAAGGTTGTGTCATAAATACGTATAAAAAATATTAACAAAACTGATACAAAAACGTAAGCAATTACAAAATTACGTGAACTGATTCCGAATAATAAATTTGTTTAATTATAATACCTTTGTTCAAAAAACTGGTCTGTGTTCTAAGGATATTTACCAGATGTTCTCGCTTTTATGTAAGATTCGAACAACATAAACCTAATTACCTGCTGAAAAATTAGGCTAAATATTGTGCGGAACAAATTGTTGCCCATCACTCATTGTTGATTGTTCGCAGACGACTCAATTTCAATGTGCCCTACCTACAGGGTTGGCATGATTAAAACAAGTTGTTTTAAAACACGTGTTTAAAACAGTGTTTAAAACAGTTTGAAATAAAACGATGTTTTTTATTAAGTGTTTCAAAACACAGTTTAAAACATGAAGAAAAAAACAGGGTTTAAAACTACCTTTAATTGCAAATGAATGTGTATAAATACCACACACAGGCTGTGGTATTTATACACTGCATAGGTAAACTCCCCGCCAGTAAAGTCCCGCAGGGAAAGTCCCTATGTTGGCCGTCGAAAGAAAGTAATTCACTGGATTAGTGGGCACGGTACCTATTCCCCGCTCTCTCTTTAGTTCTCTACCTACCTACAACACTACATACAAGGTGTATGTTAAGTGTTTTGTATTGATTAATAATAATAATAATTTTTAATAATTAGATTAGAGGTACTGAGATATGCAAGAAAAGTAAATATTTATCGTTGTGTTAATTTTTACTAATGTGAATTAGGAAATAGTTTAGAAATGGGTTATTTTATTATTCGCTATAATTGATTTGAAATTGATAAGTAAAAAAAACAAAAAAAACACTTGTTTTAAACATTTTGAACTGTTTGTTTTATAAAATATAAAAAAACTGTTTTTTTTCCAACCCTGCCTACCTATCTATAACAAACTAATATTATATGAAAGATAATCCTACTAATATTATAAACGCGAAAGTTTGTAAGTATGGATGGATGGATCATCATCATCATCATCATCATCATCATCAGCCTATATTAGTCCACTGCTGGACATAGGCCTCCCCCAATGAGCGACATAGCGCCCTGTCTTCAGCTTGCCGCATCCAGCATCTACCTGCAGTCTTTCGCAGGTCGTCATCCCACCTGGTCGGCTAAAGCTTGACAAATTACTTCAATCCCTTTGGATTGGAGTAATATGGTATCTATGAATAGAATAGAATAGAAATATGAGCTTTGATCATTGAATGAGATATTATATTAGATCTCAAAGCCACGTCGCAGGGACCACCTATAACCGGTTGAACCAATTCACTGGATAATTTTACAAATTAGAGACTAACAAACGTTTCAGAACATTTACTAATAAAAAACGTATTCAGAATAATGAAATTCCAATGTGGACTCTCATTCGTAACGGACTCGGCAAAAGCTAGGCATTCATTCAATACGAGATCAAACGACATGACTTATTGAATTTTTAAATCTCGCTTGATCCGATAACCAATCAAGCCTTCGGTCATCCTTTTTGGATCAAAATCACTCGATCAAGTGGGCTCAAAAACTTTAGGGTGGGATTGTGTGATGTAATATCATATATATAATATCAATATACTCAGTAAGAAGGGTATTATTGTTTATAGTATTTTATTATTTGTTGTCAGCATACTCATTAAATATTACCCCTGAGTGAAGTGAATAAATATATGCTACTAATATTATAAACGCGAAAGTTTGTGAGGATGTTTGTTGCTCTTTCACGCAATAAGCTTACATATCAGAACAACACATAGGCTATAATTCATAAAGATATATTGAATATAATAAAAAAAAAAATCTATCACCACGCGGGTGATACCGCGGGGCGCAGCTAGTCTTCTAAAGAGTAAAAAAAGTCGGGTTTGTTCTAACAACTTATAAATCAAGACCTGCTAGAATGATTTTCATGGTTTTTGGTTTGTTGTATTTGTCTGCGTCCCGAATAGCAGAATAAGTATTAAAAACATTGGAAAATTGAAGAAAAAAAAAAAAACATTTTCCCACACAATAATTATGTTCTTGGGTTTTGTAACTGTCAAAAATTGACGGTTAAGCGGTACAAAGATCGCTGAGTCAGCTAGTAACCAATAAATAATTCAAACAACAATTATAATAAAAGAGTCTCAATCCAGGTTATTAAGGGTTGCCAAAGTAAGCGCATTCTTATTCCAGAAGTGTGAAAAAATGGAGTATTTAACCACGGATCTGCATATTTTACACTGTGTCTCTATATATTTTTTGGCCGTTGTAAAAGTCTGTTTTTATTTATAACAGAATCGTCCGAAGTCGTAAAATAATGTTATTTTCATCATCGCATCTCCCAATTTACAAAAAAAAATATGTTCACAAATGTTTTAAGAGCTTCGGAAAACATCGCGTAAAGAACATGTAGAGATAGAGACATATCTTCTATATTAAAATTATTACGAAATGGCTTCGTAGCATTTCTGAGAACATCGTTTTCTCAGGAATAGAGTCTAGGCTCTCGCCTATAATGTACAATCAATCATATTATCATTTGCAAAAGTGGTATCTTATAGAACACATGAACAAATTGTCATCACCTTTGTAGAGACAATAAGAAAAGCGCCAATAGACACGTTCTTAGTAATATGTACATAATGTTGTTATAAAAATAAGTAAAAACTAAATTACTCATTTGGTTTTTGTTAAATTGTTATTATACTCATGAGCATTTAACATATTTTTTTATGTATGTATGAATTTACCCCCTTTAATTTGTGGACGATGAAATGACAACGATATGAAATATGTACCTCATTTACGTAGCATTTCTGAGAACATCGTTTCTGTCGATGTCATCGTTTTGCCAGGAATGGATGTCTAGGCTCTCGCCAATAACGTCGTCAATAATGTACATAATCGTAAATAATTTGCAATTTACAATTTATCATAAAATAAATAATTGAATGTGCACACAAACATTAATGACTATTAATTTTTACCCGACGTCATGATACGCAACTAAATTACTTTGTGAAATCAACACAATTGAAAAAACAAAATGTTATTTCCATTTTATTAAATATTACCATGAACCGATATATGAATGTGAAAATTACATGGTAACAAAGTGAACCCACATAATATCATCATAATCTATCGATAAACTACCCGCACGCAATAAAAACGATACACGGTTTTTATGATCAAATACATTTTGTTTTATGCTACTTTCTGTGACATAAAGATAGCTTACCATCGCAGTCAGAGTCTTATCTGAAATGTATCATCATCATCAACATCATCATCAGCCTATAGCACCCAATGAGCGCCATTGCGCCCTGTCTACAGCTTGCCGCATCCAGCATCTACCTGCAGTCTTTCACAGTTCGTCATCCCACCTGGTCGGAGGGCGTCCTTCACTACGTTTACCGAGTCGGGGTCTCCACTCAAGAACACGTTTGCCCCAGCGGCCGTCGGTTCTTCGCGAGATATGGCCGGCCCACTGCCACTTCAGCTTGCTAATTCTTAGAGCTATGTCGATAACTTTGGTCTCAAATGTATGTTTATATGTACGTCGTCATTCCTAATTTATTTATGTAGATCACAGGAAATAAAAACGTATTCAGGGATTGCAAGTCACGATATGATTTTTTGTAGTTTTCGTAAGGAACAATGGAATCTCTTTGGGTTCCGAAAACGTACCTATATAAAAAAGGTTCGTTGTGCGTCTGTCAACATTCTTTTCCCAGGAACGTGTTGAGGTATTGAGTGGATAATTATGAAGAAGATTTCCCTTAGAGCCGTGATATTAATCAAACTTCTTAGTCATTTCAATATAAAGTTACAGAAGTTTATGCAATGTTTTTTTAAATATCCAAAGGGTTAACATAAAATCTATAGAGTAGATAAACCCGTTCACCTATCTTAAATTAAAATCAGAATCATGAAAAATCAAGGTCTGGTCGGCACATGTAAAGAGAAAAATCCTAAAACGCAACGAATATAACGTTTTGTATTCATTCTAATGAATTAATACATTTTTAATGAATACGATAATAAGTATGATAATAGTACGTAGGTACTCATAAGTGAACATTATTCTTCCGAGTAAATAAATTCATTAAACTGATATTAACTTCCATAGGATACCATTTCTGCGTTTTCAAGCTACTTAAGCTCCATTCACGTTAAAATATTTTTCAGTTACCTAATATGAAAGCATAAACTTCATTTAGCATATATTCTTGATCATAAAATGTCTTTTGATGTATTTACAAGTACTTATGTATCTCGCAAAGATCCTCCGTTATTAGCTTCATCTTAAAAGCCGTATTTGCGTTGCTCATTCGTAAAGTATTTAAATCTGTCGTTCTTTTACTTCAACAGGGAAAAAAATCTAATTTACATATTTTTCGTATTTATCTGTACTGGTCCACTACAGGCCTCCCCGTGATAGGCGCCCTTTTGGCTTCACTACATATTATAAAACAAAGTCTCTTCCCGCTGTCTGTCTGTCCCTAGGTATGCTTAGATATTTAACACTTTGACTGCTGAAATCACACGGTATGTGTTTTCTACAAGTGACTAATATGCGTAAATCCACACTAGCGCAGCGGCTGAGAAAATATAGATCTGTGTGACTCAGCACACCCGTAATATTTTTCGAACGAAACGCATGTGCGGCGCAACAGAACCGCTGTGTAGAGCGGCAGCACGAATTTTTTAGGTTAAAAAAAAGATCGCAGTCGTTGAAAAAAACCGCAGTCCAAGTGTTAAATCTAAGCAATGGATTTTGATGCGGTTTTATTAACAGAGTGATTCAAGAAGAAGGGCTATAAACCATTTTACACATAGATTTACACACGGGCGAAGCCGCAGCTTCCTTTTTATTAATATTTATTAGGTAATGCCCATAATGAAAAACGCTGGGCGTGCGGGTTTGGGGTTTATATTTCAGCGGTTAAATTGACCTGCAATTTTGTGACGATTTGAGACTTTTGGCCCCCAATTTTGTGACGCGTCCAAAAGTCCTGTCCATAGGTGTAAAGCAAATAAATTACTTTGATATTTGATTTTTGATTTTTTACTTTGATACTTTACTTTGATATTTGACTGTTGTTGGTACCGGATTGGGTCGGCCTATAAAGAAACGCGCAATATCTAATTCAATTTCTTAATCTGCTCAGCTATGCGTGAAAAACAGAATTCTGTCAGCGAGAAAACAAGAGACCTTTTTTATTTCTTGCTACACCTGTTTTCAAATAATATGCCATATTTATTGTCGCGCTGAGTGTCAGGCCTCTAATTTATAGGAATGGATAAAAGAAGGATAAAATTGTAAGATAGATTAAAAATAAACTAATAAGAATTAAACTAACTAGATACGACGACCGATATGACGCGGCGGGCGAAGGTCCGCCTGCGACGCAAGAGGTTACGGGTTCGATTTCCACCTTGCGATAAATGTTACTGTTAAAATGTTTGTTAATATACATAGAAAACACCCAGAATGCCCAGAACAAATATCTGCACATTATTCAAATATTTGTCCCGAGTCGGAATCGATACCGTGACTTCTTGCTACGCACCTTTGCCCACTGCACCACAGATGACGTCATTTACCGCCTCTCTAGTGCTGCGATCATTATTATCGGAATATCAAACTAATTTTGTCGCAATTATTCGCAAAAAAACTGCCGCCCTGATCCGTAGAATATAGGACATCCGCAACAGCATCCTAGACATCCTTTATCTGATAAATGTTCCTCATCGCTCTGGAAGGCGATCTAAAGAGGATTATAATTTATAAAGAACCTTAATACCAGTAGGGCATGCACGGGCACTTTGTCATCGAATGCGTAAACTATTAGAGATTAATTCCTTCAACTTCATGTACGCAATGTATGACGATGCGATATCAATATTGCTGCTCTACCTAAAGGCCGATTTACACTTCAATAAGTACAGTAGCGAGTTACTTGCGTCATCGACGAGTTAAGCTGATAATGTCGTTTGAACGGTAAAAGCGAATCAAATAAAATAAAGATGCAAATAAAACGCACTCCTATTGTTTCTTTCTATTTTAAAGAAGAATCCCTGTGATTGGCCTACAGTAGTACCTACGTGTTAAATACGACAAAGTACGATGAGACGCCCACAACTTACCATAACAGCAATGCCATTTAGGTAGGTATTTGTATGTATCATTTTATATATGTATTCATTAATATAATGCACACAGATCGATCCCCATGTTCAATCCAACGACCCTATCCATCCACGGTTGTCTGGAAGAGATCGCTCTTGAGCGATACCGCCAAATTGCCACATATCTTGTAATTTTTTATCTTGTTTGTTGTATTTCTAAGTGTGAAATAAAATAATTTACTATCTATCTACTGCCAAGCTTATCAAAGCGGCCCAGAAACTAATTCATCTCTCGCATACCCTTCCTGAAAAGACAGCTTACGGGATTTCACAGGAAATACGGGCATAAGACGGTCAAGCGCCTCAGAGATAATTATTAAGATAGACGTAGTGGACATTTTCACATCCTACCAGAACCTTGAAGGTTTGTTGACCTCAGTGGTGCGTAGGTACATACTACATCCAACACCGCTCCCGCACAGTGAAAAAATCTGCATTCAACCGTAGTGAGTCCATATTTGAATGCATATTTTTGTGCTGTGTGGTGGCGGTATTGGATGTAGTACGTAATGCTATCTTGAACTACCACAGCCGCACGGAGAGATCATACATCACCTCGCGGCGAGCGAAGCCGCGGGCAGAACCTAGTGTACCATAACAAGCAAATGTTAATAAATAATGTCAAGTTTCATTGCCGGATCTGCAAAAAGATGCGGGGCAGGCTTTGGGACTGACGATAGAAGTGAAAACTAAGTAATTTTATATTTTATTTATAATTCAAACTCAATTTCAAATTGTCCCAAAATGTAGACATATTACATATACACAGTTAGATAAGCGTTCAGTGACGATGACTCAGTTCTATGATTCTTGTTCACCCAAAAAGTGCTCAACGCCTAAAAAAGTTTTCAATTGCACACACAAGACCAAAGAGACACTACCAACCTTCTTTACACTTTTTCTTAAAACGAAATCTCATCAAGAAGGCTTTCTACTCCATAAATGATTATCTCAATGATGTTAATGCTTGGCCAGATGTCGCTCAGTTTCGCACCGACAATAGTATGTAAGTAATTTGTTGTTGTGCATAGCTTTACTTAAATATTAACATGTATCGAATCATATTATATTTAGACTTAAATAGGCAAATAACCATGTATTAGACATATAAGAGATGAACACGCTAGTTGTTTCTTTTTACTTCTTCCACTAGTGGACAAAAAATTATATGAACAGTAAAATAATTTTATTTGACAATTATTTATATATAAAATATGACTTGTCTAAGTGCTTATTTTGTAAGCCTAAAGAAAAATGATTTTTTACTTTTTTACTTTTTACTTTTACTTTCTTTTCATAGTTTTCAATTCATCTCCCTTTATGAGCACGTTCTATTTGACTGTCTTCTGAAAGCGCTATCAAATAAGGAACAATATCGTAAACTCTTTATTAAATATCCGATAGTTTGTTGTTTTACTGTTGAACAAGGTTTTATATGCTGAACGGATGTGTGGGTAATAGAGAAAAGTTCCATATTCAACGGCCACTGTGACGCGGTGGGCGAAGGCCCGCCTGCGACGTAGGAGGTTGCGGATTCGATCCCTGCCTGAGGACAAATGTTTGTACGATCTGCAGATATTAAAATTGTTCCGGTTGTCTGTTAGTTTTCTATGTAATGTATGTAATGTATTGTATAATGTATATCAGCTATCTAGTACCCAATACAAGCTCTGCTTAGCTGGGGTTAGATAATTTGTGAATTGTTTGGCATATATATGTATTAGTTTGCCGTTCATAGAATTAATATATTATTTTTGTTGAGGTCTGTAAGAGGATTAAATTTACTCGTTAACTGCTGAACATGGTTCCCCCAAACAAGGGTCTTTTGCCTATTAGCAGTTCTCTCAAAGTCACCACTAGCTATTTATTTTTAATTGTATTAGTGTATATTTCTATTTGTATATGTGTATTCGAATATATATATATATTTAGCACCTGCCATCTTTAACTTAAAATTCTACCATGTATTGCTTTGTCAGGTCTGCCAAAATTATGTTTCACTCGAGCAAAACCATCGCCTATATTTTCACCACGCACTTCTTTAAAAAGCTATTGTATCTTGACTATACCTGTGAAATATTCGGACTACGTATTACCAGATTACTGCCAAAGTTTCGTAGCTTAACCCCAACCTTTTGGTAAAAGTAAAAGGCCCAAATCCTGTACATTTGCCATTACTTAATACTTCGACCAAACTTCATCTCCGAAGCGTAAGTAACGAGAACCGATTGCGAGTTCTAGGAAATCGGTCTCTTAGTAAAGTCAGACGTATCGATACTTAATGAAAATTGAGTCTTGTGATAATTGGGCTTTGATTCATCTGTTTATAAAGAGTAATAACATTGATGACAGATAGCTTTCTGATCCACGGGTGGTTCTAAGATGAGATGAATACAATCATGTACACATGGACTATTAGGTGTGCCATTTGACAAATAACCCTGTCTGTTACGTTTAACTCAATAAATATAGGTTCTATTAACACCGGGGTGTTAGCCAGCAGCCGGCAGTTTAAAATTATATTATGTCAGCATTTTGACACTGAAAATACTCGCCGTGTTGCTGCCGGTCGCTGCCTGAACCTCTATATTTCTAGTAAGTGGGTAGTGTTGATTTTTAGGTAGTAGTAGTACGTAGGAATACCAAATGCATCCTGTCGTGCTTGGCATGAGAGGATGGAATGATATCTGTTGATAAAATATCTATACTGCATTTACTATCTGCTGCTGGGCGGGCGGCGGCGGCGCGGCGCGCCCCTTAGCTGGAGGAAGTAAAGAAAGGCATTGCTTTACGGGCAATTAAAGTATAAACTTCTATTAAAAATTCAAAGTGGTGTGTTGCATGTTTCGTAATTTATTGACATCAAAAGGACGTTGTAGACGATAGTTTTGAATTTATTTGAGAGTTTTCCTACTTAATAAAAAAACGCGAAAGTTTGTAAGTATGGATGGATGGATGTTTGTTACTCTTTCACGTAAAAACTACTGAATGCATTTTAATGAAACTTTACAATAATATAGCTTATACATCAGAATAACACATAGGCTACAATTTATAAAGATATATTGTATATTATCCAAAATATCTATCACCACGCGGGTGAAACCGCGGGGCGCAGCTAGTTTACTATAAAAACTATAGTATATTTGACAAATTCATTTTAAATGTAATCGGGTTAACGAGGAACCTACGTCACATTTTACATAAAGACAAAAAAATATTTTGTCTTACAAAAATACCACAAACAAAAAATACCACAAATGTCTCTAGCTAGTTTTTAATTTCTACCTGCAAATCTCAAGCTTAAAAAAGATAACGTTACTCAAGCTGACAGACAAGAGGTATACGCTTCATTACAAAATAAAATTAGGAGAGCGTAAAATTTATTTAGTTCGTTTAAAATACTTTACCTCAAAGCAAATGGAGTCGGTCTCAGGTTTAATCTTATGCATTTAAAATGACACTGACTAAGGTTTTTGCTGTCTGGAGTTCGTTGACATTTAATACATACAGATTGTTCTAAATTACGTTCAGATAGTTAATTCAGACGTTATATTTTATTTTGAAGGTATACACTCAAATTATTCTGTCGGAGCTTTTGCGTAGCGTAAAATTCAGTGTATAAGACTGCGTTTTCTATTGACGGCAGCGGGAGAGGAAATAGCAGGGGGTTTTTGGCAGAAACTTTTATAGAACCCTTAGATCCTAGATACACGGGCAGCTTGAAGCAATCAGGGCAAGAAGTACAGTCTTCTATTAACACATAATTTATCTTATCACACATAATTATTACACGGAGCCGACAAGCAGTTGCATAGTTCACTATGTAGTCGTAGCTTAAAGTAGTCGTATCCTGACTGCTTCAAACTGCCCATGTATCTAGGATCTAAGCGTTCTATATAAGTTTATGTATGTGTTTTCAGAGTATTTTGATATTTTTACCTATTATCTATAGTATCACAATAATGTACTTGCCCAAAAACGCATGCATGTTTTAGTTTTGAGCTCTACTGTTTTTATTATTATCTCAGTCTTTTTCAATATCTCTTGCTATTTTGTGTTTAATACCTAGTTTAAAGTTCTGTATCTACTAAAGAACAGACAATTAAGGAACTCTGTAACCCTTTATTCGGAGGAGGGCGTTAATGCACGCGATACAGTTATATAACTACTGAGTGTATTATCGTTTTCACACAAGTTATCTATTTCCCATGTATTTATGTTCCAAATAAAGTTTTTTTTTTTTTTTTTATGTGTCCCTGCAGTTTCCTCTCCCGCTGCCATCAATAGAATGCCTATGTATGTAGCCCCTTAGATATCACAAGAATCTAGCCGCGCCATACTGTCGCACCATGCGTCGATCGATCCGCGATCAGAAATTCACCATTGTTTTTCGTAATCTTCTCGCGTGAATACATTGGCAAAAATACTGTGCAAGAAAATATCAACATTTTCAGACTATAAAAATGGAAGGCCTTTTGTGTAATCTGTTAAAAACTACTGCGTTGGTTATTCCGTGAGATTCTAAAAGCTGCCACTTAAAATTCTCTGCTTAGGAAACTTGACTAAAGGAATGTATGAAACTTTTTACGTCTTTTCAGAAAAACATCAAATCAGATGGAAATTCCTTGTCTATGTCGATGAAGTCCTAACGACCTATATTTACAGCTTTGGCAATGAAGATTTGTCTGGTGCGGTTATGATACGCGTCACGAAATAGCTAAGAGTGCGTTAACAGGAATCTGTGTGTGGCTGTGGGCTGGCCATATATTGCGAAGAACCGAGAACCGCTGGGGTAAACGTGTTCTTGAGTGGAGACTGCGACACGGCATACGTGTAGGATGCCCTCCGGCCAGGTGGGATGATGACTTGCGAAAGACTGCAGGCAGATGCTGGATGCGGCAAGCTGAAGACAGGGCGCTATGGCGCTCATTAGGGGAGGCCTATGTCCAGCAGTGGACTATTAATTATAGGCTGATCGTGATGATGATGAATATTGATCTGCGCTGATGATACGCGTCACAAAATAGATTAGAGTGCGTTAACAGTGAACAGTGAGAGCGGAAACTGTCAGGCTATTGGTCCAGTCCTTTCTAATAGCCCTAAAATGATTGGTCTATGTAGTATTTTGATAATAATATTAATTTCGTTTAGCAACTCGTATTATCTGGCGTCTTTTTCAAATAGAGCGTATAGCTGAATCCAATAAAAAAATACGAAAGACATCCATGACGACAAAAACAACAGACAACCGAAAAAATCGAAAACGAACATTAAAACACAAATTGTTGTGTTTTTCCGAGATCTCCCATCATCGTAAAAAGACCATTTAGGTTTTTATGGCCACTAAATAGTGATACTCACATTGTAGACATTTATGAGCTGAGATTCGTGTTTAGATTTGTGTCTGTTGTTATAACTACCGTGATACTTAAAAGGGGGATAAGGAGACATTTGCCAGGTTCCTAAAAATAACCATAACCGCTAACCTATGGTTATTTTAAGCACCCTGGCAAAGGTCTTCTGAAGTCTTTTTATGTCTTCTTCTTCATTTTTATTTTTATCGGGTTAGTACCAACAAGGGTAATAATAATAAAAAAATAAGATAAATCTTAAATAAACAAGATTTGAATTTCTATCTATTCGCGGTCTTTTCTGTAAAAAGGGGGTTAAGACCGCCAAATTGTCACATGTCTTGTATTATTTTTTATGTTGTTTGTTTTATTTTTAAGTGTGCAATCAAAGTATTGTCTATCTATCTAAATCCTACCTATCTGCCTAATTAAATGACTAAATGTGTAGATACGTCCACTGCATCAGAATCGGAGCGTACGTAGCGGCGTCAGTATTTACAATATGCGGATAGGGTGTGTCCACTGCTTTCGTATTTTTCATCGGTTATACATATAAAAAATAGTATACGATATTAAATTAGACACAAATATACGATATTGTTGCAAATGAACATCATATGAAAATTAAAAACAACACAGCACAAAAAATTGTGTTTGAGAAGTCTAGCAATACATTTCTAGACCGTCTATATTTATTTTAAATTTTCACAGGGTCCACGTCGGAGCAGCGTAAGAAATATGGGAAATATTGTTAGTAATATATGTTATATATGACATAGCTCAAAGAATTAGCAAGCTGAAGTGGCAGTGGGCCGGCCATATCTCGCGAATAACCGACGGCCGATGGGGCAAACGTGTTCTTGAGTGGAGACCACGACTCGGTAAACGTAGTGTAGGACGCCCTCCGACCAGGTGGGATGACGACCTGCGAAAGACTGCAGGTAGATGCTGGATGCGGCAAGCTGAAGACAGGGTGCTATGGCGCTCATTGGGGGAGGCCTATGTCCAGCAGTGGACTGCTATAGGCTGATGATGATGATGATGATGAATATATGTTCAAAAAATAATAAACTAGTTCGTTCACAAAACTATCACGTGTTCCGTCCGTTTGTCTAGCTTGACGCTTAAGCCTACGAAATCCATCCTACCGCCAGCAATATACCACGAGCGTTAAGCTCTTGATACCTAGTCCCTTTGGCTTTCTATAACTAACACTAGGACACAAGGCTTTATGTTACTGTACCTAATTGATTTTGTATTTAATTAAAAAGAGGAATTGCTTAAAATCACGTTTGTTGTATGGGAGCTTCCTTACATATATATTTTATTCAATTTTTTTTAATTTTTGTTGTTATGCAACAGAAATACATAATCTGAGAAAATTTTAGCCGTCTTACTATCACGGTTCATAAGATACGGCCTGTTGACATATAGACAGACGGACGCATAGCGGAGTGTTAGTACATAATTGTAGGGTTCTGTTTTGCCCTTTAGGTATGGAACCCTGAAAGCACTATCTATAAAATGCAACTGTTCTGCGACATATCCATGACCCAGGCGTAAACCTATCCTCGGTTTAGTAGAACAAACTGAATCGAAGCAAAACAAATAAAAGTCCCTCTGTGATAAAACAAACCCATGCATGTAAAGCAATGTGGTCCGAGCCGAACCCAATTTACACCGTCCTCTAGTGCCTCGTTACAAAGTTATCGATTGAAAATATTTTATACCTCGCATCTTTTATACATCGAGGCATGTGTTTAGCCATTTTTTTTATTTTCTTTGGGTTTCTTGGATAGTGTTTGGCCATAAGCATTATAAAAGACGCGAAGATACGTTGCAATATGGTAAATAAAAGATGTAAATAACTTTTCTTGAATAAAGAAAAATATATAAATCAAGGGCCCTATACAACTTATCAATCGCCTAATACATTAACTGCTCAGTTTAGGGGTGTAACCCGAAGTCTAAAATAGAACAACAATTCACACAGCATTATTTAGCCCCCAATCTAAGCAGAGCTTGTGTTGTGGGTACCAGATAATTGATATACATAAACATTACATAGATAGATAATTTTTGAGAACACTCGAGACAAATATCTAGAGATCGTACAAACTTTTGTCCCGAAGCGGGAACCGAACCCGCGGAGCGACCTGCGTGCAGGCGGACCTTCGTCCACCGCGCCGCAGAGGTCAGAAATGTCACCTATCAATTAGTGAAATAATATTTATTTTCTTTCGGTCCAGTAGTTCTTGAGATGAAACTAATAATTAATTATTAGTAAAGGTACTCGCAGTTAGAGGGTCGGAAAATTTCCAATCAATTATCTTCCTTTGAATGCGCCACCTCTCTACTTAACAATCTAGTTGGAAATTTGATTTAGGTGCAAGAGATAATCAGACAATTGGTTGGAGGAACCAATTCAATTGCCAAGCTATTATTGAATTCTCGCGCTACCAAGCAATTTATGTCTGGTTTTCCTTTGTCAGTTTAACACAGCATTTGGATGCGATGGGCCGAGGACGGGTTGATTTATGGAGGCCTACGTCCAGCTTTGGATTGATAAAAGTATTTTTTACAGATAAGGTAATTTTATTATGAGAACAATCTGTTAAACAATGAATATACCCTTTTATAATTTGGCGTGTCTTAAAATCTATAAGCCGACTTCAAATTCCTAAATAAGGAAAATTTAAAACTATGTTTCGTTATTTTTATCCCATTTTACTACCCTTGGTAAATAAGTAACCTTAAAATGTTTCCATAGAAATGACGCGTCCGAAGTCGCGGACAGACACTACTAAATAATACTGGGCAATCCACACAGCATCATCTAGCCTAGTCCCTAGCTAAATACATATATATTTTGAGCATCTGGCCATCATTGAAATCCTAACTAATATTTTAATGCGAAAGTGTATTTGTTTGTTTGTCCTTACTTCACGCCCTACCTAAGCAAATAATCAACTTAAATTTTGGCATAGAGTTTTTTGAAAGGATGGAGAGTAACATAGGAGTAACATAGAGTGACATATTTTGTCCTGGTATAATATCAAATTTCTATGGGAGATTTACGCGAATATTCGTATTTTGGATATACGAAAATTCGTCCTTCTTACACAGCCTAACAAAGCTACTATAGTCGACTTGATTCTTGGCATAGCGACAGTTGAAAAGACGTGAAGTAACATAGGTTGTTTTAGGTCCTGGAAATATGAAATTCGAATTTAACGAGGGTAAAAACTCAATATTAAGTTTACTATTGACTGATGATGATGATGATGAAAACCGCGGTACACCTAGTTTTGAAAATTTGTAGCTACATTAAGACAAGAATTTGAAGTTGACACTAGGTTCTATCAATCTTAAGAAACTCTGATGTGATAACAGTTAGTAAGTACCTACCTACCCGCAGTTTAGGATGAAAGAGCAAATAGAACCGTAAAATCTAATAATACCCTCATTTAAGTAGCTAGGTAAACAATTTACTTAGGACAGTAAATGACCCAACATTCAACAGTAAACTTGCTTTTGGCTTTCAAAACGACAACAATAACAACGATTTGCATAGTTCAGCTGAAAACAATTAGACAGAAACAATACATGTTATTTATTTAATTCCGCATTCCCAAAATAGATTTAAAAAGATCTAACCACCAAAAAGTTAAGGCCCCGCCCATCTACAAAGTGGCTAGTATAAGTTTGCACATAGTTTGCAGAATACCAAAACCGAAAAGTTACGTTAACGGTAGGTCAACTAATCTTAATATCACTACCAGTCAGAAGCGTCTAAAAGAAGCTGGCTGCATTACCCCGCTGCTGTATGGCAATTTGGCAATACGGACCTAGCCGTAAGGTATCGAGACTCCGCGGTTTTAAAAAATTATTCGAGGGTGTTGTTGAAGTGACGCCAGAACTGGTGCGTATCTGGCGCAACGCATCAGCATTGCCAAATTGGTGTGGACTCCAAGGGGAGCAAATGCATGCACAAGCTCTGAGACCTGCATATTTGGGCCTCTTGAAATATTCGGCCAATCCTGCCGCCAAAATATTGTTTTTCTTTTGAAGTAGGTAGATGGAAAGATATATCATACTTTATTGCACACTTAGCATATAATAAACTATGTAGGTACAATAAAAAAACTTAAAAATTAAGTTACAATTGACACACAAGAAACAAAATCTTATCGCTTAAGAGCGATTTCTAGCAGACAACCATGATAGGTATGTATATTAATGAGATGCTTTCAAGAGTATCGGAAACTTTAATGTTTCAGGTTCGTGGTTTCAATACTGAAATTAAATTTATTCACTAATTTTATTTCAGTATTCACTGAAACCACGATTAATTTGGAAGTTCTCTTCGAGTGTAACATTGTCAATAAAGAGACAGTGAAGATGAAATTGTACTGAAAGGTTCTTGGAACTTTTGTTTGTTGAAAACAAAACGCTTACGCCTATTTATTTTATCACACCTTGAGTGTTTTGCAACCTTGATGGCATTGTGGAATGCTTGCTGGGACGACGAGGTAAATTTTGAGATTGATTCTTGCTTGGGAAATCTTTTAATGTGACGTGGTTCGATTTACGCCTAGAAACAAATTATTGTACGATCTGTAGATATTTGTTTCAGATAATCAGAGAGTTATAATAAAATATCTACATATGTATGATGTATTAAGTAATCGTTTCTGCCCACGGCTTCACACGCGTTGTTTCTATATAAAACTAAATTTCATAACTATTCAAAAAAACTCAAAAAAATCATTAAACTTACTCAACAGGCACAAAATAATTATAAAATAAAAACATCAGTAAATAAATCTAAAACCGCTTGGCAGATAATTAACAAAACTCGACAAAATCTGCCAAAAGAAAATATTTCAAAGATTAAAGTAAATGATGAATATATTTTGCATCCGTGTCAAATAGCGAACTCTTTTAATGATTATTTTATTGATAAGAT
This sequence comes from Eupithecia abbreviata, assembly GCA_943735965.1. Taxonomy (NCBI): domain Eukaryota; kingdom Metazoa; phylum Arthropoda; class Insecta; order Lepidoptera; family Geometridae; genus Eupithecia; species Eupithecia abbreviata. The sequence continues at coordinate 10,512,002 of OX030990.1, forward strand.
TTGATTTTTTTTTTATTTTTTATATTGAATAAGATCGAACCAATTAGTGAATATGGTAAAAAAATCACCGATTCTATAATTCCTAGAAAAAACTCTATGTTTTTGGCACCATCTATACCTAACGATATATTCAAAATAATAAAATCATTAAAAAATACCAACAGTGTGGGTTACGACGAAATTTCAACTAAAATAATAAAATCAGTCAATTCATATATATGCACCCACTTATCTCACATCTTAAATCTATGTATATTGGAGGGTAAGTTTCCTGAACAACTAAAATTATCAATTGTTAAATCTCTTTTTAAGAAAGATAACCGAGAATTGATGTCAAATTATAGACCGATAGCACTTATCTCTATCATATCCAAAATATTCGAAAAATACTTACATGGCGAAATAAATTCATATCTTGAAAAAAATAATCTGTACTGTAAAGAGCAAAAAGGTTTTAGGAAGAATAAAAATGGCTATTTTTGACTTTTTAAAGAACATTATGTTAAACGTTGACAAAAGAACGCCAGTCTGTGCTATCTACTGCGACATGACACAAGCATTTGACTATGTGGATCACAATATACTGAGTCACAAACTAGAAGCTATCGGTATTAGAGGAAATGTACTGTCTCTAGTACAATGTTACCTCACAGATAGAAAACAGATTACCAAAATAAGTAAAATTAATTTTGAAACAAAATGTCAAGAAACCCATACATCCTCAGAACGTAATCTAGTCTACGGAGTACCACAGGGCAGTGTATTAAGCCCGCTGTCTTTATTCTTAATCTACATTAATGACTTGCCTAGAGTGACATGCCAACCAATGACCCTATTTGCGGACGACAGTACCTTAACTGTAGCTTGTAGAGACCATGCTTCATATGAAAATGACATTAATAAATCTTTGACATCTGTTGTTTCATGGCTTAGTAATAATAATTTAAAAATTAATCTCAAGAAAACGAACATAATGCATTTTAATCAAAGATCTAATAATTTATCAGAAATTGACATACATTTTAGTGATCATTCCATTGCCGAAGTAGAGACGGCTAAGTTTCTAGGGCTAATAATTGACAAAAGACTCAACTGGAAAAGTCACATCGAAAGTTTATGCAAAAGAATGAGTAATGTAGCTTATGCTCTATATAAACTAAGCTCCACAATTAACACCGATGGTCTTCTAGCCGCATATTATGGATTAGCTGAATCTTTGCTCTGTTACGGGATTATTTTTTGGGGTAATAGCACCGACCACGACCGGGTTTTCAAAACGCAAAAACGTTGCCTGAGAGCAATGTTTAACTTAGTTTCTGTTGACACTTGTAAGCCCTACTTTGTTAAGTATAAAATTCTTACTCTACCAGCCCTGTATATTTTAAATGTAGCTATGTTTGTGAAAAATAACCTTCATTTATTTAAGAGTTTCTCCGACGGCGTGGTACGTAACCGACGTAACAATACCATTAATAGACTTTGTACGCACCCATCACAAACTGCCCCAATACGAAAAAGTGTGTTAGGTATGGCACCCAAAATATATAACCATGCCGTTAAATGTTTAGACAAAAATAATTCTGATAATTCAAATGTATTTAAAAATAGACTTAAGAATGTACTCATAGAGAAATGTTATAATAGCGTTAATGATTTTCTACTTGACAAATTTTGATTTTATATACCCACCAATTAGAATGTATAATTAATTTTAAGTTTATCTGATAATTTTTAATATAATTGAATAGATACCTTTTTAGAAAAGACATATCACATTAGTGACAAATCTGCAGTGTGCCCTCTCCTATTTGCACGCCAGTAGTGGCAAAACATGTAGCTCATATATAATATTTTAACATAATTGCATGCTCACCCCATGTTAATACTCATGTTTTAAGCAAATTAATGATTCTTATTCTTATTCTTATTCTATGGAAACGTGTAAAGGTTATTAATATCCCATGGGAACTGTTTTATGGGATTAAAAGTAGCTCTACGTTTGATTCCAGGCTAATAGCTATGCAAATTTCAGCCCAATCCGTTCAGTAGTTTTGCGTGGAGAAGTAACAAACATCCATTCATCTTAATTTTCGCATTTATAATATTACTGTGATATAATTTATCTAGTATCCATAACACAAGCTCAACCTACGACCGATGTGGCGCGGTGGGCGAAGTTCCGCCTGCGGCGCAAGTGGTTGCGGGTTAGATTCCCGCCTCGGAACAATTGTGTGAACGATCTGCAGATATTTGTTCCGGGTGTTCTGGTCGTTTTCTATGTACGAGTATAATAAAAAATATCTATATATGTAATGTATTCATCATCAGCCTATATCAGTCCACTGCTGGACATAAGCCTCCCCCAATGAGCGCCATAGCGCCCTGTCTTCAGCTTATATGTAATGTATTGTATTATGTATATTAGTTATCTAGTAACACAAGCTCTGCTTACCATGGGGCTAGATAATGCTGTGTGAATTGTCCAGCATTATTAATTTATTTTTTATTTATTTACTTTGGGTAGATGACGCTATAGGGACCGTCCAGCATTAATATATGTAATTGTTATACACGTAAATTTCAACAAAATAATTTTGTATGTATCTGGTCAAGGAATTTCCAATGTCTGATAATATCACAAAAAATAGTATTTTACGCTAATTAAACTAAATTGGTTGAAATCTAACGTATGGCTCAAAGATAACTATGAAACAATTAAAATGAGATGTTTGTAAAACACGCAAGACCACACAATGGGAATAATAATTGGGACGTTTACAATCAAAGAAACCTTTGTTGAAAACAATAAGAATATGTAGGTATATTTATCCGTAATTATTACGTATAATTGAAACGTCACGTACAAATATTTAGGCACCGCCAAAAATATTACATCGTATTCTTATTTCAACTGTGGCATACGTTTTTGTTTCTATTCATATTTATTCCGGCATTTCCGTTTCATGAATGACACTGTTCAAATTGACAAATACTTTTTCTAAGAATTTAAATAATATCCCAGAAAAAACAATTTCTAAAAATCTTATTGATTTTTAAAATTTTAGCGCTCATATTATTATTGTAATTCCGCTTCCATTCCATGAATATGAAATTTCTATGAACTGGCCACTGGCAGAAAGGTGGCTAACCAGACACATTGTCAAATAATAGAAATCAAGTCAAAAAAAGATTGCGGCGGGACTTGAACCCAAGATTACCCCGAGCACGAGGGCATACGCACTTTAATAACAAAAACCTTGCAATACTTTTATATTTGGACTAAGTGGTAAATGTATTCAGGTAAATATCGGACATTGTATTAAATCTACCTACCTTCAAAGCTCAGCCCCATGTCCACATTGAACACCAGGAGTAGGTACCTATTGTTTAAGCTTTCATATTGATATTCATATTTATTTTATTACATCATTGTGTACATTTGTAGGTCTTAGTATCTAGGTAATGTATAAGAAACACAATGGTACCCAAGCAGGGTGTGGCAATATGTACTGTGAATGGAAGTGAGCCGGGTTTCTAAAAAGCTTAGTTTAATAGTAAGAGAGAAAGAGAGATTTAAGTCAATAGTATAAGTATTAAGTTTTTTTTTGATATACTATATTTTAATAATTGGCATTTGTCATTAAATTAAACATTTAGCATTTGTTTATAAGATATTGTTTCAATTTTATTTGAAATGTTTTATCTTTTTGGCTTTAATAACCTAGTGTTGTCTAGATAACGGATGTGTATCGAAACCTAACTTCAGAACTCAGCCCCACGTTCATATTCAACACCATGAGTATTGTTCGAGCTTTCTTCAGCTAGTTGTCCAGATAACTTTCAAGGTTTGAGTCCTATAACACTTTCATTGTCCACGACCCAAGTATAACTTCACCTTTTATACTCCGATTCAAAAGTCTGGATATTTTTGTAACAAAGGGTGAAATTTTTTTTAACGACTGTGTCATCGAATTAAAGCTCAGAGCTCGAAATAATTTTTGGATTTAAAAGCTTTCATTCATCATTTAATTGAATATTTTGATCTCTCGTTCGTTTTCGAATTTAAATTTTATATTTTAATCTTTACATGAGACTGCGGTGTTCAAGTTTGTATTTTAGTTCTTTGTTATATACTTTTGCTGTTACCTTGTTGTTTTCTGTTATACTTATCAGTACTTGTCAAGTTTTTATTCAAAAAATGTCTAAAAATTATGTATATAAATCGGAGTATTAATTAGTAATGTTTAATGTATGTGTTTTCACATTAGTTCGGATTTTAATTAAGTTTGATGTGATGAGTGATGGATGACACATGAATAAACCGACGAATGAAAACACCTCTTGTTACGCCCGTTGCTGTACGAGTAGTGATGTGAAAATTATTACGTGAATTTTGATATGTTTTACGGAGCACATATAAAATCCTCGAGTATCAAACTTTTATGCAAGCAACCTTTATTTAAACGCAAAGAGGAATCACCAAAATTGATGTAGCTAATCTTTAAATTTTCTAATGCCTTGTGTCGTATTTTCAGTTTGACTGGATATATACACACTAATTGGATTTTTTTTCGTATCGGACCAGTTCGAGATCTTTTTCTAGACCGATTTAAAAATTATTTCACTATTGTATACAATAGCGGTCATTAATAACGGACAAAACAAAGATTCCGGTAGCCTACTTTACGTTGGAAAACGACAACGTTGATAAATTTTGTTATTGACTAAAAATATATCTAAGATTGTAACACAGACTATTATTATACATATGTATATACGATAATTTGAGAACATTGAGCAAAACCGACCAAATTATGTTTGATTTAACGAGTTTTCAAGATAACATTTTCTGAAGTCGTGTTTCATAGTAAGGCCCTCTGGATTTAACTGAGACAGCTAAGCTTTAGCATTTGTGCTTTAGTGTCCATTACGAACATTAATTTTTGCTAAATTCTTTATGAGAAAATGAAACGTAACAATGAAATGTAGGTCGGCATTATCATTGTAACGTTTCATTCCACGCTAGGGACAAGAATTTGATGTAAAATATAGAATGAACATTAAAATTGACTCAGTAGTAAAGAGGTAGGAGTATCTGTTCCGTTTCGTACACCTCCAGTTCTTTGTCCTTTCTATGTTTTTTTTTAAATTGTATTTTGTACACAAAAAGAAACGAAGAACGTTTCGAAGTCCTTTAAGCCGCCCAATAGACAAAGGGTGTATTTTTTTTTAATTAATTGAACATTCCAAGTCGTTGAGGTAAGTATACTATATCTAACAGATGTAATTATTGTATAGGAAAGATATATTGTTTATTGAATTCTTACACAAACAGGACACGAATAGACAAAAAAGAACAGACGATTAGGTTTAGGTTTATACGAATTTCTTAAACCACATAATGAACCATGGAATCCCGTCAATTTCAATATTGTATTTACCTATCTGACAACCGCTGGGGTTAACGTGTTCTTGAGTTGAGACCGCGACTTGGCAAAGTAAAAAAGGAGTTTAGGACGCTCTCTCATTTGCGAAAGTCTACAAGCAGATGCTGGATGCAGCAAGCTGAAGACGCTATGGCGCTTATTTGGGGAGGCTTATGTCTAGCAGTGGACTATAGGGTGATGATTTTTTGTTTGTTTGTTTAGCGGTAGTGAGTAGTCAGTCCGTAACGCCAACAAGTTGCTTTGCTGGAAGACCAGCGTTGGTTGCTAGCATGCTAGTCATCCAACTCAAGCTGAAGCAAAGCCATTTTGTTACAGGACTTACACACTTACCAACACGTTTCCTCTTAGTTTAATTTTTTTATATTCTGTGTAAGTCTTATAACAAATAAATGTATTTTATTTCATGGTGATGTATTTGTGTGAAGCCGATAGATGCAGTCAATCATACATAAGTATCAAATCTGTCTAATAAAAATTACTTGTTTAATTTAAGGAAGACCATGAATCATTGAATGAGAGGAGGTGGTTGCTCGTTTTTAACTTTTTATTGCGGCGGCGCAATGAAAACTCTTTTTTCAGGAAAGAATTTCGAATACTTTAAAATGGGCCCGCAGTTTGAAAAAGGAATCAGAAAAAAAGAAGCCGTACCGCTGTTGTTTTATTTTCATTCAATTTTCATGATCATTTTAGAAATATTTTATAACTAGCTGCTCCCCGCGGCTTCGCCCCCGTGGAAATCTATGTGTCAAATTGTTTAAATGATAAAAAGTATCCTATGTTAGACTGGTTCTAAGCTACCTCTCCACCAATTTTCAGCTAAATCGGTCCAGCCGTTCTCGAGTTATAAGTGTTGTAACAAACACGACTTTATTTTATATATATAGATATAAGCACATTTTTTATGTAAAAAGTATTGTAAAATTCCTATGACGATTATACCTAAAGCTATTAGTAGCCATTTCGACGAATGAATAGGTTTTCCTTACAAAACATTAGAAATCGTTTGTTATAGGTTAGCCATTCTACAAACGATTCTACGATTCGGCGCGGCAGCAGCGGCGACATATGTAATACATAGAACGCCTACTAAACGGCTTGCCATATTGCACTTGCTTTAACACTTTGACTGCGATTTTTTTTCGACGACTGCGATCTTTTTTTTAACCAAAAAAATTCGTGCTGCCGCTCTACACAGCAGTTGTGTTGCGCCGCACATGCGTTTCGTTCGAAAAATATTACAGCTGTGCTGAGTCACACAGATCTGTATTTTCTCAGCCGCTGCGCTAGTGTGGATTTACGCATATTAGTCACTTGTAGAAAACACATACCGTGTGGTTTCAGCAGTCAAAGTGTTAAATAGATACTAGATAGGTACATGGATGTCCAGTAGCATCTGGCGCGGATTAAGTGTTATCAAGACAAATGGTATATGTAGGTAATTAGAAGCCTAACGTTTAGCAATATGGTTGAAAATTCCAGTTTTGTTGATTGTATTTTTAAGCCATGACTCGGCAAACGTAGTATAGGTGCAGCTCTCAACATAAGATTGCAATCAGACGCTGGATGCAACATCCCGAATACAGGGCGCTGTTTATACAGGATGTTTTAACAGCGTGCACATGCAGTTTTTAATGCAATTATACCTACCTAAATTAACTTTTCTTGATATTTTTGGACACTGTTCTGTGAACTCATATCGAATCCAATATTCTGGAATTAATTATTACTTCAGATTACTTTACAAAAACATTAGTAACTTATTCCTTTTTTTATGAAACCATTCGTATAACCAAGAATATTTGACAACCGATGTGGCGCGGTGGGCGAAGGTTCGCCTGCGACGCAGGAGGTTGCGGGTTCGATTCCCGCCTCGGAACAATTGTGTGTACGATCTGCAGATATTTGTTCCGGGTGTTCTGGTCGTTTTCTATGTATAATAAAAAATATCTATCTATGTAATATATAGTATTATGTATATCAGTTATCTAGTACCCATAACACAAGCTCTGCTTACCATGGGGCTAGATAATGATGTGTGAAAAAAAAAAAAAAAATGTTTCCAAAGTGTTTCCTTGAATTGAAGAAATACAAGGATTTTTCTTATAATAAATAAATGAAGAGAAGATCAAGAATTTCAGAATAATGTAGCTTACTTTGTACCTATACTGAAACCATACACTACAATAACTAAGTTATTCTAAAATTATCTCCGCGTTCGGCTTCCAAAGCTATGTACCTCGTTCTAAATATTTTTATAAGTAATACCATTATAATGGAATCTACACAATATACAGAAATGTCATCTAAACTGAAGATTTCCGATGGGTTTCAAGATTTAATACGCTTTTTTGTTGTAATTCCGTAGTCGATCTGGCTGGATTAGGTGAGCGTGATTTCATCTTGTTTTTTGAGTTTCTTTGAAGACGACTTTCGGTTTCCATATTCCTTTGGTGGGTAGGTCGTTTCCTGTGTTTTTCCTTATTCATTTCTTTTTGCGTTATTAAAAAGGTTTTTGCGTTGAACACGCCACTTCAGTTGTAATGAATCTGACGCATTGCTGTGTTGAATATTGATTTATTTGCCTATATTTGATTTTACATATCATATCATCATCAATAAATGGAAATAAATTATTAAATTATAATAAATTAAACCTACTTAATTTATTTCTATTCATTGATGAAGTAATTATCTTTGTAATATCGTCTTTATATATAAAAATCTATTGCTGTTCGTTAGTCTCGCTAAAACTCGAGAAAGGCTGGGCCGATTTAGCTGATTTTGGTTTTGAAATGTTTGTCGTAGTCCAGGGAAGGTGAGAAAGGTGAGAGAACGTGGTAAAATTGCGCAGTAATTTCCACGCGGGTAAAGCCGCGGGGTGCAGCTAGTTTCAAGATAATTTGAATATTACAACATAATTTGTATATTATTGAAGTTATTCCGGGTCTACCGGGGTAACCGAAAAAGATATGTTCCCTTTATGTCGATTCCCGTTATGTCGAGTATGTTTTTGCATAAAATTAATTTCTTCGCGTTCACAGGTACAGTCAAATATAAAAATTAAAAGCCAATATCTTTCAAATTTTGTATATTAAGTTGTTTTATAAATCAGTCTTTACTATTAGTACACGCAGTAGGTACACAGGATACCGTGCCTCTAGCTGGTCTCGATAACATCTCGATTTGATCGAGAAACCAAACTAGGCTGTGCTCATTTTATTATATTAGCTATGCTTCCCATCTTTTCTACTTCGAATAAAGTTACTGATGTGATTTCATTGGACCAGCAGGAGCATATTTTCTACAATTTGGATTACGGTGAAACTTTCTCCAGCTGTGCGGTGGTATTTTTATTAAATTCTTAGGATACTCAGCGAAAACGTGGAGTTAGTTTAAGATAACACGGTTGATATAAAATTGGAAAAATATCCGAAAGCGACTGTGCAAAAGTTAAATGAAAATCAAACTCATCATCAATGTACTGTAGATTGGGGTCTCGTCGGTGTTCATATCTACATCAGAACGTAACTTTTCAATTTGTTTCAAAGCTTTTGGAAATCGCAAAATGAACATCTCGTAATATAGAAACTCGTCGTAATAAGGTAACGTTGTTAGCATTCGTGGATTTGTTTCATGTTTATGAGTTGAAAATTGTTATGTACTTGGTATAATACCAAAGTCGTCTTCACATTTCAGCAAGTTGGTGCGACATTACAGTGGTTATGTACTAACCACTGTAATGTCGCACCAACTTGCTGACAGTGCAGTCAACTTGTCAGCAACCCGCAGACTTTGGTATGTCAGTCGAGTCAACATACCAAAAGGATATAACGGAGTCGAGTGGACTGCTCAAAGGCATTTTATCAGGAAATCTGTTTATTGGTTGCAAATGCGAGCAACATTATGAGATAGAATCAATTTTGAGACTTGTTATCGTTCGCTTTATTTATTATATGTACAACAGAAAAACATGTTAACAATTTTGAGCTACAAACAAAACTTTCTATTTCTGTTTACTATAATAAAATCAACGATTTAAATCGAATGAAATGATAATAGAATTTCTAAATGTAATTACCTACTGTAATTAAGTACTGAGACTGGGTTTTCTCTGTAATTCGTAGCATCCGCGCTACGATTCATATGTCTGCATAATAAAAATAAAAAAATGCGGGTTCAAATAGATGACGGATTTCACGATTCAAATGATCTCTAATGGCGTATGTCCACCGCCACCGTCAACGAAACGTCACCGATAACATAGTTATTCTGTGCCGCTAACGAGATGATGGTGACTAAATTATAGTCATACATCTATGACCACCTGTCCACCGAGCCCTTCACTCGAACGTCAAAAACCTGACCGCCGCCGCCGCGCCGTGCTGGCCGAAGATATGAGTAGTTCGGCGCGACTGCTAGAACTCGGCCTGAGATTGTGAAGGACCGATGATGTGCTAACAACTGAAACTTAAAATAATATCGTTATCGATGACGTCCCGAAGACGGTGGCAGTGGATAAATGATCAACGTCACGACATCTTGTACTCGGCCTTTAATAATATAATTATCGGTAACGTCTCGCTGACGGTGACTGTGGATAAACGGTTTAAATCATATTGGAACGAAACGCGACTACATTTTTTCACGAAAATAATTGCTAATGGAATTTTTCGAACTCCCTTAATTCTTGTGCGATTTATTAGTCCAAATAGCTATTCGAAGTTGTTTTTATTTAAAACATGAGTCAACCTACGTAGGTACATAAAATTGAGAATGCTAAAAAGTAATGTCTGAGTCAGGGATAATCTGTCTTTGCAAAAAACCTTTTAGAAAAGGGACCGTTTGTTTCCATTTACATATCTGCTGATAAGTATCGTAAAACTTTACAAGACAGGAGGTACATACATAATACATTTTACCATATTCATATCAGATAATCTTATTTGAAAATGTATTCCCCTTCTTTACCATTTTCAAAAAGATTTCTACTAACATCTTTAGATGACTAACTCTTAACTAACTCAAGACTAACTCTTTAGGTGAGATGCGCTTTTACATTATATTACAACAATTATGAAACCATGAAAACAAAATAATACTATTTTAGAATGAACAAACTGATACAGTTCATTAGAAGCCCCACTTGCCCTAGTAGATATTTGAAAATATCAACGTCACAATTTGTAAACAAAGTTTTTTTTTTAATTTTACTATACAGGCGCACGGTTTTTATTTTATTTTAAATATCAAGTTAATAGCTTCGGTAGTAGCCGACTTATTCAAGAGACAAAAAGGACGGACAGAGCTAGAACATAAGGGTTTCACCCCTGACCGTAACCCTCAAAACGGATGCGAAGCTATTACGGATTGTTCACGGACAAATGTAAATCAAAGTGACATTCAACAAAAGCGAATCTGCCTAAAAAAATGGCTCCTTTCAAACTCGCCCATCAGTTCAGGACATCAGAGTGATGTGACTCAATTGCAATCCGTGGCAACAAATTACTTTTTTTCCTTTTTTGTCTTTCCAGTAGGTGGAATTTATTGGCAGCTATTTAGGTTAGATTTTTATTAAAAGCACGCTAAAGTAATTCGAAAGATTTTATCTTATACCTGCAACTTTTGTAACAAATGATCACCTAAATTGTAAGAAATTTCTAAAACGGTGAATGTTTCTTCATTATTTCCCCAGCGATTTTTTTAATCAAGATTTAGAACAAAATTAAATCTAAACTGAATAAACCTTAAAGAAAATTCAGGACCTTAAATGGAGGAGCTTAAATCCAGTCTCAAGGGCTTTCAACTAAGTTTCGCAGCGATGGTAGATACCATCGCTGCGAAACACTAACACTCTAAAATAATCTTATTTTTGTAAACTTGTGTTCATTCATGAACCTTTGACAACAAACTTACCAATAACTATACAAAATAGTGTAAACGTTAATTGGTGAAACATACCTGTATAATTGAATAATACGACAAACGAACTTCAAGGAATTTTGAACTTATGCAAACATTTGTTCTGTTTAAATGTATGTCTGAGTTTGTTGTATTGTTTGATAAAGGCATGTTTAGAAAGACATGATGTCTTAGAGATTACCCCGAGTGCGAGGGCTTACGCACTATAATAACAAAAACCTTATCATGCTATATTGTTATTAAACATTTTTATATTTTTGTATCGTTTTTGTAAGTAATAGTGGATAGTGTTACATTTCCCTAAGGTATCGACGACGTCCAATTTCTAAAACATTATCCTGTATCATCACAAAAGCGATACAATATAATAATTCCCCGTGACCCGAGGGGCTGACTATTCCGAAGGTAACAATGAACAACTTTTGTTGCAGATAAATTCCGGCGCGCCAGCTAAAGACGTATGACGAAACATGGACAACGGCGGCAACAATATCACATCATTTGATGGCATTCTTTACCCGAGCGAACTCGCCCTACACAGAGAGTTCAGCACGACTGAGAAAACCTTCGAGAATTTCATCACGTGGCCAATAGAGAGATGCCTCAAATCGTTCTTCTTAAACGACACAAAGCTCGAAGAGGTTTCGAACCGCGTATATATCTACAATGGAACGCAAGTTATGTGTCTAGATCATGCTCCGGTGCTGAGCAGAAGCACTGTTATCCGAGCAAGTGTGCTAACTGCAATGGCGGTATTGTCATTTTTTGGCAATTTGGCTACGATCATCAGCATACAAAGAGGAAAAAGAGGGCGGGGCAGAGCCAGACCATCCTGGACGGCGATCTATAGTTTGATATTCCAACTGAGCGTTGCAGATTTACTCGTCACGATATTTTGCATAGCTGGCGAAGCAGCGTGGTCATTCACCGTAGAGTGGTACGCGGGAAACTATGCCTGCAAACTGTTTAAGTTCCTACAAATGTTTGCTCTTTATTTGAGCACCTTTGTTCTTGTGCTCATCGGAGTGGATCGATGGCTGGCTGTCAAATACCCCATGAAAAGTATGGCGACGGCGACGAGAAGTGGCAAACTTGTTATAATTGCTTGGGTGTTGAGTGTTGTGCTGAGTATTCCGCAGGTATATGATACTTTTCAAACTTCATTAAAGGAGCAAATACACAGCGATCGTAGGCGTGACTTAAGTGTGTGTGTGTGTAATTAGTTAGTTTCTGAACACCCACGCAAAGCTTTCTAAAGCTTCTAACATCACGCACATGGCCCATGTGACGTGGGCATGACCAGCACATCTAGGATTTTCATCATCATTGGCATGTTCATCATCAAACCTCGCTGTGTGTTTGCTTCTTAATTTCCAATGTATTTTCATCACGAAGTGTCGCCTGCGTTAAATTAAAGTAGAGATGCTAAGTTGTCGGTTCCTCCAACACTTTGAAGTAATTAAAAGTTATGGCATAAACGGGGTATATTAAGCGACAGTTGAGAGAAGGCTTTTAGAATACCTACCTTCATAGATACACCTTCGTTTCATTGAAAGCAGGTATTTTATTTCACGAGGTCACGAACACTCGCTAGGAAACCTTTTGAATTAGGTAATATGAAAGAATACAACGTTGAACGTTCTAGTCGCATATTGCCTATTTTCAATATTCAGTGCATCCATTCTTTCAGCTACCTGCATTATAATTATGAGGCTATTTTATTGAAACGATAGGTCATTATTGTTCTGCTGAGGGCCATAACCGCAACGTCGTCGGTCGTCGCTCAATCGAGATTCCGTTCAAAGCGATTATTCCCAAACAGACTGTAGGTATGTCAAAGCGAAGTCAATAAGTGTAATGCACTCAATACATTGCATTCAATTGAATGGACCATTATGTAGGCATCAATAATAACTTAAATGTCTATAGCTGGTACCTGTAACAAATAACCTTGAAACTGGTATGTTATTTAAACCGACACCTGTTCAAATTCTTTTGTAGCACTAATTTCAAAATGACTGTGTAATATGGCGGTCATGTGAGTATTTAGTCACTTTATCAATATGTTGCGTTAAGTTCTGAATAATTCACAAAAACCTTCTTCTTATTTGTAATGTAGGTATATACATAAACGTGATGATTTTTTAAGCTTTATTTAACACTTTGCACGTAACAAAATATGCGGCATACGGATTTTACAATTATGCACAGATCCATTCACTTTGAAAGCAAAAGTTAGGTATTAAAATTTAACCAGAAATGTAAACCCAATCTACACTGTTTATGGGACGGACATTCCGTGGTATAAAAGACAACTTAACAAAATATAATTAAATTCATAACTCATGGTAGATTGGGTATTTGTTGATGATTTCGTCATGCCATCAAATGCAAAACAAATATGTTGGTATAAAATGCAACATCACACAATCATCACTTTCATAAATTGTAAATTGTTGTCTCGTGGCGGTAGATATTCTTGAAATGCGAAATAGTTGCATATGCCATTATTGCTGAGCCATTTCAAATAGTTGAGGTTTCCCGGTCTCTAGTCAGAGTTCGTAGGAGGCGCATCTCGAATTCTCTCCAATTAGTGGTTTCCGTGCAAAAGGGATATTAATCTAATATAATGTCGCCACCGTCGGATCATAAAATCAATACGTTTGTAAGAATGGCTAGGACGATTGCAAAGCGACGCAATTCAATTAATTGTCCATTGCCAATTGTTGAATGATCAATGTTTAACAATATGGATAAAACGACACCTCCTATATATGTATATATCTTCAGATATATCACTACATAGTATAAAGTGATCCAATATGAAGTTTTATAAACCATTTGACACATAGATTTCCACGCAGGCGAAGCCGTGGGGCGCAGCTAATTCTACATATTTGGATCATATCCCTTTTATATAAAAACTAATAAGTTTTTATCGAAATTGAAAAAACTGAAAAAAAAAAATATTACCTATTTGCCGAAACGAACCTGACCTCTTGTCCCTAAGAACTGCAAACTCTTTGCAACCTCTCTGCAAACCACAACCGCTCCAAACTCACAACGCTAATGAGCCTCGTATTTATTTTCAGGCTGTAGTATTCAGCGAGGTGAAGGGGCCGTTCGTTGAGGATTTCTACCAGTGCGTCACTCATGGCTTCTATACAGAGAGATGGCAGGAACAGGCGTATACCATGCTATCTTTGGTGTTCATGTTTTTGCTGCCTCTGGTAATTCTGGTGTCAACTTACGTGTCGACTGTGAGGACTATTGCAAGTAAGAATCGAATGATCCGTCCACATGTTAGTCGAGTCATCGCGAATGTCATTTGTTTCGTTTGATTTGACAGCCTAGAACCTCTCACACACTCGCGCACGAATCACGGTGTGAATCGCGGCGTAGATCGCGTTGCGATCACGATCACGGCTAAACTGCCAAGACCCTTTACACTCGCGCTTCTATCACGCGTGCCTTGTAAACGTTTTATCGCGGGACCAAAAACCAACATTCGGGAACGTGGCACAAACGCGACACGAGGCAGCGAAAAATATGAGAATCCGATCGACACTCATGGTTCGCAACATCCACTTCCCGGATAAATTGCAGTTCGTGCGTCGTCGTTTTGAAGTAAACAACCAAATAAGTCGCAGTACGCGTTGTGTTATGAGGCGAAAAAAATACCTAAACCTTTTGTCGCATTTCGTGCGTCGTCGCGTCGAGATCAATATAATTATGTAAAACTAAGTTTTATACACAGAGCAGCAAGACTTTTAGAAGTCTCTTTTTATTTATTAGTGGTTACATAATTTGTTTTATAATTGAAGAATTTCATAAAAAAACTAGAATTTGTGTAAATAAGATGTAAATTTGCGTGTGTGAATGATCCCTGCGCGTGTGGAGATGCTTTTAAAATGCAAGGCTTGCGATGACTTGGACAACATGTAGGGGTTACACTGTAGTAGCATAATTTAATTACTCTGTGCTAGAACTGAGGTCAAACAGCTATTTAATTTTAGTCCTCAGTACACTTGCCACATACTAACAGTGGTGACTAATCAACCTCCACGATTAATCTACAGCAAATATTTCGTATTCCTTCAGCTTAATTTACCTAACCGAACCGCTACTAATTTTATGTTAATTAAAAATATGAGCGCTCTGACCAAAGTTTCAAATGTTTCGAGGTCATTTACATTTGCGTACCTATTTCAAATATTTAGGGATAAAATGCTTTCAGGGAAACATGGCGAATTATTGGATTAAGCCAGTTACTGTTATTAAACATTTTGGGCAGAAGATACCCGTTTAACTTGAGAGGTGCTTCATAATTCGAAGTTAATTTTGTGAAGCTTATGCTTAATGAGTCAAGAGTTCCCTAGATTTTGATGAAAATGTACCGACATTCCCTTCCACTTACCAAACTGAATTAAAGAGAATTTAGTAACTTACCAATCATATACAGGGCGTCCCACGGTTATGCCCAAAGAAATCTTAATATAGTGCTTTACTATTTAGATTACTGTGGCTATGCTTTATAGACGGAAATTATCTTAAATATTGTAGATAGAACATTTTATTAAAAGAAGGCTTCTATTTTATTTTATAAAAAATTTCAACAGCTTTCAAGGTTTACTGAATAATTGTCACGTTGAACCGGGAACTAAACCTGTCAAATTGTAAAATATGTGTATTATTTTGATATTTTAGTAATTATTATAAAGTGTTTGTTCTCGTCTTAATCTGTTCTCGCAAAGAAAATATATTAAAATGACAACGATAAACAAAAAACTTCCAAGGTACCAAATTAGGGAAAATTTCGGTCTTAAAGAAACCAAGGACAAATGCAATAAATATATACCAAAAGTCCGATAATTAAAAAGTTCGCAAACAAGACGGTACTTACAATAAATTTTGATTACAGAAAGCAAAAAAATCTTCAATCCAGAAGTTCGAGGAGTAAAGTCACAGTACTTTACGCCAGATATGAATAGACGGAGACTGATCGACAGAGCTAAGATGAAGTCTTTGAGGATATCGGTGGTGATCGTCGTTGCTTTCCTCGTGTGGTGGACGCCTTACTATATCATGATGATAATATTCACCTTCTGGAATCCTGATAAAAACGTAAGTGTTTTGTAGAATAGAATAGTTTTTATTTGCAACTCAATACACAAAATAAATAAAACAAACATGATTAAAAAAATAAAGGACCAAAACAGATTTTTGTAATTGAGTCACAAAACGGACTCTATCTCAGCATGAGTTAGAATAGAATCGAATTAAAATCGTTTTAGGTATGACCATTGTAGCACTTACTAAAAAAAGTAAATATTTATTAATTTATTACCTAAGCAATTGTTTTTTTTTAATGGAAGCTACGTACTATAAAGAATTTAATGCCGAAGTTTATTTTAGTGTTTCTAAGCTTATATGAAAAGTACAGTCTCTTTAATATTTTAAAAACCTATTATGAGGGTTTATCACAAAAAGGCACTGACAATGTTTTTTGGCAGCGCTGATCTACAGCGGTTCCAGCCGTTATTTATTTTTGTTTCATGGGATAAATATAATCTGAAGTCATTTAAAACGGGATATTTACCATGATTTGATTTTTGAGTTTTCCAATATTTCGGCACAGTTTCATGCGCCATGATCGTAGCAAAAGACAGAAAATGAGGGTAGATCGGTATATCTGCTCATAAAAACGAACTCGCAGTGTCTTCAGTTATTCCGTGATCATGGCGCATGAAACTGTGCCGAAATATTGGAAAACTCAAAAATCAAATCATGGTAAATATCCCGTTTTAAATGACTTTAGTGTTAATAACCATGATAGTTTCAGAAGTTTTAAATATAATCTGGATCAAACTTAACGATACTAAAAGAAATCAGAATTTTTGATTTCTTTTATTATCGTAGACAATCTCTAAAACACCTCTTCTAATAAACTGGTAATAAATATTAATATACTAAAAGTTAAACCAACACTTTCAATCTAAGTTACGTTAATCGATTGCAAAGCGATTTAAGTAGGTAAATAAACTCGAGTTCATGTTTCAGGTAGGTAAGTAAATTTTCAAAACTTCTAATAGCTTTACAAGAGGCTCATTAAAACTCGCCTTACCTCAAGAAGTTTCTAATAGTGAGACTCATAATAAGTTTATTTGCCTACATAAATCTTTGCAATCGATTAACGTAACTTAGATTGAAAGTTTTGGTTAAACTTTTACCATATAGGTAAGTAATTTTTACCAGTGGTTGCCCGCGACTTGCGTACTTAGCATTAAGAATTAAGTCATCTGTCATGCTGCCGTCGCTCTGATCGGATTTATAATTATAATATTTTTAATTTAGGATTTATAATATCTAATTATAATTAGGTATGTAGGTGTATTCTCTGGCAGGATAGCATATTATAATGGAGCAAACACATTCTTGAAACGCAACGCGACAGAACGTGTGGATACCTCATGTGTGCCGTGCACATAACCAACACGCGATGCCATAACACACTCGCAATTTCTTCTGACAAGCCACTTCATTAGACCTGTCATGATTCTTGCAATCGAGATTATGACTGTGTGTGTTGTTTTCGAACAACTGACACGTGGCTTCGTCGATTACTAGAAGTAGAAACACATTGCGTGCGTTTCATCGGGTGACGAGGCGTGTCGATAGTGTGTTTCCGGCTTAAATGATGACGTCATTCTCAATCTCCTCGTTTAAGTTAATAGGTTATACTAAAAAATATTTAATTATCCAAAAATTTCTGATCTCGTCGGGTCTTGAACCCGTGGCCTTGCTCGTACTGAGGGGATTAACCCGAGGGTAAAATAATAATAAAAACATCAGGTCTTCAAAATTACCGATCAACTCTTGAAACTATCGGGCCTGAATCGAGTACACCATTAACCATGTGGCATACAAGGAAGGTGATGGTAGACACTTTTACAAAAATACTATTCTTAACTAAATAATATTCAAAAGTCTGATTTAATTCTAAAACCCCTAAGAATCATCTAGAAATTTATTGGCGTATACATAAGTACCGCTAAAATTCCTTGCTGACGGTGCAGGATTCAGTTTTATGGGGATGTAGATAGGAAGTGGGTACAGATTTAACCGTCCCAGTCTAAGTACGTACTAAAGTGGTTGAATTCTCAGATGGCATTTTTATTGAGAGATTTATGTATGAGAGCGAAGTCCGGCTCATCAAGATGATAGAAAATAGCGTAGTTCGTGTCAAGTGGCAAAGTTGTTTAAAATTGAAACTACTCATCGTACGTCGTACGTCATCATTTTCTTATTGAAACTTTCAATAAAATGATAACTGACATCGCACAGAATTGATTTGTGTGATTGTGCTACAGTCTGCGATCAACATCCTACTAATATTATAAACGCGAAAGTTTGTAAGTATGGATGGATGGATGTTTGTTACTCTTTCACGTAAAAACTATTGAATGTATTTTAATGAAACTTTACAAAAATATAGCTTATACATCAGAATAACACATAGGCTATAATTTATAAAGATATATTGTATATTATCCAAAATATCTATCACCACGCGGGTGAAACTGCGGGGCGCAGCTAGTTATACATATTTAAAAACATATCAATAAATCTACTCCTAAATTAAACTTATTACTCGATTACAGAATTTATGGACGATTATATTCGATATTTTTTTTTTTTTATAATGCATTTTTATACTTACAGAAATGAAGTCTAATTAAATATTATAACTGTGATACTTAATTTAGTGATTAGCTTAGCTACCTCTCAAATGCATGGCGCCCTAACAAGCCACCTAATACTAATGTAATTAATAAGTTTATCAGTTTATTGTATTTGTCAATTGGTCACTTGAGACGTGCGTTAATCTTAGTTACGTTTGAGTATTCGGTGAAAGTTTATCAGTTATATAATACCCATAACACAAGCTCCGCTTAGCTTGGAGCTAGTTGATGTACTGTTTGAATCGTCCTGCATTTTATTTTATTTTATTAGATAAAATACATTCGAGAACCTACGTAATGACGTGGGCGCTCGAATGTTTTTTATAGTTGAATGCAACCAGGGGCCATATTTTATCTCCTAGTCTAGGCCTTGTCTAAGTGCTTATTTTGTAAGCCTAAAGAAATAAATGATTTTTTACTTTTACTTTTTTACTTTTAGTCCTTTTTCACAACAAGGAGCTAAAAATTTTACAACTATTTTCGGATTATCTTTTCCTACTATTTTTCATTATCATCATCCCAATCTCTGTCTCGTAACAAAGCCTTCTTGTAACTACCAGACTTAGCTTTGTCTCCCACTGTTCCCTCCCTTCACTGTTTGCTAGACAACTTTCTCATGAAACTTTCCCCTCAGTTTGCACTGAAGGGGAAATCCTTACCCAGTACGAAGTATGTATGTTATCCAACATTTTCATCAGACTCGATGAATATATTACCTACCTGAGTAACACGTTATCATTCGAGTTTTTGTAAACTAATGTGGTTCGTGACTTGGCACAAATCTGACCCAGGGTGTCGACATTTATAAAAAATTGCTGGAGGATGATATTCTTTAAGCGTAAAGATAAGATTTTGGCCTGAAAAGGTAAATATTTTATGAAAACTCTTGTTGTTGATTCTCGGCTTGCTAAAGGAAACAAATTTTAAAAAAAGGCCTATTATAACATGTAAAGATCTATTAATTAAATTAAGTATTTTGCCTTTGTCATTATGAAGATCTTTAGGGAAGGCCTTTGTCCAGCAGTGGAAGTCGATTAGCTGATTGGATGATAATGATGATGAAGGATTTTGCATTACAGTATTTGACTTTGATAATGGTCTAGAAACTTTAGGTCGTAAAATTCTGTACTTACCTAAAATAAGTAACTCTCTTTGTTGCAAAACTGTCCGAGAAAAAAAACGTAGGAAATCAAAATGTATCGTAGACCTTCACGGATTTATTACAAACACGTCAGAAACAAATAAAACCAACAATAGATAGAAGATTTCTATCTTCCCATCAAATATCACCTCACAAAATAGCACCGGGAAATACAGAAGGAAACTAACAGAACCTCCTAATGACCGAGGTCCGAGATCTTTATTGTCACTAGAGGAAATTGCTTCTACTCCACACAAAGAGTGACCAGTGCTCTATAGACAGTTGGTAATCCGAATGGCAATAGGGGCATGTTTGAGTTCAGTTGTAAATTGAATCTGCTGATTCTCTGGTTGCGAGGTTAATCAACTTCGTAATTGGATTAAGTAAAATAATGAAGAGGTATATATCGATACTGTGATTAAAGAATCTAAGATGCATTATGTCAACAAAGACTTCTATGAATGAAATTTTACAATAACCGAAAAGAACAAGGTAACAACAAAATTATTGTTACAAACCAAAACACATAATTCAAAAACGCATAATTACACATGTGCTGTGGAGCGAAAATTTTTTAAATTAGAATTCTAAAACGAACGAGAGATCAATTAAAACATGTGCAAAAATTGTGTTTTTTTTTTTTTGCTGGACAATTCACACAACATTATGCATGGTAAGTAGAGCTTGTGTTATGGGTACTAGATAACTGATATACATAATACAATATATTACATAGATAGATATTTTTTATTATACATAGAAAACGACCAGAACACCCGGAACAAATATCTGCAGATCGTACACACAATTGTCCCGAGGCGGGAATCGAACCCCACCACCGCGCCTCATCGGTCGTCAGTTTTGCTTTATAATGATACCAATAAATATTTCCAACCACCCAGACACTATTCCTTGGGTTTTGTAAACTCAATTGGAATCAGATAAACAGTTGAACATCATTATATTGGAGTAATAGGTCAACGTATTTTAATTCATGTCGTTTAATAAAACTTTTGAAACTATCATGGTTATTAATACTAAAGTCATTTAAAACGGGATATTTACCATGATTTGATTTTTGAGTTATCCAATATTTCGGCACAGTTGCATGCGCCATGATCACGGAGTTACTCCGTGATCATGGCGCATGCAACTGTTATTTACCTTCTTGAATATTTACATTCTTGAAATTAAAATCAACGAAAGTCATTTAAAACGGGATATTTACCATGATTTGATTTTTGAGTTATCCAATATTTCGGCACAGTTGCATGCGCCATGATCACGGAGTAACTCCGTGATCATGGCGCATGCAAATCAACGAAAGTCATTTATGCATGGCATTCTCCGTGATCATGGCGCATGCAAATGCCATGCATAAATGACTTTCGTTGATTTTAATTTCAAGAATGTAAGTATTCTATTATCATTGCGTTCTTACATGATTGCAGATACCCAGTCCCAGGGATGGTCTGGGTTGGATTAGTAGGTGTGTCAAAGCCATGTTATAAAATAACTACAACGTTACAAAAGTAAAATAATTAAAGAAAATAAAAATATTAAAGATTATTATTTATCGACGACCGATGTGGCGCGGTGGGTGAAGGTCCGCCTGCGACGCAGGAGGTTGCGGGTTCGTATCCCGACTAGGAACAATTGTGTGTACGATCTGCAGATATTTGTTCCGGGTGTTCTGGTCGTTTTCTGTGTATAAAAAAAAAAAAAACTATCTATGTAATATATTGTATTATGTATATCAGTTATCTAGTACCCATAACACAAGTTCTGCTTACCATGGGGCTAGATAATGATGTGTGAATTGTCCAGCATTATTTTTTTATTTATCGGAAGCTCGATACCTCCTCGCTTTCCTGAGAAAGAGGGTTGACAGACTGACAGACAGACCACAAAGTGGTCCTAAAAGGATTCATAAACATAAAGGGCTGCCTTGCCTTAGACGGAACCCTAAACGTCTTTTCTCAGGAAAGCGCGTGGTGATAATAGAGTTGAAATTAACAGCAAATATTCAGATCCGTTTGATATCTCAAACTTCCGCAGTCAAAAATTACTCCAATTAAATCAAGTTATTTTTTTATCACCAATTTATTTTATTTTTCACTTCTCTTGCTCAAAAAGTGTATCATAATAGTGTAGCTTAGCGGGCCTAAAACTCGAGTTTAATACCTCAGGCTAAAAAGTATTTTTTCTTTCATAATTTTTGTCTAAAATCATCAGCCCGTACAAAGCATTCGTTCTCTTACATAAAAACTCGACTTCTTGGTGCTCCGTCAATCTTTTTTTTTTTAAATAGAACCGTCTTGGTGATGTTTTATGAAGGTTGATTCTTCCCTTTACGGTAGAATGCGAACTGTTTCGTTGCGGGTTAAATAGAGATTTAAAGAAAGATGGTATTGGCGCTAAATCTCTAGAATTTTCTTCATTCCAAATCACAAACTTTTACGTTTAACTTCCTGACTTTTACTTCCAAATGAAAAATGTCTAATTTTGAATTGTTTTATTTTCTCGCAATCGAAGTGAAAAGTAGAGTGTTTTACTCGGGCCAAAACCACCCATTATAACTCGGTCTTGTCATCCTCACTCGCTACGCTCGGGAGTATAACAACCTCGTATATAATGGGATGGTTTAGTCCCTTGTAAAACAATCTACTATTATTTTATTAATGTAATCAGAACGACCTTAGGCCAATTATACTAATTACAGAGGTATAATATAAAAGCTAAGAACACAATGTTATAAGTACAGTTAAAATACAATCAAATAATCAATAATGTCAATTATAAATTCAAATTATTAAAGAGTCAACATAAAATTAAGAATTAAATATATGTAGGTAAGTCAAAATAAATTTTTAGAGATTAAAACATTGTCAAAAATAGCATTCACAAAAAGTTAAACATATAAGCATCAGACTTCTCCACTCGTCCGCAAAAATGTCGGTATCCGGAAAGGCCACCAGGAGTCTGTTCGGGAGGGCTTCGAGGGTCCTAGGTATGGTATCCCAATGAAAGGACATGCACAAAAAAGGTAGGTACATACTTCCCGTTGATCTAGAATCATGAAATATGGCAAGAAGCAAGGTACTATAGCACAAATAAAGGAAAAAATCTGAAAACCATCTAGTTTATTCAGAAAATAATATTTTTGGATTCTCGCCATGAACGAGAACCCTATAGGGTACTTGCCGTTTGCCTAGAATCATAAAATTTAAACCCTAACTTAAACCCTCGGTGTACGAGTATAACTCTCACTTGACGTTTTATTAAACATAATAAGTATTTGAAGAAAGAATCAATGCTCGTCGCCTTAATTGGGACTTCAACTATTTTCTAACTGACTTGTCATGCACATTGGCCGTTCAACAGGCTCCACGGAGTGACCTGACCTTAGAATATGAACTGGGGTTAAAATCCTTTACAATATCGTCTCGCAGTTTGTCTTGAACTTAATTTTAATGAGTTCAGTTTCCTTACATAAGTATTGTTCATCGCGTAATTGGACTGATTCATTTGTCTAGCACAGACTCTTTGGCCTTTTCACGGCTTTAGAATATGAACTAGCGTTAAGACCCTTAACGACAGCGGCACGTGTTTTGTTCTCAACTTAATTGTAATGAGTTCAGTTTTCTTACTTAAGTATTTAATGAAAGAACGATTGTTCATTGCGTAATTGGACACATTCGCTTGTCTTGCAAAGATTCTTTAACGTAACAGGTTCACGACGCGGCGTGACCTTAGATATGAACTAGGGTTAAAATCCTTACCAATGTCGACGCGTATTTTGACTTAATTGTAATAAGTTCGTTTTATAATGGTGTGTACTGATTGGCGTTACGGGGCGTAATGTAACGTGTTACACAGAGAGCGTTCTTGCAGTCAGTACGGGGATAGATGGCGCTCGCAACGAGCAACCAGACGGATTTTAGAACAACGTATCATGTTCGCTGCGAATGCTATAATAATGTGGGCGAAGGTCCACCTGCGATGCAGAAGATTGAGGGTTCAATTTCAGGACACATGTTTGTACGATCTGCAGATAAAAATCTAAAAATATATCAAACTATAGATCACCGACCGCGAAGCTAGGCTAAAGCGGCCGATGACTAAGGCTGCAGAGAGAGGAACTTCCTGACGATGCGTGCCGAGACCAGGAGTACCGCTTTTGGATCTGGCCCTTGATCCAACTTCCTAGTGAGAGTCTCTTGAAATGTTGATCAAGGCTCTTCGCTATTACGCCGTTAACCGAAACGACTACGGGGCGATGGTCGCTGAATCTACATCCCACATGCTGAAAACCTCGTTAGCTAAGTCAAGATATGCTAAGTTTAAGTTTTTTTCTATATCTATATCTATCAAGATATTTTGAATAATATACAATATATCTTTATAAAATTTAGCCTATGTGTTATTCTGATGTATAATCTATATCATTGTGAAGTTTCATCAAAATCCATTCAGTAGTTTTTGCGTGAAAGAGTAACAAACATCCATCCATACTTACAAACTTTCGCGTTTATAATATTAATAGGATAATTATTATTACGCCCTATAACACCGATCAGTACCCGGCTTTAGGGTTAACTTCCATGAGTCAGTAGTTAATCGGAACTTGTTTGAGGAGTTTTAGTGGTAATACCAAATACCGGTACTTGTGGTAACTAACTATTGGGTTGGTGCTTAATTCTTGAGATAATGAAAAGGTCCGTTGAGATAGAACATCCATTGAAGGTCTTCGAACTTTGGAAATATCAATACTGTGATACTGTTTATAAGTAGTATATTATACTACTTATAAACATAGGATCTCAGTTATGCGCTTAGTGGCAGCAGGACAAATAGTGCTCTTTTAACAGTGTTTTAAAGGTTGGCTTAGCACGCCTCACCGATATTGGCAATGCGTTCCATAGTTGCACAGCCCGGGCAGTAAAGGATTGGGCGAAGAAGGAAGTAGAGTGAGCAGGTACTTGAAGCATAAGGGTTGAAGAAGAGCGGAGAGAAAGAGTGTGAGAAAGATGAAGAAAGGTGAAACGTTCTTTGAGATAAGGTGGTGCAGAGGCTAGAAATATAATATTATATATTATCTATCACAGTATCACAGTATTGGTATTTCCAAAGTTCGAAGACCCTTCAATAAAATATACATATTATGTATATTTTATGATATATGTAGTATATTTCTATGTAAGTACTATAAGTATTTTATTTATAATATCCCATAACTTACAAGCACACAGATCCCCTGGTACTGTCCACGATCCTATCCATCCATGGTTGTCTGGTAGAGATCAGAGTCCGCTCTTGAGCGATAAGACCGCCAATTGTACTTAATTTTTAAGTTTTTACTGTACATAGTTTATAGTTAAAGTGCAATAAAGAATTTTCTATCTATCTATCTATTGTGAACATTATTAATATTCATATTATCATTATTGTGATGTTATGCATACAGGTAAATTGTTCTCAGTTGTAATATCTTAGTGAGTACACAATGCATAAACACCTTGTCAGGGCACAAACATTTTTGGGTTCGTTCTTGAAAGATTGTTAACTTTACATACTTTCTATATATTATAGAATTCATTAGGAATGTAGTTTTTAAATAAGTATTGGTTTACTTAAATAATTTATTGTATTGGAACAGATTAACTTTTCAATTACTTTCTAGAATCATGCATGACTTGCCTTGTTTAATAAATACAAATATGTATACACAAAATAATTTTATCATCTTGTTTTTCGAAAGTATGTTGGATAAATAAAGTTGGTCAGGTCTATAGAAGGTATTTAATCATATTACAAATAGACGACAAATCCGAATACCTGATTCTAGATAAACTTTGAGTTTGAGAGTTGCTAAGTTAGTTTAGAAAGTAAAGATCTGAATTTGGAATGTAATTCGGGGCCTGAAAACTTTTTGCCAAAGAACCAAGCTAGTTAAAGATCTAGGTAAAGTTTACTCAGTTACAGTCGCGTTCATTGTTAGCTGACTCAGAAGGTCCATTATAGTATCAATTTTCGTTTTATATATCAATACATAAATGACAGAGTAATTGACGGACATATATAAAAAAATACATACAACCGAACATAGCATCTCCTCTTTTTTTCGAAGTAAAACAAATATAGCGTTTTTGCGGCGGTTAGCAAAATGTGTGAATTTATGTTTGTATTAGCATTTCGACAAATCTTCGAAAAGTGTTGCTAATGTTAAATTTTGGTGATTCCACTAAATAAAGAAGAAGCTCCAAAGTTCATCCACGTCTCACAATAAAAAAAAATATAAAACTGATTATAAAAATACTTCCAAACCCCAACATCAGTAGGGATGGAGTTTGAAAGTCTTGTATAAAATTGCTTTGAACATTCGTTAAGGTTTTATTACCCGGATAAATTGACCCGGATTAGTTGATTTGTTATACCGCGGCGAACATGACTTCGATGTTGGCCGTCTTTTGCCTGCCCAGGATTACTTTAACTGCGGATTAGTTATAACGGCTCCAGAAGATTTTCCGGGTGAATAAGATTAGGCAAAGCGATACGGAACTCTATGGGCCCTAATTTATATGGGTGTATGCGACACATGGCCCTTGCGATTCTATTTTAACTTGTCAAACCGTTTAAACCCTCCACTCCTAACTCCTTAAAAGGTAAATTCTAATTATACTGACCGTAAATTAATTCAAATTCTGGGCACCGCTATGGATATCGCTCGCAGAACTCATAGTGACCTGGGGAGCCAAAGCTGGGGAATAAAATAAAAAAAACAGTTTAATGCAGGCAAAAGAAGACCCATATCACAAACAAAAATACAGTGCACACAATAGAACAATATAAAATAAGAATATTAAAACTATATGAAATATAGTATAAATATACATATAATATGAAATCCAGCGCTGCATTGGACCCGCGTGAATTTGCTGAGCCGGTAGCCTTTTTGTGTTTTCGCATTTAAATTATATTTTATTACTTCCTAATTTGTTATAATATGTCTCTATTAGTTCTTAATTTGTATTATTTTATATGAAACGCAATACATATTTTCTATTTCTATAAAACTAACATAGGTAAAATAGATACCGATTTTTTATCTCCGTCTATGCGGACAGAAATCCAGTGGGTGCCTGTATATGGGATTGGCCAGGAAGTCAGAAACAGCCTTCACGATAGTGTTAGAGGTGGTGTATTACGCATTTATAATATAAGTGTAACTTCACCGTGATGATTCAGTCGTTTAGTAGAACTGCCTGCATAGGGTAGCTAATCTAGGCCTCAAATAAGACGAAACTTATTATTTAATGTCGGTCCTGTGTAGACCACAGATAAGGTAAAACCTACTATAGGTAAGACTGCTTTATATGTAGTAGCAGTTGAAAGGTTCTCAAGTGGCGGCCGTGGTGCAACACGAAACAGAGTATTGGGAGACCATCCACTTGATGAACGGACGACATCGTAACGCTCGCAGGGAGTCGATGGAGGGGTTCGATTGGCTGCTATTTGTGGCATCATATGGGGGAGGCCTACGTTCAGCAGTGGACTTGTATAGACTGATATGATGATGAGGTCACCGCTAAGCATAATATATGTAGTAATAACGTATTTACTGGCTATGCAATAGACATTGATTAGTTGAAGTCTTTCCTAATTGCCTTTGAACATATTCAACCATGTGTAAAGAATGTAGGTAACTAGACGGTGTTAATATTACCTGTAACTCTGCTCCCTTCAATTATTCACAACCAGTTTTTGCTCGCGGCTTCGCACGCATTGTTTATATGGAAATGTTTAAAGGTTATTCATACTATACTGTTTTGTCTATATGTTTTATTCCAGGCCTAGAGCTACCTGGGTGCAAAATTTCAGCCCGATCAGTTTAAAAGTTTTGGCGTGAAGAAATAACAAACATTCATCCATCTAAACATATAAACTTTCACATTTATAATATTAGTGTAACTTCACCGTGATGATTCAGTCGTTTAATAGGAACTGGTAGGGTACCAAGGCCTAGCCATATACTATTCTCCTCCTACTACTTGATATACATATCAACCAAACTATCACGAAATTTTTTGTTTCATTACTTTGGTCCTACATAAGATCTGCTCTATAGTAATACTACCCGTTTGACTGCTTTAAAGGAGACGCTCAAAAGCTTTGAAGTTCTAATCATTTAAAATGTTTTTTTATAACAAAAAAAAGTTGAAAAAACTAAAAACGGACTTCAAATTCCTTAGTATTTACAGTATTTTAAGTTTTTCGCGATAAATATTTATTCCTCGGGGATTCTTTGATTTGGAATAATTTTTCATACAAAACATAAGCGAAAGGTTTTTCCAAATCGTTCCATAATTGACGAAGAAATCGAGGAACACACATAAAAAACACAACCGAAAATACTAGTAGAACTTCCTCTTTTGTTTTTGTTTCGTTTTTTAAAAGAAATACATCATTATTTGCAACGATCAATTTCATACTTTCCCAAGCAATGCGTCGACATTGAGAATGCAACATGAAGACTTTAAAAGAAAAATTGTACTCTATCGTAACGGCATTATTCCTGAAAGTTGAAATATTTATTGTTCGTTTATGAAGAATTGATGAACAATTAAATACGCTGCATGTTAAAAGCGAAGAAGAAATATTTATTTATTTTGGGACTCTCGTCCAAGGTTTTAGAAAGACGCTATAAAGTTAAAGAATTTTGTTGCCAAATCCTAAGTAAAATTTCCTAATCACCTACCAACCTTATAAATATTCCTATGGGACCAAGAGCTACTAAGCAAAATATGATTGATCTCACGGAAACGCCTCTAGAACGATTAGTTTTTCAAATAGTTTTGTTAAGGGGCCTCCGGAGGGACGAATTCTTCATACAAACGTAATACCAAAATTATTTCTAATTCAAGCATATTTCCACTATAATATTGCATTATTTGTATTAAAATAGTATTTATCTAGGTTCCCAAATAGTTTTTTTTTTTTCAAAATACTTACCTAAAATGAAATGAAAGCCAATCACATTTTGCACATTTTTATGCGAAAATGGACATCTTTTCTTGCTATTTGTTTCGTATTAAAAACATCAGTATCTTACGTTTTATTTATTAAGGAACATAGCTTATATTGTCTAGTTACAGAATAACAATACTTTGTGAAGAATACAAAAAGTTTTCAGTCATAATTTTTGGTATTACGGAACAAACCAAATTTTGAACGGCTAATATTGCTATCGCGCACGCATGTGGCACGGCGCAAGGGTTAAACAGGGACAGCGATATTCGGAACGATTTTTGCAAGCAAGGGTCGCCGGACTCTTAAGAGAAATTTTGACAAGCAACCACGACGGAAATACTTACAGAATAATCAAGGTCCTTTCGTTTGTTTCAGCAAAGCGAAGAGTTACTCTCTGGGATTTTCTTCTTCGGAATGTCGAACAGTCTGGTCAACCCTGTGATATACGGAGCCTTTCATCTCTGGCCAAAGAAGAAGAAGCATTATCGACATAGTGACAGGTAATAAATCATTTTATTTTGGAGTCGTGTTAAACATACAGGTCTTGCAAACTGAAAGAGCCATTAACTTTGGTACCATGTCGCTTTTTAGGTGGCTTACTCAACGGCCGCAAAAAGCTCTCTGTGTGTTAATTGCTGTTAAGGGGTGTGCTTAATTATGTTCCGAGTGTAAGGAGTTTTCGCAAGGCGACAGTGGATTTTGTAAGTACAGCTCTATCATTTGAACGTTAGTCCGCCACTCACAAAGATTTTAAAACGGACAAATCTGGCTCCTCTATTTTCGAACGAAAAAGCAGCTTAATATAAATTTACCAGCAATTGCTGAATAAATAAGATAAGGTTATTTAGAGTGCCACGAAACATGTGTACCTACATACTAATAGCACCTAAAAGGGCGTGTTTGTGGACGTTTTTTTAAAAAAAAATTATATCTGTTGAAGAGTAGGAGGCTTTTCACTTTTCTTCATATTCATGTTAATTTAAATGTATTCTTTCATGACTATTATTGGTGTGCATTTCATGACAAAACACTGGTTTTGCTGAAAAAACAAGGAAAACAACACACTTAGTTTTTTCTTCGTTTCAATCTTTGTAAGGTAAAGTAAAAAAGCGAACAAGAAAGATTTACCTTATTAGGTTGTTAGTTTTCAAGTTAGAGCAAACCTCGTCCCAAGTTTTTTTATCCTTTAGATAATATGATATTTTGTAGGTATTTTTGCCCATTTGTTTGAATTTATCCGTTGATAATTTTTGAAACTTACGAGTTTTGTTGTAGAAGCGTAAGTATGCATTGCCCTTTAAAATATATTTTTATCTTGGTTGTAACCAAGTTTGTGGGCACAGCGAGTTTAAATAAATGATCGTTAAAATATACTTATATGAGACCTCACTCACTAGACCGTTATTATGACTGGCTATTGGTCTTTGTTAGTTCCACCGTTCACCGTTCACAACGCTATGAAAACTCTGTTATTAGTTATGCCGGTATTCTTTTGTTGTTTAAGATCGTTACTCGATTGTTTCTACCTACCCAAGACAGGTTATTGTTTTTAATTTTCGTTTCTTCATTGAGGCAGTCGCATGGTCTCGCGTCATTTCTTTTGTGTTACAGTACAGGTACATTTTTAAACCCAGCGCGATTGTCTTCTGTTTTTCACACAGTTAGTCATGCTGACGTCACAAAGCTGTTGATATTGGAGGCCTACTCAAGTTTTTTTCATCATCAAGTTGCTAAGTACGTCCGCAAAACACAACGTGTACAAGCTACTCTTGCTTACTTCCGATTTGAAATTCGGATTTTATCCCTCTTTAGCAAAAGGTATTTAAATAAGTTTATTTAGCCTATAGAGGTTATATTAAATGATTATTTAAATGTCAGCTGACACCCTGTTTCAGTTTGATGGATCTATCAAACTGAAACAGGGTGTCAGCTCAGTTTCTGTAACTTTTCTTTGCGGCAAGTGAGTATGACAGTTTGATTCACCACAAAGGCTTTACTACTTTTTCTTTCACGCAGTTTTCAAAGTAATTTTGTAAGAAAATCCTTTGCGCCCTCTTTAAGAGACTTCGAAAATAGAAGGAGGTTCTATGTTTAGCTTTTGTATGTTTTTTGTTCGTCGTTTTCGCTGTCCTGACTTTGATAAATTTTTTCTATTGTGTAGAAAATGGTACCATAAAAATATTCCCTAGGAATTAGTGTTTCTTCGCAAAAATTAAAAACAGTTCCAAATTAGATCTGGGCTTCGAAGTCGGTTTTTAGATTTAAAAAAAAAACTAAATTTTAACTCTCCAGACAGCTGCTTTATATTAAAAAATATACCAACGACATTTAACTTTTTATGTTTTTTCTTTAAAGCAGATTAAGTAAGTTAATAAATACTACAGATAGATTAGAGTAAGTTACTAATGATCTATACCGGTATAGATACCACCTATAGTGTATAGTGCTGATTATAAAATAACTATGCAAAAGCCCTGCCTGAACCCGCCTGTGGGCATTATCCAAACAAGTCGACCAAAAACAAATGAACTAGAAAGAGCCTTTCTTTTTTACATTCCAATTTGCTTTTTGCGAGCAATCTAGTATGCTCGCAGTGTTCCAATCTACGGGTAATAATTTATACCTACATGATCAATTATCTGAACATGTTGCGAGTAGCATACCTATGGACTTGTTTATATAGGTGCATTGAAACTTTTTTGTATGCTTGTACCATAGAACCAATTGAACAAAATCATCAAGTACGAAGTACTACCTACACTCAACACAAAATATACATTCATATTTTCAACCACTTCGGTACAGTGGCTTTTAATTCAGCACTTGAAAAGTTGCATAGATTGCCAACATTTCTATTCTAACTCAGTGGAAATAAAGTACGAATTTTCATGCAGACTTTCATTCATTCATTCATTCATTCATTCATTTATTAAGGCACAAACAGTTTACAATATTCTTAAAATTAACAGTAATATATTTTTGTATAAACCAATCAAGATGCCACTAATAGAAACATTATATTAAAAAACACAACAACGTTACAGACGCTAATTTGGAAAACCAATAAAACAACAAATCAAAATAGACAAATCATGCATGAATGATACAAATATATACATATACATATTATATAAAGCAAATTAACCTAAGAGAGAAACTTGTTTTTTAAAGTTGTTCATGGAGAGCAAAAATATGTCACATTCAGAAAATTGTTCGTTGTGCAACCTACTTACTCTAGGAATAAAAGAATTGCCTGCATAATTAGTTTTATGACTATTTAACATAAATAGATTATTTGTATTACGAGCATTCATACGTGGACATTTTATACCAAATTGACTAAGTAAATACGGTGAGTCGACCATGTTTCTTATGATTTTAAACAACATCATTTGATCTCTAATCGTGCGTCGGCTTTGAAGTGAATCAAAGATAACTTCCACGGCTTCATTTGAATTATTGATTTTAAATTTAAGATGTTTATTAAATTTTGACTGAATTCTTTCAAGGCTGTTAACATAAACTTGATAACGAGGGTTCCAAACACAAGAACCATATTCTAAGATAGGTCTTATCAGAGAATTAAACAGAACCACCATCGTTTTCCAACTACTAAAATCTTTACTGGTTCTAAGCACAAAGCCTAATAATCGAAATGCGCGATCAATTATATTTTGAATGTGGTATTTAAAAGTCAGTTTACTGTCTATTAAAATTCCCAAGTCTCTAACTTCCGTTACTCTCTGAAGTGGGACATCATTTAAGCGATAACTAAAATTAATAATTGATTTTTTACGAGAAAAAGTGATGCAGCAACATTTTTTTACATTCAAAAATAATAAATTATCCTTGCAGTATTTACTTAATCTAAGCAAATCACTTTGTAGATCTTCGCAGTCCTTTGGAGACCTTATTACCTTAAAAATCTTTTTATCATCGGCATAGAGCAAAACTTTAGAAAAATTAAAACAACTAATAACATCATTAATAATAATATTAAAAAGTAGCGTTTTGCTGCCTTTTAAGAAGCTGAAGGAAGCACGAGACATACATATATGTCTCGTGTAAGAATGAATGGTAACTTATACCTACGAACAGAATTTTGAATTAGTTTGTTGACAACGCGCAGGTACTATATACGAGTACATAATATATTAAGCGTGATTTAGGGAGAAAATGTAAGCTTTTACCCAAGATTTTGATTAAAGTTTATTTCTTACCCTTGTAATTTTATTGCAATACTAGCGGCCCGTCCCGGCTTCGCCTGAGTGGTCATTTGTTTCAGACAATTTTTTTAAATGTTTCTCTTTTTTCTATCCGTAAGAACCATCCTCGTACTTCAAGGAATATTCTAAAAAAAGAATTAGCGAAATCGGTTCAGCTGCTCTCGAGATTTGCGCTTAGCAACACATTCAGCGATTTATTTTTATATTATAGATCTGTCTATATATATTTACAATGACCACTGTCGTCGCGTCGACTTATATCAACGTCAGAATGGAAGTTTGTTTGTATACGCGGGGGAAATAAAACTAAAGGTACTTACGCTACATAAACTTTAAATTTGTAAAAGTAATTATTGGTTTCTACTTCAAATACAACTGGGGCAAATGTGTTCTTGAGTGGAGACCGCGACTCGGTAAACGTAGTGTAGGACGCCCTCCGACCAGGTGGGATGACGACTTGCGAAAGACTGCAGGTAGATGCTGGATGCGGCAAGCTGAAGACAGGGCGCTATGGCGCTCATTGGGAGGCCTATGTCCAGCAGTGGACTGATATAGGCTGATGATTATGATGATGACTTCAAATACAGCCAATCATCTAAACTAAGATTTCTCTCAAACTTGTCAAAAAAAAACAAAGGTATAAATCATCAAAGGAAATCTATTTTATTTCTCGTAAGTGAATCTACCGATTTTATTTTTACAGGCTTTTACTTCAAAACCTTTTTGCTACCATGTTTTTCGTTTCATGTGGCAATATTTTTAGCTTCCATCTCAAATCGCTCTGAAACAGGAAAGCATACGTCAAGCTAACGCTGATGTATGAGGGCATAAGTTATACCTGCCTATAACTTTACCTCATACGAAAGTGCTCGGCTGAGGCTCTTCCTAACAGATGATACGTATAAATCATCTTTTGTTGAACTCTGATGTCAATGAAAAGAGTGGTGCCTCATATCCATTTGTAACCAGAGTTTAGTATGTTTGGTATCTCCGAGGTTTTTATCCGTATTATTATAATATTTAAGTCTTTAATTACTGGGTTGCCACTGGGCGAACTGAGCGGCGCAGCGGGAGAAGGTCCGCCTGCGATGCAGAAGATTTGGGGTTTGGATTCTGTCCTCGGGACAAATGTTTGTACTGTTTGTAGATATTTGTTTCGAGTAATGTGTGTTCTTGTGTGTCTTTGACACCGCCAAAGGCGGTCCATATCAAGAAGTAACGTACCTACTTACCTATTTCATGGATGACACTAGACACGTAATTTTCTACTTAATCCTAAAATCATAACGTGTTTCATGATTATTAAATTAATTGTATTATTATTGTTTAAAAATTGTACCTTCTTGATATGGAATAAAGCTCTTTTTATTTTTATTTTTATTTAATGTGTGTTAAAA
Source organism: Eupithecia abbreviata (assembly GCA_943735965.1). Taxonomy (NCBI): domain Eukaryota; kingdom Metazoa; phylum Arthropoda; class Insecta; order Lepidoptera; family Geometridae; genus Eupithecia; species Eupithecia abbreviata. The sequence goes on from OX030990.1 coordinate 10,546,904, forward strand.
ATATATAGTAATATATTATAATAAGTATTAAGTTTATCAGTTATCTTGTACCCAAAATACTAGCTATGCTTAGTTTGATGCTAGATGATGCTGTGTAAATTGTCCAGCATTATTTGTGTTAGGCACAACTCTAGTCTCGAGTACTCGGATTGACCGATAATGGACATCTCTAGGGAATGATGGCGGGCAACCATCACTGATCTGTCAAACGTACGACGCATGTATCGCTATGTAATAAATAATGTTTAGTGAAATAAAACCCAGTTAAATATACACGGGCTTTATATTCATGTTATGAGAATCCAAACACAACAATTTGAATATATTTTTTTATTTTACTTATCTAACTGGGGAAAAATATCAAAATTAGTCTACTTTTCGACCTACCGGGCAAAACTTTTATAACTTAACTTTCATAATTATAGGTTTTACGTATTTTTTTTTCATTATATCCAATGAAACTAAGATCCAAAAGGAAGTTGCAACTTATACCACACTGCCCTCTATGGACTACCAAGGTATACCCATAGAAACTTTCCACCAGGTGCTGAAGGCAACTCATAATTGGAAAGCACCAGGATCAGATCATATACATAGTTATTGGTATAAAAAACTATCCTGCATCCATCCATTCCTATACAATCACATCAATAGCTTTATCAGAGACCCAGAAACAATGCCTAACTACATCACAACTGGCATTACTCACATGATTCTAAAAGACCCAAAAGACCCGACCAACCCTGCTAAATTCAGACCGATAACCTGTCTTCAAACAATTTATAAAATACTAACAGCATGCATAAGTAATTTAATTTACAAACACATAACAGAAAACAACATTTTAGCAGAACAACAGAAAGGATGCAGGAAATTCAGTCAGGGATGCAAGGAGCAATTAACGATAGATGCAATAGTTTTAAACAGAGTACAGAAAATGAGAGACGATCTATACACTGTCTATATAGACTATAAAAAAGCGTTTGACTCTGTCCCACATTCTTGGTTACTCAAAATACTTTCAATTTATAAAATAAACGCAGCACTAGTTGGTTTTCTAGAAAAATCTATGTCTAGGTGGACCACTAAGCTGTATGCACAGACATCGCGCGCAACTGTTGAGACAGAGCAAATAAAAATACAGCGAGGCATTTTCCAAGGGGATTCACTTAGCCCTCTCTGGTTCTGTCTAGCGCTAAATCCTCTGTCCAACAGCTTGAATTCTACCAACTTGGGATACCCACTTCAATACGAATATAACAGACAGATAGGCCGGGAAGAGTGCAAGCTCAACCATCTTTTATACATGGATGACATAAAAATGTATTCTTCTACACAGTCTAACCTCGAACACCTAATAAAAATCACGGAAGAGTTTTCACGGGATATTGCAATGAATTTCGGGATAGACAAATGCAAGATCAACTCTATGAAAGCTGGAAATACCTACCAGCACGCATATCGTATGGAAACTGGTGTCACCATAGACCCTCTGCTAGAAAACGAAACTTACAAATACTTAGGCTATATCCAAGCAAAACAAATTCATTCAAAAGAAATTAAAAACAATCTTACGCAAAATTTTAAACACAGGCTAAATTCAATATTAAAATCACAACTTAACTCTAAAAACACAACTAAAGCAATAAATTCTTACGCTATTCCTATTCTAACGTACTCCTTTGGTATAATAAAATGGACTAAAACTGAGCTGAAAAGCCTACAACGCATGATCAATGTCTCGATGACTAAAAACCGAAAACACCACCCGCGTGCCTGTATACAGCGACAGGTACTGCCTCGGTCCGAAGGAGGGAGAGGAATTGTCGACATCCACAATCTACACAACAAACAAATTGCAACGTTAAGGTCATATTTCCATTCAAAATCTGATTCATCTTTAATTCATAAATCACTGGCTAACCTAGATAAAAAACTTACACCCCTCAACCTACACGATCACATGAAACAACCCAACGAAAACATAGTTGATGAACAGACTTTCATTGCGGAATGGACCCGTAAGTCTCTGCACGGAAGGCACCACCACGACTTGGGCCAGCCCACCGTCGACAAACAGGCGTCGAACGAATGGCTCAGCCGAGGTGAACTCTTTCCTGAGACTGAGGGGTTCATGATTGCGATACAGGACCAGGTGATTGAAACCCGTAATTATAAAAAGCACATTATGAAGATCCGAAACCTTCCAACTGACATGTGCCGACGCTGCAACAGCAATTCCGAAACCATACAGCACATCACTGGAGCCTGTAAAGCGATCGCCCAAACCGACTACAAGTTCAGACATGACCAAGTAGCTAATATTATCCATCAGAATCTGGCCCATAAATACAAACTCGTAGACACAACTGATAAACAACTACCCTACTACAAATACACACCGGAATCTGTACTAGAAAACGCCACCCACAAACTCTACTTTGATAGAGCCATCCTCACCGACAGAACCACACACTTCAATAGACCAGACTTAACCCTTCTAGATAAAATCAATAGCACAGCACTTCTTATTGACATTGCGATCCCTAACACGCACAACCTGCAAAACACCATCGCAGAGAAACTATCAAAATACGTAGACCTGAAAAATGAAATAACTCGTATGTGGCGTCTTCAAAAGGTATCAATTGTCCCAATAGTTTTGTCATCAACCGGCGTAATTCCAAAACAGTTATTCCAATCCATAGAATATATAGATTTGCCTAAGTCCACTTTCATCCTTTTACAAAAGGCTGTTATTTTAAACACATGTAGAATAGTAAGAAAATTTCTTCAAAATGAACTTCCTACTGAAGTTCGCCTCCCTGAAGCGCACTTGGCCTAGGCCCGTGTGCTTCAGTTATTACCGGTTTCTCTCTAAACCGAGAAGATAAAAATCTTAAGTCAAAATAATAATAATAATAGTCATTTATGGTCATAAAAAGAAACCCATAGGTTATTAAATTAAATTAAAGTAAACATTAAAATAGGAATAGACCTACTTACGGTTCCCACTCTGGTGCACAGAGAGCCAGAACCTGTACATAGGGCTACAGATGTTGTTAGCCATACAACTGAGGATGCCATTTTTTGATCGTCTAATATTGGCCCAAAATGACGCAATACGAGATCGGATAATAGCGAAAAAATCCGGAACCCGTGCATCAGCGAACATGCCTGACGCGCTGCAAAAACGTGGTTTCTTCATAAGGATGCGAAAAGCGTCATTGTATTGCACCCTTATGGTACTGTACGATTTTCTTTTGTATTTAAACCAGAGCTGACAAGTATACATACAGAGGCAGTATGCCTTAAACAACGTAACTTTTACTTCGTCACTGCATCTGGCAAATCTCCGAGCAAGCATGTTACACCTGATGGACAGGTTCCGTCTTTCACGCTCAATATCTTGGTCATCATTTAGGTCCTCAGTGATGATGTGCCCAAGGTATTTGAACTCCCTTACAACCTTTACCGCTGAACCCTTCAGATACACATTAGGTACCCTCTCCGGACCCTTTCCTGCTCTGAATACTAGCATTTCTGTTTTGAGGACGTTATATTTTAATCCATGGAGGTGAGCATAATTTTCACATATGGATAAAAGTTTTCTGAGTCCGTTAATCGAGGGGCTCAGGAGTACCATATCGTCGGCGTAACTCAAATTGTTAACACAAACATCACCAATATGGCAGCCTGTTCTGGCACTCCTCAGCTCCTCGATCAAGCCGTTTACGTAAATGTTAAAAAGGTCTGGAGAGGTCAACCCCCCCTGGCGTACGCCGCATTCCAGCTTATATTCACTGGAGGTCGTGTCGCCCCATCTTACTACATTGGTTTGGCTTCCGTACCAGTACCTAAAAAGGTTAACAACTTTCAGCGGGACTCCTGAGTCAAGTAGCTTCTTCCAGAGAATGTTATAATTCACAAGATCGAAGGCGCGACTCAGGTCCAAGAAGCAGGCGTAGATTGAAGTTTCCCGGGTGACATAATAGTTAACACTATATTTAAGGCTGAAAATTGCCGCATCAGTTGAGAGACCGGGACGGAAGCCAAACTGTGCGTCATCAATACTAACATTATTCAACAGTAAAGGCTGCAATAGTCGTTCAAACACCTTCCCTATAACAGTACCTAGCGAGATAGGCCGGTAGTTGGCTGCACTACCAAGGTTACCAGTTCTATTTTTAACCACTGGGACTACTACAGTTTTGGTCATATTATCAGGCATAAAAGAGAATTTTAAACATAAGTTAAATAAATCACATAATTTAGAATAAACATTATCACCTGCATGTAGTATATGTTCTATACTTAATTTATCATGTCCCGGAGACTTACCTTTCTTCATATTGTACACAGCTTTAGCTATTTCGTCAGGTGTAAATATATAACTACAACTCTGCAGCACATCATCATCAGTAGGTACAGAGAACTCACACTCATTTTCGCTAATAGGTTCCGGCTCTATTTTAAAACGGCCAGCAAACAAGTCCGCAATTTGTTTGTGATCCTGCAAGCCTTCAACCGTCACGGGTAACCTATTATTTTTCTCATTTAATTTCTTAGTTGATTGCCAAAATTTTATAAAGTTTTTATTTCGTCTATGCGTAGCCAATATATTTACTTTAATGTTTTCTTCATTGGTCTGACACCATTTGATTTTATTTTTGAATATCCGTCTATAATGTTTCATATCATTGTATATATTACCCGATGACGGTTTACCAGCGAGGACCCAACATTTAAAATGTAATCGCGCTGATTCGTGACATTCCTTTACGTGGAAATTCCACCCCGGTATATGTTTACGTTTTTTCTGTGCACCAGAATGAGAGCTGGCACTTATTATGGCTCCTTTTTGTAAAATATCAATAATATCATTGTAAATACGGTCAATAAATATAAAATGCTCGTTTTTAAAATCACATTGTAAATTATCTGTACAGTTAAAACATTGTAAAGTAGAATTTAAAAATCTTAGTTTAGTATCACAGTATTTAAAATAAGTTCTTTTCTGACTAGTATTGCGTGAACCCCACACCATTTCACTACGAGGTTTTTTCATAGAGTAAACGTTCATGCTTTTACATACTTCTCCAATGTTGCACTTTATAGATAACGGGAAGTGGTCAGACCACAGCACGTCATGCATGACACTAATAGATCGGATAGTATCCTTAGCTGCCATGGTAACGAGACAATGGTCTAACCACCTACAGCAGCCATGCGCTTCGCTCAAGTACGTGTAAGTACTAGATTCCAGGATATCCATATCCGCACAAGACCAAGACTGCTCGTCACAAAAATTACATAATTCCTTACCAAAGTTCGTGCCAGGGTGCGCATTAAAATCGCCTACAATGTAGGCAACTTGTAATTGCGATTCCTCCACAACTGAACTTATTCGTGCGAGGCACGTAGTAAAATCAGGTAGGTTATCAATATTGTCTACAGGCATATAAACACAGAACACTAAAAATGACACCAAATTAACCGTTATCTGCACAGCTATTATTCTATCACTAGAACATTCAATCACGGAAACTTTACTGAATTTATTCTTATTCCAGAGGAGCGCTACCCCACCGTACGGCCGTCCTCTTAACACTCCTTGCGAGGTGTCTACGGAGGATTTCGCGGCGCAGTCAAATCCACTATCAATCCCGCTCACGAAGTCCAGTTCATGTGGCATAAGCCAAGTTTCTTGCAAAGCAATGATGTCCGCACATTTGCAAAGTTCTTTTATCTGATCGGCTGACCTTTTAATTGATTTACAATTAAAAGATATTATATTTATATCTGAACTAATTGGACTTACTACCATCTTGATTTGGAAAATTTCGGTTGCCAGCTCGCGGTATATATTCGCGAAATGGTCTGGATTTTATTCCTTCTGGCCAAAAATCATTGCTCAGAAATGTCGGTAATTTACTTCTAGGTATTATTATTTTAAACGAGTTGAATTCTGTCTCGCGGTGCTGTTCAAGCAGCTGCACATCAGAACATTTTTCTCCCATCTCCTCGACGTGCTCCTTGATGTTGTCCACTGTAGTACTCTTCATTATTCTCGATATATAAATAGCCGACGATAATTCAGCCACCTGTATCTTGGTCATACCTTTCGCGGTTCCGCACAAGTTATTACGTAATTTACGTTTTTTATTTATAACCGGTATAAAACCATCGCTTTCATTCTGTCTATTTTGCACAATAATGTCACGATAAGACGGCGTGTGGGGCTCAGCGCTAGACAATAGACTCGTAGTCTGAGCAGCTGGCGCAGACAATAGACGCTTATCAGTGCATTCCTTTACTAGGGCAGGCCTTTTAGGTGTTTGAATAATTTTATTCGAACTTTCTTTCCGTTCCGGGACCGGCTGAGGGCTCTTCAGTTTAACATTCCCATTCAATGTTTTTTGAGTTTTAAAACACGAGCGTAAACTTGTCAGATCAGAGCTGATCTTCGTCTGCAGGCTCATCATCTCCGCCTTTGTGACGGTATCGTTGCGAATATTACCCAGTTCGGCCTTAACGCAGGCTACGTCGCGCAGTAATTTGCTAACATCGATGCTGTCAAAAGAAATCGGGGGTAGGCGATTTAAATCCTTTGCAACAAAAGATGGTTGCAGTGTCGGGTCAATTTCTTTAAATTGTTTAATTATGTCCTTTACATTCTTCTTACTTTTATCTTCTCCTTTCCGTGTAACGTTCCTTCCACCCCCCGGCAAAGATTCGAAAAGCACTGACTTGCCGTTTTCAATTTCACCTTCCGTAAAGTTACTTGTACATATTTGCATGATACTTATTTCATCCAAAATATCTATTTTATTTTGAACGAAAGTCAGAAACTCGTTAATAATTATCGGTGGGCCCGACATTTTTGTCAGTTTACCGCGCGTAAGCGTATCGATACAGTGCGGCCGCCTGCAATGAGCACGCGCACGAGACTGCCTTAGAAGAGGCTATAACTTAATTATTAGACTAAGCGCTTGTAATATTTCACAGATATAGAAAACATCACAAAATTCGGAAGAACGGGTTTCATCCACGTACTTAGTACACCCTTATCCCCACTGTCAATTACGCCAATATCTCGACATTTATTACAATGGGTAAATGCCCTATCGAGTCCAATTTATTTTGGATCGCAATAAACTTGCCCACTTGACATGACGACGGTAGTTTTACGAAGTTATCGCCTGTATTTTCCTATAGTTTTGCTTCTACTTTGACTTGATTAGTAGCGAAAGAGCGAAAGAGACCGGTGACTGAAATGGAATACTAATACTGAGACCATGTCTCGGTATCAGTATTCCATTCGATCGGTCCCTGGTTAATGTGGTCTGCTTATCCTTAAGTGGAAAGGGGATGGTGGAATCAGGGCATGTAGTTTCTGTGAGCATTCTCCGTGTACATTCTACCTACATATTTGAATGTGTTAAATTGTAAGTGCTACAGAGAACCAAAGTTACCGACATAGCTCAAAGAATTAGCAAGCTGAAGTGGCAGTGAGCCGGCCATATACCTATCGCGAAGAACCGACAACCACTGGAGTAGTGTTCTTGAGTGGAGACCTAGACTCGGCAAACATAGTGTAGGACGGACTCCGGCCAGGTGGGATGACGACTTACGAAAGACTGCAGGGAGATGCTGGATGCGGCAAGCTGAAGACAAGGTGCTATGGCGCTCATTAGGGGAGGCCTATGTCATTATGTTGATGATGATGATGATGATGAAGGTCCTATTGATCATTATCCGGAAAATTATAAAGTGACTAGGATTTTTATACTAAAGTAGTTGTATGCGCCATGATCACGGAGTAACTGTTACTCCGTGATCATGGCGCATGCAACTGTGCCGAAATATTGGATAACTCAAAAATCAAATCATGGTAAATATCCCGTTTTAAATGACTTTAGTATAAATAACCATGATAGTTTCAAAAGTAGGATTTTTATAATCTTACAGAGCTTATTATCTGACAGTGACATACCTATACATCAAAAGTCAGTATTACCAACTGACAAGCCACTACCATAGTCCATAGGAACATGCGAGGCGTTTCTATTCAAGCTAAAATCCCTTACAAAAATATCAGTGCTTATGTATTGAGCTTTCTTGCTTATAAACTTTTGATTAAGGCTCTTTAGACCATGTTTCCACAAAGAAAAGGTTTCATATCTACCTACATTCCATACTCGGTTCTAGATTCCAATATATTTTTTGTAAACAGATTACAAAATCAAAGAAAATTATTTATGGAAAATATTTTATGACCGAGCCGGGTAAGCGAAGTTCAAAAGAATTTTTAAAATTTTAAATATCCCGTTTTAAATGACTTTAGTGTTGATAACCATGATATTTTCAAAAGTTAAAAAAAAAATGTTTTGAAAGCTTTCATTCATCATAAAGCTGCTATGCCAAAGAATAGAAAAACTAGCCGTTAACGTAACTGCAGTTGACGTCACCATTATCACATGTCATGATCGTATTTGTTCTAGCAGTACTCGTACGCAGCATTCATGCTGAGCCAATTTTTTTTAGCGATAATCCTCCTAATGTAGTTTGTAATTATAGTTCTAAGTTCTTTTCAAACTCTGTGATTGGTTGTAGTTAAAAATAAAATGTATTTCTTTCTTTTCACTGGAATTTTCTAGTAAAGTGAAGCGAACACGTGCGTAGCCTATCCATGCGTGGCACTGGGACAGCGGATATACATTAAACTGTGGCCCGTTTTCACACTCAAATTTTAACCTGTTTCGCTGCGTGCTTGTGAAATCATGCATTATTGAAGTCCGTGTTTTTGTTCTACGACGTGTTGATAACCATGCTGTTACCTTCCTTTTTCTGTTCTCAGTTTTAATGGAATATTCATGAATGCCTTTGTTGACATAACGTATCTTGGATTCCTAAGCCGAGTATAAGCAGCTTAACGATTTTCCCACCCTACACAGCGAATCGTTTTTGGAATACTAAATTGAAAACGTACCTACAAGTTTAAACTTATATTCGCTTATCGCCTCCATTCGTAAAGTGGACACTTATTGGACAAGTGATAGTAAGTCCCAGTTCTCTTTTCAAAATAGATTATATTTGGACCATAATATACTTTTTATTCCCAACATTTCAAATCGTGCTTCACTATCTACTGCTGAAGGGCTTTTGTTAAAACACGTTTCTCGCCATGAAAATCTTCGGTTTCCGGTTTAATTTTGTCATCTATAAGTGGTTCTATGGATTCACTCACGGATAACAGAATTATCACTATGGAAACCGTAGATTTTCACGGCGAGAAAAACGTGTGTTAGCAAAATACTTGTCTTTAAATAGATATTGGCTTCCCTGGTAAGCGCATGAATAATAAATCTTATCTGTAATACTACGTAGTATGGTATATTTTGGCAGTTATAGCTATTAATTCACACACATAATATAGAGTATATAAAAATAAAATAAAAAAATTATTTACCAAAAAACACATGCAAAATTATTTAAAATACAGTGGCAGTGGAACTCAAACTAAGCAAGAATGCTTGTATCTTGAGCTCCGTGAGTGCGTTCGACAGAAGGATTTAACACTTTGACTGCGATTTTTTTTCGACGACTGCGATCTTTTTTTTAACCTAGGCCATTCGTGCTGCCGCTCTACACAGCGGTTGTGTTGCGCCGCACATGCGTTTCGTTCGAAAGATATTACGGCAGGGCAGGATTTACGGGAGGGCAAACAGGGCGACTGCCCCGGGCCTCCACAAAAATGGGGCCCCCACAAGAAAAGAGACTTCGGAACTAGTAAACCACTTTCCCTTTGATATTTTTTTTCGCGTCTAACTTTACCTACAGAAGGTACTTTTACATACATGATTATATTCAATATGAGTAAAATGAACACAATAGGCTTGCCCAGCCCAGCTTAAAGGTCTTTGTGAACGACCACTAAAACCTAACTTTTTGTACTTTGCTAACTATGGTTTATAAGTGTTTTTTTTCTGGTGTATTCCCCATGCCTATTCTTTCCATCCAATGGTTGCCTGGAAGAGATCGCTGGTAAGCTTTAATACGGCCGAGTGTACTTTTCTTATATTCAAATTCAATTCAAATTCGGCCTAGTGTACTTGTCTTATATTCAAATTCAATTCAATTCAAATATTTATTGCGTCAAACATGGTATAAAGTTGTTTAGTTCTAAGTAATTCACTCATGTCTCACTATATTCTAGCATGCAATAATTATGGTGACTAATTGAATTAGGTATTACATATTATTTATTTTCTAACATTTAAAAACTCATTGATGTCATAAAAATTCATTTCATTCAGCCATCTAAGCAATTTTTTTAATATAAATAATCATTTAATAATTTTATTTCATTTAGTAATTTATTGTATATTTTTACGCATAGAGTCAAATAACTTTTGGAAAACTTGGCTGAACGTATAGTAATATCTCTTTGTAGGTTATTATTTTTTTTTTTTATTCGCTTTGGGGTGGCTTTCGTATCACGGCGGCCATGATATGATTGTGATCGCCACTTTTACATTTTCAGCCCCGAAGCCGTGGCGTTCATAGTTCGCCACTAACCCTTGCAGCTACCAGGAACTGCATGATTTTATTCGGGGTGATGTCTTTCAGCTCGTCCGGGCTATGCAAATGCTTGCCCAGATGGATGCTGCGTTTGTGCATCAGTGCTCCACACTCACTTAGCAGATGGAGGGGCGTTTCATCCGCCTCCTCACAAAATCTGCAGGATTGTGTGTCGCTTAGCCCTAGTTTGAACATGTGCTTGTTAAGGCAACAGTGTCCGGTTAGGGCTCTTGTCATGATGCGAAGGTTACCTCTGCTTAGCGCTAGGATTCGGTTGGTATACCGACTATCGAAGGCTTTTATCAGAGATTTTGAATGATCCATGCCCGAGGAGCTTCTCCAGAGCTTATGCGATTCCTCGAGACAGGATCCCAGGAGTGTTCTGTGTATGTTCTTTTGGAAAACTTGGCTGAACGTATAGTAATATCTCTTTGTAGGTTATGTTCTTTTGGAAAACTTGGCTGAACGTATAGTAATATCTCTTTGTAGGTTATGTTCTTTTGGAAAACTTGGCTGAACGTATAGTAATATCTCTTTGTAGGTTATGTTCTTTTGGAAAACTTGGCTGAAGGTATAGTAATATCTCTTTGTAGGTTATGTTCTTTTGGAAAACTTGGCTGAAGGTATAGTAATATCTCTTTGTAGGTTATGTTCTTTTGGAAAACTTGGCTGAAGGTATAGTAATATCTCTTTGTAGGTTATGTTCTTTTGGAAAACTTGGCTGAACGTATAGTAATATCTCTTTGTAGGTTATGTTCTTTTGGAAAACTTGGCTGAAGGTATAGTAATATCTCTTTGTAGGTTATGTTCTTTTGGAAAACTTGGCTGAAGGTATAGTAATATCTCTTTGTAGGTTATGTTCTTTTGGAAAACTTGGCTGAACGTATAGTAATATCTCTTTGTAGGTTATGTTCTTTTGGAAAACTTGGCTGAACGTATAGTAATATCTCTTTGTAGGTTATGTTCTTTTTCTTATGTACAATAACGCATTTTTAATCTTATGCTAAGTTACAGACATTGATATAGGGTTGTTGTTTGTTTGTTTGTTGCATTGTTTTAATTGGAGAAATACTGGTTAGATTAAAAAAATAGGCATTGTAGTGCTATTTAAATGCAAATGCGTCTAAAATCACATCATTCATCTTTAGGTATTTTTATATTCAGTTATATCCGTTACATGAACAATGCTAAACTTTGAATTGTCGTACATGTATAGGCTCCCTCGATACAGGCCTAGCCTAGTGAGGGTGCCATCAGAAATTACATAACATTGTAGATTTGTACGTCTCGGCAATAACACAATGTATAACACTAAATTTCAAGTACTTAGAAATACCTTCTCACCATGTAAGTGCTAATTATAAGTTAAGTGTATTTACTTATTAGTTTTGCTGTAATAAATAGTTTTTATCTTTTTATCATTTAAATAAAACGTATTTCCATATAAATAAGTATCTATCATGTCTTCAAAGTATCGATAATCTCACAACTTTATGACTTTACTCGGGATTCAAGCTTTGCGAGGATCAGCTAGGATCAAAGTTTATTTCTGGGTACCGTCCGCCTTTATAATAAGTAGTAGCAGTATCTTATTTAAATTTCCATTTATTATAGCAAAATTAGTTGTATCTTTCTCGTTGCGTGGGCACTTGAAAAATATAAGTAAATATTTTATTTGCTTTAACGCCCAAGAGAAATCTAAAAATGATGAACATCTCAAGGATCGAGTTCGTAAGAAATTACTTTTTAGAAGTTAGAGAAAATTCTTCATTTTAATTATTTTTATTGGAGTTACGATATTAGGTTTTATGATATTAATAGACTTGGAAATATTGAAAGTTAAGATTATACTCGTGACTAATAATAGGCTAAGATTATTAACTTGATAGAAGTTATTATCTGTATTCTCTGTATCTTAGCCTATTATTAGTCAAGAGTATAATATTAACTTTCAACGATGATTGTCTAACTCTAAACATTATAATTAAAACTAAACAAAGCCAGTCAAATTTATTTGGCATTTGATCTATTTCAGTGCAATGTAAAAAAACACTGTATTTGTATGTCCAACCATATACATGTTGGAGAGTGACCACGAGTCCTCACAATTACGAATCCTTCTATAATAGATCCATCATGCTACGCCTAGATTGCTAATTCCTTAGCAAGCTGATGTGGCAGTGGGCCGGCCATATATCGCAAAGAACCGACAACCGCTGGGGTAAACGAGTTCTGAAGTAGAGAACGCGACTCGGCAGACTAAGTTTGGGACACTCTTTGGACAAGTGGCATGACGACTTGCGAAAGATGCTGGATGCGGCAAGCTGAAGATGACGCTCATTAGAGGAAGCCTATGTCCAACAGTAATTATTAAAGGTTGATAATGATGATGATGGCCTAGTGCAAACATAGATAGATAGATAGATAGAATATATTTTATTGCACAAAAAATTGTACATAGGCGAGCATAATGCTAGATAGCATTCTCTACATGCTAACCTTTGGGTAGTGTGGACAACAGTTTGGTAGGTAGTGCTATATAATAGAGATAATAAAATATACTACTCATAATGATACTAAGCTACTTATATTATACTTAAACAGTAATATAACCTATATAAATAATTAATATAATGATTATAATTACGTACCGAATTATTCTTGCGAAAGAAAATAGTTATAGACTCTAGATCTGAAGACATTTATCGAGGACATAAATATTTCAATAATGTAAACTGAGTTAGTTTGTAATTATGTTTCAATTTCGATTTTGAATTTGAATGACGACGTCTAATGGCGCGGTGGGCGAATGTCTGCCTGCGACACAGATAGGTAATAATGCTGAGACAGGGACCTTTTTGGCCCCTTATGTAACACGTATTTGCTCTATTTTGTATGTCTTGTCTATTCCTTGTAATTAATTTTTCTTGTTTCTATTATTGTCTTACCATGTAATGTGTTATATATAGTGTCAAATAAATGTATTTTCTTTCTTTCTTTCTTTCTTTCTAGGTATTTGTTCCGGGTTCTGGTCGTTTTTCTATGAATAATAAAAAATATCTATCTATATAATGTATTGTATTATGTAGGTATATCAGTTATCTAGTACAAGCTCTGCTTAGCTTGGGGCTAGATAATGCTGTGTGGATTGTCCAGCATTATTTATTTACTTACGCTTACTAAAATAGCTTTTTATTACAGGGAATCGGGGCCTCAAGCATCCTTACTCCGACGAGGAGACAACAACACTTCCTCTCTCCGCCTCACCACCGTCAGATCTCTGAGATCTTCAGCCAAGTCCACCAATGGCCACAACGTCAGCTTGTTATAACCAATGCGACCCGTCACCTGGCGGACAATCCGAGAAGAAAGTTACACTGAAGTGCAAAGTGCTAAGTGCGCGGTGTGTAATGTAAAACTCTTGTGTGACTGTAATGATACTCGTATGTAAATAATAAAACTTTTGCAACTATCATGGTTATTAACAGAAAATCTGCGATCATAAATACTATCTAGATGTCGGATCGGCGCAAAAAATCCGTCTCCATAAAAGAGCGCACTTGTAATGTGAGCTCTTATTTTGTTTAGTTCGATTGAAACACAACCAACGTAAACACATGTCACAATGTGTATTCAAAAGTTGCAAAAATAAAAGTAAAATAATATTTGTTAGTTTAGCGCTTTTATTTACGGAGTTTTTAGCTTTGATTTTGTATGTTTCCCGAAATCCAGATAGTATTTGTGATCGCAGCACAAAATTCATTTAAAACGGGATATTCACCATGATTTGATTTTTTACTTTTCCAATATATCGGTATAGTTTCATGCGCCATGATCACTAAATAACTGAGCATAACTGACATATCGAGTGAGTTTTTACTGGCAGATATACCGAACAAGTGCAAAAATGGAAGAAATGATGCACGAACCGCGTCGTGTTCTGATACCGTCAGTGTTGTGTGTCGTGATCGAGCTGCGTTCGATAATAAATAAATAAATAAATAAAATTATTTTATTTCGGACTACTATAGATCCATTATTTGTTAGTAATGATCTTATAATAAATGTTAGTAATTCTTACGAACTAAAATTAAATTAAATTGAAATTAAAATTAAAATGAATAGTAATAAATTAGAAAAAATTAAAATAAAAAACAAATCAAATTATATCATCAATAAAAATTCAAATTAATCAAATTACATTTCTTATTAATTACCGCCATATTGGCGAATCAATCCTGCCCGCTATAGTTTGTAGGATTCTGTTGGGGCTGTCCCGCACTCTGCGCATCAGATAATGAAACCGGTAGTAGTGGTAACGTTCGTAGCAAAATACAATAAAAGAGGGTAGATCGGTATGTCTGCTAAAAAAACTTACTCGCAGTACCTTCAGTTACTCCGTGATCATGGCGCATGAAACTGTGCCAAAATATTGGAAAACTCAAAATCAAAATATCCTGTTTTAAATGACTTTAGTTTAGAATCATGTCTATGTTTTCTGCATCTGACACAGTAGTTAGACCTGGCTTCTAACTACTGGGTTGGGTTCTTAAATTATTTGAAAATGTTCTCAATCAAAATATTTATTTCTATTGCTTGGAGATTGGCTGTTGTTGTGGAACTAGATTTACATTTTTGCTAAGTATGCCTAAGATGTGCGATCCCAATTCCAATTAGCGATTAAGTATCAATCATCACTACGAAAGTAAGTTATGGATTGAATTTGTTAGTGAAAATGTTTGCATCAGAGTACCTATACTCAAGTATCCTAATTCTACATAGTTTAAAACAAAGTGGGTTCCCACTATCTGTCCCGATGTATGCTTAGATCTTTAAAACTACAAACGGATTTTGATGCGGTTTTTGTTATAGATAGAGTCATTCAAGAGGAAGATTTATATGTATATACTACATGCATTTGCACTCGTGCGAAGCCTGGGCGGGCTGCTAGTTATACATAAAAGGACAGAAGGCCAGTAGGTACTAGGTACTAAAGAGGAAGTTCGTCTCAGATAGTGTCTCTGTGCAAAGTGTATGTACATATAAAATAGTTTGTTGTTTTGAAACTTATGAGTACTTAGATACCCTTCTGTTTGAACATAAACCTTTTATGAATGACCTAGGAGGTTTAAAAATACACTAGATAACTGTGTTTAAAGAGAAAACTGATGTACAAATGAAAAAAAATTGTAAATGCAACTCACACACTCGTGTGATTAAATGAGATTATTGTGTAAATTGTATTAAATTATTGAATGTGAATTGTTACGCTTGTTTGTTATTTATTAAAATACCCCAATTTTGAAGCAGTGTTCCGGCAAAAATATATGTTATAGACTTCATATACATAAGGTATGTATAAGATTCCTCCTAACAAAGGGGGGGCTTTGGCATCAACAACCGACTTAATTATATAATTAAGTCGGTTGATTATGCCAAACTTACTAAATTTATTAACTTCTACTTAGATCATACTCTTTCTTATTCGTTTTATAATAGTCCCTAAAATTACATAGAGTTAAAAATTCTAAAAATGCAAAATCTTTACTTACCAAATAAGCACTTGATAAGTCATTATGATAACTGAAGAACTGAAGATAAGATGAAACTAAACAAATTTTGAAGTAGATTGGACCAAGGAATCACTTTGTCCCATACAAACTTTATTTCGGAAAATCCTTTCTTATCCGCTGCTTACGTCATACAAAGAACGCACCCTCCAAGTTTCATTCTTGTTTTTACGATCAACGGTTTAGGCTGTACGTTGATCCGTCAGTCAGTCATTCAGGACAAAGCATTTTATATGTAGATAGATTTACTATCAAATAAATAGATTAATATTATCAAATAAGACATACCTAAGGTATTTTTGATTTTCTGTTCACCTAAACAAGTTTAAGCCTTGATAAAGAAATTGTTTATCACCACGCCCTACGCAATTAGCACTTTACCTATCTCAAGATCAAAGACCGTTTCTGTTTACAATCTTATCTATCGCGATCGGTTGTCCGCCGACCCGCAAACCGTTTGTTTTCATAGGTCACTGCAATAACACGAGTCAGAGGAGCAGAAAATACGTAACCGTTGTTAGGATGTTACGCAATTTATAACCCTTTTGAGATGCCTACATCAACACGGTCTCTGGAAGATTATCGATGGATAATGGAATTATTCACTAGGTGTTATATATTCTCTGATGCTAGCATAGAGGAAGGATATACCTAACCTCTATAGGTGCTAGTAAGAATCTCAAATTAGCAAAGTGAAATGGCAGTAGGCCGGCCATATATCGCGAAGCATCGAGAACCGCTGGAGTAAACTTGTTCTTGAGTGGAGACCATTTGACAAATTTGTAAGACGTCATAGATCATTGCAATAACAAGAGTCAGAGGAGCAGAAAATACGTAACCATTGTTAGGTTGTTACGCAATTTATAACCCTTTTGAGGTGCCTACATCAACACGGTGTTCTTGAGTGGAGACCGCGATTCGGCAAATGTAAGGTAGGACGACCTCCGATCAGGTCGGATGACGACTTAGGAGTAACTAGTGAAGATAGTAATTATAGAAATCGAAAAAAGCTTTCTAAATCTAAAAATAAACATCAAAAAGTAGGGCACTACAAACAGAAGGCTCAGGTAATTATAGGCTATAGTAATTGGGTGCGACGACGAAGGAAAAATAACAAACTGGGAC
Source organism: Eupithecia abbreviata (assembly GCA_943735965.1). NCBI lineage: Eukaryota > Metazoa > Arthropoda > Insecta > Lepidoptera > Geometridae > Eupithecia > Eupithecia abbreviata. The sequence continues at coordinate 10,564,183 of OX030990.1, forward strand.
TTCGTAAGAACCTTAAAAATTGTGCTTGGAATTGTATTTTTAGGGTACACAAGTCGATGGCGAAGTGGTTAACGACATAGCTGAAAGAATTAGCAAGCTGAAGTGGCAGTGGGCCGGCCATATCTCGCGAAGAACCGACGGCCGCTGGGTCAAACGTATTCTTGAGTAGGAAACACGACTCAAACTTTAAACGTAGTGTAGGACGCCCTCCGACCAGGTGGGATGACGACCTGCGAAAGACTGCAGGTAGATGCTGGATGCGGTAAGACAGAGCGCTACGGCGCTCATTGGGGGAGGCCTATATCCAGCAGTTGACTGCTATAGGCTGATGATGATGAAGGCGATGATGGCGTGAACTCGTCGGTAGGCGAGACCTAAATGTACGATATCTCACCTGACATAATGTGTGAAACAGCGCGCTAGGATGAAATGCACAATGATTCATATACCTACAACGACCTATCATTTCAAAACCATTTTTCCCATTATTGAAATAAATAAACTATGCCGAAGCGAGATTTTATTTTTCCATATAATCTTCATCATCATTTATTTTCGCTTACAGAAAGGGTAAAATCAGTACTGAAATAAAAAAGTTTAGAAGCATGTATTTTTATTTTTTAAATATATAGATACTTTTTAACAGTTTTGGGTATATACAAACTTAAATTATGACGAGATAGAATTAATATTATTCTTAGTTTTGGAAACTCAACATCAAACAGTGTAGTAGTACCCTTCCAAGTTTGCATAGGATGTTGAGTGACTTGTTTAAATTTAAGAATTATAATTATTATCTATGTACATCTAGTGTATTTAAGGAAATAAACAGTTCTTTATTTGATCTGATTTGTTTAAACAAATTTAGTTATAAATTCACATAAAATACAGATAATAGGAGGTAAGTCAATAACGCGCAATGACACATAAGAGGACTATGTCAGCATTGGACTAATATAGACTGACGATGATGATGATGAAGTGCAAAACAAGCCCGAGAGTTTGAAACCCAAGTTACATTATCGAAGTACACTTTAAAACACTTTAAGGAAATCAATTTTCCAGTTCAAACAGATCTTTGATATCAAGCCTTTTAGAGCAATTAAATTCTTCGATCCAATTTGTAATTGATATTTTTAGCGAAACCAAACCTTGTGGTCTCAAATAAATTGTATCAGTCATAATGTTCTATAGGGATATTATATACACATATATTGTTGCTGTTTTCTACGAAGAAAAATAATAACCAAACTTATTGACAACGTTTTACAGTTAGCTATTTAATTACCTGGTACTTAATAATAATGACCGCTAGTCTTCTTGTCCTCTGGCGAACCACGTGACAAAGATGCGTAGAATGCAATTGTTATGAAAAATTGGTAGGCGGTTATCTTCTGAGCATTCGCTTTGATTATTCACTGTGAGTTTTCATTTCAAACAATAAAAGAGCGGGACCAGACATTTACAAAGATGTTGGTCTTATCTCTTTCGCCTGCTGAGTTTTCGACAGAATAATTAAAAAAAATATTAGTACCTACGCATAACCACGCCCATCGCCAGACAAGATATTTGGGGGAAACTTTACATAACGTGGAGTTGAGACCTTTACTCTGCAAACGCAGGGTAGTACACCCTCTAGCAAGCTGGGATGACGACCTGTAGGCGAAAGACTGCAGGCAGATACTGGATGTCGAAAACTGACGACATGGAGCTATGGCATTCATTAGGAGAGGCTTTTTTCTAGTACAGGACTAGGACTAGGTATTAAGACTAGTGATAGGCTGATGATTATTTTAATCACCAGCTTTTATTATACTCAATATACCTTTATTTGGCCATAATATCACCTGACGGAAAATGATGATTTAGCCGACGCTGTATCAAAAAAGTCTAGAAGAAACCTATTCATTCTTGTAGAGTCCACGTTATAATTGGCCAGAAAAACCGCAGCAGGATCGTTTTTCAAACCACAGCGGTACAAATGATGGAAGAGGAAATTCGCTTAGTGCGAGTGGACGGTCAACCAAGTATGGGTGGTAATGCACCGTGCGTCTGCTTGTGTGAGCTATATAGCATAACGAAACCTTATTAAATCTTCTTCCGTTTTCAATTTAAAAATTTCAGAAAAATTATAATAAATGTTCATATTAATATTCTAATCATGTGTGAGATGAATATAAAATCTTACTTACTAATACTAGCAGGAAATATATGTGTCAAATGGTTGATATTTGAATCACTCTATCTATTAAAACTGCATCAAAATCTGTTGCGTAGTTTTAAAGATCTCAGCATACATAGGGACAGTCAGATAGCGGGAAGTGACTTTGTTATATACTATGTAATGAAATAACAGTAGGCATAATAAAAGTGCAGATAAATAAGATGTGACTTCCTTGCTCGTGCTTGATGCAATTCCATCTATTCAATTCTCTCATGAGCATGTCTGTAGAATATTAATAATGGAAGGAAGAGTTCTTGGAATACGTAATGCCTCAAAGTTCATTTCTTACATAGTTGATCCTTCCCTTTTACTTTGCAAACCTCCACCGCTTCGCAGAGGCTTGTGCGAATTCTTGAAAACAATTTTACCAATATGTAAACGCTTTAACTTTATATATTTAGTAAACTTTCAGAAAATCCGAGATTAATTGATATTATCATTTGGAATTGATTTATATTCAGTAGGAAAATTCAAATAAATGATTTTGCAAACTTTATTATTATAGTAAGTAAATCTAGTCTTTAATCTCAAACCATTTTGGTAAGGTATCTACAGGGTGATTCAAAATCACCCTGTATATCCCATATTTGAATCCCGTTGTCAAATGCTCAATGTTCACTTGTTTTCACATATTTTCCGATACCAAAACCATAAAGTAAATTTCCTGTAGTATAAAGTATTCATATATGCTGGTGATATATCAAAAAGTAATGTATTTTCAAAATTGATTCTCGAGTGAGCATACTGTGTACTTCCTCAAAGTTATAATGTCGTGTATAACGATATTATCATAATACGCCTTACACATCACTTGATTCCATTGCACGTAGAAGATTTGGATGAGGCCTATTATTATGCCTCATGCAAATCGTATCAATCTATTAATTTATCTGAATCATGCCTTATGCCGGCATGCGGTATAAATCAGGCATAAATCAGACAAATAATAATTAAGATAGTGGGATCCGAGTTGAGCTTACTGGTTGAAACTACGAGGCCGTTTTTTCTCCGCAAACCTATAACTTCTTTATTGTTTGATTTTAACCAGTTACCTATGTTTCTGGTTTTTTCAATGCTGGTTGGAAAAAAAACCACGCTTTCTTCGCTTTGTTCCTCAACGCTCATCAACAATCCGAAACATCAAACTCTTTAAGTTCGTATGCTTTTTTTTAAAACTTCTTTGTTCTTTAATACTGATAACGTGTACTTTATTCTCTTTTGGTTGATTTATTATAATTCTTACGCAGGTATGTCACTTAATTCCCGTTGTTTTCACTTATTGAGACTTTTTCACTTACCGCATCCATTGCATTAGTTTCGTATTCCGTTTTCAACACCCTGAAACATGGGCTTATTTCAGTCACGTCCTGATTCATATCAATGTCTGTCAGGAAGTTCGACCTACATTCGGAAATCACAATATCCAATATTATTATTAAAGTTCACCGTAAGAAAAACCTGCATAGTACAATTTTTGCTATCTATTTCCTTAGAAGGTAAATTATATGTGGTAAATTCAAGTGCTTAATGACTAGGTATCTATAAAAAATGCAGGAATCAAGGTAGTCGAGAGTACCTTGATCAAAATGAACTACTATTCGCAGGAGAAAATGGCATTAGATAAACTACAGAATACAGGGTGAAACGTAACATGTGTAATGAAATGAAATGAAAGTTTATTTCTTTAGGCTTACAAATAAGCACTTAGCCGAAACAGGATGATTCTGGGCCCCGAGGGGAACAACCTGTGATATATTATACATATCTTTTAAATTTCGAATGTTTTTTGTGTTGTTGTTTTTTTGTACACACACTTGCATTTTTTAACTTTATAAAATATTACGGTTTTATGCTTACTTTTTCAGCAAAATTAATGATTTGTAACAAAAAATAGATTTCAAAGGATCTACCCTTTGAAATTATAAAATTAAAGAAAACACGGAAAATACCACTTTAAGAAAGAAAAATATATTCGCATTTCATAAATCTTTCTACAAAAGTTGATACGCTTGGGATCTAGAATCACCCCCTTTCTTTCGGCTTAGTGCATTGTTTGTGGCACCCTTTTATAGTCCATTAAAGTTAGATCCTAGTTCCATTCCGACAACTTTATATTAAAAAAGTTCTAAGACTAGGAAAAAAAAAATACCTTCCATTGTCGCCAACTAAAAAATCACAACTTTTGTATACCTACAAGTATAGCTCCCTTACTATGACAGGTGACTGAATGAAGACAAAATGAATTGTTTCATAGGAGATTCATAGACACAGTAACTTTTGACTCATCGAGATGTGTTTCTGTCGAATCGAAAACTATGGGGCTCAATTTTTATCGAGCCTATCATCATCATCAGTATTATAAATGTGAATATGTGGATGTATGGATGATTTTACCACTTCACGCCAAAACTACTAAACACATTAGGCAAAATTTTGCATTCAGGTAGTTCTGGGCCTTGAATAAAACATTTATAGGTAGGCTACTTTTTATCGCATAAAACAGTTCCATATAGAAATAACCTTTTAATCATTTAATGTATTGTATTATGTATATCAGTTATCTAGTACCCATAACACAAGCTCTGCTTACCATGGGGCTAGATAGTGCTGTGTGAATTGTCCAGTATTATTTATTATTATTATTATTTATTATTTCCATTGAAATACATAGCTGTCGCTATGCGCGTGTGTGTGTTGCATAGCGGCCGCTGGGGCAAACGTGTTCTTGAGTGGAGACCAGGACTCGGTAAACGTAGTGTAGGACGCCCTCCGACCAGGTGAGATGACGACCTGCGAAAGACTGCAGGTAGATGCTGGATGCGGCAAGCTGAAGACAGGGCGCTATGGCGCTCATAGGGGGAGGCCTATGTCCATCAGTGGACTGCTATAGGCTGATGATGATGATGATGACATAGCTGTCGGCAGAAAATAGTAAATTATAAATCGTTGGCATGATAAAATCGCACAGTTGAAAGATTTGGGGGAGGACTTTGTCATAGTTCTCAATTTAATTTATGTAAAAACAATCTTGTTGACACATTTTCCAAGCGCCAGGTTTGACAAATTTTTACACGAAATTGCAAGATTCGGAAAATCTCACGACGAAGCTAAATCGAGTACTGATTCTCCCCAAAGACCCAGCGGCGATGAACGATGAACATGGAAAGATAAATCTGAACAAAACTACTGAACGTTAAGACCAGCTCAAACACTATTGTTGGAACAGGCAGTTGGATAAGGAATCGGAATAATGTTAATTACAGTAAATTCCTAGGAATCGCTACAAAGCACGTTCTGCAGATGGGAAATACAATTAAAACCGACATTGATGACACGTGGACTGTCGAGCTTACTTACGAACGGTAATGAGTAGATACCTATATCTCAAACAATTGTAAGGACCCGCCGTCTTTCATCATTTCGATATATGTATGTCACTAGCTTCTGTTTGCGGCCTTCGAACGTATTTTTTGGAATAAATAGTAATTCAATTATAATTAAAAATAATTAAATGATCTCGGACTATTTTTACGTAATAAAGACTTTAGAGGTAAAAAGAGAAAACACATCGCCTTGCTCTCTGTCTACCCAAAGCCTATCTCATTATTTTCAGTGTGAACAAACATCAGCAACATTGATCTATCAGCGATAACTAGTAAAGGTAGGGAGGGAGCGAGGCTCTCTTGCGGTGAAGGCTGTATATAAATAAACAAGAAACGCCCCGTGGCTTCGCTTGGAAATCTATGTGTCAATTGGTTTATAAACCTATTAAAAAAAATGCATCAAAATTAGAAAATACTAATTCACAGAAAAAAAAACTTCGCATTGTTTATTATTTTAGTAAATAACAACAAAAGATTAGCATACAGAATCAATATTCATTACCTTTGGATTAGTTGCAGTTCCTGCGTCGTCAGTTTGGAGTAAACAACCTAGTACCTAAGTCTTAGTACGTGCGTCTTTGTCGTTTGTCTGCTACGCGGCGAAAAATATACCTAAGTCTTTTGTCGTATTTCGTGCGTCAAGTACCTAATTATAATTATGTACAGCAAATTAAAAAAAAGAAGTCTCATTATAAATCACATACATGTACAGTAATTGTACAGTAGTAGTAATAGTGCATAGTAGTAGTTGAGTGGAGACCACGACTAATAAGACGGTAAACGTAGTGTAGGACGTCCTCCGACAAGGTCCCACCACTCCCACCTTGACGACCTGCGAAAGACTGCAGGCAGATGCTAGATGCGGCAAACTGACGACGGCGCTATGGCACATTAGCAGAGGCCTATCAGCGAGGCGTCCAGCATTGGACTAATATAGGCTGATGATGATCTTAACAATGGCAGTACAAGTTGAATTAATTTACAAAATAGGTACCTACTCGATTAAATCTGTATTGTTATTACAACAAAGGTGTTTTGTTTAGCTACGCGTTTCGCCTAAACAGCAGATAATAACCGTAATTAATTCGCTTATTCCCAGTAGTCCCGTAGATAGGTACTACAGTTGTTCCGTGCAACAAAAATATATTACTTATTTCAAAATTTTCAGCGAATGAAATTCAGCGAATGCCAAAAGGATCGTAGTAATCGTAAATGAAAAAATAAATCAGAAGCTAAAGACTACATATAAAATATCAGAGAGTAACATCTAAATGTCAAAAATGACCGGAAACATCAAAAATTTAAGAAAATATAATATTTTAAAAAAGCCGGAAAATAAAATACCTAAGTTAGAAAATAATGATCGTCAATGTTTGTTGGACAGACCAAGTGCGACAACTTTTGTCCAAGTAATCTTGTGCACAGAACAACTGGAACAAAAATTGTCCCACTGAACAACTGGGAGTTAGCGAATTATTTTACAGTTTGAATTTAAAACACCTATTAACAAAAGCCTTTCGCTTTATAATACAAAAGTTATGAATCGATTCTCCTTTTCTCCATCAGATTAACTTGGAACTTTGCAAATTTTGAATATTAATACAAAGTCGCCACGAAGAAAATTTCTTACAGTGGATGGTTTTGATACAGGCGGTTTTTCAAGTCCTTTTCAACTAATTTTTAAAAGGAATTAATGGATTGATTGAACGAATTATACTAATTTTATAATAAACAATAGCTTTTGTCCTCGGCTTTACCCAAGTAGTACTTGGATAAATCTTAGCCTAGTAGGTATACTCAGGGATAATGCAACCAACCTAGTATAAATAATAAATAATTTTAATTAATAATTCACACAGCATTATCTATCCTCAAGATGTATAAGTATAGATATTTTTATCATACATACCTAATCGTGTCCGGCAGCCTGTTGTAGACTGAGGGAAAAACGGACCGGAACCGGTATAATCAAATACTTGAAATTCAAAAATTGCTATTCACAAATAGATCCCTTCGGGGTCCAGAATCACCGCCTTTTGGATTTGTACACATGTCATATTACGTGGCACCCTGTACTACTTACGCATTTACACAATCCGTATTTTAACATTGGAGACGTTAGATGAATGTTCCTTTGATTTATAAAATTACCGGTAATTTATATAGATGAGTGAGTAGGAATGTATTATAAATACAGGGAACAAAAACTTTTAGGTTCTACCCGCATAATTTCGAGGAAAAATAAAATCAGTCACAATATCTAAACGAATATGTACATCCCTATACAACATTCAGGTCCCGATAGTTCTTATGCTAGTCCTAAATTCCGTTAGCCTAATGTTACATGCAAACTTATTGAGGCATATTTTTAACAAGCTTATACGACCATCGATAAAAAAAAGACTGCAAGACAAGTAGCGCGGCGGGGGGTCTACTCTACTCTAGTTCTAATGACGTTAGCTCGATGTCTCTACATCGACGGTACGTTTCGTCGATGGGTCGTTACCTCGAAAGATCATTCATCACTCTCAAGATATTTTCAAACCATATCAAATAATTACAAAAACTTGCTTCATTCATTTGAATTTATCAAACAATAATAATAAAGTAGGGTTACACGTAAAATAACACGAAAGTACCAATAGGATTAAAAAAATATTTGTTCGATATTCATAAAATCGTAAAAACTAAAGTTAATCCCTCGCATCCGACATCTTTACTTCACACACAAGTTTTGTGTCAACCTGTATATCACAAATTAGTAGGAATGAAATAATTAAAGGCTTGCTTCAATTATTTAATTGAGAATTTGAGATTTGGTTCAACGCTCTTGACAATAACGTAAAAGCTTCTAAATAGGACATCCTAAAATAATATCAGCAGTAGGAAAAGTTTTCAATGAATCGAGTTGATCATCATTTCTACATTCATAAAAAATAACACTTAGTTAAGTAGGTACCTTAACCTTTTTATTTTATGGTTTTTTATCAAATTCCTGAATTTGAGAAATCGCCTGCGATTTCTCTAGAATTGTCCCTAAAACATACCTAAACCCCGCATAGAGCGACCTTATTTTGACATGACAACCCATCTAAGACTTTAATTTAGAATTAGTAGGCTCAACTACCTACTAATATAATAAATTTATACCTACTAGGTGTAGGTACTACGAGTACTACATAATAATAACACCTATAAAAAGCCATTCCATTGATACCCTCTTCTTTCAACGCAAGATAACCGCCATCTATTGAGTTTTGAGGCAAATAGGGGTTTTTTGTTCTTCTGAAAAATGTCTCATTGTAGAGCTATGTAGTGTTAACTGGATGTATTCTCAACTGCTACGATTCAAACTCCTAGCGCCACCTAGTACCAGCCACACGGACTACTTACCCATCACGCCTGAAAACTTTCCTTGAAACACTGAAAGTGGTTGAAATCAGTTGCTTGAGTTAATGGATAGATGGCGTTGGTCATTAGGTGCGTCAGCAAGTCAAGGATCTAAACTAGGAACTAAACTTTGTTGTATGAAATATTTTATCAAAATTACAATAAATTTAAATAGATGGCGTTGCAGAGTAAAGTAAGGTCTGTGCATGTGAGCCGTTGTATTGTAACAAGTTGGAAAAACGAAGTCTAGTGGCTTTATCTTAAATTGTTCGTAAGGTACGTATGGATGGTTCTATTCAATGAAGTAGATATATCAGTCATCTAGTACCCATAACACAAGCTGTTGCATAACTTAGCTTGAGGCTGGATGGTACTGTGTGGATTGTCCAGTAAATAATATATATTTTTTTGTCTAAGTAAGACAAGTAATGAATAGAAAGAGAAGAGTTATGTCTATAAAGGAGAATATCTAAACGGAAAAAGCTTTCCTTTTCAGAAAGCCAATTGAACCTAAACTCAACTCACTCACCACTTACTCGTAGATGCCACGTTATTGTCGAAAAAGGAAAAAACCCCCGACTGGCCCTCTGGTAATTTGGAACGCTACAGAAAATGACCACTTATCTCACCACACTGACCCAGGAATTCCAATGTTTTGGTAGAATTTTCGAGAAATTTCGATATCACCGAATATTGGTGATATTAACTATTTTTCATTTCCTCGTCCAATATCCTACTACAGGAAGTTTGCCGAAGCTATTTCATTTCCTATGGTACGGAGTTTTGGTTCACCTCACAAACAGTACTCAGGTAGGGTTCAACTTTATAGGAGAAACTTTGTTTACATTTTCATGAATGGCTCGAATACCAGGAAATATCACACACTAACATCACTATCCTGGCGTGATGCGCCATATTTCCTGGTTCAACCCTGACGTCAACGTCGGGATTGAAGGCCATTGCGCCAGAATGAACAGATCAATCTTGGCCTCATAAACAAGAGATCACCACCGGCTTTTGTCATGCGCCGCACCCATCTAGTGCAGAATTGAAATGAGCGAGAAAAAATATTATCGTAGAAAGCGACGTTATTTAATATCTGGTGTTGCATGATTTCTGCTTGCAGTTTATAGGCTGAGGCCAAACGAGCGTTAATTTTTGAGTTGTCAGTCGCGTAATTTCGGTCGGATAATTTCAGATGCATTTAGTTTCATAGAAAAGTCTTGTTTGATTCACACGGCGACGCAAAATGAGTTATCTGGTGACTCACGGCATAGTTTCAACCGAATTGTGTTCGCGGGGCTGAGGGGAGCGAGGAATGCATCAGTCAGGTACAGATTGTGTGAGTCGACACGAATAAATAAATGTTGCCGTTTGGCAGGCCAGCAGATTTTCTTCTGGGCTGAATTTATAAGACCGAAAATACGCGACTCACAACTCAAAAAATGTCGCTCCTTTGTCTGCACCCATAAGCTAGCAGTTGTAATTTTTTCGCACATTGTAAGCTCTTTAATATTAATTATTTAGAGCACACGTTATACAAACTATAAACTGTCGATTGAAAGTCTATTGAGATATATCAAAATAATCAAATAAACCAACAAATGATTCGTACCTAATTTGTTTTAGTAAATATTAATAACTTAAAATTATGCGCAAAAGATTTTACCAGATATCTTAATTACTTAGAATCTACCTTTAAAAGTAAATAGGTATCCGATTTCTTTTTTCACACGTGACCTTAAGGAAATAAGCAACGTAAAAATACATTCGAATTGAAAAGCTATTTTTAAAAAATAGGTGAGGTATAAATAATTTGGCAATGTTTAGCTTAATCATTCGTTCGCAAAGTTTCTTCATTAAAAGACCATTCCGCAAGTTTTAACCTTCTTAATTATGCATTAAAAAGGTTGGATTCCTAACATTGGAAGCCATTTACATACTTGATTATGGCTAATTAAGTCCCCATTTATTTCACGTTCACACGTGAATTATAAACTTTTAAACAATTAGGTTATCCGGTTGGACTAGGAATCGTAATTTTTTCTTGTGTTCATCTATTTACTCATTCGTACATCAAACTTACAATATCAACATTAAATAATGTTGATATAACCAACCAACCTTTGTATAAAAGGAGGCCTATATGTTAAATGTAATATATTATGTTATTAATTTATGATTCATGATGATGATGAAAAGTACCAAGTTAAAGTATTTATTTTTTTTAAAAGGAGGAGGTTCTATTTTAGGCTATATAAAATATGTTTTTCATTAATGTTCTTCAATATCTCCTCGCTATTGTATACAGAATAATTCCAAGGTTGTCTTATAAACATTGTTCTCCCAAAGGATTTATATTGTTCCTGCAAAACTAATAAAAGTGTAAATCACAGAACAGAGAAAACATAGAATTAGCATGATGCCTTTTTACTAAGAGAACTAGTGTCGCTAAACTCACACAACTAGAAATAAAAATTCTTATTGGTTGAAAGAGTACGTTAACACTTTGACTGCGGTTTTTTTTCGACGACTGCGGTCTTTTTTTTGACCTAAAAAATTCGTGCTGCCACTCTACACAGCGGCTGTGTTGCGCCGCAAATGCGTTTCGTTTGAAAAATATTACAGCTCTGCTGAGTCACAAAGATCTGTATTTTCTCAGCCGCTGCGCTAGTGTGGATTTACGCATATTAGTCACTTGTAGAAAACTCATACCGTGCGTTTTCAGCACTCAAAGGGCATAAAACCATAAAACAAATTTGTATTCTCTGTTCTGTGGTGTAAATATTAAGAAAATTTAAGTCGCTCTTTAGTTTTTTGAAAACGATCAAATTATTTTGATAATTATTAGGCCATCGTTTGAACACAACTTCACCAGATGGAAAGTGACGATGTGGCCTATGATTTATCACGAAGGTCTAGAAGACACCTATTCACTATTGTTCTAATGTGTGTTCTGGTAGTGGTTAATCACAACTTTCTCCACGCTAATAAGATAAATGCGAAAGTTTGGATGTTCAAATGGTTGTATGTATAGGTGGATATTTGCTAATTCTTCACGCCTTAACTACTGAACGGATCGGTCTCTAGCTGATTTTGCACAGATAATAGGGTCATAGACCGATAGCCTGGAATCGAACATAGGTACTCTTTATCCCATTAAAATGTACCTATGGCATAGAAATAACCTTTAAACGGTTCCATAGACAAAGGGATCGAAGCCATGTGCAGTCAAGTTTTTCATTCATTAAAAGTATTTAATAAAACTGTACAAAAGGATACCAAATTAAACAACGTTCTTATGTATTTAATTTCATGCAATACACCATTGTGTGTTTATCCTCAACTCGGTTACTTTACATTTAATAAATCAACATTTAAGGCAATTTTTTTTTTTTTTTTTTTATAAAAAAGAAAATATTTCCAATGTAGATTCAATAACATAATTTCGTTATTAATTAACTAGCTGTTCCACGCGGTTTCACCTGCGTTAAAATCGAATTTTTCTTTCTTAGGTGATTTTTTTACACCTTGGGTTACATTATTGGAGCTTTAGTAAGGATCCCTAACTTTTTTGAAAATAATAATAATAGCCTATGTTCACCTGGGATAGTGTAGCTTCCCAACGGTGAAAGAATTTTTCAAATCGTAACTTACTAACTCGACTGACTGGACGTCAGTCGAGTTAGTAAGTTGAGTTTTGTATTTTTGTGATACGTGGCCACGTCGTCACTTTCCATCAGGTGAGACTGTGGTTAAACGCAGGTCTATTGTTAAAAATAGTTTTTGTTTCTCCACAAAGTACGCTGAAGACAGGGCGCTATGGCGCTCATTGGGGGAGGCCTTGTCCAGCAGTGGACTGCTATAGGCTGATGATGATGATGAAGTGGTCAAAGGCTCCTCGATTCTACCCCCTTAAATAATCAAATCACACTCTGCCAACACGAAAAACGGGAACAAAAACTGCATCTTTGTTCCTTGCATGAACTTTGTTTTGTAAAAAAAAATATAATTCAAACAAACCCTCAGTCATTCTTTATGTTCGCTTTTATTTGAAATTCCTGTTAAAAGCCTGTTCATTATACTTCGTTTCATTAAAATTTCGTAGGTCCATGGGCCACCTATGTTATTTTGAACCCTGAAACAGTTTTACATAATTACTATTCCGACTCACACTAATTAATCACACCGCTAATCATTTATATTTTAGACGACCGATGTGGCGCGGTGGGCGATGGTCCGCCTGCGACGCAGGAGGTTGCGGGTTCGATTCCCGCCTCGGAACAATTGTGTGTACGATCTGCAGATATTTGTTCCGGGTGTTCTGGTCGTTTTCTATGTATAATAAATAATATCTATCTATGTAATGTATTGTATTATGTATATCAGTTATCTAGTACCCATAACACAAGCTCTGCTTAGCTTGGGGCTAGAATATGCTGTGGGGATTGTCCAGCATTATTTATTTATTTATTTTATATTAGAATCTATATTTTCTGAAAAAAATGCATTAATTCTCATTTATTTTAGGAGATCTATTTTAGAACTAGTAAATAAATAAAAATAGGGCTGCGTTGTTTACTAGTCACCTTGGCTATTTCGTCACTAATATATAATTCGTATGAGTAATACGTCACGTTCCTATGACGTCACTTTTTGTACCTATCTAGTCAGTAATCTGTGTGGTTTGGCAGTTCCTGTTGCTTTGCTTATGCACATATTCGTTTTGGAGTCTACGTCTATTCAACAACATTAGGCAGGGGGCTGTAGGTTCTTTTAGTATTTTAACACTTTGACTGCGGTTTTTTTATTCGACGACTTTGATCTTTTTTTTACCTAAAAAATTCGTGCTGCCGCTCTACACAGCGGTTGTGTTGCGCCGCACATGCGTTTCGTTCGAAAAATATTACAGCTCTGCTGAGTCACAAAGATCTGTATTTTCTCAGCCGCTGCGCTAGTGTGGATTTTCGCAGATTAGTCACTTGTAGAAAACTCATACCGTGCGTTTTCAGCACTCAAAGTGTTAAAATGTATGTAGAATTCTCGCCGAGCGACTTCTTAAAAGCGTAGAGATATATTTATAAATAGATGCTTAATTGTACAAAAGAAAATCACACATGGCTACCCAATAAAGTAGAAAAGTACCTAGTAGATAAGATAACCTAATAGCTACCTACGTATTTTATTATTACGTTATTTATTTTGATTATTGCTCCATATTCTACTAAATTATAAACGCGAAAGTTTGTAAGTATGGATGGATGGATGTTTGTTACTCTTTCACGTAAAAACTACAGGATGGATTTTAATTAAACTTTACAATAATATAGCTTATACATCAGAATAACACATAGGCTACAATTTATAAAGATATATTGTATATTATCCAAAATATCTATCATGCAGTGGCAATAAATAAAATGAGGACTATTCAAAGTTGTGACATAAAAGCGCGAAAAGTTTACTAAAGTGAAATGGTATCGGGTTAATGGTTATCTTCAGCATTGTATTATTCAATGAATTCAATTAAAAGTTTAAAGCTGAAACGTTAATTTCAGAGGCAGATAAAACGGTCCCAGAAACTTTTACACAGACCTAACGGAAAACGCATTTTTCTTGAATGTTTTCAGATACTGATCTGAAACTAATTAGAACCGAACAGATTTTTTCCCCGACTTTCATTTATTTACGAAATAAGTTTGCAGATACTTATGGCACTACTTCGAGTTGTTGTTATCCAAAGAGGAATATTAATACAGGTGTGGACAATCCTAAATTGAAAATTGAGTGATCATGCTTAGTCGTCGTCTTAGTAGTTTTCATCATCATCTGTTGATAATAAATTGGATAATTTGTGAGACTTCTCATGAAGAAAATTGCGTGTTCAGCACTTTTTGACTATGAGTGGGAATTCGTTCATACAACCACATCTGCCATCGCCGAATAAAAACTTACCTGTCAAACGGACGATTCTGTGAAGATATGTCAAATCAAGTGCTTTAAAATGTATCTATATATATAAATATAAAAGAAAGTCGTGTTTGTTACAACACTTATAACTCGAGAATGGCTGGACCGATTTAGCTGAAAATTGGTGGAGAGGTAGCTTAGAACCAGGAGTCTAACATAGGATTTTTCTCTCTCTTGAGATCTTTTTATCATTTAAACAATTTGACACATAGATTTCCACGGGGGCGAAGCCGCGGGGAGCAGCTAGTACCTAATAAAGGGCATTAAATTTAAAATCAATCGTGTTCAGTTTTTTCGGCAATGCCTTGACTTTACTTTTTATACAAATGATAGTTTAATAATATATACAATACAATACAATACAATACAATACAAATACGCTTTATTGCATCAAGCACAGAAAAAAAACAGTAAAGAACAAACAAACAAAGATACAGATGCATATTGGGCGGCCTTATTTATATATAATATAGGTTAATAATTAGTAATTCGTGCAGTTTTTTCTTTCACTTATATCCGTTTCCATATTTTGCTCATTCCTATTCTTAGATCGAAACAACAAAATTCGAGAACAAGTTAGGAGTTTAATTAGCAGGATGAAAGTTTCACTTTCGAAGGTGCGAAGTGCTAACGGGAAACGATTAATTCTGCCAAACCGGTATTAAGTTAGTAATAAAAAAGTTAATTTTATTAGCAGCATTATTTATTCGCTTATTTTAACTGTTTTAAAAATAACGGGGGAGTGTTGTAAGGAACATTGACGTCAAATATGATTTGAGATGTTTTAAATACGATAAACAGACTTCAATTCGTGAATAATAACCTAAACCATGACCTAACCTAAACTAATTATAATGACGACCGATGTGGCGCGGTGGGCGAAGGTCCGCCTGCGACGCAGGAGGTTGCGGGTTCGATTCCCGCCTCGGTACAATTGTGTGTACGATCTGCAGATATACGTATATGTTCCGGGTGTTCTGGTTGTTTTCTATGTATAATAAAAACTATCTACGAGTATCTATGTAATGTATTGTATTACGTATATCAGTTATCTAGTACCCATAATACAAGCTCTGCTTACCATGGGGCTAACGCTGTGCGAATTGTCCAGCATTATTTATTTAATGGTTTTTGAAGTAGTTAAAATAGTTATCTATATATATAAAAGAAAGTCGTGTTTGTTACAACACTTATAACTCGAGAACGGCTGGACCGATTTAGCTGAAAATTGGTGGAAAGGTAGCTTAGAACCAGGAGTCTAACATAGGATACTTTTTATCATTTAAACAATTTGACACATAGATTTCCACGGGGGCGAAGCCGCGGGGAGCAACTAGTAGTAATATATAGTTTTATAATCTGTTTCTTCGTCACTGGTTCTGCAAATAACTACGTTTCAAGTTTCAATCTATCATCGCTCCAAATCGTTCAAACCAGGGTAACCATAATCCCGCTCAATTCTGCGCTTATGGAATGCCTGCCTGCCTGGTAAAAACTGACCACTAATTGTACTAGTAAACTTGATATATTATTCTATAAGATAATAATAATGACAGTTGTGTCATGTGCCGATTCAAAGCGCACCGTCTCGAGCGACTTTGGCATATTTTGTTTTTATACAGTAGACTAATTATAGCTTCATAGCTACAATTAGTCTACTGCCGGAGATATGCCTTCCCCAATCGCCATAGCGCACTGTCTTCAGCTAAACACTAAAGTCATTTAAAACGGGATATTTACCCTGATTTGATTTTGGATAACTCATAAATCATGGTAAATATCCCGTTTTAAATGACTTTAGTGTTAATAACCATTATAGTTTCAAAGTTTTATCGTCTTCAGCTTGCCGCATCCAGCATCTGACTGCAGTCTTTCGCAAGTCGACATCCCACCTGACCGTAGGGCGTCCTAAAATTCCTTTTTCTATGTCACTGCGACTTAGAAAACATAGTGTAGAACGCCCTCCACTCAAGAACATTTAACAGCGCTGCAGCGGTTTATGGCTCTTCGTCATATATGGCCGGCCCACTGCAACTTGAGCTTGCTGATTCTTAGAGCTGTCGATAACTTTGGTTCTCTGTCGGATGTATTCGTTACGAATCCTGTCCTTCAGAGAAACTCCGAGCATAGCTCTTTCCATAGCTCGCGTAATAGACTTCAGCGCTGCTGAAATAGGTTACGCCGCGGAAATGGCATGCCACGCAGAGCAGTTGACATTTGCACCGAAATGGGTATACAATTACTGCGAACTAGGTTTTAACGTGCTGTTTTGCATTGAATTATATGTTATATCCACACGATATATGACATTACGTGCTGGTATATAGGTTTATTTCTACATAGGTATCTGTCGAATATTTAGATGGACCAAAGTTAGCTCTAAGAATTAGCAAGCTGAAGTGGCAGTGGACCGGCCATATCTCGCGAAGAACCGACGGTCGCTGGGGTAAACGTGTTCTTGAGTGGAGACCGCGACTCGGCAAACGTAGTGTAGACAGGGCGGTATGGCGCTCATTAGGGGAGGCCTATGTCCACCAGTGGACTAACATAGGTTGATGATGATGATGAGAAATGACCTTCAAATAGTTTGATAGACACAACGCGAGCGAAGCCTCGGGAAGAAACTAGTTAATAATAATATAGATAGATAGATAGATAATTCTTTATTGCACACTAATTATAAAATGACAATGTAAGATAAAAACTTTAAAAAACTAGATACAATTGGCGGTCTTATCGCTCAAGAGCGATCTCTACCAGACAACCATGGATGGATAGGATCGTGGACAGTACCCCCTGGTACTGTCCACGATCCTATCCATCCATGGTTGTCTGGTAGAGATCGCTCTTGAGCGATAAGATACCATAATATTAATAGCCAGATCCTAAAGGTCACTCCTGGAAGCCTCCGCATCGTCAGGAAGTTCCTCTTTATGCAGCCCTAGTCACCGGCCGCTTGACTAGCGAGAGGTCGGTGATCCACCGTTTTGATATATTATTAATTAATTTATTACTGTAGAAATCATTTTTTAATATTAATTGTATTTTCTATGGTAAAAAAAATATTTTCTACGAGAATTTTGACTAGTTAAATGAAGTACCTAACTATTAATGATATTTTTAATTCTATGATTGAATAAACTTTTCCGTCTTTACTAACCAAACTATAAAATAAACAAAAATATTACAATTATAGTAGTTATACAATTCCAGTTTTCCCCCTTGACAAATTATCTTAACGGGGAAAACCGAAATTGTAATTACGCAATTCCAGTTTTCCCCTCAAGGGGGATGTGTTAAGGGGGAAAATTCGAATTGACATCATCGCAATTCCAATTTTCCCCTCGAAGGGGATTTGTCAAGGGGGAAAACTGGAATAATTCTATTTTGTAACTATCTTTTCAGTAAGTTTTTAAAGTAGAAAAAAGAAATTAAACAAGTTTTTGAACAATGAAATTACTGCTCTATTTATTACGGCACAATTTATTTACCGAGCCCAACAGAATTAGGTCTAATGACTTTCCAAACTCAAGGTATTAATTTGTTTTCGACAAGCAAACAAAATGAAGCATTTATCATTGCAAATATTTTATGGACATTAAAATGTTTTTACTTCTACCTACGTGTGCCTAAAAGCTTTTGCTGAAGGGTTGTTTAATTTAAAAAAAATAACTCTTTACCTACGTCGTACTTACATATTAAACTTTTTAGGGACTAAACAGGTATAGGGTGGTAAAGACGACCGATGTGGCGCGGTGGGCGAAGGTCCACCTGCGACGCAGAAGGTTGCGGGTTCGATTCCCGCCTCGGAACAATTGTGTGTAAGATCTGCTGATATTTGATCCGGGTGTTCTGCTCGTTTTCTATGTATTATACAAAATATCTATCTATGTAATGTATTGTATTATGTATGTATATCAGTTATCTAGTACCCATAACACAAGCTCTGCTTACCATGCTAGATAATGCTGTGTGAATTGTCCAGCATTATTTTTTTAAAACATTAATAATAATAAAAAGAAGACAAAGACAATAAAAGCTAGTCTATCTAGGCTGTTTTTGCTAGGGGGCAGGATCCATTATACTTGTGGTGATCTTTTTGAGAAAACTATGTCCACTGTGGACGTCTTTATTATTTTTTTAAAACATAAATATTAATAAAAAAAGACAAAGACAATAAAAGCTTGTCTATCTAGGCTGTCTTTGCTAGGGGGCAGGATCCATTATACTTGTGGTGATCTTTTTGAGAAAACTATGTACACTGTGGACGTCTTTATTATTTTTTAAAAACATAAATTTTAATTAAAAAAAGACAAAGACAATAAAAGCTTGTCTATCAAGGCTGCCTTTGCTAGGGGGCAGGATCCATTATACTTGTGGTGATCTTTTGGAGAAAACTATGTCCACTGTGGACGTCTTTATTATTTTTTAAAAACATAAATAATAATATAAAAAAGACAAAGACAATAAAAGCTTGTCTATCTAGGCTGTCTTTGCTAGGGGGCAGGATCCATTATACTTGTGGTGATCTTTTGGAGAAAACTATGTCCACTGTGGACGTCTTTATTATTTTTTAATAACATAAATAATAATAAAAAAAAGACAAAGACAATAAAAGCTTGTCTATCTAGGCTGTCTTTGCTAGGGGGCAGGATCCATTATACTTGTGGTGATCTTTTGGAGAAAACTATGTCCACTGTGGACGTCTTTATTATTTTTTAAAAACATAAATAATAATAAAAAAAGACAAAGACAATAAAAGCTTGTCTATCTAGGCTGTCTTTGCTAGGGGGCAGGATCCATTATACTTGTGGTGATCTTTTGGAGAAAACTATGTCCACTGTGGACGTCTTTATTATTTTTTAAAAACATAAATAATAATAAAAAAAGACAAAGACAATAAAAGCTTGTCTATCTAGGCTGTCTTTGCTAGGGGGCAGGATCCATTATACTTGTGGTGATCTTTTGGAGAAAACTATGTCCACTGTGGACGTCTTTATTATTTTTTAAAAACATAAATAATAATAAAAAAAGACAAAGACAATAAAAGCTTGTCTATCTAGGCTGTCTTTGCTAGGGGGCAGGATCCATTATACTTGTGGTGATCTTTTGGAGAAAACTATGTCCACTGTGGACGTCTTTATTATTTGTTATCTTTATTATTATTAGTTCGTTGTATTATTATATATATATATTAGAAACACAAATAAATATATTCTATTCTATTCTATTCTTTCGGATTGGATGATTATGATGGTAACTATTTTCAAAATTATTGCATTTAGTTCAAGCGAAAGCATATTTCACTCTCTCTCAAGTAAGTGCTATAAAACGATACCAGCGTGGAGAGGTGCGGAAGCAAAAGTTTTGATTCACTAATAGCAGCAATGCTAAAGAGCTACTCCAAGCTCTGGTTCACTTTTTATGGTTCATTCAGAAGCAATCTTATAATTATTTGTTCTCTGAACGCTTTGTTGCCTGGATAAATCGCTGTCTGCGATAAGGCGGCCTATTGTACTGTTCATGTTTAAAATTTAGATAGAAGATTTTATTTTGTTATGTCCAGCAGTGGACTGCTATAGGCATGATGATGATGATGCTTTTTAAGTGGAATAAAGTGTACATTCATTCATTCATTTTGTTAGAGGTATTACTTACACATTGGGTATCACACTTATATTAAAAACTAGTTTCTGCCCGTGGCAACGCACGCGTTATTTCTATGGAAACGTTTATATGTTATTTATTTCTCATAGGAACAGATTTATGGGATACAAAAAGCCTATGTTTTATTCCAGGCCTATACCTGTATGCAAAATTTCAGCCCGATTCGTTCAGTCATTTTGGGGTGAAGAAGTATCAAACATACATCCATCCATCCAAACATACAAACTTTCGCATTTATAATATGACGACCGATGTGGCGCGGTGGGCGAAGGTCCGCCTGCGACGCAGGAGGTCGCGGGTTCGATTCCCGCCTCGGAACAATTGTGTGTACGATCTGCAGATATTTGTTCCGGGTGTTCTGGTCGTTTTCTATGTATAATAAAAAAAAAATATCTATGTAATGTATTGTATTATGTATATCAGTTATCTAGTACCCATAACACAAGCTCTGCTTACCATGGGGCTAGATAATGCTGTGTGAATTGTCCAGCAATATTTAAAAAAAAAAAAAAAAAAAATGTAGTGTGATGCGTTTAGATATTTAGATGTTAGTTATCGCTTCACCCCAAAACTACAGAACCCATTCGGCAAAATATAGTATACCTATAAATTTCTGCTGAAATTTTGCATATAGGTAGTTCTAGGCCTGGACTAAAACACAGGCTATTTTTATCCCATATATCTGTTCCCATGGGAAATAAATAAAATTTAAATGCTTCCATAGAAATAACGCTGATAAAGAGAACTCCAACCTTGTAACACTATCCTGGACAATCGCCTTGTTTGCCATCTTGCCGCCTTATCTTGAAGCCATCGAAACCTTATCTCGTGTTTTTCCAGCAAAGTATACAAGGGGACACAAAATATTTGCTCTAAGGTAAAAGAGGAAGGCTTTCGGAGTCACAGGGTCAACGATAATTCCAAAATTATTGATATTATTATCATCATCATAGGCCTATAGCATTCCACCTGGTCGGAGGGCGTCCTATACTACGTTTACCGAGTCGTGGTCTCCACTCAAGAACACGTTTACCCCAGCGGCCGTCGGTTCTTCGCGAGAAATGGCCGGCCCACTGCCACTTCAGCTTGCTAATTCTTAGAGCTATGTCGATAACTTTGGGTCTCTGTCGGATGTATTCGTTACGAATCCTATACCGCGGCTTCGTCCGCATGGAAATTGAATAATATGAAATAACCATTTTGGAGGAGTATGGCAACTGACATTGTTACACGAGAATTTTATATTTATGACGAATGACGTATTGTAATTATAGCAAATACATATTGATACAGCTTCTTACCGCGGCCTCGGTCACGTAATAGTTCCAGTGAGATTTATTAATAACTAGCTGCGCCCCGTGGCTTCGCCCCCGTGGTAATCTTATGTGTCAAATGGTTTAAAAAATAAAAATTATCCTATGTTAGACTCCTGGTTCCAATCCAAGCTACCTCTCCACCAATTTTCAGCTAAATCGGTTCAGCCGTTCTTGAATTATAAATAGTGTAGCTAACACGACTTTCTTTTATATACATATATATATATATATAGATAACAATGTGATATTGGGTGATATATATATATATAATTAGTCTCAATTATAATTATTATTATGATCAAATATCAGATATCACTAAGTTACACAAAGGAATTTCAGTTTATGTATGTAATTGTATCAGTTGCTTTGCTAGATAATTAGTGTGTTGATTAATTAGATGAGTGCTTCTATTATCTCCTAATTGGGAATACCCACGCTAATTAGTAGACCCTGATATTATGTGGCTTGTTGTTCTAGGTATAGGTTAACTCAATATCTATTAATTTAATACTATTTGTATCTAGCTCTTTATACCGCGGTCCGCCTTCGACGCAGGAGGTTGCGAGTTTGATTCGCACGATTCCGCATCTACAAATATGTTCTGTATCTGTATGGGGCAAACGTGTTCTTGAGTGGTGACCATGAATCGGTAAACGTAGTGTAGGACGCCCTCTGACCAGGTGGGATGAGGACCTGCGAAAGTTCATGGATTGGGTTATTATGTCTCGCTTTTTAATATCATGCCTTTGGATTTTTACAATTAGTCAACTCAACTTTAAGATGGACAAAGGCCGATACGCCTTTCACATCAAGCGAAAGTTTTGATGGATAGATGGATGACTATGAATGTACATATAATTTGTTACTTCTTCACGCCAAAACTACAAACAGACCAGACTGAAATCGCATAGATGTAGGTTTAGATCTGGAATAACACATCTAAGTACATTTTTTATTTAATTCCATAAATCAGGTCCTTTCCTTTTGGATTTAAATAACCTTTTGACGTTATACAAAAACACGTACGAAGCCACGGTCAGAAACTAGTTTGTTATTTATTTATGGAAAACACCTAAAAATATTATGGTGAGGTCATTCATAACGGGATATGTACTTTATTTTTGAGTTTCCGTGATCATGGCACGCTTGGAACTGTGCCGAAATACTGGAAAACTCAAAAATCGAATTATGGTTAAACCTTATTTCTTATTTGATAATAATTTATGGTATAAAATTTGACTTCTCTTAGTGCTTATTTAAGCCTAAAGAAATATAGTTTTTAGAATGTTAATTATTAAGCCAAACACACTTTAAACTCTTTTCAATTAACTAACTTTAGCTAGAACTAATCTCGGCTAGAACGCTGGACTGCCCTTTATTTTGGCCAGTCCCGATAGATTTATAACTTTTATAAAGTAATTAGAAACAACTTAGAGTTTCTAAACAAAATAAATTATTTAGTATTTGCCATTGGGATTAGCTTTTAATTTTATCAGATTTATAAGCTAGGTACATATTTTATAAATCACGAGATAAAAGTTTGACGTAAAAAAAAAGAGTAGAATTAATTATTAAATTAAAATAATTTATCAAATCAGACAACATGGTCTATTTTTGTTAGAGATCTGTCTTAAAAACTATAATAAATACAAGGAAAGCATAATACACACAAATTAGAAAGGAAGCTCGACTCGAGTCGATATGGCCGGCGCACTGCCACTTCAATTTGCTAATTCTTAGAGCTATGTCGATAACTTTGATTCTCTGTCGGATATGTTCGTTACGAATCCTATCCTTCAGAGAAACTCCGAGCATAGCTCTTTACATAGCTCGCTGAGCGACTTTGAACTGGTGGACCAGCCCTATCGTGAGAATGTATCATTCATCATCATCATCAGCCTATATTAGTCCACTGCTGGATATAGGCCTCCCCCAATGAGCGCCATAGCGCCCTGTCTTCAGCTTGACGCATCCAGCATCTACCTGCAGTCTTTCGCAGGTCATCATCCCACCTGGTCAGAGGGCGTCCTACACTACGTTTACCGAGTCGTGGTCTCCACTCAAGAACACGTTTGCCCCAGCGGCCGTCGGTTCTTCGCGAGATATGGCCGGCCCACTGCCACTTCAGCTTGCTAATTCTCAGAGCTATGTCGATAACTTTGGTTCTCTGTCGGATGTATTCGTTGCGAATCCTATCCTTCAGAGAAACTCCGAGCATAGCTCTTTCCATAGCTCGCTGAGCGACTTTGAACTGGTGGACCAGCCCTATCGTAAGTGTCCACGTCTCAACTCCGTAGGTCATAACGGGTAGGACGCACTGGTTGAAAACTTTCGTTTTCAAGCATTGCGGTATGGATGAAGAGAAGACTCTACGTAGTTTACCAAACGCTGCCCAGCCCAGCTGGATCCTCCTTTTGGCCTCCTTCTCGAAATTGTTTTTACCTAACTGCAGAATCTGCCCAAGGTATGTGTATTCGGAAACAATTTCGAGAAGGTGACCATGTACGACCACCGGCCCTGGATCAATGTGTCCATTGATCATGACTTTGGTTTTATCCAAATTCATGCGAAGACCGATGCATCGGGAGGCTGAAGCTAGGCCGTCCAGCATCTGGTACAGCTCCTCTAGCGACTCCGCCAATAGGACTATGTCATCAGCGAATCGTAGGTGTGAGATGTAGTAGCCGTTTATGTTTATGCCCTTACCTTTCCAGTCCAGCGTCTTAAACAAATCTTCTAACGCGCTTGTAAACAGAATGTATCATTAAAATGGCAAAAACAAATATACGCTCAGTCATTTCCTTGTAACCGTATAAGCTAACTAGCGCTCTACAGATCTCAGCCTTAGTGCGGCTCCGTAAACAAATTAATAAAGGTAAAATAAATAAAACCTTTTGCTAATTTACAGCGCTATTTAACAAAGCCTTTGCGGTAAACGGCGTAGCAATCCCTTAGCGTTCTAGAGCTTACTTTTATTGGACGAATGTTTTAAAAGCTTAGGCAGGTACAGTTTTAATGTAAATAGAGGTTGATAAACTTGTCCTTAAATAATTTAAAAGGTAATGCTTTTGTACTTAGGTATGTACACAAAACACAAACAAATTTAAAAACAGAATCTTAAAATTACAGAAACAGATAATTGTTTGAGGTTTTTTAAACTAACTTTGTTCCATTAATGGACTTACTTCTAAATAGTACACCTTGTTTCGGGATCTCTAAGATTTAAAAGTCGAAATCTTTTTCATAGAACGGTCGTCGAAAGAAAGCGTCGGTTGTCTTTTGTTTTATGCGGCCCGCAATCCGTCAACTTTGTACATAATTCAAAATGGACCTTTTGTTTACGCCTATTGCCATGGAAACCATTTATTAATTGTAAAAAATTATCATGTATAGATGTTTTAGAGCGTAAATATCAATTCTTCGAGGATCAAACTTTTATGAGACCACCTCAATAACAACTTTTATACAACAACGATAGAATCAAACTTTTGTATTATCATGGTTATTAATACGAAAGTCATTTAAAACGGGATATTTACCATGATTTGATTTTTGAGTTATCCAATGTTTTGGCACAGTTTCATGCGCCATGATCACGGAATAACTAATAATTTATAATAATTTTATATAATTTTTTAATTTTTATGCTGGACAATTCACACAGCATTATCTAGCCCCATGGTAAGCAGAGCTTGTGTTATGGGTACTAGATAACTGATATACATAATACAATATATTACATAGATAGATATTTTTTATTATACATAGAAAACGACCAGATCACCCGGAACAAATATCTGCAGATCGTACACACAATTGTTCCGAGGCGGGAATCGAACCCGCAACCTCCTGCGTCGCAGGCGGACCTTCGCCCACCGCGCCACATCGGTCGTCAGAACTATCTAACTAGTTATTCCGTGATTATGGCGCATAACGTATTGTATTGTATTTATTTAACTCAGGTAATAAAATCCATAGTATACATTCAATTAAACATTATAACATTAATTAAATCATAATAAATAATAAATCATTAATACATGAATAAGATAAAGAATAAAATCCAATAGAATCATCCAAATATATTAGGAATTGGCGAAGATATCACCAAAACTGTTTAAGCTAGTCGCGATTTTTCAAAAGTAATAAGTTGTTTTTAGGGTTGACGGAATAAATACTAACCAATCCTTCGAGAATACAATTTTTATGGCACCACTTCGAGTTAATTTTCTATCAATAACAAATGATTTTTTAAAACGGCCCATAAATTAGTGAGAAATCGACTTGCATAGAAAATATGTATGTTTAGAATTTTTGTAGTTAAAAAATATCTTTTAATTTTAAAAATAGCAAGGTAATTCATCTGCCGATCAGATCAGGCACCTTATAAATAAATAAATAAAGTTCTTATTTCGGATTACTACGATCCATAATTTGTTAGTACTTAATGATCTTATAATAAACGCCATGTAAAACCTTAGGATACAGGAAAAACCTTGAGAGAAAATTTACATAATTATGTTTTTTATCTATCCGTCCACACTTCAGGAAACCTTGAGCAAGCAAATAATATCTCAGATTGCGTTATAATACTTCAACAGATGGCAAGAGATTTAGAGGGGATTTTCTCTGACGGCCAGAGATGCGTCGTAAGCTGTTATTAACTTGAGCTAAAAAATATGGCACCTGTAAACTTTCTTCGGGTAAAATAAACATATACCAAAGACCCCAAACTCAATCAATTATTTTGATATTATACTTGATAGTTCTTTGTTTGTCTTTCCAATTGTACCTTCTAATAATGATCCTATTTTCCCAGTATTATTTTGTTACTGTTAGATGCCCTATGAACAAATTAATTAATGGACACTTTATTTAACATAAAGTCATGATCGTTCTATCGCCGGCTTTCCACTAAGGTGGGCCAATATTATTATGCATACCTTTAAACATCTTACAATAAATCTAAACTTCTGTGGTATTAAGCTCAGGTATTAATTTTCTTTGACTTTTCTATAGAAATATAAGTAAAGTATCAGTATAAAAAAAACAGTTATGGCCTTCTTCATCTAGCAACCAAAAGCGCTTACCCGATTCTTACTAGTACTTAGAAAAGTTAACTGTTCACGTCAAATCCGATTTCTTTTGACCACAAAGAACCATAACAAGTTGAAATCAAAGCCTTTAACGTTTCAGATCCTTTGGTAAAAGGGGCCATTACTCAAATCGTGCTTTAAAACTGTAAGTGACGTGATTTACTGACGAGTTCTTGAGGGGAAAGCTGCGCCTTCATGAGACGATTAAAAAGGGCTGCACGATTTTCTCGATTTTATTAGGTAATTCAAAAATAATTGTGCCACGGTAACTTTGGCCGACCGCTAAGCCATGATCTGCTCTGCCATAACATATGCTTATACAAACTTACACTATGCATTTAACATACAAATTTCGTCCTAAGATTTCGAAATAAATAAATAAATAATAAATAAATAGATAAAGATGTGTTTGCATGCCAATATGTTTTGGTGAAGTATGTGAAGTATGTGACACTACCTATTCTAATGTTTCATTTATATTTCTAACATAAAAATAAATGAAATGAAATAGCTAGAGTGAGTCATTAATAAATAAATACATTCTGGACAATTCACACAGCATTATCTAGCCCCATGGTAAGCAGAGCTTGTGTTATGGGTACTAGATAACTGATATACATAATACAATACATTACATAGATAGGTATTTTTTATTATACATAGAAAACGACCAGAATACCCGAAACAAATATCTGCAGATCGTACACAAATGTTTTCCGAGGCGGGAATCGAACCCGCAACCTCATGCGTCGCAGGCGGACCTTCGCCCACCGCGCCACATCGGTCGTCAATACTCCTGCATTGTGTGTTTTTTAGGTTGCGTTATGATTGAGGAAGATACATTCTTTGAAAATCCAGCACATTATTATGATAATCTGAATAAGTTAAGTTTTGTTCTTTTTTTTTAACTGCTCTTTGCTTAGTTGACAGGACCGGTACATAAAATCAAGACGTAACAAAAAAAAAACACAAACGGTTTATTTCCATAAAAAAAATCTTATAAGAAATAATATGAAATAAGAAGTAGAAGAATTTAGTGAGAACTATCCAATGAAATTCAACAAGACGTACCTATACCTACTAAAGGAGTAAACGGTTGGAAGGAAAATACTAAAAACAGAATCAATTCAACTGAATTAACTCGACCAAACCAGGCCCAGCCGCAACGACAGCGTCAATGATGATGATCTTAGCTCTACACATTTCCGCCCCGCGTAGTTAAGCCAGGCCCTTAGACCGCGAATAGCGTTTACTCTTTTCGCTTTTCACTTTCATCGTCTATTTTGTAATGTTGCGCATTCCATTTGCCTGAAGCAAGAAAATGAAAAAGCCACTCAACCGTAAAATTTCTTAAGTTCAAGGTTTCTTATAAAAGAGCGTTTGTAAGAAAATATTATAATTTTGTAATGAAAACTCGACGGAGTAAACGCTTGAAAAATGTTCGGTTTCAGTAAGCTCCTGCTTGTTGTAAATATGTGAGTGCTGTCCTTACTATACATACATAATATATATATAATATAGTTAGGTAAGGTACTAATAAAAGTACCTAAATAAAATGCATCTGCAGTGCTTTGCATTGTTTATATCCATTTCAGGTCTAAAAATTTACCTAAAAATATTATAATTTTGTAATGAAAGCTCGACGATGAAATACCGAACTGAATGAATTTTTGATTTTTTTCCGAATTGAACTGGTGGACCAGCCCTATCGTGAGTGTCCACGTCTCAGCTCCGTAGGTCGAAAACGTTCGTTTTCAAGCATTGCGTTATGGATGACTAGAAGACTTGACGTAGTTTCCCAATTATAACTAGTGGTTTCAAATGGATTGTGTCTATGGAAACGTTTAATGGTCAGTCCTGTTTTATGGGATACATATATTTGATTCAGTTTCAGTTTATTTATTTCCACCGTAGGTACATGTTACACTTGATGTCGGTAAATACTATACATTTTAAAAGATAATATTACATTTTTATTCTATCACACACTAACTTTTGACAAAGGAAACACCATAGGGCATTGTGCAAAGAAAAGCAGACAGACATGCCTTCTTAAAAAATTAAAATAAATTCATTTACAATAATTTGTCACAACAAAACAGATTAAATTAGTTAAAAGGAATAAATTAGATAAAATGTCAAAGTATTCTGCTGTCAAAATGTCAAAGTATTCGGCATTGAATTCCAGACTTAGAGCCACATCTATGCAAAATTTTAGTTTGATCCGTTCATTTGTTTTGACGTGAAGAAGAAACAAGTATCCACTATCCATCTAAACATTCAAACTTTTAAGAGCGTTTATTCCTAAAATGCGCAGAAACAGTACTTTTCAAACCCGTTTATATCATGAACCACTTATCTTATAGTATATGTTATTTACTAATAATTGTAGGAAATTTTAGTGTCCAAATAGTTTGAATATAAAATATTTCGATTAATATAGTATGTACGAGTTCTATCAAGATAACTTGTGAGAGGTTTTCATAATTTCCCTTTCAGCATCAGTTTCGAAGCTCAAAATAATAGAAAATACTGACATATCGAATTAAGAAAAAAATATAACCTACTGATAAGATCCTTGGCTAAAAAGTTAATTAGAAAGATGTTTGGTTTTGGTATCCTACTATGAGAAATTAAAATTCAAAAAATGTGAAATATTACGAATATTTCACATTTTTAAATGATGTTTTTACCGATATACCTTATTTAATTTAATATAATAATAGCCTACCAATAAAGTGGAGCATCTTTTTTAAAATTATACATTTAAAATTTTTATGATTTTGTTGCTATAATTTTTCTATAAATATTTTAAAACTCCTATAAAACGCTGCGCGAAAATCGATTCAAATCAGTCCGCCGCGAGGCTTTCTAGAGTGTGGTCACGTCGCTCGGCGCTCTGACTAACCTGAGTTGACCTTTGTTGTGTGTGCGGCGTGTGTGAGGGCGAGCGGACATATAGCGCATCTAAAAAATTTTGGTACTTTGGTAAGTAAAATATTTTATGATTATTTTTGATGGCAAACATATTTTTAGAATGTAGTTATATTGTAACAATTCATATTTCAGACGTAATGGGAAATAAAAATAAGCTATTTATAGGCAAAAAACGAAAGCGTAAAAATGCAGCAAACATAGAAATTGCAAGAGCAAAAAGGTTGGTACCTTCACGTTATTAATAATGTTATACTTACAGCTTCAACCCACGGCTTAACTTTCCTAACATTTTACATGGAATAAACTGTTAATATGTATATTTTTAACTATACTTTATATATTTTTTTATATTCTTTTTTATTTATATTTATACTATATAAAGCTAAATTACCACTCACTCACTGACATAATTTTTCTCCTTGATGGTGGATGGGGACGTATGTTTTTTTTTTACGGAATCGTATCCCCTATACGATCTAAAATGCTCCTGGGGAAAATTCCGACTCTTTGAGATTTGCCCCCCAAAGACCCCCCCCCTCCCCACTGGGAGGCTCGGAGCCATATTGCTGAATTTTTTATGGGGGTTGTATCGAAGGAGACAAGTGATTTTGAATGCATAGATAATTTTGCCCCCCCTGCCCCCCAAAACCCCCTCAGTGTGGGGGCTCCTACGCAGAGCCATATTGCTTACTTTTTTGTATAAGGGTAACAATAACAAGTAATTTTGAATGCATGAAAAATTTTGCCCCCCCCCTGCCCCCCAGAACCCCCTTTTGAGTGTGCTACCAGATGCCGTCGCGATAGAGGGGTACTGATTGCGTGGTCGTATAGGGGGCATCTTTTCGTTTTGGAAGAAAAAACAATTTGACCCCCTTTGAACCTCTTTTTCGACCCCCCTTTTCCATCTCCAAAACGGATAGACTTGTAAGATTTTTTTTCACAGTCATATAGAAGAGGAAAAATGGTTTTGAATGAGAAAAAATTTTGCTCCCTTTTGCCCTCCAGACAAGGCGCGAGGAAGCGAGCCGTGCTGTGAACCCCCGATTAACCCCCCAAGGCCCCCTCACTTATAACCCGGGGCAGCATTGCGGCGAGCGAAGTGAGCCGCAATGCGACCTTCGCTCGCCATGCCGTGACCCCCCACGCCCCCAGCCCCCCTGTACCCTCTTCCAAAAAAATCCGGTCATTACATTCTACACTACTTTATAAATCTATTTTTTGGCTCAAAATATGTTTAAATTCTAATGTTTTTGCAGATTATCGAGCCCGATATTCCGATTCCAATAAACGAAAGTCCAGGTCCATGCCGCTGAGAACCACGACATATTAATCTAAAAATAAAAACATTTAAAAAAAATTGTTAAATAAATTCGACTTTATCCGTAACCAAGTATTTTATTTGTGCCTACTCGTAACTTAAATTAAATAAGTTTACATTGAAATGAACTAATTGCTATAATAATTTCACTCGAATGGATCAAAATGGGTAAGTTTGACTATACATGTAGCATTAATAGAAAGCGCCAGCGCTACTCACACTAATGTCACGCTCGCTTCTGTGTGCGTTCTAATTACCTAAACTTGACATCGCGCGCTAGGCGTATACGCTCTTAAGTATGGATAGTTTATTTGAAAACAATGGGTAACAAATAGGTAGAGTTAAAAACTTTCAGCGAAGGTATACTCAATGATTATAATGATTTTCAACCTTAAAATTAGGCATTCAAATATTAAAAGTTATATTTATATAAGGTAAATATGGTTAAATTCTGTGTTTCTACGCCTTAAGGGGCCTCCGGAGGGACGAATTCTTCATACAAACGTAATACCAAAATTATTTGTAATTCGTGCATATTTCCTCTATAATATTGCATTCTTTGTATTAAAATAGTATTTATCTAGGTTCCCAAATAGTTTTTTTTTTCAATACTTACCTAAAACGAAATGAAAGCCAATCTCATTTTGCACATTTTCTTTTTATTGTTTTCTTGCTATTTGTTTCGAATTAAAAACATCAATATCTTACGTTTTATTTATTAAGGAACATAGCATATATTGTCTAGTTACAGAATAACAATACTTCATGAAGAATACAAAAGTTTTCAGTCATAATTTTTGGTATTACGGAACACACCAAATTTTGAACGGCTAATATTGCTATCGCACACGCATGTGGCGCGGCGCAAGAGTTAAACAGGGACAGCGATATTCGGAGCGATTTTTGCAAGCGAGGGTCGCCGGACCCTTAAGAACACACGGATCTAAAAACACATTTTCCCCCAACTTCTATTTACTAAACCACGTAGCTATTTCGAAGAAATACCGCCATCTATTTGTTCAAAACGCTAACAACGATCTGCCTAATTGGATGTAAATAGTTGGGGAAACAGTAAGTTATGCAAACAATGTAGATGTTCTCCGGTCACAGAGACAATCTGGCACGCGGTCATAAATCAACAGAGGGTGTGTCACCTAGGCCTATGCTCTGAGACATTTCATTGGTATAGATATGTATATGTTAGCATCTACATATAATGTAGGAGAAAGGAATATGCAGATTAATGGGAAGGCCCAATAAACTGGTGAAGCTACAAAGCGTATTGATAAATAATAATAAAATGAAATGAAACTGAGTTTTGGAAGGACCGACAACATTGTAGTGGTCACAAGGCTTCAATGGATGAAGGCAGACCGCTGTTTGTGGCGGGCTATGTGGGAGACTTATGTCCAGTGGACGTTTTGAATATGAATAGTAATATCATTACAGCAAAGTTGCAAGAGTGAGAATAAAAATATGCATGTCGAAATAGGAAAACTACTGTGCATTGGCTGACACTTACTCATATGTTTTTGGACCTGAAATAGCTTAAAAAGAATTTTGGTTCAGGGATATTGCCTACGGAAAAGAAGGCTGTAGCAAACTTATGTTTGTTGCTTTTAACGCTTTCCGATATTACTTAAAATATACCTACACCAAAAACTAGGCTAAGTCCTTTGTATATCAATAACGAGCCGTTGCACTGTATGGCTTATATAAAATGAAACCTTAAATTAAATACAATAACGCCTTAACATGATATTTATGATACATTATGTAAGTATTCGATTTATGAGAATTTATTTAATGTCTCTTTTTACGATATAGACATGTTAAATCTTTCTTTCTGCACATGATGCATTGCTGCATAACATCGATCATCCGCCGGCCCCAGCGGATGCCCGATCGAAATACATAAGCTCACGGTAGATAAAATAATCAAAGAAAAAATGCACGTGTTTGATCAAATTTACCTTTTGTATTCCAAAAGTTTAGTGTGATTAATAAAATAACCACAACAAAGCTTTAATAAAATGTTTTGTCATCTCGCAAAATGCTTTGTTGACGGAAACAAAAGGCCAATGCGGGCTTTCGCACAACTTTTTTTATAATCTCCATTTGTGTGCACAAAGAGCATGAAAAATATTGATAGTGAACAAGCTTCAAACAAAACAGATTTATCAATGGGCCTTATTGAATCGGACAGTGGTCGTGATAAGGTGCGACAGAGCAACGCAATTGACTTTTACACTATACTATTGTTACCTGAGGCTGAATTCCACTAAATGAATCGCGTCACCATAACAATGGTTTTGCCTTAGAATGACGCATTTTTGGGATAAAAAGGAATTCTGCCTTTATGGGATAAAAAGCCTACGTTTTATTTCAGGCCTAGAACTACCGTAGTCTTGGCGTGAAGAGATACTAAAATTGAAACATCCCATACTCTCACATCTATACTAATATTATAAAGAGCAAAGGTTTGATTTTTTGTTTGTTTGTTTGTAATGAATTAGCTCCGAAACTACTGGACCGATTTGAAAAATTATTTCACCGTTCGGAAACTACACTATCCCCGATAAACATAGGCTATATTATATTTTCAAAAAAGTTAGGGATACGTACTAAAACTGTGCGTAGCCGGAGGGTCCGCTAGTATGGAATAAAAAGCTTACGTTTTATTTCAGGCCTACTACTACCTTTAGGTATGCAAAATTTCTGCTCTTTCAGTAGTTTTGGTGTGAAGAGATACTAAACATTTAAACATCCATATTCTCACATTTATAATATTAGTGTGATTAACCGCTAGTGTGAATGGGTCCTTAGAAAAATTGGAGAACCTAAATCTGCTTTGTGTCATAGTCTCTGACAGTTTTCCTCACAACTGAACAATGCTTTCGTCAGGTCGGGTGCCGATTAAAATCAATGTCCGCGCCCGAAAAACTTCATATAGATTTACGACCAAAACATTGAACTGGCACTATATTTTATTAAATGAATTATTTTATTGGCTGTAGAACAAATACGATTTATTTGTTAGGTCGTTCTCTGTGTGTTAAAATGCTCGTTTTTATTCATCTTTAGGAAAGCTTATGAAAATAAAGATAAATAAAAATATATTACGTTTATACGCTGTTTTTGCGCTGGGAGGTGCGACACAGTTTTATACTTATGCGCTTTCCAGTGTTCCGTTGTATCTTAGAGATAATTCTCTGTTCATTTTAATAAATAAATTGAATTGAATTAAATAAATAAATTGAATATATCCGTTAAATTAGTGCTTAATTATTTATTAGTTATTTTCGTTTTTATTAATTATTATAATGTAAGATACTAACATCGGTGGACAAACCTGGATGAGATTGATGGAGGACTGTGTAAAGTGTCACCAAAGTTTGAAGGCCTATGCCCAACAGTGGGTTAAGTCAGCGCATTATGATGATGATGATTATGAATGCCGCACAGCTCACACAGCCCCAAAGATCATCATCAATATATATTAGTCCTCTGCTGGACATAGGCCTCCCCCAATGAGCGCCATAGCGCCCTGTCTTCAGCTTGACGCATCCAGCAGTGGACTGCTATATAGGGTGATGATGAAAAACTAACAAAGATAACAAATTAGGAACTTAGCGAGAACACACAGGCTACCGGTTCAGCATTAAATGCTTCATTGACACGGGTGCCAACGCAGAGCTGGTTTTCAGCGGCGCCAGAGTATTGAGTCAATAAATCAATAAATTTCTTTCCGGCCCTGGTGGGGGCACTGAGAGGGGCCTCGAGGCTTGGCCTCATTACCCCGGCGTCAACTCGAGGGGTGACGACCCCTCGGTCCTTGGGTTTTGTGGGAATATCTTTTTTTTTCCCTTTTCTCAATGTTTTGTTTTTTTTTGTTTTTTTTTTTTGTTTTGGCGCTACGTCAGGTACGACGTCATCGCCCGCGACCTGCAGATCCAATCCGTGGAGGAATTCGTCGTGCAGACGGCGCGTCGAATGTACGATCGCGCTGACAACGGGCACCACGAGCACCTCCACAACATCGCGCCGCCCTAGCCCCGGCCCCAGGAAGACGACCGCCCATGGCGACCCCTTCCGCGGGACCTGATCCCTGCGGAATCACCATAGAGTCCATGGGTTTATTAAAAAAAAAAAAAAAAAAACAAAAAAAAAACAAAACAAAAAAAAATAAACAAACCAAATGCAGCCAAAAAAAAAACATTCACTATTGAGTACAGCACAGGCTAGGTAAGTTAATCATTTATTATAATTAACATACTTTATTCCGTGTAAAGGAATTAGCTGTGTCAAATAGCTACGTACAGAATTCTCAGTGCCTTTCAAATTCAAATTCAAATTCAAATTCAAATTGTTTATTTTACATAAGACCATAACATTACAGATAACTCCAAATCGTTATGCCTAGTACATTTTATCATCTTAAAAACTACAAGATACAATGAAATAACACACTAGAAAATAGTAAAATAACATAACAATGTAGGTACATAAAGGTTAGTACTTAAAAATTCAAATAATAATATAAAATTGTATATACAAAACATTCCTAAAAACAAATAATAATAAACGTGTAACGAAATAAAACATTTAAACGTGCTCACAAAACTCCAGGCACACTCTTTCAATCATCTTCCATGCATCCGCAAACACATCAAACTGAGGGTGGCTGGTAATGAGCGCGTTGAGATTGCGCTGCGCACGGGAGATGGGAGATTGCTGACGGTGCAGAGTGCGGGCACGAAGGGGCTCGAAAAGGCGTACCCGGCCGAGGCGGAATCGTGCACGATTTTGTGGGACGCAGAGCCTGCTTCCCTCTGCCAATAGAGTGGGGCAATCAGTTATACCACGCAGAATACGGCAGAGATTTAGAAGTTGATCGTTTAGGCGCCTAGTTTCTAGGGAGTTGAAGCCTAGTGCACCCTGTAGGTACTTGGTAGGATACATGAAAGGATGGTACCCGTGACATTTTTTGTACAAGAATCTTAGGAATCTTTTTTGTACCTTTTCTATCATAAGCGAATAAGTTACTTCGTACGGGTTCCATACGCACGCACTAGCCTCAACTTTTGAACGGATAAGAGATGTGTATAATGTTCTAATTGCGTTTATATTAGTGAAGTCCTTACACGTGCGGGACACAAAACCTAATCTTTTGAAACATGTGACGGTAAGTGTCCGAATGTGGTTATGGAAATTAAGTTGTGCGTCAAATTCTACACCAAGATCTTTCACAGAGGAACATCTTGTGATGTTTTCACCACAGAGATGGTAGTCTGCGATAAGACTTTGAGAGGACCGAGTAAAAGTCATCACTTGGCACTTAGAAATATTGAAATGCAGATGGTTTGAGTCACTCCATGCTTGAATAGTATTAAGGTCATTCTGCAATTCATCACAGTCTTGTTGACACTTAATCTCTGCAAAAATTTTAACGTCATCAGCATAAACTAGGCATTTGGCTTTATTGAGACCGTTGGCTAAGTCATCTATCATGATAGTAAAGAGGAGGGGTCCAAGCGATGATCCTTGATTCACACCAGATGGAGTATGGTACGCGGGGGAATCAAAGCAACCAAGGCGCACAAATTGTTTTCGGTCGCTCAGGTAGTTAGCGAAAAATCGTAATAAGCCTGGTGCTACTCCGTAGGAGCTCATCTTTGCAAGAAGCACATCGTTGTCCACCTGGTCAAAAGCTTTTTTGAAATCGAGATAGATGTGCCTTTGTTTTCACGGGACAAATTAAATGTAATGCCACCTGACGACGCAATCTTTAATCAGCGAGGGTCGTTAAGACGCACAACGCGGCTCACCTTGGCATATATCACTTATTCCGGAAGTGCTTTATAATGAAATCCCCCTTTTAATAGTCCGCGGGATTGAGACAGAGTGAGCCTGCAAAATCCTTTATTAATACTTTGAATGTGATGGTTACTCTGTCTGTCTGTCTCTCTGTTTATCTTTTCCTGTATCTGTCTGAATACCTTTTGCCGTATCTAAGTAGTATATTATAAATAAGTATTTTAGGTACATTAAGTTAGGTATTTGTAACATTTATTTATTACTTGTCTTTAAACATTCATAATGTTATGTTCATATTTGTTGTAGCTTATTTAGTACACCCTGCCTTTCTTAAATTCACATCTTTCCATCTAAAGTTTGCCTGGAAGAGATCGCTTCTTAGCGATAAGGCCGCCCATTGTGCTAGACGCATGTAATGTCTTTTTTTGTAATGATCTGAATCTGATGAACAATAAAGTATTTTAGTAGTTATTTGTACAGAGACGACAGGCGGAACAAATCTCAAAGAACAGGCATTGCGATAAATTGCACCCTAAGAGAGGACATGGGCTTTTTCAAGCAAAAGCACGTGCGAAAACGCGGGCAGTAGCTAGTCTTCGCTAATGGTGCGTAACCACACGACGTAGTGTGCGTGACGCTAGCCCATGACGGAACAAGACTATGCTTCCTATACGCACGTGATCAAGTTCTATAAAGCGATTGGCTATTTTAGATAGTGGCTCTGGTGGACCTTTTTGGCCGATTATGAGAATGAGGGAGGTTTTCAACAGTTTTGTTTTACCCTACGAAGTCGCTTAAAATGTATTGCGATTCCGCATAATATCGTTCATATTCATATCATTAATTGTGATTTCATTATAATTTTCTTTCCGGCCCTGTGATTTCATGCATTAGTTGCATGCATGTAGTTTCTTAGTGGGTGGGACAAAATGCATAAAAACCCTGTCAGGGCACAACAATTTTTGGGTTCTTTCTTATTAGATGCTAGATTAATATACAATCTTATCTTTACCACGTTATTTTTTTAATTGCCTTGGGGTCTTACAAAATAGCTAAAAGATTTTTTAAAGATCTAAGAGTAAAGCCTTAATAATTTGAAATATATGAAGATTATATACCTAGAAGGTAGGTAATCACCATAACTTTGACCCCCTTGTGAGACTTAGAGACCGCGTCTAGACTGAGGTCATTAGTTTTTTGTTGCTATGACAAAATGTTACGCGAAAATAAGATCAGGGGCCTAATTCCACTAACACAATCTCCTCACAATGACAGTATTATCGCGTCTAAATCGCCACTATTGACACCTATTGGTATCCTACAAGCACAATCTTTCTCAGTCTCAGTTGTATCGTGGTCGTATCTATGAAACTTACAATTGTGACAAGTTGTCGCATTCAACTAATCACAGTCTCAATTGTATCGCTTGCGATAGGCGCAAACATGGAATTCTATTGTATTTCTGACGGCTAATTTAGTCTATGGTTAGAGATTTTGACGAGATTATGGACGATTGAACAAAGGTAGCTCTCGGTGAGCAGAGGCGCTGTTAAAAAACTTACAAGCAATTACTCTTGATTCTTTTCTTACAAAAAACTTTCTACTGTGATTCCACAAAAACCCAACATTTTACCAGAAAAAGCGAAAATAGTCGGTAAAATTCCTATGAATAAGTTTGAGGCAATGTTTTATTTTATAACCTTTTATTCAGGTAAGCTTATGGGATTTTGTCTCGAGAGCGGATAAACTGGGAAGAAAAATTACACAACAAAATTCTAGATTACCTCAAACCCTACGGATCCGCATTCTCTGTGCCTGTGGTTTTATACAACCGGATAATAACATAGGCAGGAAGGTATAACAAAGTCTTGAAGATGAGGCACCTAAGCTTCTGAAATACCCGTTTATTTGTCCTTCTAGATTCGTGGTAGTATTTTATAGCAACTTTTTTGTTAAATATTTATCTAAATAAAGTGTGGTTAGTTAGTATTTTGTAAAGCGTGATAATAATATTAAATAATACTAATAATAAGATGTAGATTCAGCGACCAGCGTCCCGATAGTCGTTTCGGTTAACGGCGTAATAGCGAAGAGCCTCGATCAACATCTGAAGCGACCTCGCTAGGAAGTTGGATCAAGGGCCAGATCCAGAAGCTGGTACTCTTGGACTAGTTCCTTTCTCTGCAGCCCTAGTCACCGGCCGCTTGAGCCTAGCTTCGCGGTCGGTGATCTACCGTTGTGATATATTTTTTACCGTAGAATAGTTTCATAATATTTTATTGTACATATTTTCTATAGTAAAACATGTATTTTCTACGAGAATTTTAAATAAATGAGTGTATAAACAATAATAATTCTTGATATGAATGGTTGAAATCGGAGGAGGCCACCTAGTAGTAGGTTGATACGAGACGTCGATAATGATGATGACTAAATGAGAAGAATATGAAATAAATTAATATATTTTAAATTTATTTTATCAGCCATCATATGAGAAGCCAGGAGCAGGAGCCAGTTTATAAGTTAACCCTTGCTTTACGTCAAAAAAATTTAGCTTTGCCCATTTTATAGTGCCAATGATAAAACAATTAAGTTATTATACGACTATTCAAATCAAATATCAGCTTAACGCTAAATATTTCCGATTTTCTGGTAGCAAACTTCACTCGATATTGGTTTAGCTGAAATTGGCTTCGCAATACCGTAACATAAGCTCTCTATGGACCCAGGTTTGATTGCACAAAGCCACCGAAGGCTTGGTTGGTTAGTTAACGAATAATGTAAGTCTCGATCGACAGTCCAACAATTTTATTGGGACTCGCAACGGGAGGAATTTTTCATTGCTTGAAAATGCACTGCGTTATAATGATTTAACGAAGGTAAAATTGAGGATGTTATACAGTATGTAGTTTACAACGTTTTTTTTACGTTTATTCATAATAATATTGTTTTTTTATAGGAGCAGATTTATATACAAGTTTTGTATAGTTTAACAAACAATACAAAGCCTCTTTTTCACCAGCAACTTAGTTGTTTCTGAACATTGTATTAATAATTAGATTGTTTTGAAAAAACTTACAAATGACTTTATAAACAGTTTATATATTTGGAAAATATAATTGAGAATTCAAGTTTACTAACGTTTGGAACTAATACTAATAACTCGAGAAAAAAATCTCTAAATAGCAAAAGAATCAAAATAATCAAAGAGGATAGTACATTACAAAGTAAAGTAAAGTAAAGTAAAAAATCATTTATTTCTTTAGGCTTACAAAATAAGCACTTAGACAAGTCATATTTTAAATATAAATCATTATCAAATAAAATTATTTTACTGTTCACTTCAATTTTTTGTCCACTAGTGGAAGAAGTGAAAAGAAACCACTAGCATGTTCATCTCTTATATGTCTAATACATGGTTATTTGCCTATTTTAAGTCCAAATATAATATGATTCGATACATGTCAATATTTCAGTAAAGCTATGCACAACAACAAATTACTTACTACATACTATTGTCGGTGCGAAACTGAGCGACATCTGGCCAAGCATTAACATCATTGAGATAATCATTTATGGAGTAGAAAGCCTTCTTGATACAAACAAACAAACATACATACAGCCGATTACAGAATCTCTTCCTTTTTTGTGAAGTCATCTATAAATCATGAAAAATCTGCTACTGCTATCACTGCCCAAATAATAACGTAAATTTATCAAGACCTCGGTCTACATAATTCAGTCAGGTAAATAATATCCCCAAATTTCAGCAAAGTCTAAGCAAGTATGGTATTATTGCTGTATTGATTAAAATAATCTCTGCAGAATTCTCATTAGGCATGAATTTTCGACAGTCGCAAGTAACTTTGCCCCGTAATGAACGAACTTGCACACCGAAAGGGTTAACTTGCAAAGTTGTACAGAGTGGTAATGAAAAAGCTACTTATCTTACTTCTGTACGCAGTGGGTGATGTATAATATTTTAAGTATGAACGCAAAAGTGGCCAGCGTAGGTTACGCTGAGGGCTACATTTTATCCTGAAAAACACGCACTTGAGCCAAAGCCAAAAAGCAGCAGCTATGGCATCTCTTTATTTCATTAGTAGGTACTAAAAAAATAGGATATCTTTATTTTCCTCCACAGTCCCACTGCTAGCAAAGCCCTTTTATTTCATTTTTTTCGGAGTTTCCAACGTGTTAGGTTTATAACCTAAAGCCCTGATGCTATACAACTTGTGTAGTATTAAGGCTAGGTGTCTGGGACAGAGCAGTACTTATTGGATTTTGACAGTTATTATACATACCTCTTTATTTATAACTCAGCCTCAACTCCGTTATGAGCAAAACTGGTTATTAATTACACATTATTTATGCTCTGATTGAGCCTTGACTCAGGTAATAGGAGTATCGGAAAAACTTCTTTGACGCTAATAAAAACGTATGATACTTCAACATTGGAAATAGGACTTGGTGAGTACTTTGTGGCTTGAAGTTTTATCCAGCCTACAAAGCTTTCAGAGCTTACGTTTATCGCGTCTGTTTTCTTCAGATTTCGAAGTCATTTGAACATTTAATAGTTTTACTTTTGGAGTAGATATCGAAGTTACACATTTTATTGATTACGTTTGTAATCAAACTTAAGAAGTAAGAATGAGCTTCTGCCCGCGGTTTTACATGCGCTTTATCGGTATAAACAAGTATATCATTTACCAAGATACCGTCTACCTCTATTTTCTTTTTTATCGAGATCTGTTCAGCGATTTTGGTGTAACAATGTAACAGAGACGAGGAGAGTAAGTAATACCTGCTTTAAGACATAATTATTATTATGTGCCACCAAAAGAACGTCCTCCAGTATTGGGCAATAAAATATACTTTGACTTTGACATTGTGTGCCAATATGACTAATATACCTTACTTTAGTTTAAATTAAAACAGAATGAGCATTCATTTTTCATTCGCATTCGCTTTTTCGGACAACGACTGCGTTTATTTGGTCAATTACCCACCCTAAGCGATTCACTAAATTCAAAAGAAATTGTGTAGAACTTAGGAAATGTTTTGATGATAATTTGGTAGCACATATAAAGGATCTTTTACTGCCTACCCTCACATCAAAGTAGACGAATTAGGCAGAGGTACACGTTTTATTTGCTGAGCCGTTAATGGTTCGCCCTTTATGCCACCACACATTAAAATCAGGACAAATTCTATGTCCTGTGATCCTGTGAATCTTTCGGATTTTCTTTCATGTAACACGAGATAAAATAACATGCGACTAATCCATTTAAAACACGATAAACCCTTAAGGTCACAACACATACCTACACCCAACACAGCTACGCACAGCACAATAAAATGAATTGATACTCAAATATGGGCTGTAACTCATAATTTAGAAACATTTTATAATGACATAAAATAGCAGTCAGCTCACTTGATTTACGCCATGCTTCAAGCATGTGACCTCCGCGCTGTAGCCGCTTGGATCGAATCTGAATTAAGTTGTACGATCGTATTTTTTCAAGCCTACTTAGAGTGCGAGCTTCCTGCTAGCGATCGCTACGTGGAAAGACAGAAGCAGAGCCTTTTTTGTTTTAAATGTTTTAAATGCATAACTATTTAAAATGTTTGAAAGACAGAGTGTGGACAGCGGGCGGTCGACACGATTTAAGGCGGAGCGGAGGTGTGTGCTGCAGATGCTGTGCGGTCTATGTATGCAACGATCTTTAGATAAAAAGGGACTGAGAAATACTCTATCTACGGATGTGATGAATAAAGGATGCAAAGATCCTTTTTGGTGGACATGGGTTGT
This sequence comes from Eupithecia abbreviata, assembly GCA_943735965.1. Lineage (NCBI taxonomy): Eukaryota > Metazoa > Arthropoda > Insecta > Lepidoptera > Geometridae > Eupithecia > Eupithecia abbreviata. Next base: position 10,607,116 of record OX030990.1, read on the forward strand.
AACTATTGTATTTTGGACAAAGAGTTCAATTCGAATGAAAGTATTCGTCCTTTTACAATTTCAATACAATACGGCCTTTATTTTGGCTTGTTTGCTTTCAATTTTTCGTAATAGCAACTCCCATTTTGAATTTTTATGCGGTCGAACGATTGTGATTGCTTTGTTTAGCAGAGCCTATTTTGTTTTAAATGCATAACTATTTAAAATGTTTGTTAAAGCCAATCATGAACAGAATTTAATTTCAAGCCAAAGCACGAAGTTGAGAATTTCTTATAAGGCCCTTTTACCTACTTAACCGAAATTCACAAAGTTTCAGATCAACGGTGTTAAAAAACTTTTAGAGGTTAAAGGATAAGAAAGGAAATTAATTATTATAAAATTTAGGTTAATCTAAAACCTGATCAGCTAATTTAATTTCTTTTATGTTTAGGATAGAATGATATAAGAATGAAAACCACTTATAAACTTTTGTAATTTGAGGGAGGCCTATTAAACGCTCTTTAAGAAGAAGCCGAGCGGATCAAATCTGAGAGATAAGAGAAATTGCTTCTGAGTTGTCAATTTCTAACTACTACGGCCAGATCATTGGTAAAGTACAATTACTTAAAAGCCATGTGAGCTTATCTCTAAAACGGTATGAAAGATACACTTTTGACATTTACTGTACTAAGTGCAAAAGTGCAAATCATAATAATAATACAATTAATAGAATCGGGGGCGTCAACCACAGGTGCGTCGACCACTGGGGGCCTAAGCCACGAACCCCTTCAATTTCCGTCTTACGTCAAACATCTAAGGACTATAAAAAAATATATTCGGAACGTCGTAAAACATAAGCTACACAAATTATACGTTGTATTGTGTTCTACAAAATCATGTCTTGCATTCCTAAATACAATGATTTGGCACCTTTCAAACATGTGTTTCTAACCTAATATTTTAAAGCCTTCATCTGACACTGACATTTGATCGAGTTCCAAATTCAAATCTCAGTAAAATAGGGAGGGGTGGTGATTTCCTCCGTCCACGGTAAAATAGCAATTCAAACACATTCGTTTTATAAACATTGAACTTCGAAGCGCACACAAAAAAAACAAATGGTAGTTCAGTTATTGTGATTTGAAATTGGACCGTGTGTCGAAGGTAACTTGAACTCGCCACTGATTGGGGCAGAAGCATGCATGATGCCTAACTCGACTAAAAAATACATACCCTGTGCATGTTTTTCAATCGTCTAATAAACCATATAACAATGTGGTTGTTGAATTTTTATTAAAAAAATCATTCATCCGAAAAATCATTCATTTACGAAAATAACAAAAACCAAATAGAATAATAATAGAATAATTACAACTAGTATTTACGTTAGCGTAAATACTAGTTGTAATTATTCTTTTTCCTTTGTTTCATCTTTTTCGTCAAATGAGAGATAGATAGATAGAAAATTATTTTATTGCACAATTACAAAATAAAACAAACAAGACAGAATAAAATACAAAACATGTGACAATTTGTTCGTGTGTGGTCTTATCGCTCAAGAGCGATCTCTACCAGACAACCGTGGATGGATAGGATCGTTTGATTGTACATGGGGATCTGTGTGCATTATATTAATTTATAAAATATTGCATGAAAATACGTTCCTACTTAAAAATAAATAAAATAAATATAAATACATATAACTAATTATATACCTACTTATATAAATATATACATACTCTTAATTTTTATAAAGGGAAACAAGAGAGAGACATTTTGACGAAATAAAGTAAAAAAGCGAAGACATAATCGTGTTCTGTAAGTATACGTACATATTGTATACGCGAACACGACTAAAACGAAAAAGACGATATTAACACTTTGAATGCGGTTTTTTTTCGACGACTGCGATCTTTTTTTTTTACCTAAAAAATTCGTGCTGCCGCCCTACACAGCGGTTGTGTTGCGCAGCACATGCGTTTCGTTCGAAAAATATTACAGCTGTGCTGAGTCACAAAGATGTGTACTTTCTCAGCCGCTGCGCTAGTGTGGATTTACGCATATTAGTCACTTGTAGAAAACTCATACCGTGCGTTTTCAGCACTCAAAGTGTTAATAGCCGTTTTACGGGTAAAATAATGTTATATTAATTCGTACGAACATATTTTTGATATAATCCATTACATAGCCGGAACGCAACCTGGCCGAACATTTTACGATATGTTTGACACGAATGAATATTGACGTGATATATTACGGACCATATATTCACGTCGCGATGGAACGTTTTTATGACTAGTAGTTATATGCTTTTACGCCCGAATTTCACTTAGAAAAGGCCTTCTATGGCCTAGTGCGCAATAGCCTGCCCATACTAGGTTCTATAGTTCGATTGCTGCAAAGAGACAATAACTATGTACTGGTGTTGTTTGACGACTTCTGTGGCGCGGTGGGCAAAGGCCCGCTTGCGACGCAGAAGGGTTCGATTTCCGCCTCGGGACAGATTTTTATACGATCTGCAGATATTTGTTCCGATTATTCTGGTCGTTTTCTATGTATAATCTATGTAATGTATTGTATTATGTATATCAGTCATATATTACCTACGAATAACACAAGTTCTGCTTAGCTTGAGGCTAGATGATGCTGTGTGGATTGTCCAGCATTATTGTCCAGTCGAAAAAACAGGGAAGCATCCTTGTTTTTTCGACTGATTTTTGACGACCAGACATTTTTCGATGATCAGACTCGACCAAGTGGAGAAATCATGGCACCGGTTGGAAATGTGAAGTAGCATTCTAAATTTGATTTGATTTAATGTGCGACCGATCTGACCGGAACTGCATTACAACGGAAGTGTGCGGCATATTGCAGCCAATTTATTCTTTGTATGAGATAGAACGCGTTAGTAGAATTGCGCGGCTTTTTCGGTGAGTTGGTCAAATTTTACACACCATGCCAGGCCACAGTTTGCTCCTTTAGCGAGAAATGTGTTTCAAAAAGAGCCGTGGACGATAAGGCCGCCTATCTGCCATGCATCTGTATCTTTGTTTTATCTTAACTGTTTTTTTTTCTGTCTTGATGTGCAATAAAGCGTATTTATAGTATTGTATTGGACGGTCCTGATTTGATTGAAATTTATTAAAAAACAGGAGTCCACTTCACGTTAGCTAAATCTTCGATTACGACTCAGATGAATCTTCTAAATGACTATAATTATCTCCAGCCTCATATTTTACAGCAATAAACGTTCTTCGTAAATCAAAGCCTTATCGCCTCCCGAACTATCTATCGAACTAATTGATATGCGACGCAGGAGTGAACTTTAAATTAATTCTCGATATCTCTTAACTCCGATATAGAGGCTGTTTACTGACTGTGCTATATTAGTATGGACTTCTTTTTTTTTTCTTTTTTCTTCTTGATTACGTGATTACGGTCTTCAGATTTATTTATTTAAACACATTTCGTTACATAATTATATTTATTAACAAAGATAATAAGGTATTTTTTACTATTGAGCTAACTGCAGACCGTTGCAATCAATCTACAGGTAGCTCAACTAATCTTTATCAATAACAGTCGGAAGCGTCCCCAAGAAGCTGGCTGCATTGCCCTGCTTTATGACAATGTTGAGCTGCGCCAGATTCACCAGCCCTCTGGTCGAACCCGTCGCCGACGACGCGACGCTCAGATATTTTTTTTAATTAATTACATTGACAGTTGAAAATGACAATAATTTGATCAAATATAAAGATCTCGCATGCCGTTTTCAATTAGTAGGTAAGGTACGTATTTTATCATTACTTTGTAGAACACAAAATAAAACAAGAGACCTTGAAATATGTCAGACTTGTATCTAATTTATGAAATTAAGTATGAAAAGCAGAAATAGTTAAGACTGGCGCTCGTAGAAATTAGTTTTAATGCAAATTATAATGCCAGACGTGCCGAATTCTAGAGACAAAACAATATTCAGTCCTCCACTTCATAAACATCCCAAAACTTTCCACCCAACCCCTAAAATTACGAAAAACGGCCTGTAAAAGTAACAAAATTAAGGCAGACATAGATAATAACTCCCCTTTGGTCCGAAGTGCTCAAAGACAAGCTACTTTCATAAATCTTTGTGGTGGTTAACGCCTCGTCGGTAATACGGGAAACAAGGAAGACACAGATAGTAAAATGTATTCGACTGAAGCTCCCTAGAGACGACTAGCGGAAATGAAAACATGTTGGTTTTATCTAAATTAAATACAGACAATGAAGTCACATTCTACTTTGTTTCAATTCATAGTAATTCCCACGTTATTCCACTTTTGTGCCATAATATTCAGTCTGATTGTGGTCTACCTTCACTCAAGAAAAATATTTAGATTAATTGATTGTTTTGAAAAACTATTTACCGACTTTAAATTTCTTTGTATATTTTTATTTTTTCAGACAAATACTCTCGGCCATATAACAAAAACTAAAATTTTCGAAATCGCTCCATAATAATTGACATAACATTTTCAGTGTATGAAATATTTTCATAATCATATTAATTAATTTTATTCTATATACTTGGGAAACAACCAGTTGACTAACTTATCTAACTGTGATAGACCATTTCCTGCGTAGTTTCGTACATCTTGGTTGATCCGTTGATTCACAGATCTACGTACGACGGAATCGCTCGGGGCGACAACGGAAACGATCCGCAAAGTTTTAAGTACTCTTCAGTAAAATGTTTTCACCAAGTGATCTCTTTAAGAATTGTTGTATTCTATTTACTAAAGTGTAATTGTCTCGTGATATTAGAACGGTTACTGCGGTGAACTTGGAACTTTGACGTTAGATCTGTAATGAAATTGTTGAAGGCTTTGCGCTTCCGTTTTGAGCATTCGCGGAAACTAAATTGTAATGAGTTTCATGTGTTGACGGGAATGCTAACCATTCCAGGCTTTTAACTTTGAATGTTACGTTATTTTGTTTCCTTTAATGATTTCCAGTTATTCTTATACTTGGGACTCTACTACCACGCTACATTATGTAAAGTTTAAATCCTACTTAAGTTGTTTTGTATTTTTTATGTGTTTTCCTTTTTTTTGTAACTGTTTATTATTGTGTGTGGCTATGAATAAATTCTTTTAGTCTTTTTATTTCTCCGATACCCAACCCGCATGTCGATGATTTGTCTATAGTAATTGAAGGAAAACTATCAGAGAAATGGCAACATCGTACTTCCCTGAAATATCCAAAGAATTTACTGCTATCATCAATCCGCATGATACGATAGTTCATATCTTCGTAAACTATAACCATAGTATAAAGGCTTGAGATTTTTAATAGTTTATCTCTAAATATTCAGTGAAAACAACATTTTTATACACCAATGTGTTTCGCATATTACTACTTAGTAATATGCGAAACATATTATAAAACAAAACACCTATATAATACAAAGTCACCTCCTGCGGTCTGCCGGTCCCTATCTATGCTTAGATCTTTCAAACTACGCAACAGATTTTGATGCGTTTTATTTTAATAGAGTTATATTAAATTATATATTTTTTATAATTTATTAATTATATATTATTATTTTCTCATTTATTAAAATTCTCGTATAAAATACATTTTTACTATAGAAAATACAATAAAATTTTATAAAACTATTCTACAGTAAAAAATATATCAAAACGCTAGATCACCGACCGCGAAGCTAGGCTCAAGCGGCCGGTGACTAGGGCTGCAGAGAAAGGAACTTCCTGACGATACGTGCCGAGTCCAAGAGTACCGCCTTCTATTTATTATTATTATTTATTATTAGTTTTATTTTTAGAGGATGGTTTACATGTATGTAATATATGCACCCGTGCGAAGCAGGGGCTAGTATATAGTATAAAAATCTTTCGCATACATAAAAAGAAATGAGTAAGTGCGTTAAACCCAACTGTGTCTAAAGGTTGTCTCATTTATGCTTCATATACGAGGATTAAGGCAACTCCTGACTTCCATGATGTTCAACTGTTTACCAACCAGACTCATGCTGCGAGAAGGCAATAAAAATAATAAGCATTTTTATAGTCGTCTATCCCATACTGTTATGATAACGGTGTTTGCAGCAATACCGTTTTTATCGGTCGTTTATGAACCATCAAATTGTTTTCTTTATTATTATGAAAAAGTGTTAGTTTATATCGTGCGAGATTTTCTATTTACTTTCACTGAATTATATTATGCGAGAAGTCATGTGGGTACTGACATACTTATGATTTATATCAGTTATCTAGAAGTTACGCAAACTCTTACAACTTTTTAAGATAATGTTGCGTGAATTGTCCAGCGATTTCTATTTATATATCTTTTATATAAAAAGTATAAAATTCTAAGTGATTACCTCGTATTTCCTTCCAAGCTTTGTCCTTGTTTTTTGGAATTTAACATTTCAGATTTCAAGTTCTAAACAGGAGAAAAGACAGATTCCTCGAAGGGATTTTTATTCTTCGATATTCGAAGAATAAAAATGTTTTTCATGGAAATATCCCAAATATAATTAACACTAAGATCTAAGTAGGCTGAACTTAGCTATGTCCATATACTGCTCCGAGCACCGCCACTACCGGTGACACGCTTTATTGTACCGTCGAGGCTGGGCAGTGAATGTATTAATCGAAATCTGGACATCGAAGGAATGAACAATATCAAATATCAATGTGCATAATTTCCTTTAGATTTTACATGAATCTTGACTTACCTATTGATTTATGAATGTTTATAGAGTGTGTGAGTGTGTAGTGTGAGGGTATGGAGAGTGCACCTGTGTTTGTGCAAACACTTGTGCACCTACTATAGTAATATTATGTCATGCCCTCCGTTAAGACTGGTCGGCCGTGGCTGATTTTGGCTAAGAGAACTTACCTATTATTTTCCTTCCTCATACTCACATTCTGATTATTTGTGGAGTATTTTTTGTCTTCTTTATTTAACACAATTTTTTACAATCGTAGATTAACTAAACACTGTTTAGAACCTAACTAGATACAAAACCGATTAATTAATAACTCGACAGGCTGAACGCCTTTTAAAGTTTTTTGTTAAAATACTATTTATAATAACTAACACTTATTAAATCATTTACTGCTAAAATTATACAAATTATAAACAAAAGTTACATAAAATAATTACGTCGTATGAGTACTTTGTAAAGTGCGCATTTTTATAGTTGTGGAGTAAAGATGATGATGAACATCTTTACTCCACAAATAATCAGAATAATAAATATATTGGTAAACACAGATTATTACAGGTCACAAAATAGTAATTATAAATGAAATTATTATAACTATGTAATAATAATAATACACCTGAAGAGACTCTCGCTAGGAAGTTGGATCAAGGGCCAGATCCAGAAGCTGGTACTCTTGGACTCGGCACGTATCGTCAGGAAGTTCCTTTCTCTGCAGCCCTAGTCACCGGCCGCTTGAGCCTAGCTTCGCGGTCGGTGATCTACCGTTTTGATATATTTTTTACTGTAGAATAGTTTTATAATATTTTATTGTATTTTCTATAGTAAAAAATGTATTTTATAAGATAATTTAAATAAATGAGTGTATAATACATAAAATATTATTTATTTTTCCGCACATAGTCAATAAATAATTTCACACATCTAAGTGCTTATTTTGTAAGCCTAAAGAAATAAATGATATTATATTGAATTTTGGATACTGTAGAACGCCATGAAAGATGGTGCACACATCACGTCCACTTAAAATATAATATTTCCATCATAAACATTCCCTTATCTTGAAATTGTTCAGAGCCCGGCTTACAGGTAAGGTGCTAGATCCTCACAGCATTTATCTCAACAAAACCTTAAGCTCCCCAATTCTCATGATTACCAAAAATCCATGGTTTAAGACAACCTTCTGCGGGTGGATAAGAAAACGGTACCTCGACATCCTTTGAAAAATTCTCTATCATCAATCCGTCTAACCCATACGGGCTGATATTTTTTACAAGCCACGAAATTTTAGGTAGGTGTTCAGTCATCCCTTTTGCTAGATGCGGTTGTGAATGTCCGGCTTTTTGTAGATTTTGTTCTGTACGGATTTAACAGTGTTCTAATGAAAACTATTTAAAAAATCCGTATATTATTTAATATTAGATGTGTTCTGATTACAAAAGTCAATTATATAAGGAAAAGAAAATCTTTGATTTTACCATTTGTTGAAACCATGCATTCTTTATTGTGATGTCACTACTACCCTTACAATAACTATCTAGTGAAATAAACGATTCATGGAATCCTTTTAAAATATCGATTAGGCGCGATTCAATAACCAAATTATAATATTCTTTATTGTGATGTCACTACTACAATTACAATAACTATCTAGTGAAATAAACGATTCATGGAATCCTTTTACAATATCGATTAACCGCGATTCAATAACCAAATTATAATATTCTTTATTGTGATGTCACTACTACCCTTACAATAACTATCTAGTGAAATAAACGATTCATGGAATCCTTTTACAATATCGATTAGGCGCGATTCAATAACCAAATTATAATATTCTTTATTGTGATGTCACTACTACCCTTACAATAACTATCTAGTGAAATAAACGATTCATGGAATCCTTTTACAATATCGATTAGCCGCGATTCAATAACCAAATTATAATATTCTTTATTGTGATGTCACTACTACCCTTACAATAACTATCTAGTGAAATAAACGATTCATGGAATCCTTTTACAATATCGATTAGCCGCGATTCAATAACGATGTATTTTTTTTAACGACCGACGCAACTAAATCAATAACTATCTATTAGCTTCAACAATTGCGTTTGTGAAAAACAGCATCATTTCGCCATGATATCTAATAATATTTATAAAAGATGCAATTTTGCTGTCCGGCTTTTATTATACAATCCGACTTTTTGCATATTTGCACAGCAATTTGTAATTTTTCTTGTGTCAACCCTGGGACCCAACCTGCGGCATTTGTGGGCCCACTTTTGCTAAGATCCAAAGTAAACTTATTCATTACTCTTTCCCCTTCCTGGTTCTCATTCACGAGTCATCCCATCTCATGAAAATATTACCGTATTGGATTTTGTAAGTTTGCTCAGGGTAAATATAATTTGAATTCATTTGCAAAAATGGAGTTTGCATTGTTCATTTTGTGATGGATGTGAAACATGGATCTTTGTAAAAAAAGCAGTTTAATATTTTCGGGGTTCATATTTTACACCTGGTGTACCTATAGTCAGAGTTTTTTAGAATCTTTACACCTCGAATGACACTTTTTATAAAAAAAATGGTAGGTATTTTTCTTAAACAAAAAAAAATAAAAACACGACGATTTTACTATTGTAGTTAAATATAATCTCTAATAGACGAAAATAAAATCATCCCGTGACAACTTTATTACACTTATCATGATTTTTAACAAAGAACATCTCCAACTAAACAAGACCATAAAAAACTCAATTGCTTGCAAAACCAATATAATTAATGAAAACAAGTGTTAAAATACCATCGCTTATTCTACCTAAAAGAAGCTCAGTTGACTTCCATTAGTTGTTTTGGCGCCTCGCCAGATGTATGAAAGGGGTCTCCGAGAGTCTTTTGTTTTTGGATGGTCTTTGTCAATATTGTCCGAATCCTGAGGGGCTAGAGGGCCGGGTTTGTTCTGTAAAAATTCCTTTTGCGCCTCTTGTGATTTTGCATTTGGCAGTCAAATTATTCGAGCCTGACCCGTCTAAGAGGTACTAGTGATTAGACCACCGGGAAGTAATTTTATTCTGCTTACATATATTTCATAAAATTTTTATATATACTGCAATATATCATTATTATACAGTACCTTTAACCGAAAGATATGAACATATCAGAGGTTTTTAGTATTTGAAAAGTGTCGTGTAAAAAGTGTTTAATATAAACATATATTTATTCATATAGTGCTTCAAACAAAAATGAGTCCATAAGCTCTATAACTTGTAAAAAAACAGCGCAAAATGCACAAGATAACTTATATTGTACAAAACAAACGCACGACTAAGCTATTTGATTTTTATTAGAATACTTACTAATTTCAAATCTGATGATTCTACACATTTTGGTTAAACAGTGTTTGATCAAGGTAAAAGAATAATGGCACTTTCCGAATGGCCTTCCGACAAGTTAAATAAAACTTGTTAAAAAGCTACCTGAATTCTGGCTAATCTAATGAGTCGAAAACAAAGATACTGAACAAACACCAGGGAGAACATTTAATTCGCTTTTCAAACAATGTATCAGGATTGCGTTGATTTTTTGCGAAAGGCTCCGTTGCTGGGCCCCGAATATGATAATTGTTTTTCAAGAACGAACGAATTTTGGAAGAAAGTTATGTGGCCATTACTAGTTCTGCTTGCTGTTATTCATGCGTCTACTTCGTGTAGAACATTTATTACCAAAAATTCACGTTTGATAGTAATAAAAGCATATAATAAATAAAAAAAAGCTGGAGAATTTACACAGGATGCTGTATGGATTGTCCACAAGCTCTGCTTAACTGTGGGGCTAGATGATGATCTAGCCCCACCCAAGCTAAGCAGAGCTTGTGTTATGTGTACTAGATGCCTTATCATATCATAATACAAAACATAGATAGATGTTTTTAATATACAAAGAAACCGACCAAAACACCTGGGCTAGATCACAACATTCTGCGTCTTTGTTTATTTTAATAAAGGCACTTATGGATGAAACTTATTGGTGACCTGTGTAGAACATTATGACAAGTATTGCCTACGCCGCAGAATATTGGTTCTTTTTCCAATGTTTAATGTTTATATAATCCAAAAATATTTGTCCCGGGGCTAAGTGTTTTCCATCTTTCAATATCAATGCTCAATGACGAACCTAGCCTATCTCCCAAGGGATGGTCGAATGGATCCGATGTCGAGGCCATGGCAGATAAACACTGAGTTAGAGATGCGAGTCACGTATCGTAGACCAATAGGCTACTGGTCTGTATGACCGTTCAAACTCAAACTCAAATGTTTATTGCGTTCATTTTCAGCCAATAAGTTTGTGTGCAGTTTATTACGAGAACCAGTAATATTATCAGCGAATGAGAAATTGAATAAAGGTAACTATGTAGGTTCTTACTTTATTTGTTCCTATACTGTCTGTTAATTCCCAACAAAATCGAATCAAATTTCAGTTTTCCGTGCTGTTTGGAAAATTCCGTGTTACAGCTGTAACATGTCTAGCTGGACGTGCAATAAACAAAATTAAAATTATCTAATCAATTATCTCAAATTCACACATCATTAATTTAAATCATTAATTAATTTTAATCTAATTAAAATCTAAGAACGGTTCCCATCGAAGCGAGACGTTACGTATGGAATTAATTAGATCTCATAGTAGCTAGAACTAATTGTAGTTCAAACTATTCGATTGTTTCATGCAGTTCAAACTTCGAACTCAAAAAACAAACAAATGCCAAACTACGTAGGTACGCTTTAATTGGATTCAGTGTGGTGGTTGGCTAGCAGAGAGACTAAGTTTGGACTATACTAAAACGGCATTTTAAGTACCTATAGAATAGGTACCTACTTAATGACATACTTGTACATGTTTATTGAGGTTTCGCTCTTCCTTGGTTACAAGCCAGGGTTAAACAAAACTTTATACAATCAAACATTACAGTCAGTACAGGAAATATAAAAATAATGAATTATGAATGAAAAGTTGAGGGTACTACGTTTACCGAGTCGTGGTCTCCACTCAAGAACACGTTTAGTGGTGGTCGGTTCTTCGCGAGATATGACTGGTCCAGTGCCACTTCAGCTAGCTTATTCTAGTAGGTATTTATATACAAATTCTAGCCCCTCAGTTCTTCTTCATATTAAAGTTCCAGACGCTTTGAGTCTAGTCTTCTAGTACTCTTTACTGGCAAGCTTACCGCGTCGTAAGTCCTCCTCATTAGCATATTTATGCCTCCGAGAGTTTAAGCCCACTTCAGTTATGAGAGAGGACTTATGAGCCAAGTATAGCGTATCTAAAGAGTATCATAGACGAAACGTATAGTCGTAATATTTGTCAGTAAACAACGAGTCGTTGAGAGAAGGAGACGACGAATTTTTTAATAAATTCGTTTGATCACTGTGATCACCTGATGGAAAGATGCGATTGGATGATATTATGTAGAAGCACCTACTGATCATTTGACTTTTTCATTTGAGTTTACCTGCTCTAAAGTTGCTGTCCCTACGCCACGCACGAATAGGCTACGCATGAGATTAATGACGTCATTGCTATCCACTTGGCTCGAATATGGCACCCACGCAGCTCAACGTTGACAAGGCTATGAACGCGGAAATCGGTAACGTAGACCTTACGTTGTCAAACAAATGAACACACGCAGCTAAAATGCGGCAGGTGGCGTGCACAGCGTGCGTGTATAATTGTGCTGCAGTAGTAACGTAGACCCAAGTTGTCAAAGAAACGAACCCACGCGCCACGCAGCTGAAACGCACCGCGTAGCCGTGAAAATCGTGTGTGGCGGCGGCGGCGGCGCCGCGGCGGTGGGATAGGCTCAACTCGCACCAAAAGAGCGTCGAAGCGCAACGAAGCGCAGTTTCAGTGTCATATGAATTTTAACTTTATTTTCATTACAATAAAACTTATTATCGCATGAGAAACTCGAACGAGTCGAATTCGACTCGACTCGTGTTTTTATACTCGCCATAGTGGTTTTATTATGGCGAATACGGGACAACACAGCTTGTCGTTCAAAATATGTAAGTATTCGTTAATTAGGTTATTACTATTTTCATCTCTTATCGGCTGAATTTTGAATGCAAATATGAAAAACAAAAGAAAATTAACTTATGAGTGTCGAATGAAGAAAAGGCGTCTAGCGTCGACAGGCCTCTCTCTCTTTCTCGCATTGGATGGTCCGTGAAAACGGATTAGATGGATTTTTTAAACGTAACGTTAGAGCGGCGGCGGCCTACAGCATTGTGCGTCCCGATCAAGAGACCAAAGCTTTACACATGTACAAAACCATTTACATTTCAACCAGTTCACCCGATTCTAATTGGTAAAATAAAAGTACTTGTACTGTAGTAGCAAACTAAACCCGGCTACTACACTAATCGAATTACTAAGAGGACTGGTATACCTACCTACAAGGCTACCTACTTACGTCGCCTCCGCTGCACTGGAACCCTTGACCCAAAACACTCTTTTTGTTGTGTAAGTGTACTTTCAAAATAGGGATGGCGTAGGGTAGTTTCGTATTATTATTTGTGCATATGGAACCAATAAAAAATGTTTTTTCACTCGGAAGTTTTCACCATACATGTATTTGATAAGTTCTGTGTAATAAAAAAATAAAATAATGCTGAACAATCTACACAGCATCATCTAGCCCCAAGCTGAGCAGAGATTATGTTGAGATTGTGTTTTGGGTAGGTATAAGATATACCTATATAATACAATACATTACATAGATAGTTTTTTTATTATACATAGAAGAGAATAAAACCGCCAGAACACCTGGCACAAATATGTGTAGATCGTACAAAAATGTATCCGAGGCGGGAATTGAACCCGCTACCACAGAGGTCGTAATGTTTTTTGTTCACACTCGTGTACATGTTTAAAATTTGAGTATAGGTACTTGTATACAAAAGTTATATGCAGCTTGTTGGATAAAATTATTTGTAAACATCTAGTTGTCGTACATGTTTATTAATACTTGTTGTTGAAACTTGTTATCAACTCGTAAGAAGTTCCATAATCGCTTGCTAGACTTCTCCACACACTCCACTGAAAATAATTGACCTTTACAGTACCTGAAGCTGATGAAGACCGTATGAAGACTGTATGAAGACCGTATGAGGACTGTATGTAGACTTGGCGCGCAGGATCCAGATGGTTTCGATGGTCTGTCTGTTTTGTGTTCTGGTAGGTTAGCATGGTATATTTTTAACAGTTTTGACAGTATTATGGACGCTTGCCCGGGGAGAGGTGGGGTGTAAAGGGGACTCCAACATCTCCTCTCCCAAGCCAACCTAACCTGCACGTGGTACACCCTGCTAGATAACGAACTAGGCTCTGGTTAAAATCAAACTGTCTTCATAATTTGATATCTCATTAATTTTACAAATATTTTACATTACTTGACACTATCCGGGGACAGGTTTCACCCACTAATAAATAAATAATGCTGGACATTTCACACAGCATTATCTAGCCCCATGGTAAGCAGAGCTTGTGTTATGGGTGCTAGATAACTGATATACATAATACAATACATTACATAGATAGATATTTTTTTATTATAAGTACATAGAAAATGACCAGAACACCCGGAGCAAATATCTGCAGATCGTTCACACAATTGTTCCGAGGCAGGAATCGAACCCGCAGCCTCCTGCGTTGCAGGCGGACCTTCGCCCACCGCGCTACATCGGTCGTCAATGTTTTAATGTTTAAAACTTGAACCTGAATCTTTTTACACAATCAAAAACTAAAACTTAAGCGGAAAACCAAGCTACATATACCACACCCCTAGGTACAACACTTCCAACCACATTTTCAGGGACAAAACGTACCTATAAGTTCGCTTTCCCACTTGCGTAAACCTTTTTGCGTCAGACCTTTTTGCGTCTGCTCCAATGTGGAAATTCTGCTACATTTGTTTGGATTAACGCTTCATCTGTTTTGGGATACTGTGCCTTAAACCTGTTTTAGATTAGGGTAATAAATCATAGTGGATCAAACTTGGTTGAAATAAATAAAGTTAGTTAACTTCTGAAATGTTGGTAAAAAACAAACACTCATAATATCAGGTCTATTTTAATTTAACATTAATTTAGATTTATTATTAATTTATTAAGTTAAATTATGAGTCTGTTTTTTTTATAGACTGTGTATGTATACTGCTATATATATGTCGGAAATAAATGTATTTTTTGATTAATAGGGACCTGATGCATATATATTCGTACATATTTTATATAGGTAGAACCATGGCAAGTAGATCCGTAAGGCTAATGCCACACTACAAACAAAGAGCCTCGTTTATTGCTTAGAACCAAGCGACTGGTTTAGTGACTGATGTTAGCGAACAGTCATATTGCATAGTTACTATGAAAGTGGCCATAGATAGATAGATAACACTTTATTACACCACACAAAACAGAAAATAATACAGAGGTAAAAACATAGAATAAAGGTATAAAGGGCGGCCTTATCGCTGAGAGCGATCTCTTCCAGGCAACCTTGGGATGGACTGGACATGAACGAACAATAAAAACGGTGGCACTTTAATAAATAATTGGTAACAAATACACTAAATACCCACACTAAATACCACGTGGCCATACTGCGACGCGCGTAGCCTAGGTGCCTGGTTAGTCATCAAGCGAGTCGCAAAGCGCGTATGTACGGGGCGACTTGTATGTGTTCACATTTTGTATATTGTCCACAAACGTAGCTTCTATGTAGCTAAGCTCAAAGCTTGACACATATAGTGTGGCATTAGCCTAAATATTGACAAATCAAACGACGTTTGTAATAAAGACTGCCAAGATTTTTTATTTTTTTATAGGAAAGTAAAGTAAAGTAAAAAGTTTTTTATTTTGTCAGAAAAGAGACTCTTATAAATTAAACTTAGATTAACAGAAGACAGAAACGGACAAAATCAGTCTCCACTCAGCATGTGCTACGGTAGAGCATATCGTACCATAGCGCGGTCTTCCGTGGAGACCGTGGTCAATAGTACCTTCTTTTGACTACAATCTCGCCTGACGTATACTACATACTATAAAAGCACTGATAAAAGAACATACGTTAAAAAAATAATAAAAAAACCTATCAACCCAATAATAATAAAAAAAATTGTCTATCTCATCTATCTCAAAAAGAGTCTGCCTTTTGTCAAAGAAAAACATACGCGCGTATATTTTATTACTGACACATTATCATCGCAAGAGAAAAACAACTTTATGGCAGGCAAAATTAAGATTATTTTGTCACGCCATAAAAACGTCAATTTGCCCTCTGTTTTACAAGCCAATCGCCACTAAAATTACATTATCGGAAAAGCCGGTTGGGGACTTGTGGTAATAGAACGACCCACTTAGAATGTTCCCCCGGCACTATTTTGCTGCTAATAACGCTGCTTTAAGGATACTAACCAGGGTCGTTTGAGTCAAAGTACTCGCTGGTCAGAGAGCCATCTTGTTAAAACTTGCCGCTACGGCGGCGAGGTGACGTCGGAGATTTACCCGTACGTAGGTTTTCGTAGGTTTAGGTTTTTTATACCACTTCTAATTTCTATTCATTGTAATATTTTTTTGTTAATAAAGTATCTTAAAATAGTATAGTAAAGTATCTAATATTTAGTAATATTAAGTAAAGCACAGATGCATAAAAAAACATTTAAGAAATAGTTTTTCTTTTTTCATTTAAGAAATAGCATTTCAGACTGAAGGCCTCTTATTTTAAGCAAAACCATCTTCTGATATTGATGAAGATTGTACGGTAGTTGGCAAATGGACAATGTAGTATTGTAGTTAAAATGCTATCAAACTTTTGTAAAATACCTTTGCCCAGGACAGGGCTTTTAGGTAATAATTAGGGTGTAAAATTAGTTATATACCTAGCCGAAAGGGGCTAATTCTGGATCCCAATGGGATAGAATCTTGTTCTACGATTTGAAGAATTAAAATTTTTAGTTTTTTTTAAATGGCTTTTTTTAAATCATATGCGTATTCGATGAATCAATTAAAAATATAATCATTATCTCAAGTGGATCCCCTCGGGGTCCAGAATCTCCCAATTTCGGCCTAGTTACACACACAATGTTAATACTTGTAACACCCTGTCCGTGTCTCAATTAACTACATAAAATTTGAAATAACTACCTAAATATTAGACTCTTGCACTATTCCTACTGAGTTGATCCGACCTGAAGTTGCTTACAAAAACCGCCTTTTTCAAACGACCGTATTTAGATAGCCACGGGTTAATCGATTCACGAAACAGGGGTTTTTAGCCGTTCTTAACCCTTGATGCTTTATGGTAAAAGGGATTTTATATTATGCCATTTCCTACTGTTTCTATGGTACACATGAGAGGTTGCTATAAAATTGCTAATATAAGCAGATTAAAACTTTTCTCATTCTTTATGAAACAAATGCGAATTTAAATAAGCAAGGATATAATTCGTTTATATTAAACAAAGTATATACATATTTATATATTACTAGCAGACCGTCCCGGAATCAACCGGGTGGACATTTGTCCGACCGCTTTTTCCGACTTTCTTTACAAATCTGGCTGCCACGGAAGTGTTTTAAATTTTCGGGTACATAATACATAATATATGACATTCACAAACAATGTGGCTTTCTATTGGTAAAAAAAAATTCAAAATCGATTCCATAATCCAGAGATTTCCCCCTACAACCTTTACCCCTTTGTTATATATATTAGTATAGAAGGATAGATTAATAGACTCTTCAATTATGGGAGCTATTTTATAACTTAATATTTAACTTGTTAATCTTTTGTTGATACACGATCGACTTTCAAACCAAGTTAGTAATTCAAATTCAGTTGATTCAATACTTACTGTTATAAAGCTATGGTCAACATTGGGTATTATTTAGAATATTTGAAATTCAAAACTACGAAACTAATGTTTTATTCAGAAATTTGACCGACCGCTGGTCATTTAAAAATAAGGATAGCCTTATGAAAAAGTGTGATGTTCACAATAGAAATACAAGAAACAAGAACAAGTTACACATCCCATCATTTAGATTACACAAGGTAGGGAAATCATTTATGGGCAATGGCGTGCGCTTCTATATTAAGCTTCCATCTGAAGCAACTGAGCTCCCTATTCATAAATTTAAAAATTACATAAAAATCAATCTCATCAAGAAGGCTTTCTACTCCATAAATGATTATCTCAATGATGTTAATGCTTGGCCAGATGTCGCTCAGTTTCGCACAGACAATAGTATGTAAGTAATTTGTTATTGTGCATAGCTTTACTTAAATATTGATATGTATCGAATCATATTATATTTAAACTTAAATAGGCAAATAACCATGTCTTAGACATATAAGAGATGGACATGCTAGTGGTTTCTTTTTCACTTCTTCCACTAGTGGACAAAAAATTGAAGTGAATAGTAAAATAATTTTATTTGATAATAATTTAATGTATAAAATATGACTTGTCTAAGTGCTTATTTTGTAAGCCTAAAGAAATAAATGATTTTTTACTTTACTTTACTTTACTTTAATATCGACATTCTTCAAACATAGGTATTCTGTTATATCTTAAAACGGGCTGATATGATGAACTGCGAATATCTTTATACATTTTGGTATTAAATCGTATTTTTTTTTATCTTTTGAAAAAAAAGGTTGGCAAAGGTCCGCCTGCGATGCATGAGGTTGCGGTTTGATTCCCACCTCGGGACAAATGTCGCGTATGTGAGATGATCTGTAGATGCTATTTCCGGGTGTTCTGGTATATTTCTTTGTATCATAAATATATCGATGTAATGTATTATATTATGTCTATCAGTTATCTCGTACCCATAAAACAAGCTCGGCTTAGCTTTGGGCTAAATAATGCTGCTAAGTTGCCTGGGAGAAATCGCTGTAAGCGATAAGGCCGCCTATTGTACTTTTAATGCGTAATATTTAGATATAAGGTGTTAATTTATAGTTTTCAGTACAATAAAGTGTTCATTCATTCATTCAATGCTGTGTAAATTATCTAGCATTATTTATATATAATTTATTTATTTTAAATGGGTTATTGAGAAGGCATTTTGTAAAATCTAAAATCGCAACGTTTTCAAGTTTCTACGAAGCTGGCTGGATTAAGCTTGACTTTATTTTTCTCACGTAATTACCGTCTTAGCAAAAGTAGTAAAAAGCTTTTCCTCGTGGACTTTTTGGGTCAATTTTGACGTTAGTGTAAAGTGTTTTATGGCGCAAGTATTTTTAAATGTAATTCAGCGGTCCTACCGCAGAAACGAGGTAAGGGTATAAACGAAGAGACGTCTATGTTTAGTGGCTAAATGATGAAAGAAAGCATCATACTTTGGACGACCGATGTGGCGCGGTGGGCGAAGGTCCGGTTGCGACGCAGGAGGTTGCGGTTTCGATTCCCGCCTCGGAACAATTGTGTGTACGATCTGCATATATTTGTTCCGGGTGTTCTGGTCGTTTTCTATATATAATAAAAAATATCTATCTATGTAATGTATTGTATTATGTATATCAGTTATCTAGTACCTACCCATAACACAAGCTCTGCTTACCATGGGGCTAGATAATGCTGTGTGAATTGTCCAGCATTATTTATTATTTATTATACTAAAAATCACACTACAGACTATAAATTATACGAACGTTTGGATATTTAGATGGATGGATGTTTGTTACTTCTTCACGTCAAAACTACCGAACGGATAGGACTGGTCCGTTCGGTATCTATGATTTTGCATAGAAGCATTAAGCGTGGAATCAAATAAAGGCTCTTATTATCCCATAAATTTTTTTGGGAAAGAAATAACCTTTAAACGTACACTGTAAACAACGCGTGCTAAGCCGCGGGCAGAAGCTAGTTGCTTAAGTATGTATTTAAGTATGTTCTGCATAGCTCATTTTCAAATTATTATGTGTCCATTCTTTGTTCAGAATTAAAATACGTAACAATAAAACCTATAAGGCCCTGAATTAGGTTTTTAGTCATTAAGGAGACGGCATCGAGACTATTAAAAGCTATTTTGTATGGAATTTGGTACACAAATCTCATACAACATGTAATGAAATAAAATTATTTTTTTGCTTACAAATAAGCACTTAGACAGGTCATATTTTATACGATTTATTATTATCAATTAAATTATTTTATAGTTCACTTCAATTTTTTGTCCACCAGTGGGAGAAGTGAGAAGAAACCACTAGTACGTTCATAACTTATGTGTAAATTGAATGTCTCGATAACGTTCGATAATATCAATAATCAAACTCAGAACACTCTGTGAATTTGGGAAAGCGAATAATTTTCGTAACTGAATATTTAGATAAATTTATTTGGCCAATAATAATAATAACACAAATATTAATAGTGCACACTAACTACACAGTATTTCCATTTAAAAATAATTAATTATATAATGCTGGACAATACACACAGCTTTATCTAGCCCCATGGTAAGCAGAGCTTGTGTTATGGGTACTAAATAACTGATATACATAATACAATATATTACATAGATAGATATTTATTATAGATAGTTTTTTTTTTATTATACGTAGATTCCCGCCTCGGAACAATTGTGTGTACGATCTGCAGATATTTGTTCCGGGTGTTCTGGTCGTTTTCTATGTATAATAAAAAATATCTATCTATGTAATGTATTGTATTATGTATATCAGTTAGTTATCTAGTACCCATAACACAAGCTCTGCTTACCATGGGGCTAGATAATGCTGTGTGAATTGTCCAGCATTATTATTATTATTATTATAGAAAACGACCAGAACACCCGGAACAATTATCTGCAGATCGTACACACAATTGTTCCGGGGCGGGAATCGAACCCGCGACCTCCTGCGTCGCAGGCGGATCTTCGCCCACCGCGCCACAGAGGTCGTCAAAAATATCTGCCTCGCTTAAAGGAATTGTAAAACCAGTGTAAGTAACTGAAACAAAACTAAGTTAAACCAGGATAAACTTGGGTACGAATTCGTTGAAAGTGGAAAAGCTATTGATATGCAAGGTTCATATCGGATTACAATATCCTCATTTGCATGCGGTAAGCGTGAGCCAAGTGTAAACTAACGTTCAACAAAATGTAAAATCAAACTTGACATTTTAAATGGACTTAGAAGACGGGATAGACCTCCGTAATTAAATAAATAAATTAAAAAATGCTGGACAATTCACACAGCATTATCTAGCCCCATGGTAAGCAGAGCTTGTGTTATGGGTACTAGATAACTGATATACATAATACAATACATTACATAGATAGATATTTTTTATTATACATAGAAAACGACCAGAACACCCGGAACAAATATCTGGAGATCGTACACACAATTGTTCCGAGGCAGGAATCGAACCCGCAACCTCCTGCGTCGCAGGCTGACCTGCACCCGCCGCGCCACATCGGTCGTCAGTCAATTGGCACGGTTTTCAGCATCACGGGATAAATATTGTTATTATTTGACGACCGATGTGGCGCGGTGGGCGAAGGTCCGCCTGCGACGCAGGAGGTTGCGGGTTCGATTCCCGCCTCGGAACAATTGTGTGTACGATCTGCAGATATTTGTTCCGGGTGTTCTGGTTGTTGACTATGTATAATAAAAAATATCTATCTATGTAATGTATTGTATTATGTATATCAGTTATCTAGTACCCATAACTCAAGCTCTGCTTACCATGGGGCTAAATAATGCTGTGTGAATTGTCCAGCATTATTTATTATTATTTTTAAATACATCTGCAGTGAATGTAGTACTATCGACCTCTGTGGCGCGGCGAGGGAAGGTCCGCCTGTGACATTAGATTACGGGTTCGATTGCCGCCTCTGGACTATTATTTGTACAATCTGCAGATGATTCAGGGTGAGAGTAAGAGTGGTATTTTCTATGTATATTAAAAATATCAATCAATGTAGTGTATTGTAATTATCAGCCATCTAGTATTTGCCAAAAGAATGAATATTGGTACTTATTATTTATTTATTTATGTATTTAAGTAGTGTACCTATTATTTATTTTGGAATTTGTAATATTTATTATTTGTTTTTTAGTATTCTTATTTAGATAACCTGTGGTACAACCCCTGCCTTTTCCTAAATTCATTTAATTCTTTCCATCCAAAGGTTGCCTGGAAGAGATCGCTTCTAAGCGGTAAGGCCGCCCATTGTGCCTGTCGCATATAATATATTTTTGTAATGATTAATTTGATTATGGTGTACAATAAAGAATTTTTGTATTGTATTGTATTGTATCTGTGATCGCAGTCTAGCACCCATAACACAAGCTTTGCTTAGCTTGATGCAAGCTGGCTAGATACGGTCCAACATTATTTATTTATTTATTAATACCAAAGACAGATACAATTATACTTGATAGTAATAAGTGATTAGGAATTCGTTGTGTTTTTGTTGTATTTATTGTTCATTACAGTCGTAGCGTCGTTACAGTCTTCGGGCAGTAGCGACATTAAGCTGAGGCTGGACCTAATTAGCGCGCACTGAGGACAGGCTACATTATTTTTACTTATTTTATATTGTTTATCTTTTAGTTTTAGTATTAGTTTTATACTTATTTTCTATTGTTATATTTTAGTTTTAGTTTTAGGTATATCTTATTTAGCTTAATGTGTTTTTTTTTTTAATGTACGTTTGTCTTTTTTGTGTGTGCTAATAAAAGTTTTCTATTCTATTCTATTCTATTCATGTGAGCGGGTTTACTACAAACCTATTTTATTGGAAGAACACCAACGTTTCATGTCAAGGGCGTACTATAAGGCCGAGGATTTTCTCGAAAGAAAATTATAATTTTTTATTTTTATTTAATGATTATGAATAATTCTATTATTTTATGACTTGTTGTATTGTTGTATTTAACGTGTTCTTGAGTGGAGACCACGACTCGGTAAACGTAGTGTAGGACGCCCTCCGACCAGGTGGGATGACGACCTGCGAAAGACTGCAGGTAGGTGCTGGATGCGGCAAGCTGAAGACAGGGCGCTATGGCGCTCATTGGGGGAGGCCTATGTCCAGCAGTGGACTGCTATAGGCTGATGATGATGATGTATTGCGGCCTGCAAATTGAATATAATTTAATTAAGTACTTACTTTGACAAATTGTTATCATTTTAATATTTAAAATTTTATGTAATTGTTAGTATGTAAGTACATTGATTTGTATTATTTGACTTGTAAATTATTATTTTACCAATAAAATGACTATCTGACTATCTGACTGTTCTATACTTGAATAGTCCATGAACGAGGTTTTTTACTTTTTATTATTATTGCTTGTTAAAATACTTTTAGATATAGCCAGCCATGGCACGAATTTATAGCTACCTTCAACTAAACATCACAACAATCAGCATTTTTCATTTTCGATAACTTTGAAAGTAATTTTCAAAACATAGAATATGCGAGGTTAAAGCTTTTTTTTTTGCTCCTACTTAAATCCATCATCCATCCAACCATCCACCCAACAAATTTAGACTAGAGAAACTATTTTTAATTTATAAATAGCTTCAGCTCTGCGCTTCGTAAACGTGGAATCTGGATAAAATGTAAAATATTTTGTAATATTTTAATTCCACGTATTTTTTCGAAGTTCTTTGCATTTTGTTCTGTAGTTTCCATTTTTATTAGTACCAACCTACTTAAATATCACGGGTTAGAATCATGTTGGTAATGTTGATAATGTTTTTTTATGTCCGATTTGTACGATGAAAATATTATAATCCATGCATCTCATAATTCCGACTCTGGAAGACTTTGCATCATAACAGCATCTGTAAGTCGGTAGTTGAAGTCTGTGAACGTTAGACATTCAATTACCTGGATGGATTCCTTCATCATCAATAATCTACTATAGCCCAGCGCTGGACCCCAATACACCAACCATGGCGTTCGTGGTGCCCTGTCTTCGACTTGGCAAGTCTCAAGATGACGACCGAAAGGTCGCCAGACCTCAGACTTGAGTTTACGCCGTGACGTGGGGCGCTACTTCGCACTTGCAGTCGCCAGAAAATAGAATCGCTATCTATGTATTTAACTCAACTTAATGGACAACTTGCTACTTAACTCGCTTTTGCCGTTCAAACGACATTATCAGCTTAACTCGCCGATGACGCTACTTAACTCGCTACTGTACTTATTGAAATGTAAATCGGCCTTAAGGACAGTTGTTTACGACTACCCAGTAATATCGCCTTAGAAACACGTCACAACGTAAACCTTCGACCCGCGGGAGAATGTAGCTCTGTATGGTATGCAAACCGTACAGACACCCTACGCTGCTTGCCTAATCACATGGATGGAAATTATCTACACAGCAAGGATATTACAAAAGATATTTGACGACCGATGTGGCGCGGTGGGTGAAGGTCCGCCTGCGACGCAGGAGGTTGCGGGTTCGATTCCCGCCTCGGAACAATTGTGTGTACGATCTGCAGATATTTGTTCCGGGTGTTCTGGTCGTTTTCTATGTATAATAAAAAATATCTATCTATGTAATATATTGTATTATGTATATCAGTTATCTAGTACCCATAACACAAGCTCTGCTTACCATGGTGCTAGATAATGCTGTGTGAATTGTCCAGCATTATTTATTATTTATTTATATCTGATAGCGATTCTATCAGATATCCTTTCTTGCTGTGAAAGTGTATAACTTTTTGTTAGAGAGATAAACTTCGTAAACTGCTTAAAGTCAACGGGCAGTGACTTTACTGTTTCCAAAAGCTTCACATTCCGTGTCAGTTATAAAATTTGAAACTGCTGCTAAAGAGAGAGAGAGAGAGAGAGGTGTTGTGATCACAAATTGCAAATTTGTATTCCGCTCACAATAAAGTTCATTTAAATATAAATGCGACGAGACCTTTACGCCCGCCGGTAAGAGCTGTAACTCTGAACTTAGCTATAATTTTTTATGATTATGCCGAAAGACTTCGGACGGTTGTTATAAAGCTTAGTACGCTGTAATAATGTGCAGTACTGGAGTAAAGGATTAAGTGCTGTTAAAATGTTTCATGGTCTTGTCATGAGACATTAAAAAATATTTCATGATCGAAATGATGATCCCCGTCTTTTGGACGAGGGTCGTACAGAACCAGTAAGCTGGGAAAAAAGGAGAACTGGACCAGGAGGAGTTGTGGGTGTCAATTGGCTGATGATGATGATCTACTTTATAAGTAGGAAATGTATCAGGATAAGAAATTAAAAAACAGATTGTGAATAATTATAATTTGAGTAATTGTGTTATCTTTAGAGCTGAATTGCTACTTTATATCAATAATAAAGAAAATCACAACTACATAGATAATACGTAAATACATAAATGACTACTCATATTCCTAACAATTGAAACAGTTGAGCTAACGGGAGACAGTTGCCAACAACAGTCGATTTAAAAGTAAATAAAAATTCCAAGTACACGTCTCTAAAATGTATTTATGAATTTCAAAGCGCATCTGAATTGTGTTTACTCGATACTAGATCTTTAGAGATAATGGACTTACCATTTCATTAACAAGTTGCATCCAATCATCAATTGACGACCGATGTGGCGCAGTGGGCGAAGGTCCGCCTACGACGCAGGAGGTTGCGGGTTCGATTCCCGCCTCGGAACAATTGTGTGTACGATCTGCAGATATTTGTTCCGGGTGTTCTGGTCGTTTTCTATGTATAATAAAAAATATATATCTATGTAATGTATTGTATTATATATATCAGTTATCTAGTACCCATAACACAAGCTCTGCTTACCATGGGGCTAGATAATGCTGTGTGAATTGTCCAGCATTATTTATTTATTAATCATAACTGTGCATTCATGGTTTCTTAGTAGTTTACGTTGTGTGGTAAAACCAAAATGAAAACAAACAAAGCAATATCATAGTATTATTATAATATATATCTGGCAATATATTCAAGTAAATAGTGCAACTAAAGCGCTTATCCCACAACTCAGTTTAGTGCGCTATAACTTTATCAGTACGTCATTTTTATGATATTCCAATAAAATTGCAAAGTCGAAACAACTGCAATGCATTATGTACAGCGCTGACGCTGCAATAAATCCCGATTTGATTTAAAATTTCAAAGAGCGAAGCGTCTTCTCGAAGCTAAAGCCCTTTGCCCACTTCCCTCATTGCATACATGACCGTGCTACGAACGTATCAGAATTGAACTTAGCATAGAAAGTGACTACGACGAGCATTCATGGGCTGAGGACGGTGGCAGTCAAGTGTAAGAATCTTCATTCTTAAACTTGACTGCCACCTCGTGTCTTCACAAACCTGTTCGTGATGATAGGTAGAATCTGTATCATCTGTATCGTTCACGCAGTGTCCACTGACAATGACAGTGTAACACCAATAGCCCTGAAGTATTTTTAAGAATGGACGTGTGATTTTTATGAATGCATGTGATATCTCACGAAGAACCGACAACCGCTGGGCAAAACGTGTTCTTGAGTGGAGACCGCGACTCGGCTAACTCAGTGTAGGACGCCCTCCGGCTAGATGGGATGACGATCTGCGAAGGACTGCAAGCAGATGCTGGATGCGTCAAGCTGAAGACAGATCGCTTTGACGCTCATTGGGGAGGCCTATGTCCAGCTGTGGACTAACATAGGCTGATGATGATGTGTGATTTTTAAATAAATGTCTATTAGACATAGACGCTTTCCACAAGAGATCAACATCGTAACATGAATGACCGGACCGAGCGAAGTTCAATTCAAATCTAGATGTATGATTTTTAAATAAATGTCTATGTCTATAATATAATGTATATGTGCAAAACTGGAGGGTATCAGATGAGACCTCCTCCTCCGACCACAGGTGGATCAGGTACGAACTGACGTTAAACAAAACTACTCCAGCACCCAGGCGTAATCCCCGCAAAACAAATACAGAACTGTTTGCAAAATCCTTGCAGCAGCACTTAGGCGAGGGTGGCCCGGTAGCGGATATAGGTAACATAGCAGAGATAGAAGCAGCAGTACAGCATATCACGCAGAGCCTTAACAAGAGCTACGAGTCAGCCTGCTCTCTAACCGTCAATAGAGAAACGGATGAAGGCAAGCAAGGCTGGTCTCGACGATTGGAGGAGCTCAAGGGTAAGGTCCGTAAGTCTTTTAACAGAGCCATGAACACATACGACGACTCCGACTGGAACGTATACAAGAAGGCCCGGGCCGATTACAAAAAACAGTTACGCCGTAGGAGTCGTCTCAGATGGAAAAACTTTTGCACTAACATAGAATCAAACTCTGAAGCGAACAGAATCAGAAAGATCCTGGCGGCAGAGACAAACCGCGAGATCGGTTCGCTTAAGAAGTTTGACAACACCTACACGAAATCGACGGCAGAAACACATGAACTCTTATTACAAACACACTTCCCAGGGTGCCTCATAGACGGTGAAACAGAGTGGCACGATACCAGTCAAGTCACACCATCGGAGACCGACTGGACCGTAGCATGCTCAGTGGTAACCGGAGATAAGGTAAACTGGGCCATCAACACTTTCAAACCATACAAGTCGCCAGGGATGGACGGAATATTTCCTGGCCTCCTTCGCTGGGGGATAGTACACATAGGCGGGGCGTTGACGGCTATTTTCAGAGCCTGCCTGGCCTTCCGCTACGTACCGCTTATGTGGAGAGAGGTTAGAGTCCTATTCATACCCAAACCAGGCAAAAGCGACTACACTGAAGCAAAATCCTATAGGCCGATCAGTCTCACTTCATTCTTACTGAAGACGCTAGAGAGGCTATGTGATCGACACATAAGGGATAGCATACTAACTATAAAACCACTGCACCCACAACAACACGCCTACACTTCAAGTAAATCAACTGAATCTGCGATACACACAGTAGTCAGTAGATTAGAACAGGACATTTCAAACAAAACACTGTGTCTGGCAGCCTTCATAGACATTGAAGGAGCCTTTGACAAGACAAACTTTAACAGCATCAACGCAGCCCTACAGAAGCACAACGTAGAGCCAACGCTGGTAGATTGGATAATCAGTATGCTCAAGCTGAGAGCAGTACGGATTGATGTGCAGGGGGGGACCAGAGGAGTGGTTTCAAGAGGATGTCCACAAGGCGGAGTCTTGTCACCACTTCTGTGGAACCTGGTAGCAAACGATCTAATCACCAAGCTCAACGCTCAACGTTTCTTCACGGTAGGCTACGCGGACGATCTTGCGATACTCATATCGGGACACTTTGCCAGCGTGACGTGTAACATTATGATTAACGCGCTAAAGACCGTCGAAAAATGGTGTATAGACTATGGACTAACCGTGAACCCAACGAAAACAGAACTAGTACTGTTCACCAACAAGCGTAAATTAGGAACATACCAGCTACCATTTCTATTCGACACGCAACTTACATTATCCGATTCAGTTAAATACTTAGGTATAACTTTGGACAATAAACTTAACTGGGCAACACATTTAGAAAACAAGATAAAGAAAGCTACCATCTCATTCTGGCAGTGTCGCCGATTGTTAGGGAAAACATGGGGTCTCAGCCCAAAGATCACCCTGTGGTTATACAACACTGTAATTAGACCCTCTCTGACATATGGTGCCCTGGTCTGGTGGCCAAGAACAAATCAAAGCACTACCATAAATAAACTACAAAAGTTCCAGAGACTGGCCTGCGTTGCGACTACAGGGTGTATGAGAACTGCCCCCACGGCAGCACTCGAAGCCCTGATTGGCCTATTACCACTGCACTTACATGTGCAACAAGAGGCAGCCGCAGCTGCATACAGACTCTGGGCTTTACGTTTATTGAACCACAACACAAAAGCACAACACACCACTATTATAGACGACTATGCAAAAAGTAACCCTATGCTACTCTCGATATATGATAGGGTGCCTAAAACACACATACTGTCAAAAAGCTTCACTTTACAAATGCACGAAGAGCCAAGTGATAGCTCAAACATACATGAAGTACGAATATACACTGACGGCTCTAAAATGAAAACAGGTACGGGGGCGGGAACGTTCTCGGAAGATCTTAATATTCACAAAACAACAGCACTGGGTGCCCACAACTCCATCTTCCAGGCGGAATGTGTAGGTATTATCCAAGCTGCGACTGCAGTGCTACGAAGGAAGGTAACTGACCAAAACATCAGGATCCTCTCGGACAGCGCGGCAGTACTACAGGCCTTGAACAGGAGAGAACACAACTCAGGACTGACTTTGCAATGCCACCACCTGCTAGAGCAAATAAGTAAGTCCAATAGAGTCACCCTACAATGGATAAAAGGCCACAGCGGATCCAGAGGTAACGACGAAGCTGATTCACTGGTGAGGAGAGGTTCAGAATGGCAACCGGCAGGGCCTGAACCAATAATTCCCCTCCCCTTTAGTCAAGTCCGCTCATGGATCCGTCAACGCACAGCCAAACGACACGAAGAGCACTGGGCTAGTATTCCAGATTGCAGGCAGTCGAAGGAGGCATTCCCGGTTTTAAACCCACGGTACTCCCGAAAACTCCTCAATCTCAAACGTGACAAACTCCGGAAAGTCGTCGGGATTTTCACGGGACACTGCATGCTAAACAAACACCTTTTTAATTTGGGTATCACGGACAGCCCCCTTTGCAGGGGGTGCATGAATGCAGAGGAGACGGCAGCGCATGTGCTTGTAGATTGCGACAGCGTGGCTTCTCAAAGACTGCATCACCTTGGGACACCGAGGACGCCTAGGGAGGCATGCACCGGCATCAGCGAGCTGCTGGCCTTCCTGGAGGACATCGGGTGGTTAGACTAGCAGCCCCCCACCCGACACGCAAAAAAGGCCCAACGGCGGCCAAGTTGCGGAAACCAGTCCAGAAACAAGTAATATAATGTATATTTTTTTAATTGACATTTATTTAAAAATCACACATCATGATTTGAATTGAACTTCGCTCGGTCCGGTCATCCATGTTACGATGTTGATCTCTTGTGGAAAGCTATTGGACGTGGGCACTGTTTTACTATATTGTCCGATATGGTTACGAACCGGTGTGGTGGGCAGGGTCCTTTAAGTAAGATAGAGCTGAATATGGGAGTCACATTAAGAACACTCACGACTTTCAAGTTATAAATGGAAAGAAGGGTTTAGATGGATCGCGGCAAGGATTTATTTAAAATGTTATAATTTGATCGTTTTGCAAAATCCGACTTCGAATCCCTTTGTTTTAAACATTTTAAGTTATTTTGGGATAAATACTAATCCCTCGGGAAGTTTTTTTATCAAACTACTTTGGAATCATCTTTTTTATACAACTTGTAAAGAATCATCCAAATCACAGAAGTCATTTGTAACGGAATATTTACCATGAGTTTGTTTTTGAGTTTTGTGTATTTGTGAGTTTTGAGTTTTGTGTAATAACCATGGAAGTTTCAATAGTTTTATCATCCAAATCAGTCCATAAATGACGGAGAAATTGACAACATTAAAAAACTTTACATACAACCGAACATAGAACGTCCTCCCTTTTCAAAGTCGGTTAAAAATAATAGTACCTATCTAATTCAATCAACAATTACCTTTAATTTACTGTCAACAAGAACAGCAGAACTGTAAGTAGATACATTATGTTAATGGTATTAGCACACTCACCCATCTAAATATTTTTTTTATATCTTATGAAGTACATGTATTGTTTTTCGAAGCGAATAATAATTAACAAGTGAACTAATGTATCTTCTTTGAGAAAATAAATAATCTTGATACCGAATCTTACTATATAAATTAAGTAGTACCTATTCAAAGCAAAATCTCGTTTGATGAAGGAAACTCCGAAGTTTTTAATCACCAAAGCTGTTGTGTTGTGTGTACTTTAGTTCGAAGAAGATAACTTAAGCTTGATGAGTAAACTTTGTCTAGATTTAGTTTTCATTTACTGAGGGTTTTATTTAAATAAGAATTTTGGGTGATTTCTCATTTATGTTGTTGCTAATGCTGTCCACGGTTTAGCTTAAATTGTATTTAGATAGATATCACTACATAGTATAAAACAAAGTCGCTTCCTGCTGTCTGTGTGTCCCTGTGTATGCTTCTTCTTCTTCTTTGTCGTTGTCTTCATTGCTGAAGGTCGTGCCCGTCCTGGAAGGCTTTCACGGTGACGCTGATGAACCGCTTCCACACCACTCTGTCTTCGGCCTGTCTCAGGGCTGCAGGCAAAGTGAGTCCCGTTATAGCCTTAATTTGATCAGACCAGCGGGTTGGTGACCGTCCTCTTGGTCTTTTGTCCTCTATCTTGCCCATTACCACTAATTTTTCGAGGTTGTCAGGTTGCCTTCTGGCTATATGGCCAAAATAGCTGAGAACTCGTTGATAGCAGATCGTCGACAATCTGGTTCTGATATTTAGTTGGTCGAGAATGGATCTGTTAGTTCGTTTTGCTGTCCACGGTATGCGTAACATTCTCCTCCAACACCACATCTTAAAAGCCTCGATCTTTTTTCGGTCGACTGCCCGAATGGACCATGATTCCGAGCCATACAGAAATATTGAGAACACCAAAGTTCGCACGTATGTATGCTTAGATCTTTCAAACTTCGCAACGGATTTTGATGCAGATTTTTAAATAGATAGAGTGATTCAGGAGGAAGCAGGATATTATATATAAAACATGCATTTGCACCTGTGCGAAGCCAGGGCTGGTCGCTAGTTTATAATAAATAACACATAAATAAATGTCCACCATCGAAAGTATTTTGAAAGAAGTCCATTAAAACATAGCAACGATGATGTTAAATCTCATTGTTATTTGGCAAATCGATCTTGTATTAAATAAATCAATAATGCTGGATAATCCACACAGCATAATCTAGCCCCAAGGTAAGCAGAGCTTGTGTTATGTGTGCCAGATGACTGATATACTTAATACAATAGATTAAATAGATAGATATTTTTTATTATACATAGATAACGACCAGAACACCCGGAACAAATATCTGCAGATCGTACACACAATTGTTCCGAGGCGTGAATCGAACCCGCAAACTTTCTGCGTCACAGGCGGGCCACCGCCCGCCGCGCGTGCTTCGTGGCACGGTCGTTATTCGTATTTACAATATGCAGCGAGAATCGAGCCAACAGTTTCAAATATTCACAAGACGAAGTGAAAATGTTGGTTCTAAGCTTTCCACCGTCTGTTTCCACGAGAACCTATCCTACTAATATTATAAACGCGAAAGTTTGTAAGTATGGGTGGATGTTTGTTACTCTTTCAAACTTTACAATAATATAGCTTAAACATCAGAATAACATAACATTATAGATATATATATAAGTAATATATATATAAGACGACCGATGTGGCGCGGTGGGCGAAGGTCCGCCTGCGACGCAGGAGGTTGCGGGTTCGATTCCCGCCTCGGAACAATTGTGTGTACGATCTGCAGATATTTGTTCCGGGTGTTCTGGTCGTTTTCTATGTATAATAAAAAAATATTTATCTATGTAAAGTATTGTATTATGTATATCAGTTATCTAATACCCATAACACAAGCTTTGCTTACCATGGGGCTAGATAATGCTGTGTGAATTATCCAGCATTATTTATTTATTTATTATTATAACATAGGCTACACAACATAGGAACACTGCTACGCACAATAATTTGTAATATAGGTAGTAATAATTTGCGTAGTTTAATTTTGTTGTGTATTAGTTTTAAGGTGAATAAAAATATTTTCTTTCTTTCTTTCTACAATTTATAAAGATATATTGTATATTATCCAAAATATCTATCACCACGCGGATGAAACCGCGGTGCGCAGCTAGTATATTATTATTATTATATTAGCCCGGGGTGTCCCACTGCAGGGCAAAGGCCTCCCTCCCCTTCTTCCACTCATCTCGGTCCTCAGCAAGGAGAACCCACTCCTTATTGTATAGGTCGAGCTCATCCCGCCATCTCCGCCTAGGCCTTCCTCGTGGCCGTTGTCCGTCCGGGACCCAGTCAGCTAGTATACATATAATAAAAAATAACTCCAGAATTAGACTCGTAGTTTTCTTGTTTAAAACCGAGCGAATGCTACAAAATAGAAATAGGTGTACCTAAGTGTTGTCGACGGGTTTATTTTAGCTTAGTATAAGTTTGAAACTTGATAATGCAGCCAAGTTTAGTGTTGCTTTGTGACAATAATTAGAAAAAGTAGGAATGATATTAGTAACATTGAAATGATGGTGCCCCATTACAAAAACAAACTACTTGAAATCTCAATCAAATATTGATAGGTTTAGTACCTGAAGTGTCTGTTTACTATTAAATTAAAGTTAAAATTTTTTTTGCTTAACTGGCAAAAGGAGCAGGAACCTCTCAGACACGATACGAGTGCTATTTAACATTATATGTATGTATACAGAATCAGTTATTTTATTTTATTGCTTCTCTTACATTTTTAGTTCATATATGATGTTTTTTTATATAGCTTTTAGATTTTTAAATTCCTTATTACTTATTTTTATTTATTCCATTACTTAATTTTTGTATGTATTTGTTTTGTATGTAGCACTTCGCTTTTTATAATTTAATTTGTTTTCCTCGGTCCCACAGGCCCCAGCAGAAAACCAGCGCAGGTGCTTTTACTAACACCTGTATATGCTGAGTTGGGACCATTTTGTAGTTTAAACTAAATTTAATAATATTATATTTTCGCTATATGTCGTATTTTCTTTAAGTGGTAGGTAACGATTTTTTCTGTTTGTATGTTTTATTTTATGTTTAACTACAAATAAACGATTTGATTTGATTTTTTATATTTTTTATTAGGTTTAGTCTCAGAAGGTCCGCCTGCCACACGGGAGGTTGCGGGTTTGATCCGCTCTTTTGGACAAATGATCTTATCTGAAAATATTTGTTTCGGATGTTCTGGGATATGTTGATTCAAAAATATCTATCTATGTAATCTATTGTATTATGTAGTATCATCAGTCTTGGGCCTAGATGCTACTGTGTGGATTGTCCAGCATTATTTTTCATTTAATGTCAAAGTCAAAAATCATTTATTTCTTTAGGCTTACAAAATAAGCACTTAGACAATTCATATGACAACCGATGTGCCGCGGTGGGTGAAGGTCCGCCTGCGACACAGGAGGTTGCGGGTTCGATTCC
The DNA here is from genome assembly GCA_943735965.1 of Eupithecia abbreviata. Classification (NCBI taxonomy): domain Eukaryota; kingdom Metazoa; phylum Arthropoda; class Insecta; order Lepidoptera; family Geometridae; genus Eupithecia; species Eupithecia abbreviata. The sequence goes on from OX030990.1 coordinate 10,641,058, forward strand.
CGCCTCGGAACAATTGTGTGTACGATCTGCAGATATTTGTTCCGGGTGTTCTGCTCGTTTCTATGTATAATAAAAAATATCTATCTATGTAATGTATTGTATTATGTATATCAGTTATCTAGTACCCTTAACACAAGCTCTGCTTACCATGGGGCTAGATAATGCTGTGTGAATTGTCCAGCAATATTTATTTATTTTTATTTATTTATATAATGGTACCTACATATCATCACCACAATGACTATACTAGCTATGTTGAAAACCCAGAAACAAACATAATGCGCAGCAAAACGCGACGTTTTCTTTTTTTACTTGGAAGCGTAGATATAGAAAGTTTGTGACATCTGTCTGTCCGTCTGCCACGGGGCTTTGCCCCAGAACGAAATAAAATGAAAAAGGAAATTTATTGCAATTTACTCCTATTGTGTGACGGTTTCACGACTGACATGACGTCACCAAGTTTTATTTAAACCTTCGTAGGGATCTAGTGTCTACTCTGCAAATCGATTGCGATCTTTTCGGAACAAAAATATAACTCTACTCTCTAGTTCAAATGCATTTGGTCATGACATGCTTCACTATCTGTCTTTGTTTGAAGGAAGCCATTGATATGTGATAGATTAGTGTAGCAATAGTTTGTTTGCTGCTATTACGCGACGAAACCGATGCGGGTTGAGCGGCCTGCAGCAGGTCGCTGCGCAGTCGCGCGAATATTTGAAAAACCTGCAATTTACTCGTATTGTGTGACGGTTTCACGACTGACATGACGTCACCAAGTTTTATTTATTCCTTCGTAGGGATCTAGTGTCTACTCTGCAAATCGATTGCGATCTTTTCGGAACAAAACTATAAATCTCTCAACTCTCAAGTTCAAATGCATTCGGTCATGTCATGCTTCACTATCTGTCTTTGTTTGAATGAAGCCATTGATATGTGATAGAGCAGTGTAGCAATAGTTTGTTTGCTGCTATTACGCGACGAAACCGATGCGGGTTGAGCGGCCTGCAGCAGGTCGCTCCGCAGTCGCGCGAATATTTGAAAAACCTGCAATTCACTCGTGTTGTGTGACGGTTTCACGGCTGACATGACGTCACCAAGTTTTATTTATTCCTTCGTAGGGATCTAGTGTCTGCTCTGCAAATCAATTGCGATCTTTTCGGAACAAAAATATTATCTTGTTAATAAACGAATTTTTCCTGACGTTTCAACAGGTTTATACACTGTCGTGGTCACTTGAATAGTTATTATAATATGTACTGATCACGAAAATTTAAGAAAAACTTGAGTGGTAAGTATGAATTTCAGCAGAATTATTTTACCCACAAACCACAATATTGCCGTCACAAAAGAATATTTTCGAAAGATATCCGGTAACTTCAGAGAAACTTTAAAACAAAAGTCCGGAGAAATGTGATACTTCCCAGATTATATTTTGCAAGTTACTTCCGAAAGAAGCCTTGCAGTTGAATCTTCTCAAAGGAACGTTTAATTCCATATTACTTGGCACACAACCGTCCAACAAGCTACGAGTAGCTCTCTATGTGCCTTCCCGTGTAATTCGAGATGCCGTGCTGTCTAAATTAATTAGCCTCTTCATACATATACCGGCGCACCAGGAGGCTAAACCTTATCAAATTTACTAGGTTAAACTAAATTTTAGCATGAATTAGAATCTGAGTCTATGAAATCTCAGGTACGGACGACCGTGAGCCGAAATTTGCGCTCTTTCATGCGCAAAACTGAAACTACGACGTAAGGCTCGATGCTCGATTTATGTCATTAAGGGCCTACACTACCTCAGCAGAAAATCAAATTTCGCCTCAGCTTGTTACGCCGCCGCGCCGCGGCGCACGGGCGGCGCCACGGGGCGGACGGCCGGTGGCAACGTACCTACTCGCCGCGCTATTACTTCGCGCGCAAAATTATATTGGGTTGGGTTCACGCTAGTTCAAAACAATCTTATTGAAGTTAGGTAGGTGCAATATTATTGTCTAAAAGGTGGGTAATTAATTATATATACGGTACCTACTAAGAAATGAAATTATCAAATACGTAGGTAATGCTTTTTAGTAACTTTATACCTTAGTATGTACCTATACCTACCTAATATTATGATAGTTGGATATTGGTAGGTACCTACCTACCTACTTACAATTACAAAACATTATTTTATTTTAATGTTTTTCAATGTAGTTGCCAACATACCTACTACTGCTACTAGACCACCGCGCCCGAGACGTTATTTTCTACCCAAACACTAGACAGGTGCGAGTCGCTATAGCGCTGAAGGGTTCCGAACATTCTTTTCTGTAGTAAGATAGTGTTCTGCGAAATGTAAATTATACTTATGCCTACTACCAACCTAAAAATAGGTACGTAGTACTATTATTTATTCTTTGGTACTAGTAAATAGGATTTTTTATTATAACACCTTGTTTACAGATTTAATATAAACGAAGATTGGTACTACTACCTATATAAGGTAAAACTAACACAACAAAACCTATATAAGAAATGAAATAGAATACAAGTTTATGTCTAAGTATATTGAGTGAGGGTTCCGCATATTAGTTTTTTAAGTAAAATTGAATTTTGCCAAAAAAACATTGTGTGGAAATAGGATGTGTATGACAAGTAGTGTGCAGGTAAATATTGTAATAAATTAAAATATAGTCTAGATTATATTTGCACATACATAATATGTATAACTTTATTAACAATATATATTACTTTATATTAAATTTATTTCAATTCACTTATATCTCGTATTTTCATATTGCGAACATGCCAGGGATCGCATAACTCGGACAAAATATATGTTAAATAAAAAATAAAAAATTTTGGTTCCATTAGTTGTTCCCAAAATTCGTCATCCCTTTCGATGATCTCAACTTTCATCTGAAATGAAATTATATTTTATCACACTAATCTATATCTATTGTGTATATTATATATATAAAAGAAAGTCGTGTTAGTTACACTATTTATAACTCAAGAACGGCTGAACCGATTTGGCTGAAAATTGGTGGAGAGGTAGCTTAGAACCAGCAGAAGGATATAGGATACTTTTTATCCCGCAGGGTAGGTTAGCGTAGGGTAGGGTAGGTTTGGGTAGGGTGGGGTAGTGACTTTGACTCTGGAGAGGTGTGTGTTTGTCTGAAAAAGGAAAAATAAAACACAATCTTATTATAATCTAGATACCAAATCATATTTCAGTAGATATGTAAGTATTTACTTACAATTCTACGTTCTGTAATTGATAAAGATTTGTCTTATCCGAATTTATGCCATTTGTCAAATCATTCGACGTTACTTCCATCCTGTAACAGTTACACATGCCAAGAAAGTAGGTAGGTAAGGTACCTAACATGTAAATATATGTGCCCACTCTAGTAATATGAATGAATTATAATGAATAATTAATAAGGACTCTCGTTCAAGGTATAAACCGTATAAGTCCATTATTACCCATTAATATTTTGAACCATGTGATATATCTTCACTTTCATGAACTAAAAGTAGAAAAGCTTGTGTTCGTAAGGTTGGAACCATGACTAAATTAATTATTGCAGAACCCTAAAATTTACAAACTCGTAAAAATGTTAGGAAAGTTATAATACATTATAGGTGTAGACAGTAGGTACTATAGTTAGTAACTATAGTAGGTACCTAACCTACTACTTACAATTCAATGTTTTGTAATTGGTAAAAAAAAATCTCGTACGGATCTTTTCTGATATCCAAAATGTCCAGATCATTCGATGTTACTTCCATCATGTATCAGTAACGATTCATATATTATGGAGATACAAATTAGGTGGGTATACCTAGGTGTAAATATTTTATAGTATTGATAGTCAAACGGAACCCTAATATATATTTCTACCTAGATAATGATGTGTTGTGAAAATACTACTTCTATCACATGGAGATACAAATTGAGGTGGGTATACCTTGTATTTACACCTAGGTAGGACCTAGGTATAGGTATTTACCTATAAGTATAAAAAATACGATTTTCACATACTTAGCGCCATCCAGTCCCATAAACAAGTAAGGTCTACTACCTTACTGGTAGGTAGGTAGGTGTTTGGTACACACGGATTTACCGGGACATTATTTTCTTTATCATTGTCGCCATCATCGCTTACAATAGGAGCTGTACTTTCTAATCGACGTTTTCTAAAATAAAATAAAAAATAATTAGTTTGGCTGCGACATTTACTTACTCACAAATCACATCCTCACCTCACCTCACCTCAACGTGTAGGGTAGGTAGGTACTTACTTTATAACGTCGTTCATGTGTTTTCCATCTTTTTTATGATTCCGTCGTCGCTTTCTACACTTATTATAAAGATTTCCCATATTTACAAATATACAAAGTCCGATGACACGAAGCGCGGAGCAGCGACACAGGCTCCCCGTCCGAAGGCCGAAGCTAGACTGAATTATGGCCCGGACGGAAGATAGCGCGTGAATGTTTAGGTATTATTTTTTTACGGTAAAAATAATAGTAATTTTGAAAATCTAAAACACACATCGTCTGCTTTATACTCTGATTGTTTACTGTATAAAGTATCAAGGCTTATTTTAACGTATCTATTGAATAGCGACGGTTTAAAGTACAGTTTAGAGTGAACTTTGGATTTTTTTTCTATCGAGAAAATTTCATGTAATCGTGTTTTCGAAACACTAGTGGTCTAGCATCAATCCTGAACTATAACATATTAAAATCTCAAAGTAAATGCTTCAGAATTGTGGAAGATATGATCGTTGAAAATAACCGATTTCAGATAGTATCAACTCTTAAGATGGTTTCGTTAGAACTTATTAGCAGGCCGCATATTATTTTAAATTATAATTGTCGCAATATAATCGTTCATTATGTTGGGGGCAGACCATTTTAACCAACTTCATTAATGAAGGAGGTTCTATGTATGTATTTCTCCGTCAATTATGTAATGAAAATGATTCTGATCTACCTGGATAAGTAAATAGATACAGTTGGCTCGTACATTTACATATGTATATAAAACTACTTCTTGAACCCATTTGATTAGTTCAAGAATTCGAAGTATACCTATAGTGTAGCCTATAGTAGTTATAGTTTTCTTATAGGTAAAATCCAATATTATAGTCTAGAAAAGGCTGCAAAGGCTCATTAATAAAGATAACATTGAATAGGACAAGTTATTATCATTGGTCATGTCATGTCATTAGTCTATCCTAGCATTTTTTGCAGTCTTATACTAAACCAGAAAGGATCAACAGCAAATTTTTTTAATTGTAAATTATCAACAAATATTCTTAGTCGTTGCTTTCTGGCTTGAAATATGTATTATTCTAACCCAAAAAGGAACCCTTAAGTAACTTTGTTTTTGTACAAATCAGCCGTTTCCTATTTTTCACGGCTCGTTAGGGAACCACTCGACAAAACCGCCGAGGCCAAGCCTATCTCAATTTATTTAAATATATTCATACGTCGGATGGTGCCATGAGACATGGAAATGCATGCATAACATTTTCCGCCTATACGAAAAAATTCATGCTGAACTGAAAATACGAAATCTGGACCGTGACACTTTTAAATAAGGTATATTTTGGTAAATGAATGCAAATTTCAGTGTGGCTAAAAAAATTTGTAAGTTAGCATGCGTATACAGCATTGCTAGTTCACATAAATAAAATCATGTCACAGTGACTTATATACATAATAATATAAGTGTGCCTCCTCTATTTACCTATGTTAAACACAAACAAAGCAATATATTTACTTCAGCTTAGCTTAGCTTTCCTTCAGGCAAATTTTGCATTAGTAGATAGGTAAATACAAACTCTTTCTCAAATGGTCAACCAAGATTTTGATTTCAAATAACAATAAATCGTATTTAATTATTTCATCGGTTCAATCGGTTCATCGGTAGACGACCGATGTGGCGCGGTGGGCAAAGGTGGGCCCGCAACCTCCACCTGCGACGCTGGAGGTTGCGGGTTCGATTCCCGCCTCGGAACAATTGTGTGTACGATCTGCAGATATTTGTTCCGGGTGTTCTGGTCGTTTTCTATGTATAATAAAAAATATATCTATCTATGTAATGTATTGTATTATGTATATCAATTATCTAGTACCCATAACACAAGCTCTGCTTACCATGCGGCTAGATAATGCTGTGTGAATTGTCCAGCATTATTTTTTTATTTATAATTCTATTTTTTTTTAATTGCAATTGTTATATTGCAAGGGAGAACTATTATTCATAATAATAGTTTGCGCTTACAAAAAACATATTCGGTACTTTTATTAAAACAAATACTTCGCAAGCCAGGCGTCGTCGTTCTGTCTCCATTAATCAATTTGAGAGAAAACAAAAAAGATTGATGTTGTTACATTTTCCAGTGAATGAGTTGACAAAATAGGTAACGTAAGTGACGTGTTTATCTTGTGTATATCTATACCAACCTACCACTATGTACTGGGGTAAACATGTTCTTGAGTGGAGACCGCGACTCGCCTAACATAGAAAGAAAGAAAGAAAGAAAATACATTTATTTGACACTATACATAACACATTACATGGTAAGAAAATAACAAAAACAAGAAAAAAAAATTACAAGGAATAGACAAGACATACAAAATAGAGCAAATACGTGTTACATATAAGGGGCCAAAAAGGTCCCTGTCTCAGCATTATGCCGCTACAAGCTGGAGTTAGTAGCGGCGCTGATTTTCAGACATTTCCTGGTGTGGTGGCACAAAGCTTGATAACATCATGTAGGTATATATAAAAGAAAACAAGAGTAGGTAACATAAAAAAGCCAGAGATAAAAGGAAAAATGAAGAGAGGCACCATTAAATACGAATCTCCATGGACATCACAAAACTATACAACTAACATAGCACGCCCTACGGCCAGATGGGATGACGACCTTCGAAGGACTGCAGGCAGATGCTGGATGCAGCAAGCTGATGACAGGGCGCTATGGGGTTCATTAGGGGAAGGCTATGTCCTGCAGCCTTCAACTTTTATAGGTTGATGATGATGATATGTATAGTTGACGACCGATGTGGCGCGGTGAGCGAAGGTCCGCCTGCGACGCAGGAGATTGCGGCTCGATTCCCGCTTCGGAACAATTGTGTGTACGATCTGCAGATATTTGTTCCGGGTGTTCTGGTCGTTTTCTATGTATAATAAAAATATCTATCTATGTAATGTATTGTATTATGTATATCATTTATCTAGTACCCATAACACAAGCTCTGCTTACAATGGGGCTGTGTGGATTGTCCAGCAATGCTAGATAATGCTGTGTGGATTGTCCAGCATTATTTATTATTTATTATTATAGTTATGTTTTCACAGTTTCTTTGCTGCAGTGTTTAGTAATAAATAGTAGCCTATATCCTTCTGCAAGATACTAGGACCTTAATAAATTTCATTAAGATCTGTTCAGCTGATTAGGCGTGAAAAGGTTACAAAGACGAGAGGCAGAGTTACTTTAGCAATTATATAAGTGGATTTAGGGCGCATTCACACAGTGGAAGCAATTTTACAGGAGCTTTTTTTTATTAATCCTTTGCTACTGGAAACAGTCTTTTACTGGATCCCGAATACTGTCGGGGGTGTGAATTTGCTCCTTTAGACACATACGCCATCACAGTCTGTAAAATAGATTAACAACGATTGAATCGCTGGGTCTACTAGGTAGTTTGTTTGTGTTTTTTTCTGTTTTCTCATATTAACGTTCATAATCTCTAATACCACTTCAGGCGGACGCAGTAGCGGGCAAAGCTAGTTAGTGTGCTATATGCACGTGTCTATGTATCGTACTACCTTTTCAGTGTACTTATATATCGCCGTACTTTTTACTAAAAACCCCCATCAAAATGATCTTTCATAATCAAAATCATCATCATCATCATCATCATCAGTCTATGATAGTCTACTGCTGGACATAGGCCTCCCCCAATGAGCGCCATAGTGCCCTGTCTTCAGCTTGCCGCATCCAGCTATCTTGAAAATGATCTTTATTGTAAAATATTTATATTAAAAAACGTCTATTACCAACCGACCAACCACACTGTCCAACTAAAGTCATTTAAAACGGGATATTTACCATGATTTGATTTTTGAGTTTTCCAATATTTCGGCACAGTTTCATGCGCCATGATCACGGAATAACTACTGTCCACCTAGTTGGATGGTTAGTAACATAATAACTTTTCAGCCTATAATCCTAAGTCAACGCCCACGTATCTGAAGATATTGTTAAGTTTCATTCACTTAGGGATTGTAACGGAAGCTAATGAGAGTTCTTTGTTTCTTTATCAAGATAAAGATACTGAGAAAGGTCGCTCTCAAAGAGCTTGATAGTTCAGTATAATTTAGATAAAGTAAACATTTTGTAGACTTACTTTGCCACTTATTGGAGAAGGGTAGGATTTTAATTCCACTGCTTAAAGTAAAGTAAAGTATTTTTTTTATTTATTGACAAAATAGACAGTGAAGCAGGCAATATGGGTCCATAGGCCCCTGAACTAGTAAAAAACTGTGTTTCAGGAACCAATGGCTTTTCCAACTAATGTTTACATCCAATTATGTCTATGCAATTATGGATATCTTATAACTAATTTTAAATTTAGGTACAGAGTAATCCAGCTAAATAAGAACATAACAATAACATGTAGAGCAGTAATCTGAGACTATGCGTACAGAAATACTTTGCGAAGTGTGGATATATTATTTAAGACTAAAATAATAATATAATGTAATGTATATCTCTTTTTAAGTTAAGTTATTTCCTTCGGATATCAATAAAGCCTTAACTTACAGCTTTGTGAGCTAGTTTTATAATTGTATTTAATTTTCAACAAAACCAACGAATACTCTATGCAAATTCTGTACATCTCAAAATGTTGAATTCTCATAATATTGAAAACCCAAAATCTATAATGATTTATAGTACACAGTTAACTTGCAGTTTTTATTATCATTAAGTGTAATTGTAATTTATTTAGTTATTCCCAATGACCTAATTTATAGTGTTTATAGTTAACAGTAAGGCTGTAAAACTTTAGGTACATAACTGAGACACTTGAATAATGAGATTTGTATTTAGTATTTTAGTTTTAATTTTCATGTTTCTTTTTGTTTTAAATTTAGTTTATACTCTTTTTTTCTTATGTCATTCCAATTGTTTTAGCTTTAATTAATTTGATTTATAGTCATAGTCATTTTTTTTTATTTTATACAAAGTAAATCTTTTATTGGCCTTAAGTTTAGTTATTAAATATGTTAATATTAGTTTTAAAGGCTGTGGATTTTGTTTCTAAATAAATAAATAATTTCCCAGACTGTTGTTTTTTTCTCGTTTCGTAAAATGTTGAAGTCTCGTGTTGAATTGAAATCCCAAAATGTATTTTTTACCAGAACGTTGGTTGTCGAGCGTTTTCTTTCATTGAAAGATATTTGGACCTCTTGAGATTTTAGTCACGCAGAAGAAAGGTGGATGCGAAGTGACTTGTAAAAAAATTGGTCTAGCCTTACTCTGAATATTCAAATGCTGGATCAATAGTAGACTTGGCCTAAAAGTTTCACCGAAGAACAATGTACTCAGGCTTTGACTTGCCACTGTTTTCTATATCTATACTAATATTATAAAGAGGAAAGGTTTGATTTTTTGTTTGTTTGTTTGTAATGAATAGGCTCCGAAACTACTGGACCGATTTGAAAAATTCTTTCACCGTTGGGAAGCTACACTATTCCCGGTGAACATAGGCTATAATTTTTTTTTTAAAAGTTAGGGATTGTACTAAATCCGTGCGAAGCTGGGAAGGTCCGCTAGTAATTTATAAGGGAATGCTTTAAGTGGATACCTACAAATCCATCTATCAAGAACTAAGATTATAAAAAGCAGTTAATAAGTCGCGTAAAGAAGGATTGGGATTCCTAATTATCGAATCTCTCATTCTGTCAATTGTTAGATCATGTTTGATCGAATATGATCCAAGCGAGACATCATGAGAATTCCTTTTCTATCCCAATGCGTATTTAAATTTTTATTTAATTGTTAGTATGTCCAATATTGATTTGTATTATTCGACTTATAAATTACTAGCGGACCTTCCCGGCTTCGCACAGTTTTAGTACGGATCCCTAACTTTTTTGACAGTATAATATAGCCTATGTTCACCGGGGATAGTGTAGCTTCCCAACGGTGAAAGAATTTTTCAAATCGGTCCCGTAGTTTCGGAGCCTGTTCATTACAAACAAACAAACAAAAAATCAAACCTTTCCTCTTTATAATATTAGTATAGATTATTTTACCAATAAAATGACTATCTATCTGTCTATTTAATAATTTGGTCAGGTTTTGTTATATATTTATTTAATGTTATCAGTGTGTTAATAACAATGCAGTATTAAAGTTACTTAAAGTCTTAATCATTTGACAGCGGATTTTATAAATTTTTAGGCGATCTACCTCACGTTTTAAAACAAATGGCCTTTGGTCTTTCCCTAAAGCTTTTTATAATGAAAAAAAGGTAACATATTAATTGGTTTTTTTACCAACAAACACGTTTACAAAAACAATTGCCCCTACCTTTACCTGCAAAGGGATAGCCGATAATAAATTAAAGCGAAACGATGGGTTAATTAAAATCTTGTTTGCTCAATCCGTGGACTTCGTGCAGAAGGCCATAAGTGAATATAGTAAATTAATTGGCTGCAATGTACAGCCAGCAACATAAGTTTGCAAAAAGAAAAACAATAAAATTTATGCTGGATGCGGGATCGTCAAGCTGAAAACAGGGCGCTATGGCGCTCATTGGGGGAGGCTTATGTCCAGCAGTGGATTATCATAGGCTGATGAGGAACTAGTATTTACAATTGAAACAGTTGAGCCAACTGCAGACTGGTGCAAACAATCTAGAAGTAACTCGACCTCACCCATATTTTGATAGAATAAGATATTCAATGAGATAAACAAACTTAACTGTTCTTGTTAAGTGAAGGAGGTTCCTAAGGTACTACTCGATTCTTAAATCAAAGATTGTTAACAGAGAAGTTACGAAACAAAAAAAGTTACTTCAGAGCATATTTTTTAAATAATTTCTAGTTATGAAAGATTTCGTTCATCCTGCATCTATCGTCCGTTCACGAACTCGAATTTGAACTTCCACTTTGAAGTTACCTTGTTGTTTTCTATAATTGTTATCAGTTATTTTTAGAATATAATACTTAATTGCTAAAAGTTTTTTTATTGATCGAAAGTACTGGGTAAGGTTCGTAAGGACTAGATTGCATATAGACTATGTAAACATCATCATCATCATCAACCTATGTTAGTCCACTGCTGGACATAGGCCTCCCACAATGAGTGGCATAGCGCCCTGTCTTCAGCTTGCCGCATCCAGCATCTACCTGCAGTCTTTCGCAGGTCGTCGTCCCACTACCTGGCCAGAGGGCGTCCTACACTACGTTTACCGAATCGTGGTCTGCACTCAAGAACTCGTTTGCCCCAGCGGCCGTCGGTTTCTCGCAATATATGGTCGGCCCACTGCCACTTCAGCTTGCTAATTCTAATGTAAACAAAACGTCGTAATTGCATAGTGCCTTAGTAAGAACAATGCCTTTTTCAGAATGCCCTACTGAGTAGAATGTCTTAATTTCGACGATCGACAACCTATGGTATAACGTCGAACTTATTAAATGACTAATAGAGAAGGAATAGATCGCTCTCAGCGATAAGGCCGCCCTTTATACTTCCTTTATTTTATATTGCTTATTCCTGTATTGCTTTCTGTTTTGTGTGGTATAATAAAGTGTTTTCTATCTATCTATCTAATATTGTTTTGTGATGTATAAATGCGAATGGAATAGTTTTCGTCATAACTGACGACATATGACGACCGATGTGGCGCGGTGGGCGAAGGTCCGCCTGCGATGCATGAGGTTGCGGGTTCGATTCCCGCCTCGGAACAAATGTGTGTACGATCTGCAGATATTTGTTTCGGGTGTTCTGGTCGTATTCTATGTATAATAAAAAATATCTATCTATGTAATGTATTGTATTATGTATATCAGTTATCTAGTACCCATAACACAAGCTCTGCTTACCATGGGGCTAGATAATGCTGTGTGAATTGTCCAGCATTATTTATTTATTATTTATTTATAACTTATGTTGTTTACTGTACAACATTGTCCCAACTTTATAACAAATTAAACATGAAATGATCCCAAGTGCATACATCGCGGAAAATTGGCAACAAGCTATTCGAAATTGGCCTTTGATATGCACGTGTTTGATTAGCAAATATTTTTATCGGGCTCGCATTGCTGCTAAAAGGAAAACTTTATTTCCCTAACCTGCTATTAAAACTATTAAATAAATAAAATAAATAATGCTGGACAGTCCACACAGCATCATCTAGCCACAAGCTAAGCAGAGCATACATATGTTTTGGGTATTAGATGACTGATATACTTAATACAATACATTACATAGATATTTTTTATTATACATAGAAAACAACCAGTACACGGAACAAATATCTCAGATCGTACCAACATTTGTCACAAGGCGGACCATGGCCCACTGCGCCAAAGAGGTCGACAAAATTAGTGGAAGGAGAGTTTGGTAAATTATACTGGATGACCTCACGTTTTTTAAAACTCATTAAAATTCTGAGGAAATTGTACAGATATCATCGTTTAAGCAGTGTTGCTTCTGTACACACCAACACTACACACAGAGTTGGTTCTTATTGTGTAAATATTCACTCATCATCATCATCAACCTACGAGTATAATAGTCCGCTGCTGGAGGACATAGGCCTCCAAATCCAAATGAGCGCCATAGCGCCCTGTCTTCAGCTTGCCGCATCAGCATCTGCCTGCAGTCTTTCGCAAGTCGTCATCCCACCTGGCCGGGGGGCGTCCTACTCTACGTTTGCTGAGTCGCGGTCCACTCAAGAACATGTTTACCCCAGTAGTTGTCGGTTCTTCGCGATATATGGCCGGCCCACTGCCACGTAAGCTTGCAAATTCTTAGAGCTATGTCGGTAACTTTGGTTCTCTGTCGGATGATTTCGTTACGAATCCTATCCTTCAAAGAGGCCTCGAGCATAGCTCTAAGTATCCACTATATTACTAAAATCATCATTGGCCGCCGACCGGTATCAGCCTTTATTACTTCCCCTGCCCTATTACACGTAGCCTTGGCCTTTCCGATAAAATATCGCGTCTTAATTGTTTAGGCTGGTCGGGTTTCTTTCATTCTCTGTGCTGTATACAGGCGTTATACAGGGCGTCTCACAGCCATGCCACAAGGAGGGAAAGTATCCTAAATATTGTATGATTATGATGATACCCAATGTACTAGACTAGAGTCTCTAAACATTATTGTAGATCGAAAATTTTACTGAAAGAAGACTTAATTTTGATTTTAAAAACAATTTAAACTGCATTCAAAGAAATTTCTATTCACCACGAAAATATAAATAAGTCAACAGGGAGGGAAATTGTTAAAAGAGTAAGAATTTGTATACAACAGAATGGGACACATTTTGAGGATTTGCTAAACTCATGGATTAATTGTGAGGAAAACGTAATTATTTTAAATACATTGAAAATTTCATGGTCTTCCTTTTATTTAAGATGCTGATGAAGTAACCTTCAAAAAATATAAGACTGAATACTGATTGAGCCTTTTGATCGGTATCGTTAAATTTGGTGTGATTTTTTTTTTACAATTTGGCTGGTTCGATTCCCGGTTCAGGCAGGCAATTATTAAAAAATCTTTGAATGCTGTTTAAATTGTTTTAAAATCGAAATAAAGTCGTCTTTCAGTAAAATTTTCTATCTACAATATTTAAGGTACTTTCCCTCCATGTAGCAAGGCTATGGACGCCCTGTATATACGTGTCAGTGGGGTTTTGATGTAGGTTCTCGGACAGATGGACTGACGGGTCGGAGTCCTCTTTTTCTTATTCTGTGACAAATGACCAATGTCCACGCTTCAGTAATTGGTGGGATCTATGATTTGGAGAACTGTTTGCGTAGTTCGCTTGATCTAAATTGTATTTTGTCTATTTTTTGTATTTTGCTTATTGTGGAGTTTTATTCACAAAAAGCATTTTATATAATTTTTTTTTAGGGTTTGAAATATATTTTTTTTTTATTTTTGTTTATTTGGATTATACTAGCTTTCGCCCAAGGCTTTGCTCGCGTCGTAAAAACTAGCCTATATGTTATTCCAGTACACATACAAGTACGAGTATGTTCTAAATTTCATCAAGATCCATTCAGTAATATTTACGTAAAATAGTAACAAACATCCATCCATACTTACAAACTTTCGCGTTGATAATATCCCACCAAAACATAAATGTAAAAAAGGAGAGCCAAGTTCAATACAAAAATTATGATTGGCTGTGGGCTTCCCCGCAAAAAGAATGGAGATATAAATGAGTGCCAAGTCAAGTCTATGTAGGTTAGATTTGACTTAATATAAATATAAATAAATAATAATTAATATGTTAACAAATCGCAAAAGTTTAAAAGGTTACTGGTATGTTTTAATTTTCTATTAACCTTTGTTTCGATATAAAAATCTAACCCTTAGGAAAAGCCAAAATCAGGTTTTTCAAATATTCGCGCGATTGCGGAGCGACCTGCTGCAGGCCGCTCAACCCGCATCGGTTTCGTCGCGTAATAGCAGCAAACAAACTATTGCTGCACTGCTCTATCACATATCAATGGCTTCCTTGAAAAACAAAGACAGGTAGTGAACATCAAACTGTTAATTTATATACATCATACCTATATTATATATTTATACCTATGTGTATTTTATATTTATATTATATATTTATGTTTGTATTTATACTTATAGCTATCAATAGGTATTTGTTAGTATGTCCCAATTAAATATGATTCTATATAACACGCCACCGTCTATACTTGTTCTAACTCTTCATGTCCATCCAAAGGTTGCCTGGCAGAGATCGATTTCATTAAGCGATAAGGCCGCCCATTGTACAACACATTCTTTATTTGTCTTTTTCCTGTCTAGTGTACCTATCTGTTTTTATGGTGTGCAATAAAGAATAATTGTATTGTATTGTAGTGAAGCATGACCGAATGCATTTGAACTTGAGAGATTCATATATTATACCTGTGAATAGTTTTTTTTATATTATTCCCTATTCCTAACAAAGTACTCGATATAGCTCTGAGAATTAGCAAGCTGAAGTGGCAGTTGGCCGGCCATATCTCGCGAAGAACCGACGGCCGCTGGGGCAAACGTGTTCTTGAGTGGAGACCACGACACGGTAAACGTACTGTAGGACGCCCTCCGACCAGGTGGGATGACGACCTGCGAAAGACTACAGGTAGATGCTGGATGCGTCAAGCTGAAGACAGACCGTGTGGCGCTCATTGGGGGAGGCCTATGTCCAGCAGTGGACTGCTATAGGCTGATGATGATGATGATTCCTACCAAACTTTTCGGTATTCGAAATGAATAAATGAAATTAAAAAAATATTTATCACGACACATTATTACAATTATTAAAAAAATTAACCATAAAACTAAGCTAGATATAAATGTATCGGTAAGACAGGTAAAGTGCAAAACATTTAGGTACAAACAAGAACAAATACATGGATATATTCTTCGTTTTATTTAACTTAAGAAATCACAAAGCACAAAATCGTCCCCAAATAAATCTTAACAGAACAAACAGCATACACAAAAGCTTTTAAATCTCACAGCAATACAGACATCTCAAACCATTGCCTCAGTGTTATCCGAGTAAACTAAAACCAGGCGGCGAACTAAAAGTGTAAATGAATCTTGCAATTGTCACCATTCTTCGGATGGTATAATCTCGTTTTGTGTTCACTCGTTAAATTGCAATAGCGCTTCGCTAAATTGCATCCTAAAGTTGCCGTTGCTGGACAAAAGAATTGTGTCGACGTCTTCTGCATTATGTTCTTGGGTCACAGTCATAGTTGTTAGCTAAGAGTTATGTAAGGCAGCTTGATTACTGAGCAGCGCATACTAATCACTTTTTTTCTCACTCAAACACTCACTTTTTTTTAAACATCTTATAAACCCATATGTGGAGTTAAGGTAAGGAGACATCAATAACGACATTTGATGACGTCCTTGGCGCCGCGGGCGAAGGTTTGCCTGCGTCGCAGGAAGTTGCGTGTTCTTTTCCCGCCTCGAGACAAATATTTGTACGATCTGATATTCATAAATTATATTCTGATCCAGATATTAATTACGAGTGTTCTCATTGATTTTTATTTATTTTCCACACTCGCCCAAAATGGCTGCGGGCGAGATGTCGACTTTTTGAAATGGTCAGGGGAAGTTTCTTTCGAATCAGATTTCAAGAACGGCCCAGTCCACTTCCATTCAATTGAGAGGGCAAACGTAAAGGTAAAGTTCTCATCGATGATTTATCACCAATACAGGCTCCTTCGATTGACGATAACATAATTGCTAAGTTCTCTTAAAACGTTATAATGACTGCGCTACACCCAAACAGATACCAACTTACAATTAAGTTCACATGCACAAGAATATCCAACGATTCCGCCGCACTCGTAAAGTCACATTTGTTTTATAAAGACTCGCAAGTTTTACCAAGATCTCGAAAGTCTCAGGAGAATAAAAGTAGAGACATAAATGAGCATCGTTCTCACCACAACGTAAGTTCCTACAACTGTATGTACAGCATACATAGTCATTCCGATCCTCTGCTCGCGAACATAACAAAAATCAGAGCCGTGAAAAGCCGAAAGTTACAGAGTTTTTACTATTCTCCAAACGTCATTTGACGACCATTGTGGCTCGGTGAGCGAAGGTCCGCCTGCGACGCAGGAGGTTGAAGGTTTGATTCCCTCCTCGGAACGATTTTATTAACGATCTGCAAATATTCCGAGTATCCATAATACAAGCTCTGCTTAGCTTCGGGGTGAATAATGCTGTGTGGATTGACCAACATTATTTATTTATTGATATTTCAGAATCATAGTCTGGTTCCGATCTGCCATCTTCATCGGTTCAAAACCACTTAAACTCAAAACCATCTGTAATAAGGAACCTTGGATCGGACTGACTGTGTGTGACTTCAACCACTCCAGCTCTGGTTCAATACACACAATAAACTTTTATCACACAACGAAAGTTATGGAATGAGGTCTGGTAGCTAACGATCTCTGGTAATACAAGTGGGAACCTTTGGTGACTAGACGGCCTATTTTTGGATCAAGGATGCCACTTTAACTTCAAGAGGCTGGGAAATTACCTTAAAAATGCCTTACATCGGGTGCGCTACGAAAACTGATGATAGAATAAAATAATGCACTAAGACTTTACAGAACACACCAACACCTTGGTGACAAGACAGCCTTGAAGTTCAAGTGGCATCCTTGATCCAAAAATATTTGGATCAAGGATGCCACTTGAACTTCAAGAGGCTAGAAAATTACCTAAAATGCCTTATATCGCGTGCGCTGCGAAAACTATTAATGATAGAACAAAATAATACAATACAATATATACAATATTTTTTTATTGCACCATCAATACAAAAAAAATACAATAATAATGTACTAAAGGCATCAGCGAGCTGCTAGCCTTCCTGGAGGACATCGGGTGGTTAGAATAGCAGCCCCCCCACCCGACACGCAAAAAAGGCCCACCGGCGGCCAAGTTGCGGAAACCAGTCCAGAAACAAGTAACAAGTAAGTAAGTAATGTACTAAAGGTTTACAGAACACCAACACCGGTGACAAGACGGCTTATTTTTGGATCAAGGATGGCACTTTAACTTCAAGAGGCTGGAGTACCTTCGCTCGGCTTTTGGTAGATGTTAAAGTGATGATTCAATTATTCCAAGGTCAGGCGAACGGCTTTGTGTTGATTCCACTTGTGCTACTTTGCAAGTTAAGTAAGATAACTAAATTGTAAAGGAAACTAAGAGAGAGTGAAGCACTTGTTCATTAGGAGACGGTTTCTAATTAGGTATGGTGGTATATGTATTTAATAGTATTAAATAGAGTAAGTACAGATTATTTTTGCAGTTTTCTTTTTCAAACGTTATTACTAATTTTAGTATGGTAGGCTGTTCCGTTGTGGTCGTATTGCGGCTTGCTAAATGAAATAAATCTTCATACAAAATTAGAGCACTAAACGAAATCTTAATTAAAATTGTCTTACATATAGCATTGTTAACAAAACGTATTCTCAGATATTAAAGATTATTTATCGCATACATTTTGTTTTATTTTCACCTACGTTTTTATCACTTTATGGAGTTAGATAACAATATCAACAAAAGGTACGGGATAATCTAAGAATCTAAAAAAGGGAAACAAGCGTTCCGTTTTACAATTTCAGAATAAGCATGAATGTCTCCACTCTTGATTTTGAACGAGTAACTTATTGTATTTTTTCAAAACTACCCTTCTGCATATGATTTGCGTAAAATCTCCCCAACCAAAGCATTACATGCGGAAAATAATACATGACATTGAACTGTCCCCGGCTATCTGCGAAATTTATTCATGAGCTGGCTTCAAGAGACACGACTCGGGCCGTAAATCGCAAATGAAACTTGAAAATCTCACACAGAATTCTTTCTATGTTGTTCAAAGTGGGTAACTGGTGTTTTATGTAGAGTTAACCGTTAAAATTCTTAAATAAAAGTGTTTAATAATTCATGAGTGTAAGTAATATAACAGTAAATCAGTAATACTTATTCACATAAGACATAGTACATAATACATTGGTGGAATAACACAGTAGAGCTGCATATCTCGCCCGAATACAAGCACGTGAATGTAAAAATTAATAAATAAAATATCAGTCAGTAATTAAATAAAATAAACGCAAACAAATTAATTATTTATTTATATTATTGAGGATACAGGCGACTGGGCCCATACATAACTAGGACCGCGGTCCCAGTTACCTGATCACATTTTTGAATCGGTCGACTGGGACCATATACCTATTTTGCTTTAATGTACAGTTAACAGAAAATCAAGTGACATAACTCAGGATTTATTTTATGTAGTATTACAGTGAAGAACGCAATTAAATTTAAACATAAGACAACGCAGCACCAAACCATAGACTAGCTATAACTTACTGAAAGATGCTGTGTGTATTGTTGTGCATTCTTTTTCTTTTACATTGTGAAGCATTCTTTATTTATTTACGCTGTTAGAAACTCGCTGCTTTTTTTCGGTGTCTAGCTTTAGTTTTCTGAAGTATGCTGCATTGAACCTGATGAAAATCTCAGAAAGATTCTATGATTTGGATGGTGTATAGAAAACCACCACGATGGTATGGTCGATTATGGTCAACCTTACGCGAAAAAGGGAGCCATCATCATTATTCAGCCAATTCAAAAAGACGACCGATGTGGCGCGGTGGGCGAAGGTCCGCCTGCGACGCAGGAGGTTGCGGGTTCGATTCCCGCCTCGGAACAATTGTGTGTACGATCTGCAGATATTTGTTCCGGGTGTTTTGGTCGTTTTCTATGCATAATAAAAAATATCTATCTATGTAATGTATTGTATTATGTATATCAGTCATCTAGTACCCATAACACAAGCTCTGCTTAGCTTGGGGCTAGATGATGCTGTGTGAATTGTCCAGCATTATTTATATTTATTTTATATTTTATATTTATATTTAATTGACGCCCACTGCTGGCGACTTCCTCTTTAACAAGCCAGCTTATTCGGTCCTAAGCGAAGCTCATCAACCCCAACATAGTGAAAATGGAGTACCTTAACCAATAGCTCCCAGTAGGAACTGATTAAAAATAAATAAATAATGCTGGACAAACCGCACAGCATCATTTAGCTCCAAGCTAAGCAGAGCTTGTGTTTTGGGTACTAGATATCTGATATACATAATATTATACATTAAATAGGTAGATATTTTTTACTATACATAGAAAACGTGCCGTCCCGGAACAAATATCTGCAGATCGTACTAGCATTTGTCCCGAGGCTGCAATCGAACCCGCAACCCCCTCGTCGTAGGTAGACCATCGCCCGCTACGCCACTAAGGTCGTCATCAGATAAAATAAAATATGTGAGACATTTGGATTACGTTCCAGAAAATAAAGGGGTACCTGGTACAGTCAGCTATAAAAGTGTTATGTTCATTTCCAAGGCATGCTACCTAATTAAGTGAGAGTACACTAGTAGGTTTTTAATCTAACATTGTCTCGTTAATTCAAACAACAAAATTTAGCCGCGAGCGTGAGTGAAAGTGGATGGCAATTGACCTATATTACACTAGATGAAGTCATTAGCAAATCAGGTGAAATGGCGGAGGTGAAGAGAGTCCTTAGTTTAATACCGTTAAGGGCTAATTTGCATTAGAGGTTTGAAGGAGCGTGATTGTAGAGGAGCTGCTTTAATTTGCTTTGATTGTATGAGGTCGGTGGGAAATACCGACTACTTTAATTAAAAGTTAAAGTACCTAGGTTATAATCACTATATAGTATAAAATTAAGTCTGTCTGTCCACATGTTATGTATGCTTAGATCTTTAACACTTTGACTGCTGAAATCACACGGTATGTGTTTTCTACAAGTGACTTATATGCGTAAATCCACACTAGCACAGCGGCTGAGAAAATACAGATCTGTGTGACTCAGCACAGCCATAATATTTTTCGAACGAAACGCATGTGCGGCGCAACACAACCGCTGTGTAGAGCGGCAGCACGAAATTTTTAGGTTAAAAAAAGATCGCAGTCGTCGAAAAAAAATCGCAGTCAAAGTGTTAAAACTACGCAACGGATTTTGATGCGGGTTTAATAGAGTGATTCAAGAGGAAGATTTATAAACCATTTAACACATAGATGTCTACGCGGGCGAAGCCGCGAGACGCAGCTAATGTAGACGTATTCAATGTCAATTTCACGATTTGAAAAAGTATCTACCTTTACTTGGAAACGGACAAATTATTTTAACCAAGGTTATCGACATAGCTCAAAGAATTAGCAAGCTGAATTAGCAGTGGGCCCGCCATATCTCGCGAAGAACCGACGGCTGCTGGGGCAAACGTGATCTTGAGTGGAGACCACGACTCGGTAAACGTACTGTAGGACGCCCTCCGACCAGGTGGGATGACGACCTGCGAAAGACTGCAGGTAGATGCTGGATGCGGCAAGCTGAAGCTGTCCAGCAGTGGCCTGATATAGGCTGATGATGATGATGATGGTCAAATTCTTAAATTTAGTAGGATGGTACCTTCAAACAAAACTGAGAAGAAAGTCGAAAGTCTTGTTCTTGAGTCGTAGTCTCCACTTAAGAACAAGTTTACCCCATTGGTTGTCGGTTCTTCGGAAGATATGGCCGACCCACTATTGGAAAACTGTTCTATACAATACAATACAATATAACTTTATTGCACCATCAATACAAAAAAAAATAACAAAAGATCTTAATTCTAACTAAATCTAGTGGCACAATCGGCGACCTTATCGCTAAAAGCGATTTCTTGCAGGCAACCTTTGGACGGATAGGATCGGTACGTATTAAAGCTGACGGTGGCGTAATTATTTTAAGAAAATTATATATAAAATATCTCTATTTATCTAGCGTTGATTGAAGAGAGAAAAAAAAATGGTAATGCAATTAGCAATTTTTTTCGTCACAGCAAAACCAAGTTCACTACTCCATGTTGAGGGTGCCTATCTGAAAAACAAAAAGCTCTCTCTAATTAGTAAACATTTTGCTGTTCGTATGAAAGTTACAGCGACCTCATTCAAGCTTTTTCAGCACTTACAATTTTAGTTTTTTCTGGATTGGGTTTACAGTTTTTTTTTACGCGTAAGTTACAGTTTACAGGGTTTTTAAAAACACCTAATAAAGATAGTTTGGAGTTTCTCTGAAGGATAGGATTCGTAACGAATACATCCGACAGTGAACCAAGGTTATTGATAGAGCTCAAAGAATTAGCAAGCTGAAGTGGCAGTGGGCCGGCCATATTTCGCAAAGAACCGACGGCCGCTGGGGCAAACGTGTTTTTGAGTGGAGACCGGGTCTCGGTAAACGTAGTGTAGGACGCCCTCCGACCAGGTGGGATGACGACGGTAGATGCTGGATACGGCAAGCTAAAGACAGGGCGCTATGGCGCTCATTGGGGGAGGCCTATGTCCAGCAGTGGACTGATATAGGCTGATGATGATGATGATGATGAATAAAGATAGTTAAATAATTCCTAATTTTAAACCTTATTTACCTAACCTACTTTCAAAATTTGTTCATAACTGTAGATAGAGATACACGTAGATGAGAGCATCATGAGCATCCCGGCGTCGCCCAGATGGTCATTTGTTTTGTGGCAATTAAAAAAAAAATCTCTTTTTTCTCTCCATAAGAACCATTCTCGTACTTCAAGGAATATTCTAAAAAAGAATCGAAATCGGTTCAGCTGCTCTCGAGATTTGCGCTTAGCAACACATTCAACGATTCATTTCATTATACTAGTTGCGCCCCGTGGCGTCGCCCCCGTGGAAATATATGTGTCATATGGTTTAATTACGTATTGTATATTACGTATTGGTATTGGAGTACGGACAGCTGCAAACCCTTATTTAAGAAATATAATATACTTCCATTGCCGAGCACGTACATAAGAGATATTTGTTTGTTTGTGAAAGAATATCCTCATTATTTTAAGACTCACGCAGATGTGATGGAGAGACGGACGAGACATAAAGACAGGCTCTATGTCCCAAAATGTAGAGTAGAACTTGCAAATAAGAATGCATATCATCAAGCAATAAGAATTTATAATAAGTTACCCAATGAATTTAAATCTATGCAATATAATTTATTTAAAATTAAGCTTAGAAAGTGGTTAATTGATAGATGTTTCTATGACTATGAAAGAATATTTAAATTATAGGACTTTTTGATAAAATTGTAAAATTTTCTTTCTGACATTTTAGTTATCTACCTTTTATGATTATATAATTTTTTTGACATTATTTATAAAGCCTAAGAATATTGTAGCTAATAAATTTGAAACAATTTTGCACGCCCTGACGAGGCAGAATGTATAGGAACCTTATTATTAAGAAGATCTATTGTACCGACATTCCTGCAAAAAATAAATGATTTATTGATTTATTAAATAATAAAAAGTATCCTATGTTAGACTCCTGGTTCTAAGCTGAGGTAGCTTAGAACCAGGAGTCTAACATAGGATCCACCAATTATCAGCTAAATCGGTTCAGCCGTTCTTGAGGTATAAATAGTGTAACCAAAACGAAACGAAACACGTCAAACAACAAATTCGGAAGCATCCCCATGTCGGTGGCAGCATTGCACCACCGATGCACCACCTACGTGCACCATCGTCAGCTAACACCCTGATTACGTCATCTACACGTCGCGTCGCGCCGTCTCGCCGTAATCACAAAATAGCATGTTATTAATTTAAAAAAAAAAGTCTATATAATATTTTAAGTCTGCTAGTGTTACGGTACTATGGACCGTAGAACAAGTTAATTAAGATCTCGTACTTTTCCATGGCCTGAAATAAATGATTTATTATTGTTATTGTCCTATGGCAATACTGTTTTTTTTTAATTCTGTACCTAAAAATGGCGCATATCTTATTCCATTATCTTAACCAAAAGTCTCCAAATAAATGGAGACTACAATATCTTAGCTTAATTTGCCAGTTTAGCCAGAATTTGCACCAAATAAACCGGTCCAGTCTAGTGTTGCCACTAAACATCGTCTGGTATTTGGTTTGTAAATTTGCCCGTAGCACGTACCGCACATACCCACTACATTGATTGCCAATTTGCTCGCCTTGTTCGCAAATGGTCAATGCAAGTCCAACCGCTATAAAGTGTACGAAAAACGTTCGTGACGAATAGACGTTGCATTTGGTTTTATTGCGTTTCGGTTTTTGGTTTTATTTGTTGGTTCAGTGTCTGTGTTTGAGGTGTCGTTATGTTGAAGAACGCTGAGTTGAGTCTGGTAGATAGAGTATAAAGAAAAATAAATAAAAATTAGTACCTAAATGAAATGCATTTATCTGCAAGTTCGATAGCTTCACAAAATAAAAGATACGTTAATTATTATTATAAGATCTCTTACTTTTCTATGGGGTGAAATATTTTTTATTATTATCATTTTAACTCGTTACCGTCCCACTATTGGGTAAATTCAGAGAATATATTTGAATATTAATTTATACTGTCGCACAATAAAAGCTCTGTATTACACAAATTGTGCAAAAATATGCATTCAAATATGGGCTCTAACTCCTTTATTTTTAGACCTGTTTTATAGTCACAGCATCAGATGACAGACAGGCTCGCGAACCACACGAAACTAGTTAACCAATATGGATCTAGTCATTTTCTAAGTAGATGCAATAGATCCAAATTGTGACGTAGTTTTTTAAAAAAGATTAATTGGGAAAAAAAGTTCTCAATAGAACCAATTGGATCTTGATCACTAGATCTACAGAGAGTAAAGGCAGTTAGATTCTTTTTTTAGCTACATTATGTAAAAAGAATTACATAATGTAGCTAAAAACAGAATCTAACAAAAACAAAACATCAACAACCCAAGGAACGACAATTCCACCGGAACACGTAGTTACTAAAATGATCATTAGAAGACGACGTGCAATCAAGTAAATGGCCCGATTGTACGTAAAAGTGCCGTTTTCACACATCGCGCTAATGTTGTGTAAACGCATAAAACTTAGCAATGGTACTGGAATGGTACTGCTAAGACGCAAGATAATTTTAAATTGTGGGTATACATTTTACTGTAGAGCTCTGGTGGGTATCACTTATTAATAATAATAATTGTTTTTAGTATATTACCGCTTTTCATATTTCATACGGAACAGAATACCTACCTACATACGTCATACTCTTTCGACGACCGATATGACGTGGTGGGCAAAGGTCCGCCTGCGCCGCTGGAGGTTGCGGGTTCGATTCCCGGCTCGTAACAATTGTGTGTACAATCTGTAGATAATTGTTCCGGGTGTTCTGGTCGTTTTCTATGTATAATAAAAATATCTATCTATGTAATATCTTGTATTATGTATATCAGCTATCTAGTACCCATAACACAAGCTCTGCTTACCATGGGGCTAGATAATGCTGTGTGAATTGTCCAGCATTATTTATTTATTTATTTATTATAAATCTTATTAATAAAACAATTGCGAACTATCAGCGTTATAAAGTTTTAATTCATTTGGCTCCTCTACATTTGGTATCAAAATCATCATCAGCCTAGGACAGTCCACTGTTCAACATAGGCCTCCCACAATGAGCGCCATAGCGCCCTGTCTTCAGCTTGACGCATCCAGCATCTATCTGCAGTCTTTCGCAGGTCGTCATCCCACCTGGTCGGAGGGCGTCCTACACTACGTTTACCGAGGTATCAAAATACTCATGTAAAATCCGGGAGTGTTCTAGCAATGGATTTTGCAACAATTACACCATTTTACCGCAAGAAGCTCTTTATTTGAAATATTATAAAAATAGTTTCTGCCCGCGGCTTCGCACTCCTTGTTTATATGGAAACGTTTAAAGGTTATTTGTATCCCATGAGAACTGATTTATGGAATAAAAAGTACCCTTTGTTTTATTCCGGGCCTAGAACTACCTATATGCAAAATTCCAGTCCTATCCATTCAGTTGTTTTTGCGGTAAATAATAACAAATATCCATACATAAAAACATTCGCGTTTATAATATTAGTAGGATAATCATCATCTGGAAAATTGCATGTAAACTTCTGAAAATTATTGGGTACTATCGGACCTTCCCGGCGTCGCACGGTTTTTGTACGGATCCCTAACTTTTTTGAAAATTTAATATAGCCTATGTTCACTGCGGATAGTGTAGCTTCCTAACGGTGAAATAATTTTTCAAATCGGTCCAGAGCCTATTCATTACAAACAAACAAATGAACAAAAAATCAAACATTTCCTCTTTATAATATTACTATAGAAAACCGAACAGAACAATTGTTAGAAGTGCATAGGTACACGTAGCGGTAGGTAAAGAGATAAACCAATATCGGAAGGTTTGCAAGCTCAGCTGATACCGAGGTAATCTAACTAACCGATGGCTATCGAAGCCCGGTCTCGAGACTGTGGCTATTTATTCCGCATCCATAGTTTGAAATGTTATTGTATTTGCATCCAGCTCCCATTTCAATACCTACGGCACGAGGTAAACTTACATAAATATTATTTGAACGGTAGGTGTGGATTTTGAAGAGGGAACGAAAATTAGGAATTGATACAATTCAGACTCTTGAGTGAATATTTTGTATCCATCCATAAGTTGGCCACTAAATGAACGATATTTTCTAAACATCGTTTATTTATTTTGATTTGATCACCTACATCGTCTTGTTAAGCCCAAAGGGCTTATTTTTTTGTGGTAAACGCTGATTAACTAATCATATCAAATGTTGCGAAGAAGCGACGGCCGCTGGGGCAACCGTGTGGAGATCACGACTCGGTAAATGTAATGTAGGACGCCCTCCAACCAGATAGGATGACGACCTGCGAAAGAGTGCAGGTAGATGCTGGATGCGTCAAGCTGAAGACAGACCGCTGTGGCGCTCACTGGGGTATGCCTATGTCTCATATGATGATCAAATCTCTTGTCAAATAGTTCTTTATCTTGCAGAACTGACGATGACAATAAATTCGATTTTTGCTACGTTACCTTAGAGATCATCAGCGTATGAAAATCCAGCTGCAAACAAGTCTAATGGTTTGCCATGACTCGACCAACATAATGGACGTGACGTATTGTTTTCGGTTCGCAGCAAAAGCATTTGTTAGTTTCACGGTTTTGTTAACAATTTTCAATCAAAATATCGTAGGCGGATAGCAAAAATGTTTAAAAATGTTTTTTTATCTACTGCCTACCGTAATTGAGCCCTAATTTACCTCCTTAACACTTTGACTGCGAACTTTTTTCGACGACTGCGATCTTTTTTTTAACCTAAGCCATTCGTGCTGCCGCTCTACACAGCGGTTGTGCGCCGCGCATGCGTTTCGTTCGAAAAACATTACAGCTGTGCTGAGTCACACAGATCTGTATTTTCTCAGCCGCTGCGCTAGTGTGGATTTACGCATTTTAGTCACTTGTAGAAAACACATACTGTGTGATTTCAGCACTCGAAGTGTTAAATATTATATTAGGTAATTAGTACATTAGCATAATCACTGGTTAGAGCAACGAAGCCTAAAACCTAAAGGCTAACACTAAGCTAAGGTTCAATTATTTTAAAGGTTCACCAAAAGAGCCTTTGTGGCCTGTTCCTCGCTAAACTAATTTCGCAAACGGCCGTCTTAATGTCTATGAAGATGCTTTACGTAATTATATTGCGTTGGGAATAGAGATGATCATTGATAAGGTAGGGTTAGATAAGAAACTTCTGGAATAGATAAATGGGGTGGTTATTAGTAATCGATATTGCTTATTGTTAGGGACAAGGAATTACAACTTATGTGCAGTTTCTAAGCAGCTGAAGTTGAAAGACATTTTAGATATTATTTTTATTCTCTCTCAATAACTAAGTTTTAGTTTCAAAATGTAATACGAGTGTTTTTTTAATCCCAAGCTTGTTATGAGAAACATTAAAAATTAACGTAATGATTGAGTAGGTATTTTAAGTACCTATGGTTACAAGTAATGAGGAATCGGACGCAAATTTTGGAAGATGGGTGATATCGCGGGTCGACGCAATACTAGCTGTGCTAAGTCGAATATATATATCTAACACCAATGACCTAACAACCAAATAGTAAGAAAATAATGTTCAAAAAGCTTCTCAAAATTGCGGAAAACGTCATTTGGTATTCACTAATTACCAATATACAACAAGAAATCCCCACAGTCGGGTCCTTAGGGTCCTTTTACTCGTATTATTTACCCGGGATCGGAGGCTTTTTGTCCGGGAATTCGGGGTAAGTCCCTGTAAAATACGGAATCAACCTGTTGAATAATGATGTGATTGAGGGGGAGATATTCTTTGTGAGAATGTATAGGTTGGATTTTCATTTCAACACGTTGCCGAACGTGTGATAAAATGTTTGTCCCACACGAACTGATGAGATAAGATTTTGAGGAATTGCAGAATCATGGAAATGTGGCCCAAACAACAGTACGTGTCCCAAGTGTCTTGACCTGCATGCAAACAAGGCTTAGGTGGCCCTGTTACTCGAATTGGACTATTGTGGTTACTTTACCAGCCTCTGTAAGTTGATTCTGAAAGACACCACTTACATCCAGCAGTAGTTAGTAGTAGTTCAAATCTAATCTATACAATATCCTAATCAATTATCAACCTATGTGAGTCCACTGCTGGAGATATGCCTCCCCTATCCTTGTCCAGTATTATTTAATTAATGAGCCCACTACTGGGACATACATGATAATACACTTCGCCACATTTTTTCATTGCATTAAATTATTAGCGCTATAAAAATAATCTCATAAAAAAGTCAAGTTATAACCTAATTGTTTTATTCAATCAATTATCTTGCATATGACTTACTGCATACAATTTGAATTTCAAGAATGTCACCCTCAGTAGAAGAGTTCGTGGTGAAACTGGCGCGTAGGATGTACGACCGTGCGGACAATTCCCGCCACGCTCACCTCAACGGACTCGCTCCCCTACACGCGAGGCCGCCAGATACAAGACCTTCCTGGTGACCACTTCCCCGGGAACTGCTGGAACACCACGATGATGTCCAATCACAAGAAGACCATCGCAGCCAATCGGCTGCTGAACAGCAATTGAGAGGCCGGCAGGACTCTCATTGCTGTAACTCAAGACTCGAGTGACGTCTCGCTCGACGTTGAAGCTAGAAGAAAGAACCTTAGTTCGATTCTAACCGCATTTCGCTCGAAAGACGAACTGTTGAAGACCATTGATTCAAGAATGATCTTATTTAGTCCTTGTTGATATTTGTCAAAGTCGAAGAAATGTCACGAGACACGCAAGGGCACTCAATTGTCTAATTGCTTTGAGTTCCAGCAATCTTATTGCGAGAATGACCCAGACTTGAAGTAAGGTACAAACATTGAGGTTAAAGTCACAATAAACAATTACCTACCTCGAACTTCAATTTCAACTTCAACTTCTTTATTCATTAGAACTTCAATTTATATTTCTAATTGTTAAATTAATTTAGTCTGACACCGAGATGGGATAGTTTTGATGGTTCGGTTTGTGGAGCACTAATTAGGTACCTACCTTACTTTTTATATAAAGTTATTGTGATAAAATGTTTAAACACTACTACAGAAAAGAATGTTGCAGGTTCAAATCTGTTAAAATCCCTCTTGGACACCTGCTCCACTTGAGACAAAATAGGTGCTTATCAAGATTTAATTGCGCTCCTGAGTCTACGTTTTGTGCGAATTTTTAGAGTTTCTGCTATCAATTCCAAGTACCTACGCTAGATATTTTTATTTTGTGTTTACTGCACAAGAAGAAAGGTTATTTTATGAAAATTTGGTCTGCATTTTTGGTTTTTAAGTCATTTCAAAAAGAAGTATAAGTCTCCACATCATCATCATCAGCCTATGATAGTCCACTGCTGGACAAAGTCTACACAAATAAGGCAAATTATTGTGACTTAGCTCAATATCTATTTAAAGTAATTCACTCAAATAAATAACGCCTCGAACGTTCCAGAGCCCGGAAAAAGCGTAACATTACGTCTTGGGATTTGGACGTACTTTAGCTTCGATTCTCGAAATGGTGATTGACAAAGGACTTATAGAAAAATATGTTCATTGGTCTGGATATACGTATTTCAGTCGCGGTCTAAATGGTATTAGACTTTTACGGAGTAAGACAAGCGCTTTCCTCTGTGAAATATTACAAAAAACATTTAATTTCTTTGCAGACAACGGGTAGAAGTATTCTTGAGTGTTCTTTATTGAAGACCGCGACTCGGCTAACGTAGGTAGTGTAGGACGCCCGCTGGCCAGGTGGCAAGACGAGCTGCGGGAAGATGCTGGATGCGTCAAGCTGAAGACAGGGCGCTATGGCACTCAATGGCCTATGTCCAGCAGTGGACTAACATAGGCTGATGATGATGATGATGATGATGATGGGTGCAAGTATGAAAACTATCGTAGTTTGACGAATTCATTTCGAATGTAAGCGGGTAAACTACGAACCTTATTTGTGTTGGAAGAACACCAACGTTTCTTCCCATAACGAGGAACTTCTTCAGAGTGTCTTGAGTGCGCCTCTAAATGCGCGCGTCTCCCGAGCACTTACCCAGAAGACATTCTATCCAAGGAATGAAAACGGGTTACAGATAAGTAAGCTAAAATAAAAAAGTGCCACGCAATGAATTACGTACTAATATGATGTGTACACTTTAAAATATCCTCTATATCCTCTTACTAACGATTCACACAAAAAGCTGGTGCTGCTTCTTACATCATTACCTAGTGTGTGGTTGACTGTACTATAGTACTAAAGTGAAACACTATAGCCTGCCTTTAAAAAATGGGAAGGGAAGAATCTGGACTAAAATCAGTATTCAACTTTTTAGACTTTATGCTAAATAATGTATGTAGCGAAAAGCAAGCGGTGCCGTAAAAAAAGAAGTTGATGCTCGTTATAGAAACTATGGGATCGCCCGCGCCGCGCCGTCGTACTGCAAAAACGATCTATTATTATATTAGTATTTATCTTATGCAAATTTTCTCTAGAACTATTTATAATTTTCGATTTTCATAATGTACTTCGAGGAGGTGAGGTTCTATCCATTGTGTGCTGATTATTACATAAAGGGTCAGCTTTTCTTTCAAAACCTGAGGTTCTGTCAAGAAAATACGCTGAGAAAAAAACCTTTTTAGCCGATTTTGTCGTACTTTCGAGTCCGTGACTGGAATAAAGGCATTTGCGGAAGGAATAAAGACACATTGCGCTTTAATCAGCTGAATTCAGCTGGAACTCAAATAGTTGATTGCTTTTCCCTTTTGGATAGTTTTTTTTTGTTTTGCGTTAGTTTAGAAAATAGGAAGCTTGAGTAAATTGGCTAATAATCAACATCATCAGTTGTACGATCTACAAATATTAGTTTCGGGTGTTCTGGGTATTTTATACGTATAATAAAAAATATTTATCTATGTAGTATATTATGTTATCTATGTATGAGTCATCTAGTACATATAACACGCGATCTGGTTAGCTTGAGGCTGGATAACGTTGTGTGGAATGTTCAGCATTAATTTTAACTTATTATAATTCTGAAGATGTTTACAGAATGTCATACCAGCTTATCTAAGTGAAACAGTAATTATACTTCAAAGTACGTACATCTAGAAGTGCTAATCTTGTCTATTTTCTTCAAGCTCTTAATAGCATTCCAAATTACTTTAATGCGATGATGCTACTTAAGACTAATGTTATTGTCGTTAGGCTCATTGCTTGAAACAATGTGGAAATCGTCTAGATTGGCCAAATTTCCTCAACGACTATTGTTCTGGAGGCTTAACAAGTTTGGGATGGTTCTTGTAAAATGCGGACGACCCCATTTCAAGAGGATAATCAGGACTGAGCGTGAAACGTGATCATTCTTTGAATATAATATATAAAAAAATATAGTTATCGTTCCTTTGATCGTGCGGTAAACGGATTGTAAAGGTATGTTCGTATTATATATTCTCTGGTAGAAGTAAGAAAAAATATCAAATTTCATAACAACTTACAACTAATATTATAAATGTGAAAGTTTGGATGTTAGTTCCTTCTTTACGCCAAAACTACTGCACGGGCAACAGGCAGAAGTTTTGCATACAAGTCCTATAATAAAACAAAGGCTTTTTGCCTCATGAATCAGTTTCTAAAGGATGGAAATAACAGAAATACTGAAATACTTTTAATTGGTAAAACCACTTTACATGTCACATTTTCGTATAAGTACAATAGGTACATTATTGTTAAAATTGAAAATTAAATTGAATCATAGAAATAGTAAATTAAAATAAAGTCAGGTTAACAATTGTAATAGTTCGTTCACAAAATAGAAATTCTGCTCGACAAGCCAACGTTTAAGTCTTATTTTAAAGCAGGATAGACTGCCATCAGCTGTGACAGAGTCTGGTAGTTTGTTGTATACTGCCGGACCCATCACATGACTTACCTTTGAGGACTTCGTGAGGGAGCGCGCGATGGTCGCCAGCTTTTCTGCGTTCCGCGTTCCGTACGAGTGGGTGTCACCGTTCTTCATGAACCTGTCCAAGTTCATGCGAACATATACCGCCACTTGCATGATCGGCAGCGTACCTTAAACAACGCGTACAAAGCTGCGGACAGAAACTAGTATTTCATAATTTTATAAATCTTTGTAAATCTTCTACATCAAAACTTTACAAATATATGTAAATAGTCAATGGGCACATGCACCCCATAAGGGCACTGCAAATCACTGTAACGACCCATGTATGGCTTTAATTTAGCATACTAAGTACACATTTATAATAATTTTATGAACAAAAACCTTAGCTATTGCTGGTTATCGCTTAATTATTTATGGTTACGTTACATCACATCTGCTGTTGTTTGTGGCCGGGAGTAAGATATTAGTAACTTCTCACACTAATAGAAATTTACTTCCGTGAACTAATAAAAATGTGTAGTAAGAACCATAAAAATTGAAAAACAACCTCGTAGAAAACAACGGTATCCTAGGTTTTATGTGTTTGCTGTGTGCTTACAGTCTGCAAATAAAAATATTCCAGATCTGAACCTGCTCACAGATATTTCGATGGATGGATGTTTGAAGACCGATTTGGCGCGGTGGGCGAAGGCCCGCCTGCGATGCAGGAGGTTGCGGGTTCGATT
The DNA here is from genome assembly GCA_943735965.1 of Eupithecia abbreviata. Lineage (NCBI taxonomy): Eukaryota > Metazoa > Arthropoda > Insecta > Lepidoptera > Geometridae > Eupithecia > Eupithecia abbreviata. The sequence continues at coordinate 10,673,998 of OX030990.1, forward strand.
CCCGCCTCGGGACAAATGTTTGTACGATCTGCAGATAATTGTTGCGGGTGTTCTAGTCGTTTGTATAATAAAAAATATATCTAATCTATGTAATATAGAGTCATATCAGTTATCTAGTACCCATAACACAAGCTCTGCTTACCATGGGACTAGATAATGCTGTGTGGATTGTCCAGCATTATTTATTATTTGTTACTTTTACAGCGAAACTACTGTATGATACTAGGATTATTTGGGATGGATTACTTGTCGTGATTGTAATTAAATAAATAAATAATTAACATTATCAGTAATTATAATTTTTGTAATACATCCGACAGAGAACTTAAGTTATCGACATAGCTCTAAGAATTAGCAACCGACGGCTGCTGGGGCAAACATGTTCTTGAGTGGAGACCATGACTCGATAAATGTACCTAGTTTAGTTCGCCCCCCGAACAGGTGGGATAACGCTTCTAGCATCTTCCTGCGAAAGATTGCAGGAAGATGCTGGATGCGTCAAGCTGACGAGAGGACGCTATGGTGCTCATTAGGGTAAGCCTATGTCCAACAAAGGAGTGACATACAACCTATTAGACATTATGACATATAAACAATAGGCTTGTGTGTAATATACAACAAACTTGTAAGAAACTTCAGTTATATGTTCATTTCAGTAAAGCGATTGACAAGTAGGTACTACCTGGTAGTTAGTATGTTGTAAGGTAAAAGTACCTACGAATATACTACCTACTAGGTAGCAGTGAGCTTAAGAAAACTTGTCTACCTGGTAGTTAGTATGTTGTTAGGTAAAAGTACCTACTAATATACTACTTACTAGGTAGTAGTAAGCTAAAGAAAACTTGTCTAAAAACAAAGAAAAGTAACGTTTTCAATTAGCGCATTCTTGAAACCTAGCACCGTCGCCTCTTTAATAAAAACCTGTCTTAAATTAAAGACGCTAGAGACGAATTTTCAATTTACGACATCCGAAAACCTAGTACCAAAACTGGTATTAATTGCACTACATTCAAGTAACTGACGATGAGTCTCTCTCGAGACCTGTTCAAACCTATCCGGACTTGATTAAATTAAAATGCAGCTTTTAGGTCGCCGCGACGATACGAGCTTTATGTAGTCAATTCAATATATATTAAATAAATAAATAATGCTGGACAATTCACACAGCATTATCTAGCCCCATGGTAAGCAGAGCTTGTGTTATGGGTAGCCGGCAGGTGGAAATTTGGAAAGGCAGAGACGAATTGCTAAAACACTGTTTCATAGTTTGCGAAAAACTACTGGTAGATGGATGTTGAGAGATGAAGAAAGGGTGTGGTGCTCATGAGATATCGATGTCTATAAATAAATATATATTTCTTTTTTATTTCGATCACAGGACGCATACAAAAAATTATATTTAAATACCCAATCAATGACTTAAGCAAGCGTTAGCAAGCTGAAGTGGCAAGTGTGCCGGCCATATCTCACGAAGAACCGACAACCGATGGGGCAAACGTGTTTTTGAGTGGAGACCACGACTTGGTAAACGCCCGGACGCCCTCCGACCAGGTGGGATGACGACCTGCGAAAGACTGCAGGTAGATGCTGGATGCGTCAAGCTGAAGACAGGGCGCTATGGCGCTTATTGGGGGAGGCATATGTCCAGCAGTGGACTGATATAGACTGATGATGATGATGATGATGATGACTCCTCATATTTGCTTGAAAGTATCTGACCCACTGAAAGATAAGGAGCTGGATCATAATTTATGTCGGAGTAATCTGCCGACCAAGTCCTCTTCATTAAAGGCTTATGATATATTATACGGCGTATAATTACCTAATCCGGCCGGGATTAGTGATAGTGCAGACTCATTTTGTTTTATTCATGGAAATCTTGCTGAGGGATATGAGAGCGGGGAAATAGGCATGATTATGTCAGGGGCGGGCTAAGAGAAACTCTATGTTCTATTTACGTAGTGCCTACTTTCGTTATTATATATATATACATATATACTGTGTGTATATATACATATATACGTGTTTTTTGGTAAATAAATATTTTATTATTTATTTATTATTATACTTACTGCGCCCCGTGGCCTATGCCGCGTGGAAATCTATGCGTCAAATGGTGTGTAAACATTTCTCGTAAATCACTATTTATATTTTAAAAAACTGCATTTAAATCCGTTGCGTAGTTTTAAAGATCTATGTATACATAGGGACAGACAGACAGCTGGAAGCGACTTTGTTTCACTATGTAGTGATATAATTATCATAGTATTCACTCTGGTATAAAGCTATTACTATAGTTCTTATGAGACTATGCCACTTTTTTTATAATGTAGCTAATACACTTGATTACTATACAGATAATATAGAAATTAAACAATCGCACTCGGTGAATATGAAGTCATGAGAATCTTTAAAGTTCTTATGAGAAATAAGGTTTTGGGTTTTGGTTATTATAGTGCCACTCTGATTCTGGATATGAGTTAAATTGCTTAAGGGTACGGAGACTCTCGCTTGCAAAAATCACTCCGAATATCGCTGTCCCTGTTTAACCCTTGCGCCGCGCCCCATGCGTGCGCGATAGCAATAATAGCCGTTAAAAATTTGGTTTGTTCCGTAATACCAAAAATTATGACTGAAAACTTTTTGTATTCTTCACAAAATATTTTTATTCTGTAACTAGACAATATAAGCTATTTTCCTTAATAAATAAAACGTAAGATATAGATGTTTTTAATACGAAACAAATAGCAAGAAAACTTGTCCATTTTCGCATAAAAATGTGCAAAATGGGATTGGCTTTAATTTAATTTTAGGTAGTAATTTTAGTAAGTATTCAAAAAAAAACTATTTGGAAACCTAGATAAATACTATTTTAACACAAATAATGCAATATTATAGTGGAAATATGCTTGAATTATAAATAATTTTGGTATTACGTTTGTATGAAGAATTCGTCCCTCCTCCGGAGGCCCCTTAAAGGTGTTTTTTCTCACTCTGACTTACACCAGCAAAATAAAACAAATCCACTCTTACAGATGAGTGTGATGAATAAGAGACTTACTGCCATGATCAGTGTTGAAAATACACGCGATCCGTTACGATCTTTGCTACGAAGAATCTGTAGATTTTGCTTCGAGCTTTGCTACCAGATTTGCTACGGTATTTGCTACGCGATTGCTCTATGGTAATCAAAAATAAATTAATAATAAAACACAATCTATGAGTTTTACAGATTCATAATTATGAGATTTGCTGCAAGAAGCCCTGATAAACAAATAAATGAAGTATAATAATAATAATAAACATGTTGTATGCCCGCTAAGTGTAGCCCTCACCCTTAGATTGCTGTTGGCTTCGGCCCCACGCCAAAGAACCGGAGTATCTAGAGTTGCAATTGTTTTTTGTTTTCCTGTGTACAGTATAATTGTTGTATTTTGTATGTGTGTGTCTGAAGTCGTTTAAATATTTTATCTATCTATCAATTACAATGTGACGTTTTCCCACGCTCGATATTACTCTTGAAAGATTTGAAAGGGTTCTGCTTCTACTGTCGGTTACTATGGAAACTTTATGAGTTTCCATAGCCACTTGAACCTCCCGTGGTACTTAAGTACCACAAACGTTTACCCCCGATTACGGTCATGGTACAAAATGGCCACACGACGCTTAGCTCTTTTGGCTACCGATTTATTTATTATCTATGCCGCTAAGTCGCTAACCGTCGTACTAGATGGCTCTATCAACATTTTTTTTAAAAAGTTAGTTAAAAAAGGTTCACATACTTGGTAGTAAAAATTATGAAAAAAAAAAATATTTTGACGACAGAGCGAGAGAACATTTTTAGCGGAAGTGTAGTGCTGCAAATATGTCGTATAATATTTTGGATTAATGTGTATTTTTAGGATTGTGATACATGTAATTATTCCTTACATTTTACGCGTGAACTAAGAGTAAAAACAACATACTCTCCTACGCTCCAAAGTTGATAAATTGAGCAAAACAGATAGTCGAATCGCTGTTCTTGTATCAAAATGGCTGTGTTATGTTTTCTTACGTGACATTAGTATAAGTTTTTGCAGAAGCTATGTTTTTAAATCGTTAAATTAACAATCTAGAATAATTCTTTACAAAGAACAAACTAATCAAGATCTTATTTTTACATAGATTTAATAAGTTGGTATTCAGCCAGAGCATGACTTGCGTTGAACCAAATTTGGGGTTGAGGAGACCTATTTTGATAAATTTATTTAAAATACTTTTCCTGAATATTTAATTATTATTTTGGTACCGTTTTAACGGGGTTAGAGGCTAGTTTGTTAAACTTTTTTTGTTATTAATACAGATATCACAAGTAAATCACAAAAAAATAAACTTGCAGAAAATCAGCTTAAAAATGATACCATCCTATGTTTGATCATTTTTTACTATATGAAAATGTAGGTACGATGATTCATATTATTATTCAAGTTTATTTAAAATATAATAACGTACATAAAGTAATTTTTGGTTTTGAAATCGCTTTAGTAATTTTTAATAAAATGATTTATCACTTTTTATGTGATAAATCATTTTATCGGGAATATCGCGCAGCGTGGCACGCCACGCTCGCGGAGAAACGGCTGGGACGTAAGTCGCTCGCTGCGCTGAGGGCGCTGGACGTTCAAGTGGATAGTAACCAAAAGTAGAAGCTGCTAGAAACAATGTTATGGAATCAACACGCCAAAGTTGCCACTAGGCCAACACAGCCTGGGCATAAGCCTGGAGACTATGTGCTAGCATGTAAACCACTTCTAAGCTGCCTGCTGTAATGTTACAGTCAGCGACATTTTGGTGTATAAACACAAACCCTCCGAGCTGAGTCAGTGACATTAGCGCGCTCGGTGTGTCATCTACACTTTTTTTCATTTTGTTATAAACTTCTAAAGTTGTTTGCAAGTAGTCTACAGGCAACTCGATCCTAACCTAATATATTTGGGCGTGGAGTTTACGGATATCGGATTCATCTTCTGTGCTCCAGCTATATTGGGCGGCCCTACCTATGTTTATGGTGTACGCTCCGTGAGTTTCCCTAATACACCTTTCACTCCATTCTCATGACGTGTCCCAGCCAGCGAAGATGATCACTCCATAGCGCCCTATCTTCAGCTTGACGCATCCAGCATCTACCTGCAGTATTTCACAGGTCGTCATCCCACCTGGTCAGAGGGCGGTACGGAGGAATAGTCAAACATTTTTAATCAAATATAAGTCACCTTGTAATTTTGCATAAGCACAAAGCCCATATTACTAAGATCAGTCAAGTTATATCATCGCTGTCAGGAACGAATGGCGCCGCAGTGGATGATGGATGAATAGCTAAACATTAATTTTAAACTTACACGACCCTTTTGGTCCAAATTGATAAGGGAGGGCACGTGTAAATTGGTTGTTTTGGATCCAAGGTCGTGAATACTAAACCGTTGTCATGATGTTGTTTTCTAATAAATCTAGATCCAGCTTGATGAAACATTAATGAAAAACGTTCAGCTTTTTGAAAATTAGTTATATGTTTTTCTTGAATAACTTATATGTACAACTTTATTCGCGCACGGCTCACGATTATGCAATTGGGGATACATATGACTTCATGTATATGGTATTTATATTTTTCCGGGTATATGTGAGGTGGAGTTTATCCACCGCATTGGAGCGTACAGCTTACGTAGTAGGTTTTAATCTCGGGAATTCCCTGTTCTGAACTCCCGGGGATGCCCCAGGAATGTCCGGGGAATATTTTTTTTTAAATATTTTTACATTACGTAACTAGGATATTCTCAAATACTTCTTGATGCAAAAACCACATAAAACAGTGAACAGTGAACAGTGGATTCAGTTATTGATATTAACATGGGTTTTATTTAATGTTCACTAGTTTAATATGCAAGTTAAAGCAGAGACCAATAACCGTACTCGCTATATAACAAGGAGGTCTTGGAAAGCAAATTGAATCTTATAGCTTTGTCCAGAAAATACGAATTTAAATGCAAGTGTGTAGGTTACAATACGTGTATGGGTGAACTGATAACGCGGGGGTAAGGTATACAAATAAAAACCGGCCAAGCGCAAGTCCGCCACGACGGGTTTTATACCTTACAAGATTTTTTGAATGCTGGAATAACCAGGCAGCTTCATCTAACCCCAAAAGTTACTTTTAGCTCAGCTTACCTGAGCTTGTGTAGTGGGTATTAGATATCTGACAAACTTAAACACGTATATAGATTTTTTTTTTTATAAACATAGCCAGTATACAAAACCCAGACCCAAAAATCTTGTTAAGGTCGAGCAAAATTGCCTATAAAATTGTTTCTTGTATGGAAGTCCCTTTTATTTATTTATATTATTATTTGTTTATGTAGCTTTTAAGCACTTTAAAAAAATCTACTCTATACTGATTTGCTTTACCAGTTCATGGCATATTTACCTATAACCCGCTGACAGACAGATCGGCGGACAGTGAAGGATTAGTAATAGGATCCCGTTGATACCCTTTAAATACGGAACCCTAATAATATTAGAAGCACGTTCTCTCAAATCAGATGCGCGGTATAAAATATGAGTTCGTATTTTGTTGCGAGTAACTTTGATACCTGTATGTAGAGATAGAAAGAGACTCTAAAAAATAACTTTAGTATTATACATTTTTCTACCAGGGTAAGGACCTTATAGTCGACTATCTGGAGATACGTGCTCCACTTCCGAAAATCCTTACTTCTAGAAACCTCTATTGATAGTTCATAGGTCATATTGATAACTTTTGGTTACAGATAATTATATGCAATACTAGCTGCGCCCCGCGCTTTCACCCGCGTGGTGATAGATATTTTGGATAATATACAACATATCTTTATAAATGCTTATGTGAAGTTACATAAAAATCCATTCAGTAGTTTTTGCGTGAAAGAGCAACAAACACACTTATATACATTCTCACAAACTTTCGCGTTTATAATATTAGTAGGATGTAAAAAATAGATACATCACATTATATTACACAAAAATACATTAAACATTACATTTTAACGTCAAGTATCCATCGGTTTACACCTTAGCTTTATTTTTCGACGACATACAAATGTACCTACTTTGACTGCGGTTTTTTTTCGACGACTGCGATCTTTTTTTTAACCTAAAAAATTCGTGCTGCCGCTCTACACAGCGGTTGTGTTGCGCCGCACATGCCTTTCGTTCGAAAACTATTACGGCTTTGCTGAGTCACACAGATCTGTATTTTCTCAGCCGCTGAGCTAGTGTGGATTTACGCATATTAGTCACTTGTAGAAAACACATACCGTGTGATTTCAGCAGTCAAAGTGTTAAAACTGTATTGCTATTTCTGAATTTGGGTTTTTTGGCAGTGAGGCAGACCAGATGACGATGACCTTATTACATTACATATAGGTATATCTACAACGTCTGTTACGCGTGATGATTATGACAAAACCCTCCTTGTTTAGACATTTTCAGAGGTGGATTTACATGAGCTTATAAGGATGAAGGATTCGGTAAACGTTGTGTAGGACCAGGTAGGATGACGACCTGCGAAAGACTGCAGGTAGATGCTGGATTCGGCAAGCTGGATAGTGCCCTGTCTTCAACAGGGCACTATGGCGCTCGTTGGGGGAGGCCTATGTCCAGCAGTAGACTGCTATAGGCTGACGCCACCTAGGATCAGGTGAGCCATCTAATTATTTTGTCTATTATAATTACAAAAAAATATAATATTAGCGTGAGTCCAACTTCGCAGCACAAAGCGTTTTTCCCAACATGTTTTCCCTATCATTCGTACCTAAAACTATCGCCGAAGGGTTGAAGAGAGAAACTCGTTAGCGGTGGTTCAGCTGCTCCAGAGAAAAACTATAAAATGTAGGCGAAACTTTTTCGCTACATTATTACTCGCGGAAATTTCTAGAATCTCGCCCATGATTAGTTAAAGGAGTTGTTTCATGAATTTGGAAACGTGTTTTACATCTCATGTTTGTTTGGGAACTGAATTTTCGTCTGTAAAGAGTTTATATTTTACATAATGATAGGCGAATATTGGTCTCGCCGGCGCCATAATAAGTGACACATTAAAAAAAATGCTGGACAATCCACACAGCATCATCTAGCCCCAAGGTAAGCAGAGCTTGTGTAATGGGTACTAGATGACTGATATACTTAATACAATAGATAACATAGATAGATATTTTTTATTATACATTGGTAACGACCAGAACACCCGAAACAAATATCTACAGATCGTACACACAATTGTTCTGAGGCGGGAATCGAACCCGCAACCTCCTGCGTCGCAGGCGGACCTTCGCCCACCGCTCCACAGAGGTCGTCAATTACAGTGCACAAGTGTGTGCGTGCGAAAATACAACAGAAAATATTGCTTTTTTTCCACAAGCGGACTTAAAGGTTTATGAGGTACTTCCTGTAGCGATACTCAGGTGGTATGATTGATCACACTGCCTAGATTTTTCCACAGAGAACTTTCTATTCTAAATATGTATTGATATAATCTATGATAGCGATATATATATCTAATATATGACAGCGCAGCAACACGGCACTGACCATCACACACGGCTTGATTACACTAAATTAATTTAGATATGTCTATTAATAATATAAAAAAATCAATGCATATTATCAATTATATACCTTAAGTCTTTTTAAATCGTGTGCTGTATTTCTTTACTGTAGTTAGATAATTAATTTTTTTGCTCTATCAGAATAAATATATTTTCATTTCATATTTCATTTCATTTATAGTGTATTGTACATACATATTCTTTAATTCTTTATTGTACACATACAAAACTTAAAAATAACTTATATAAAAAGATATGTACATAGGCGAGCTTAACCCTGAGCTAGAGTTTTCTTCCAGCAAACCTTAGGTTTACAGGAGTGGCGATGGAATAGATAGAGGAAGTGTACAAGAGACAAATTAGACTAATAATACAATACGGAATGAGATTATAATATACATACATAAATTAAAAAAATAATAGTTCAATAAACCTAATAAATACATTTAATTCAATACAAAATAATAATATATATAGCTAATTAAATATATATATAAATAACTCTAGATAGATAATTTTATGATGATAGGAAGTGCTCTTTCAATTTGATTTTAAATATGTTAAGCGATGGACTGGCTCGAATATCATGGGGGATAGAGTTCCACAATCTAGCCGCTTGCCCGGCAAAAGAACTTCCAGGAGTACTGGAGAGACGGAGTGAGACTGCCGTTCTACATGGCACACCGCGGGGGACAAGGAACTCAAATCGTTCACGAAGGTATGTCGGCGAAAGGGGATTATAGAGGATAAAGTAGAGATAGGACAGAATGTGAAGATCACGCCGCCTTCGTATGGGCAGCCATTTCAGCTTGGATCTTAAAGCAGAAACATGGTCGAATTTACGTAATCCGTATATGAATCGGATGCCCAAATTCTGAAGGCGCTCGAGCTTATTCCACAGTTCCTCCGTCGCGTCCAGAAAACAAACATCGGCGTAATCGAGAAGAGGGAGTAGAAGATTCTGGGCGAGGGTGATTTTAGTCTCAAATGGTAGGAAGTTTTGTAAACGTCTAAGTGAATGAAAAGTGTAATTGACCTTTTTGCTGATGTTATTTACATGGCTAGTCCAAGATAAATTATTTTCAAAAATTACGCCCAAGTTCTTAGCTTTCACGGAGAGTGGGATGATGTTGTTGGCTAAAGTAACAGACGGAATTGTAGTCAGAGCTAAGGATTTCAACATCAAAGGACTACCACAGATCATAGCTTGCGATTTAGAGGGATTGATTAGGAGACCATAGGCCTTCGCCCATGAGTTTATATTGTATAGATCCAGGTTAATCTGATTAATACCTTCAGAAATCTCATCCACTTTAAAATGATGGTAAATTTGCAGGTCGTCCGCGTAGAGATAGCTAGAAGAAATGACTTTAGTAACAGAATTAATGAAGATTGACAAAAGGAGAGGTGAAAGGACACCACCTTGAGAAACACCCAAAGAAACGTTACACCAATCCGAGTATGAGTCATCAAGGCGCACACGCTGCGAGCGACCTGAAAGATATGAACGAAAGCAAGTGACTGCTGAGGGCGAGACATTGAGAGAGGAAAGAAATAATGAGAGAATACATAGTATAAAACAAAGTCGCTTCCCACTGTCTGTCTCTCCCTAGGTATGCTTAGATCCTTAAAACTACGCAACGGATTATTATGCGGTTTATAGATACAGTGATTCAAGAGGAAGGTTTAGAAACCATAGATATTTTGGATAATATACAATATTATCTTTATAAATTGTAGCCTATGTGTTATTATGATGTACATTATAAGCTATATTATTGTAAAGTTTCATTAAAATCCATTCAGTACTTTTTACGTGAAAGAGTAACATCCATCCATACTTACAAACTTTCGCGTTTGTAATACTAGTGGGATTTGACACATCGATTTCCATGCGTCATCTAGCACCCATAACACAAGCTCTGCTTAGCTTGAGGCTGGATGATGCTGTGTGAATTGTCCAGCATTATTTATCATTATATAACTTGTACGTCAGGTCTTCACGTCATCCATACCGCAATGCTTGAAAACGAAAGTTTTCAACCAGTGCGTCCTACCCGTTATGACCTACGGAGCTGAGACGTGGACACTCACGATAGGGCTGGTCCACCAGTTCAAAGTCGCTCAGCGAGCTATGGAAGGAGCTATGCTCGGAGTTTCTCTGAAGGATAGGATTCGTAACGAATACATCCGACAGAGAACCAAGATTATCGACATAGCTCAAAGAATTAGCAAGCTGAAGTGGCAGTGGGCCGGCCATATTTCGCGAAGAACCGACGGCCGATGGGGCAAACGTGTTCTTGAGTGGAGACCACGACTCGGTAAACGTAGTGTAGGACGCCCTCCAACCAGGTGGGATGACGACCTGCGAAAGACTGCAAGTAGATGCTGGATGCGGCAAGCTGAAGACAGGGCGCTATGGCGCTCATTGGGGGAGGCCTATGTCCAGCAGTGGACTGCTATAGGCTGATGATGATGATGATGAACATGTTGATTTAAAAAATCTTTATCCTGATAAAATTGATAAATATTCAAATGTAATTAACTCCACAAAACGGCGCCCTCCAATTATGACTAAAGCATCACTTGTGATCAAGTTAATGGAGTTAATGGCTCGGCTTGTTTGACTATTTGTAACAATTTACTGTCTCAGCTTAGTCTTTAATTATTACATTGCTTACAAATTACACAGGTAAACCAATATTGCAAAATGTGGTTAACACTTTACAAGCCCAAATATTCTCTGCCCTTAGATTACATAGATAAATAGATAGATACTTATTATTATTATGTCTCTCATTTACCATGATCTCGGGCCATAAAGTGACCCGGTCCTTTGGAAGGCTTGCGTGGGGCCGAAGCCAACAGCACAGAGGCCCTTTGAGAAGTTAATCTAAAGGCGATGGCTACACATAGCGGGTATTATCCTCGGGTGCACAATATGATACATCCAAAGATGGTATCCACCAGGTGTAGAGACTATTGCAAATAAAAATGAAAGAAATAAAACCAGGTTATTGTGATGGATGGATGGACTGGGTAATCGGGCTATAGGGGAGATTGCGGACGTCTGCCATAAACAAGTCAATCATAATGTTAAGAAGAGTGGCAGATGGTGGCTTGCCGAATGCTGGATGGGTTCCTTAAAATGCTGGAGTAAATTACCGGAGAGGAACAACATCGGCGCAAACGACTGAGGGGTGTCGAGAGGTGCGGCCCCGATTTCACCATCACGAAGACTGCTCGTGAGCGGGTTTCCTCGCTATTACGCCATTAGACACTTCCACCCCCGAGTCTACATCCTAAGATGCATCTCTCGCGACTCCACTCAGACCGGCCAATGAAGGCAAGCAAGAGGTGGGGGTCTGGTTCTCTTGGGATGCCACTCCGCTAGCGGAGACGATAACCAGGAACTTCCCCGGGAGCACTCGGTAGCCGTGGTGTCGCTACTCACCAACAGCTCGCCACAAGCTGCCCTGCGGGCTTATTATTATTATTATCTCATTTATTTCAGACTAGTTTCTGCCCGCGGCTTCGCACGCGTTGTTTCTATGGAAACGTTTAAGATTATTTATATCCTATGGGTACTGATTTATGGGATAATAAGAAGATAAGAATAAGCCTTTGTTTTATTCTAGGCCCATAACTACCTATGTATGCAAAATTTCAGCCCGATCCGTTCAGTAGTTTTTGCGTGAAAGAGTAACAAACATCCATCCATACATATATCTTATTATTGTTAAGAGAACTCTAGTGTCTAGATAAACCTATGTTAGGATTTAAGATACTATAAACAAAATGTAACAAATTTGTATCAATAAATAAGTATATCTATCTATCTATCTATACAAACTTTCACGTTTATAATATTAGTAGGATTTATAATAACCCGTCAAATATACAAAATTAAAATAATTATTACAGTAAAATAAGATTAAATTTATTGCAGACTTAAAATAAACGAAACGAATAACATATTAACAAAAAAATATGAGTGGTAATTGGCTGTCGTACCCCTGAAGAACGATCTCTACCAGGGACCTAATTGCTGCTAACCGATCGCTTTACTATGGCAATGGTATCATCACAGAATGGTCTCGTACAATAAAAACCTAAGATGAAAGTAACTCTAGATACTACGTAGTACGTATTTGCGCGAATAGATAGATCGAATGGTTTTAGCCTTGACACGTTTTATGTGTATCGCTCCATCTGTAAAGTACTTTTTACGAAAAAAGTACTTTATTTTTAACACTTTGATTGCTGAAATCACACGGTATGAGTTTTCTACAAGTGACTAATATGCGTAAATTCACACTAGCGCAGCATCTTTGTGACTCAGCACAGCCGTAATATTTTTCGAACGAAACGCATGTGCGGCGCAACACAACCGCTGTGTAGAGCGGCAGAACGAATTTTTTAGGTAAAAAAAATATCGCAGTCGTCGAAAAAAAATCGCTGTCAAAGTGTTAAAAAGTCTCCTAGACCCGTACTTTTTACGATTTATTCGAAGCAAAGCAAATAACTCAAAAAAATTTTGGTTTTCAAAGCTTTTATTCATCATTTAATTGATCTCTTGTTCGTATTCGAATTCAAATTGAAACATTTTTCGCAGCGAATGAGATTATGCGTTGTTGAAGCTTGAGTTTTAGTTTTTATTGATACCTTGTTGTTTTCTGATAATATTATCAGTTATTGTTGGCGTTAAACATCTTGGATTCTAAATCGTGCTATTGCCTGAACAGTTAAAGTTCTAAATTCCCACTGAACGCCAACTTCGCGATTTGAATTCAAATTTTAAAGCCAATACTCACTTTATTGCGCTATAACCTTAGATAAAGCTGAGTTCTCACTGTTACATCTGCCTTTGATAAACCCGGCCCCTATTCTGGAAGATGACCTCTGTAGCCACTTAAATGTCGCTTTTAAAACGCGAAATAATTTAGTACTTTTCGTCCATGGAAGTACCCATCTAAACTACTTATTTATTTATTTATTGATGAAGATAGAAGTTTATAGTGTAAGAACCAAAGCTCTCTCTATCTATGCTACTCACTCTATACTATGCTATAACTTTAAATATATGTTTCTTGTATTTTCTACGGATTAGTATTAAAAATCAAATAATTCCATGGCTAGACACGTATTTCTAGGCAATAACTGACCAACTCTCAGCTTTTATAAAATATCGAAGGTCTGGCGATCGCAGGCTATTAGTCAATAGTCTTAGACTATTTCACTCGTTGCCCTAGTTGTTCTCGCAATACCTTCACTCACAGAATAGGGAAACAAGTTTTCAACGACAGTTTGTATAGCTTACCGCTCCTTCGCGGAGATAAAAATGGATAGTCGCTTGTTTTCCTTGCTTTTTGATCTCTCGTTCAGCTTGTGTAAACAAAGAATCCATTTCCATAGCTCCGGACTGTTCCTGAAGCGACTGCAGCGAGAAATTGTGAGTTATTGGGATCTTATGCGATTTTTACTTCGTTTTTGAACGCTGGGAACTCGGATCAGACATTATCATTATTTGCCATGAATCTCAAATGACTTACAATAAAAGGAATAAGTTCTAAGTTCAATGGTTCAGATTTATTTATATCTAAGATTCAGATATTAATATTTTTCACTGACAAATGAAATTTAAATCTAAACTGAAAATAGAATTTGGTACGCCACACACACAATAGCGAAAATACTTGTTCTGAAATGAAAAATATAGTATTGTTACCTAATAGTCTTTATTATATTTAGGTGTTCTGATAGGTACTTAAAATGATAAACGTCTTGCGATGATCGAAATTGAATCAAAACGTAAAATCCATTAGGAAATATAAGAAAAATTATTCTCTAGACTTTATCGTGTGCTAAATTGTAGATCCTTCGCACGCTTGCCGACAAATTAATCCGGCTTCGACGGATGGATTTCAAAAGGGATAATTACGTTCTCGCAAATGAAACTGAACTAATCTTTGACAATACCGTGATGAGAATTATAAATCGTTCTCGTAATAGATCATATCGAGAACTTAATTAGCTACCTTTTTGTCGAATAATTCTATTGTTAAGTACTCGTGAGTATGTTTTTACACAAACACAAATATTACCTATTTCCATAAATAAATTAGGACTAATTAATAGGATAACAAAGAGTTCTTAATTTTTTTTTTAAGATCACATGTGCCTGAATAAGGTAAAACCTGTTTTTAGGGCAAAGAAAGTGGTGACAATAAACAGAATTATAAAATCGAATCGACCCTATTAAATATAAAAACAAACAAAATATTACATTTCATAAAATAATAATTAAAACTTAGTATAATCATAGAATAATATTTTTCATTATGTTAATAATAGTACGAAATACATAATTAAAAAGTCAAAAATCATTTATTTCTTTAGGCTTACAGAATGAGCACTTAGACTAATTAAAATATGTAGTATTTAATTTTTTGCACATATTCGTCAACACTGTAGAATGCCTTTTCGACGAGCCACGATTTAAATCTCCGCTTAAATGAAGAAAGACTGGGTACTGTGACTACCTGATCCGGTAGGTTGTTGTACAGCGCGGGTCCCAGCACGTGCGTGAGTCTGTGTGATACCGTAGATAGCTTGCCAGCTCCGCGGGTGTTGTAACATCGCCTGTGGTAATCTTGAGCTACTCTAGATTTTGCCGATATATACAATATATAATAGATCGATAGTATATAGAAAGTGTGGATAGTTTAATCAAGAATGTAAACACTGCCATAGTACCAAAAACGATTGTGTCTTTTGAGAAGAACTTTATAATTTTCTCAATGAATACCAGATTTTTGTATGGAAATGTTTGTTAGTCGTCTGTTTCCCGAAGGTTAAAATTCAACCAAATCCGGCTCCGCTCTCACAAACCAACTTGATAGACGAGCTACAATCACTAAAGGCTACCCCACTCAACAGTCGCCTTCTTCAAAACCTTTGCCTCGTCCCTGAAATTTGAAATGTAAATGCCTTCGGATTGCAGACATTTATTCCACTCAACTATTTGAACCAACTAGTTTAAAACTACGGTTTACTTCTCATCTGGGATCACTAGAGTTCGGAAGGTTTACGGTTTTATACAGAAGGCATCATGTACCTAGAAAGTAGGTTTTAGCTGCAACTTCACTCAAATAAAGACACTTTAGTGCCTTGCCTATTCTATAACAGACTAAACAGGATCCTCAAGTTAGTTAAATTAAAAGCATCATGATTACAAAGTGGCAATTAATTTTCTATACAAAATGCCTAAGGGCCACCTCCACCAAAGCAAGGTATTATGTCTTTTAAACAACCAATAGAACGTCGTTATTCAAACACATCGTCTCCACTCAGCTTTAATAGAGACTACTGAGCGGAAATAGCTCTAAGAATTAGCAAGCTGAAGTGGCAGTGGACCGGCCATATCTCGCGAAGAACCGACGGCGGCTGGGCCAAACGTGTTCTTGAGTGGAAACCACGAATCGATAAACATAGTGTAGGACGCCCTCCGACAAGGTGGGATGACGACCTGGGAAAGACTGTAGGTAGATGCTGAATGCGTCAAGCTGAAGACAGGGCGCTATGGCGCTCATTGGGGGAGGCTTAAATCCAGCAGTGGACTATCATAGGCTGATGATGATGAGATACATCTCCGTATCTTATTTATATGCGAAAAAACAAAGAAAGATCGAAACGGAGATGTGAGCTGTGTCTCGCAAGCTGGTGACGTCACGCAGCGGAGATGAGAAGAGAGAGGTGTAAGCTGTGCCTCGCTAGTGCATTCATCTCAATAAACATCTGACGCTCGCCGCATATGTACATAGTATAGTACGCCTATATAGCGCATTCATTCTAACCAGCAGCCTTATTGTCTAACTTAAAGTCCATCACCAGTGAACTTTAAACCGATTACCAGTTGTGGAACCAGTCAGAATGTTTTCGGTATTGTCTAAGGTATTCAACTGGTCATGGGCTTCGGAATGAATGATTCAGGTGAATTCAATTCTCATATTTTCGATCTTTCATGCGTTCCGTTAATGCAAGTAGGTCAACCAGTTGTCTAGTTCCACACACATCTCCGCTCCAGTCTAGCCAGTACGAATCTCCACATAGCTTCGTTGAAGACACTCTAGCTGACATCTACGCACATATCCGCTTGGGTGGAGTCTTGGCCTTAAGCGTTCCAAAAAGCTTTATGTGTTGAGCAGCTTCACAGTAAGGCTCAACTCACACCAAAAGAGCATGAGAAACCCGAACTAGTCGCGCGGATGCCCGCGGCGCCGCGGGAATTCCGGCGAATTCGACTCGTTCGAGTTTCTCATGCGATAATAAGTTTTATTGTAATGAAAATAAAGTTAAAATTCATATGACACTGAAACTGCGCTCCGCTTCGCTGCGCTTCGACGCTCTTTTGGTGTGTGTTGAGCCTTAACAGGTTCAGTATTTTTTGTAATAACGAACGAAACTTAAAAACTTCATAAAATAATGGGGAAAACAATTAGGGAACTACCATTAGAGAGAAACTTGGTCTATTATTTTATTATCCGTAGGTTGTGCTTGTGAATTTATGCATCAATTTTACTCTGTTTTATGACTTACTTAATCATAAAACATGGTTTCTTATTTTAGTTAAATGCAAGCAGGCACGTAAAACATTTTATATCAGAAAAAGATACGTACAACATTTTTATACCCATAGAACCAGCCAACATTGCCGTGATGAAATCTTACCCTCAGAAGAAATTTTATCATAGTCAATTGTATTAGATACATAACATAACTTTAAGATAAGATAAGATAAGATTAATATCATTGATTACAGCAAAACTAATAAGTAAATACACTTCAGTCTTATCTTTAATTTTGAGTTTCAGATAAAAGCCTTCATCCTCTCATATCGCTAACTTCAGTCCATGCCTTTTAATTCTAAACATACCAACAGGTTCACGAAATTATTCTTATTTTTTGAAGAAGGCCCACGGGAGAAAAAACTTTAGAATTAAATAAATTTCTCGAAAATAAAAACCAAATAAATAAGATTTATTGGCAGTATCTCTCGTCCCATTTTCGCACATCCAAGGTCGATAAGAAAAACAGCAAAGAGTAAGTTAATCACTTCGGTCTCGGACGGATAACAATAACAATATTTCATTGGAGTTTGCGAAAGGGTGCAGTGATCAACTACTGACCCAGTTTGTGGGTTATGGTGCCTGGCAGACCTCTAATGATTGCGACCACTCATTCCAATGTCAGCCGGCAGTGCAGTTATCTCTAAGGAAAGCTGGGTCCTTTTAAAAAAATATAAAATAATGCTGGACAATTCACACAGCATTATCTAGGCCCATGGTAAGCAGAACTTGTGTTATGGGTACTAGATAACTGATATACATAATACAATACATTACATAGATAGATATTTTTTTTATTATACATAGAAAACGACCAGAACACCCGGAACAAATCTGCAGATCGTACACACAATTGTTCCGAGGCGGGAATCGAACCCGCAACCTTCAGCGTCGCAGGCGGACCTTCGCCCACCGCGCCACATCGGTCGTCAAACCTTTTGTGTTTTGTGTTGCACACAATTGTTTAAAATACGATGTTTTGGATGACGGATCGCATGAAATTAACAGCAAACCAGCGCAGCGTATAGCTGTAGACTAAGGTTACTAAAATTTAATTAAGTGATATTTTATAACAAATTATGGATCACAGTAGTCTGCACTAAAATAATTTTATTTAATTTATTTGATAACAACCCATTCACTTTGGACGCGTCACCAACTTAACGTTTCGGATATCAAAGTCGCTTCCCGCTGTCTGTCTGTCCCTATGTATGCGTAGATCATTAAAACTAAACGCAACGGATTTTGATGCGGTTTTTTTATATAGATATGTACCTAGTGATAATTTTAAGGTAAAACTTACATCGAGTAAATCACTATTCTTACTAACTTAACTTTATTTTATTTATTTATTTTATACTTTTTGCACGATAAACTATATATAAAACCTATTCTAGAAAATTAATACAAAGGTGAACTTAACCCTAAAAAGAGTTCTCTTCCAGCAAACCTTATTGGGAGAGAGAGATAAAGTAAAGAGAGAAGTGGGTATATGTGCATAAATAAAATTATAAATTGACAGAAGATTAAATTTTAACTTACTTATTCAATATACTACTAAATAATATTTATACTGCTAAATTCTATACATACTACTAAATACTATAATAAAATACTAAACAAAAATACTATTTAACCTAAATTCTATACTTACATATAATACATATACTTAATAGATACATATAATAAATACATGTGTATAATTTACTTGATAATATCTAAAAGCTCTGTATCATCGAAAAAAACCCCAATGTTTGAGTGTCCAGCTGTAGACTTTATGAGCTGATGAATTGATGTATTAGCAGCTTTCCCATCAAACGTGTCTGGTGACGAAAAATAAACATATCGTAATATATAAGTCCAATCTATAATGTGAATGAATCTCATTAAAATAATGAAATTTTCCAATTATCATAATACTCATAGCAAAGATATTAATTTAAAACCAATTTGGCTGAAGTTGGTGATCTGTAATAATTCTTGAATAATGATATCTAGAATGAAAATTGAATTCGAATTGGCGCTTTAAGTTCGTAATTACCCTCGGAATGGACGCTATTTATGTTCTTTAAGAAAGCTTTAATGTTCTTGAGTTAAAAATACAACATTCGCAGAAGTGCTTTTTTTTCTTACTTTTAATCAGGTAACCAAGGTTAAGCTGTTGGCAAAACATAATCACAATTATATTTAAATGCGAAAGCAATTTAAATGGATAGCTGCCTGTTAGTTTTTCATAAAACAAACTGCTGTATATAAATTGGATCGCGACCTGGCAAACGTATTGTAGGACGCCCCGCGCCCTCAGGCCAGGTGGGATGACGACGCGAAACTGCAGGTTGCTGGATGCGATGCAGCAAGCTGAAAAATGGGCGCTATGGCACTCATTAGGGTAGGCCTATATCCAACAGTGAACTATTACAGGTTGATGATGATAATGATATAAATATAGACCTACAGTTTGCATGGAAGTAGTAAACCAATATAAATATTATTATATTCAGAAAAAACGCATGTAATTCCACGGGCAGAACCTAGTTGAAATATAAAATTATCGCGATATAAAGTTATTTTTCACAGTTGGCTATATGGGTCAACTTTTGAGAGATCACGTCAGGGTTAAAGCCCCGATATATCGTAAATATTGGTATTAATCATAATAAATCTTCCGCTATTTTCCTATACCCGGCTATTGATAAATACTTGCCCATTAACCTAACTAACTCCTAAAAGGTTTTCGGGGATAAGCTGAGATGAAGTGAATGTATGGTTAGTAGACATATTTTTTCATTGTTATTTGACCTGAAATCGCCTTAGCTATTGATGTGATAGAGGAACCTAATTAATGAACGGAAAGGTCAGAGATTACTGTGGTCACGCTGCTCGTAATGAGATAAAAGGATGCGTAAGAAAAAGAAATTAGAAACAGATCTTATGTGATTATAGAAATGCTAAACAAAAATATGAAGAGGTTTTTGTGTGTTTGCATTTAATTGCATATCATCATCAGCCTATAGCAGTCCACAGCTGGACATAGGCCTCCCCCAATGAGCACCATGGCGCCCTATCTTCAGCTTGCCGCATACAGCATCTACCTGCAGTCTTTCGCAGGTCGTCATCCCACATGGTTGGAGGGCGTCCTACACTACAAAATAATAATAATATGTATATGGAAAATAATTGCATATTGCATGGATGCCAAAAGCACAGTGATAAGGGTTGTAGTTGGGGGTTGTGGTAGATGGTACTGATGGATCCCAAACAGCCCTTTGAGGTTGGTAGGTAGTATGGTGTAGGTTAGTGGTCAAGGAAAGTCTTTTCGTGTCGTTCACAAGACATACACTACTGGTTTTATACTACTGTCGAGTTATGGTAAATAGTATAGTGGTTAAATGGTATGTGGTTTGAACCCGCGACGAAGGCGGCCGATCGCGAACTGAGTATATTTAGGCAACCGCGAGCGAATACGCATTCAACTGCAAGCGCAGCTAAATGCATCATCTTCTGCGTGGTCGGTTTACCCGAACACACAGGAATATAATTTATGGCCCATATTAAATTATTAGGGAAGCAGAAACTAAATTATCAAAGGCTTAAATAATATGAAGATTCAGATTCATCATCATCATCATCATCAGCCTATATTAGTCCACTGCTGGACATAGGCCTCCCCCAATGAGCGCCATAGCGCCCTGTCTTCAGCTTGACGCATCCAGCATCTACCTGCAGTCTTTCGCAGGTCGTCATCCCACCTGGTCGGAGGGCGTCCTACACTGCGTTTACCGAGTCGTGGTCTCCACTCAAGAACACGTTTGCCCCATCGGCCGTCGGTTCTTCGCGAGATATGGCCGGCCCACTGCCACTTCAGCTTGCTAATTCTTTGAGCTATGTCGATAACCTTGGTTGAAGATTCAGATTGATAACCAAAAATTTTATTTCTCATGTAAAATTACATATTATTATTAATTATTATCTTCTTCTATAATATAAAAATGAATCGCTGAATGTGTTGCTAAGCGCAAAATCTCGAGAGCAGCTGAACCGATGTCGTTAATTATTTTTTTAGAATATTCCTTGAAGTACGAGGATGGTTCTTAAGGAGAGAAAAAAAAGTTTTTTTTTAAATTGCCTGAAACAAATGACCACCCGGGCGAAGCCGTGACAGAAGAATAGAATAGAATAGAAAAAACATTTATTTAGACACAGGTACAAAATACAAGCATAGAATAACAAACGGCAAATAAAGTAGTTTATCAAGGGGGTAAGTGATACAAATAGACGGGTAAGTGACAGGTTATTTTGATTTTATCTTTACTTCAATTGGCCACTAGAAGAAGAAGAAAATCTTATTATACCACGCAGTATGTGACTTTAGGTCTACGATGGTGATCATAAAGTTTGTCTATTATACATATTTTACAATATGTATCTACATTTTATAGAGATACCTACGTCATATATTACATAATATTTAGTACCCATATAAGTACCCGGATATGACTAGAGTTGACAAAAAACATGATTAGCCGCAGTTAGCCCTTTAATAAAATAAAATAGTTCCTAATACAGTTTTGCTGAATATATATATATATATATATACAACCGGTATAAATCGAGTTTAAAAAGACTTGCAATAACAATATTTGAAATCTAGCATTGTTGAGTGAAAAAAACCTTTGTGAAATGGGACGCTCAAAAAACAATGAAACAAACCATTTTTAAAGTTTACTCTGCTGTGAATACAAAGAAACACGAGAAATAATTGCACGAGTCAATTGAATGGCCTTTTTTGAATAATATTTGGATGATTTACAAAAATATGTGCCTGATTGTAAAATATTGCGTTGAAAAAGTTTATGGAAATTACAATATCTGCTGGCCATTGCCAATATGGCAAGACCACGCTTTAAGGGGAGCTTATGTCCAGCAGTGAACGATGATGATGAAGAAAAACTTTTTAAACAAAATCATAGTCAATATAAATTAAAAGATTACTAAATCGCAGTCTCAAATATTTACTAAAAAAGCCCTGATTTTGTAGTAGACTGTTTTAAAAACTTTGTTATTATATTATTTGGTAATCTTTTTCTTCAGGTACATTGACCGTTATCATCATCATCATCATCAGCCTAATATAAATCCACTGCTGGACATACTCGTATGTCACCACTAATGAGCGCCATAGCACCCTGTGTTCAACTTGCCGCATCCTACGTAGACCGTAAATCTTAATTAATAACGAATTTTGATATAATTTTTTCCTTATTACTTTTTCTAACAGCAAAAACACTAAATGTAATATAAAAACTATTTGTTTACCTGAATGCAATTCAGTCTTGATTCTTCCGACACTTTTTAACTGTTTCGACTATCGGATCCGATGCAAATTGACTAGTGTACCGGCTTTTGAATATTCATGGCAACGAAACGGGTTTTTGGAAAACTTGATTAATCGAATAGTTTGCTGCAAAATGGACTGCCGGCGAACTGTTCCACCTGTCGACGACCTCTGTGGCGCATTGACCGAATATCTGTCTGAAAGGTGAAAGTTGGCGGAGTTGATTCCCGTAGCGGTAAAAATGTTTGTAATACCTATAGGACAGACACATTTTCTATGTTTTGGCTAAGACTGAGCACAGCGCAGTCTCTGTCTTCTATCTCAAAAACGGTTGAAAATGTTATGTTCTGCAATTTTATAATAAACGTCAACATCATCGAAGCTATAGAAAGCTAGATAATTGCGAAAAACTCATTTTTGTGGCACCTTGACTAACTTACGAAACGAAAACGATATTTGATAACTTGAAACAACGTTTACAACGCCAAAATTAAGGCGTGTCATCATCAACATCTTCATCACTACTGGTTGGGGCGCTATTGCTCTTACATCTTGCCCTTACTGATTTTAGTTTTGTTGAGTAGCCTACCTAGATTTTGTTTTTTAGTTACCTAGATTTTGTTCATGACCTCCTTGAATTTTAATCAGACTTCCTACTAGTTTTGACTGTCTGTCAATGTCCTTGCGTATTTATTTGTCAAATGTAATATTTACAAACAATACTGTTCTTATAAGCATTGTATAAATTTTCAGCAGATCCGTTTTAAATTAGTTGTATTTAGGTACCATGATACGAAAAAAAGCCATTTTAATGTGATAGATGCAATGAAAGCCATATTTGAGTTCGCTAAGAGAGGTAAAAAGTTTTTCAGTGAGGGCTGTGAGCCAAGCTTTAGTCATAGTAGTGTCCAGTGTAGTGACAATTTAGCTCAAGATTTATTCTCATCTAAAAACTTTAACAAACAAACAAGCCTTTATAAATGCTCAAGCTCATGTATTTTCTCAAGCTCTGCTAAAGATTCAAGCTCAAGTTCATCGAAAACCTTAAGTTCTGATTCAAGTAAATCGAATGATTCAAATACATCTAACGAATCAACCTTATTTCCGGCCTCAAGTTCATCTAAAAGCTCAAGCTCATCTCAAGAATGCATTTGCCCACGAGTAAATAAATGTGTTGGCTCATCTAACGAGTCACCTAAAAACCTAAGCCTTCCGCACCCAGACTGCAGCCAATGTAATTATAGTTGCTCAGTTACAGACAAATGTGTTGGCTCAAGTAAGGTCTCAAACTCGGGCAAATACACAAAATCATCTCAGGACTCTAGTGAATGCTCATGCGAATCTCATGACTCGTCCTCGTCTCAAGAATCGAGCTCTAAATTAGACACAGATCAAGACCCAAAGCAAATTGCTAAGAATGTTGTGACCATTCCTGGTCTAAGCAGGTCTTGCTTTCGACAACCGACACAGCCTGTAGGTCCTAACATAGATACAAACAAGTGCGGACCTTACAAAAACACAGAGTATAACAATTATCACGAAACTTCCTTCTACGAATCTCAGATTGAGCTTTCTGAATACAGATTGCCTCAACCATCAGCATTAAAAAAAGATAAAAAGTGTGATGACACTAAGAACACGAAAACGTAGACTGCTAAAGAAAAAATATGCTTTTAAAATAAATTGCTTTGTAGATCATTAAATGGTTTGAGTGGCTTCGTTATTTATTTCCTTTTTAAGCATATCAGAAAAACTGAGCGCTTACGAGAGATTAACACAATTTGTGACACTGCTTACCTAGAGTCTAATAAAATGAGCAGGGGGGTAAAACTTTCAAGGTCGTTGCTACCAATCTAAAACATAAGCTTAACTTGACCTCGATTACCGATATCAAATTGTGGTCGTATAATTACAATCTCGCAATTAAATCTGGGATCTGGGCAATTCCTTGCTCATCACTGATTTATGGCACTCCGCTGTTACTGTCGCTATAACTTCTAAATAACCATTAGGTTTGATAAGACTCGCTTGCCAGATATTAAATGGGTCGTGCGGATATTGCAAGGTCATGGCGGAATCAGATAACAAAGGGATACATAAATTATCTAAGGCAAACTTGTTTTGTTTGAATTATTTAAAAATTGCTACAAAAACAAGAGTTCTTTATTTAGGGACGTTATATTTTTAGGTGTTTCGGGTTCATTTTATCATCAAAGAAAAAGATAAAAATAAACAGAGCGCTTATCCCTTTACGGGTAAAAAGAGTATTTTTATTAAAACAACTGAGTGGAACTAGACTCTTCCTTAAATAATTGTCTATTGCTTTCACAGCATTAACTAAAACTTGCGTTGAAAAATGATAATCCGGCATATTTACTAACGTTAAATTAATGGTGCATTTCCACCACGCACAAAGGACCAATCGGAGTCTAAGTGCGAAAACAGGTGTACACTTACCAATGGTGCATTTCATCAGCTGCCATTATTAATTGTAATAATAATGCATACCTATTACCCTGATATTTTGTCGGACTATATCAGTACAAACTAATGATCATCCATTTTCCTCTAACGAAACATCAGAATATCCAAAAAAAGTTTTCTGACTAAGGGCCGCATGCCGTACGCACTAGTAGTAGTAGCGCGCGCTGTCCGTGGTGTTGAAACCACCCGCTTTTCTTTACATGCCATTTGTCAAAAACAAATACATTGAAGTCACTTTGCGTTCAGCTGTCAACCGACACGCCTCACTATCATTGTATTAGTTTTAATAAATCAGAACTCTAAATATCCTTGTTTTCTTACTACATAGACATAGTATTTTCAAATGCATATCTTTTTTTGCTGTCGTGAGCTGACCTTCGTTCGACCACTATCTCATGATTTAGTGAGCGACGAAAGATGGTTATGGTTGACCGGAAAAACATAACCCGCGCGGTTTAACATCAAGTGCGTACGGACACTAAGTTCTTTGTTTTTGCTGACTATTTTCTTGAATACCGTCGAAGATAACGAGCTCTCTGAGCCTCTCATTTCCCAAGAGTTTCGTTACCTACTTTTAATTTTATCCAACGAACTAAGACTTGACGACACTTTTGGATTATGCGAGTCATTTTTGTAAAGTATCTTGCGGAAAGTGTAAGCTGTACGATCCGAAAGCTTTTTTGCACTCAGGACTTTATGAACACAACTTTTGATAATTTGATGGTTCAATAACTTCAAATCCTCAATATTTACCCTTTTTTTTAAGTTTTACGGGACAAATATTTATACCGCGGAAAGAAATTTGGGCGGTATGTATTTTTTTTTCTTTATGTGACGATATCTTTATTATCTTCTATGCCATTCTTGGCCAACTAAACCAATGGAAGTTAAAAATTGTACCTATAGCAAAGCTCATGGCCCTATTTACATAGAAACAAGTCAATGGGAACTGTAAGCAATTTACCTACATAGAAATAAATATGTAAATAATGCTGGACAATTCACACAGAATCGTCTAGCCCCTAGCTTAGTAAAGCTTGTGTTATGGATACCTACTAGATGATAAATCCTTATTATCCTTATATCATAACATATACCCAAAATACCCCAAACAAATATTTGCAGATAGTTCAAACATTTGCCCCAAGGAATCGAACTCGCCATCTCCTGCGTCGCAGGCGGACATTCACCCGGAGATCATGGAACAAAAATATCTCAAGACGTCAATACTTTTAAGTACTTCGCATTCCTTTTTAGTACTAGGTCTTCATTTTTATAGTAATGTAAACTCAAGGATGTCTAAAAAAGCCTAGCCTTCTACCACCTCAAATTATTAAGATACTTTATGAAATAGAGCAACTGTTCTCGTTAACTTTCTTCGACCTAATTGGGTTTCGCGGATCGTTAGTTTTTATGAGCGGTAATTTTTGACGACGGTCTTTTCGATTCAAGTTATTCATAAAATTCAAAAGGAGCGTGTAACTTCTTATTTTGTGTTACTTATTTTATGTTTAGCGACGCCCGATGTGGCGCGGTGGGCGAAGGTCCACCTGCGACGCAGGAGGTTGCGGGTTCGATTCCCGCCTCGGAACAATTGTGTGTGCGATCTGCAGATATTTGTTCCGGGTGTTCTGGTCGTTTTCTATGTATAATAAAAAATATCTATCTATGTAATGTATTGTATTATGTATATCAGTCATCTAGTACCCATAACACAAGCTCTGCTTAGCTTGGGGCTAGATGATGCTGTGTGAATTGTCCAGCATTATTTATTTTTTATTTTGGATAACGGTCGAGTATTTTTTACTTGGACACGCACATAGTTTTAAAGCTTAAAACAAAAGTTCATGTTTTGCTTGAAAATAATGATATAATTTTTTTTTTTTTTTTTTCAATTATATTTTACTTAAATTTGAATTATTCCATATCAACATTTTGTTACTATTCAATAACATTATTATCATTAAAAAACACAAATAGTAAGTTTTTTAAAAATATTTTTTTTATCTTATACTAGCTGCCGCCTTACGGCCGCGTGAAAATCTATGTGTCAAATGATTTGTAAACCTTTATTTTGAAATACTCTATTAAAAAAACCGCATAAAAATCAGTTGCGTAGTTTTAAAGATCTAAGCATACCTATAGGGACAAACAGACAGCGGGAAGCGACTTTGTTTTATACTATGCAGTGAAGAACACACACACTGTACCTAAGGACATTTCCATGTTCCATTTCCAGTACAGTCAAATTGGAGTCCTTACCTTTTTTTTTTCAAGCAAGTTTAAAAATACAGTCGAAAGCGAAGTAGAAAGCTTTTGAACTGCTATTTTAAAAATAGTTTCAAGCCAATCTTATTGCCTTCGCTAAAGGAAAGCTCTAACGAGTAAATAGCATGAATGGCAACAAATAGACTGTGACAAAAATCCTAGGACTCGAGGGAAATCAGACACTACGGGTTCCAAGAAACCTGCTCTGTCTACTGCCGACCTATTAACTGCGCCACGGGCTCGGAAGTGGAAATAATCAAAGATACATTTTGTAAAATAGAAAGACTTTGTAGTCTTCAAACGACAGTTTTAGTTTTATTATTAGGAGTGTCCCACTGCAGAGCAAAGGCCTCCCTCCCATTCTTCCTTCTTTTGTTTTAGTTTTGAGAATTGAAGGAAGGTAGGATTTTTGGTAACAAAAGTGGAAGCGAGGGCGCGTAAAGGTCAGTTTTCAAAGAAATTTTCTAATAAAATATTTTATTCAAAGCGAAAATTTCCAGCAAAACTTTTCTAATGACAAATTCTACTTTCGCACTCCGACTTAAAACGGACCCAAAACGGGTGCTTACATGCCCTCTAATACACTAAATCAGAGGACCAATTTATACAAAAAAAAAAGAAACTTGAACACGCAATTGCCTATTTTTCACTAAATAGGCAGGTCTACTGATCTTTGCGTTCACGACGCGACGGTAAAGCTAGGAAAGATGAGTAAGAAAGAGTCTCTCAACCTGTTTTCGTCTACATCAATTTTTAACATAGGTTACACAAAGTTAAGCCAAAACATAAGCTTTTAAACGTTAGAAACTTAGCTGAAAATAAAAGCGGTAAGTTGCAACCGTCATTTTACGAAATACAATACAGCACTCTGTACCATCTGCCGGAGCTTTCTGCGGGAAACTATTTTGCATTAATATGACTGAAGTTTAAAATTCTTATTTCCCGCCGCGCCGCAAAAGCTGAGGAAATTCGATAACCGCTGGTTTGGTTACTCGCCGTGAAGTTTGATTTGATATTGGCATACCAACTTCAGTTAGATCCCTTTTCGATCAAATATTTGTTCTGTTTATTGTTCTTCCAATTTTATATAACTACAGCATTATTCATACAGATCTGCTCCTAGATGCAGCCCTCCTGATAAGCGCCTTATTGACTTTTATCATATGGGGTAGAAACTTACCGACGGCCGCTGGGGCAAAGGTGTTCTTGAGTGGAGACCACGACTCCGGCGAATTCGACTCGTTCGTGTTTCTCATGCGATAATAAGTTTTATTGTAATGAAAATAAAGTTAAAATTCATATGACACTGAAACTGCGCTCCGCTTCGCTGCGCTTCGACGCTCTTTTGGTGTGAGTTGAGCCTAAGGATATCTTATAACTAATTTTCAATTTAGGTACAGAGTAATCCAGCTAAAAGAAACATAACATTAACATTATTATTTGCATATATCATAAAACATTAGTCTAATAATTAAAGTTAATTTATCAGGTGCAAAAAAAATAAAATTCATAGATTTCTATCTATCTATACAATAGCGACAAACAATGGGAGGATTCCAAAAATAGCCTTTGTTAATGACTGTAGGTTATTAAAACCTAAAAATAATTGAAACCACGCACATTTGGCATAATTAATGGGAGGATTCCAAAAATGGCCTTCGTTAATGACTGTAGGTCATTAAAACCTAAAAATAATTGAAACCACGCACATTTGGCATAAACAATGGGAGGATTCCAAAAATGGCCTTCGTTAATGACTGTAGGTCATTAAAACCTAAAAATCATTGAAACCACGCACATTTGGCATAAACAATGGGAGGATTCCAAAAATGGCCTTCGTTAATGACTGTAGGTCATTAAAACCTAAAAATAATTGAAAACCACGCACATTTGAAGATAGCTCTTTCGTTTTATAAAAGTAGAAGTAGATGGGCGTGTGAACATTGCTTAGAATTTGCACCACCCCGGCTCTTCCCGTATGGGTTGTAAGTGGTGACAAAGATATATTCATCGAAGAACAGCAACGCCTTCAGCAGGACCATTTTACCACAAGGCTGCGAGGCCTAACCCGCAGAACCGGCGTGGGTATTATGGGCACTACCCCATATCATCATTAGCCTATAGCAGTCCACTGCTGGACATAGGCCCTCCCCAATGAGCGCCATAGCGCCCTGTCTTCAGCTTACCGCATCCAGCATCTACCTGCAGTCTTTCGCAGGTCGTCATCCCACCTGGTTGGAGGGCGTACTACACTACGTTTACCGAGTCACTAACGAAGGCCATTTTTGGAATCTTCCCCTTGTTTATGCCAAATGTGCGTGGTTTCAATTATTTTTAGGTTTTAATGACCTACAGTCATTAACAAAGGCCATTTTTGGAATCCTCCCATTGTTTGTCGCTATTGTATAGATAGATAGAAATCTATGAATTTTTTTTTTTTTTTGCACCTGATAAATTAACTTTAATTATTAGACTAATGTTTTATGATATATGCAAATAATAATGTTAATGTTATGTTTCTTTTAGCTGGATTACTCTGTACCTACATTGAAAATTAGTTATAAGATATCCTTAGGCTCAACTCACACCAAAAGAGCGTCTTATTATCGAATGAGTTCTCATGCGATAATAAGTTTTATTGTAATGAAAATAAAGTTAAAATTCATATGACACTGAAACTGCGCTCCGCTTCGCTGCGCTTCGACGCTCTTTTGGTGTGAGTTGAGCCTTACCCACGCTCGGCAAGCAGATTGGTGATTGCAAAAAAGTTGTTCAAAATACACAGAAGAAACCTGCTGCCCTTTCTCTGATTAGGGCCTTTAGTTACTTTAACGCCATCCGATTCGCTGCGCTTCGACGCTCTTTTGGTGTGAGTTGAGCCTTAGTTGCTTAGACATATGTAATTGTATGTAAATATTAGTTGGAGAAGCCATTGGTTCCCGAAACACAGTTTTTTACTAGTTCTATGGGCTATGTATGTAAAGTTATCGGGCTCGTATTGCCTGTTTCATTGTCTATTTTGTCATTAATAAAAAATTTACTTTGTACTTTTTAAATATTTATTATTATATTGACTTACCTATCTACATATACTATAGTTTATAAATAATGTTTGACGTTTTGGAATTTATATTATTCTGTAAATCAAGTCTGAATAAATGAATAACGTTGTGTAAATCCGTATTATCACAGTTAGACTGAAATTTTTATTATCGATAATATGCTTATTTAATGTAATTCTATTGTATATGGCAATGGATATGATTTGTGATTTTGTAATGTAAACTTAAAGTAAGGTTGACTCTATGATTTTTGTGTTGTTCTTCTGTATTATAAAATTATTTCTAATCTTAATATTAAATTTAAATAATAAATAATGCTGGACAATTCACACAGCATTATCTAGCCCCATGGTAAGCAGAGCTTGTGTTATGGGTACTAGATAACTGATATACATAATACAATATATTACATAGATAGACATTTTTTATTATACATAGAAAACGACCAGAACACCCGAAACAAATATCTGCAGATCGTACACACATTTGTTCCGAGGCGGGAATCGAACCCTGCGTCGCAGGCGGACCTTCGCCCACCGCGCCACATCGGTCGTCAAATATGTACTCTATTGCATCGGGTGTTCCCGTAAAAATAGAGGTACGTTTGTAAATAAAATAAATAAATAAATAACCAAAATAAATTGTCTGCAACCTCAGAACTTGGTTATATTGTTACAAGCCTGCACTACCCGTATTTTTTCCACCCAGCGTTATTAAGGCTTAACAAAATATGATAGAATATGTGACAATACATCACAGAACATTGGTAACGACGTGCAGAAATTCGGAAAACAATATCCCAGCCATTAATAATGTTTTCGTCGTGCACTGCAAACATTGCGCTAAAATTCGCCTGTTATCGCATAAATCAATGTCGCAAACAATATTCTGTGTAATGCTACGTGTAATGGAGTAGTTTAAAGTGAACGGAAAATCGCGTTTTGCGGGTAATCTCATATTATCAAAATCTTGATCTTCTCCTACTGTTTGATTTTAACTTACTCTTACATATTCAGGGAGTCTTTTACTCGCAATAAGTTTTCGCATGTTTTTGGATGATTTTATCTACCTCTGTTTCTCTGAAGGATAGGATTCGCAATGAATACATCCGACAGAGATACAAAGTTATCGACATAGCTCTGAGAATTAGCAATCTGAAGTGGCAGTGGGCCGGCCATATCTCGCGAAGAACCGACGGCCGCTGGGGCAAACGTGTTCTTGAGTGGAGACCACGACTCGGTAAACGTAGTGTAGGAAACCCTCCGATCAGGTGGATGATGACCTGCGAAAGACTGCAGGTAGATGCTGGATGCGGCAAGCTGAAGACAGGGCGCTATGGCGCTCATTGGGGGAGGCCTATGTCCAGCAGTGAACTGCTATAGGCTGATGATGATATATATTTATAATTTGTGTAATAGCCTGTTGTTGATTAAATGACTTTCAGATCGTTATCTTACGATAAATGTATCAAATTACATTAATAATTAACTTCATAATAACAGATATTAAAAAAATCTTTGCGTACTGTATTATTACCTTCTTTAATTTTATTTTTTAACCACACACTAATGTTAATAAATGATTCTGTAGAGTTAATAGAATCATTCACGAATTGCATGCATTCTGTGTGAGCCGAGTCAGCTAATCTCAAGAGAATGACCATTGCAGTGTTATATTTTAAAGAAATTGTACCGCAAAATGTGCATCCGTGCCGTTTTAATTTAATTATAACGTGTGCTTAGGGTAGCCTTATAATTTTATTACTGTTAGCTCTATGGTGCCAGAACGGAGAACTCCATAATATCTATATCTGCTCTATCTACGAGATGCATTTTTCAATCTTTTTTATGCAAAATAGAAAAAAAATATTGACAATGTCTAGGTTTAGGTAGGTATAGGCAATGTCTTAAAAAAACTAAGTCTAAATTCATAGGTTTAATCTATGAATTTAGACTTAGTTTTTTTAACACTTTGACTGCGGTTTTTTTTCGACGACTGAGGTCTTTTTTTTTACCTAAAAAGTTCGTGCTGGCACTCTACACAGCGGTTGTGTTGCGCCGCAAATGCGTTTCGTTTGAAAAATATTACAGCTCTGCTGAGTCACAAAGATCTGTATTTTCTTAGCCGCTGCGCTAGTGTGGATTTTCGCAGATTAGTCACTTGTAGAAAACTCATACCGTGCGTTTTCAGCACTCAAAGTGTTAAGACATTGCCTATACCTAGACCTAGACATTGTCAATATTTTTTTTTCTTACCTTGAATAGAGAGATAGTACGATACACCAATACGTAATTTGATGTCATACAAATAGATTAAATATTATTTATCGGGTATTTATATGCGAGCCTTTTGTTTTATTTGCCTCTACATATCTATGGCGTAACATGGTCGAACAAGGTGAATGTGGTCACGGTGCTTCTAGATATATAAACAGTACTGGATGTATGGCAGTATAAACGACTACCCTCAATTCGTCAGAATCAAGAATGTCCAAGTTCACAGTACGACACACTACACTGACCGTGTCCGACTGCAGTACAGTCGGATTAAACACAAGATTCCACGAGGAAGAGAGCCAAAAACCATCTTCATGATTAAAATTCGGATGTTTCTTGATCTCAATCATCTCTCGAAACATCCTTTTGTAGTGTGTTTCATTTTGTAGTAGATATTAAAAGAAGTTGAGTCTAAGTGAGTCTTAGTTAAATAAATAATGCTGGACAATTCACACAGCATTATCTAGCCCCATGGTAAGCAGAGCTTGTGTTATGGGTACTAGATAACTGATATACATAATACAATACATTACATAGATAGATATTTTTTATTATACATAGAAAACGACCAGAACACCCGAAACAAATATCTGCAGATCGTACACGCATTTGTTCCGAGGCGGGAATCGAACCCGCAACCTCCTGCGTCGCAGGCGGACCTTCGCCCACCGCGCCACATCGTTCGTCAAAAGTTATTTGAACTAAACTCAGACCAAACACCGGCCATATCTCGCGAAGAACCGACAAACACCGGAGTATAACGTGTTCTTGAGTGGAGACCAGGACTCGGTAAACGTAGTGTAGGACGTTCTCCGGCCAGTGGGTTGACGACCTGTGAAAGACTGCATCTAGATGCGTTAAACTAAAGACAAGGCGCTATGACGCTCACTAGGGGAGCCCTATGTCCAGCTGTGGACTAACATAGGCTGATGATGATGAAACGAAGCACTTGACTGTACAGTCCAGTGCTGAAAACGCACGGTATGAGTTTTCTACAAGTAACTAATATGCGTAAATCCATACTAGCGCAGCGGCTGAGAAATTACAGATCTTTGTGACTCAGCAGAGCTGTAATATTTTTCAAACGAAACGCATTTGCGGCGCAACACAACCGCTGTGTAGAGTGCCAGCACGAACTTTTTAGGTAAAAAAAAAGACCTCAGTCGTCGAAAAAAAACCGCAGTCAAAGTGTTAAGGTGTGTGGTCATGTGCGTACGAAGCTCCAGTTGCTATGCAAATTAATTGCTTTGCGACACACTCCAAATGTGGTGAACGTAGCCTTTAGAATACTTGTTGAGACAATATTAACATCATTATTTATCTGATTATTAATTTGGGTTGCGGTAAGCTGGTGTTGGGTAAACACATTTATTTAATTCACCCCCACAAATTACGGCTTTATTCTCCACCTCAATGACCACTGGAAATACTACGGGCTAAAAGTCCAAAATGTTATTTTCAATAATATTAATTATGGAAGAAAACAACTCTTCGCCTAATAGCTTTTACTATGTAAAATGTTCAGTAGAGTTTGTAGTAGATATTCTAGTGAATAAATACTCGTATGTATGTTAGAAATATAAAGAATACTCAATAATTACTTTTATTATTCTCTTTCTCTTTGTATAATTCGACCGATGTGGCGCGGTGGACGAAAGTCCGCCTGCGACGCAGGAGGTTGCGGTTTCGATTCCCGCCTCGGAACAATTGTGTGCACGATCTGCAGATATTTGTTCCGGGTGTTCTGGTAGTTTTCTATGTATAATAAAAAATATCTATCTATGTAATGTATTGTATTATGTATATCAGTTATCTAGTACCCATAACACAAGCTCTGCTTACCATGGGGCTAGATAATGTTGTGTGAATTGTCCAGCATTATTTTATTTATTTATAATTGTTTTTTTTAAGTTCCTTGATCAGCTTGTAAGTATGTGTTTTGCCTTGTCAAAACATTTTATTTTTATGAGGTCCCGATTACAGGTAATTACAGCTATGTAACTATACCTGAGAATTAGCAAGCTGAAGTGTCAGTGGGCCGGCCATATTTCGCGAAGAACCGTGGCCGCTGGGGCAAACGTGTTCTTGAGTGGAGACCACGACTCGGTAAACGTAGTGTAGGACGCCCTCCGACCAGGTGGGATGACGACCTGCGAAAGACTGCAGGTAGATCCTGGATGCGTCAAGCTGAAGACAGGGCGCTATGGCGCTCATTGGGGGAGGCCTATGTCCAGCAGTGGACTAATTTAGGCTGATGATGATGATGAACTATACCTGTAATCGGGACCACATATTATATTCTCTGTTGGTATTATTCTAAATATATATCTAATAAGTTTCAGAAGAATAGAGAAAACACCACAAATTATAAAGCAATAACAGTTTTATGGCTGCACGCATCCGCTTTCGAACGCAATAATTCAATACCAAGTTTTCTTGTTTTAGTTTGAATCGGTGGTTATTTGATTTAAACAGCTTTTAAAACTTAACACTTTGACTGCGGTTTTTTTTCGACGACTGCGATCTTTTTTTTACCTAAAAAATTCGTGCTGCCACTCTACACAGTGGTTGTGTTGCGCCGCACATGCGTTTCGTTCGAAAAATATTACAGCTCTGCTGAGTCACAAAGATCTGTATTTTCTTAGCCGCTGCGCTAGTGTGGATTTTCGCGGATTAGTCACTTGTAGAAAACTCGTACCGTGCGTTTTCAGCACTCAAAGTGTTAAAACTTAAGATCCGATTATTTTTCATTTTCCGAAGGTTCTTGCGTTATTAGCGTGATTCAATATTTTGAGATGGCAAGACCTCATATTTTGTAAAGAGCTTTTGCAGACAAGATGAACACTTTTTGCGAAGCTACTTTCAGTGAAGTGCGTATTTAGAGCTTTCGTCTTTTAGATGAGAATACATCGCCATCAGTTTAAAAAAAAATCTGTTACAATATTGTTAAATCGCGACTTGTTAAGTGTTAGGATTATGAGCGAGTTGGATATCTATATATATAAAAGAAAGTCGTGTTTGTTACAACACTTATAACTCGAGAACGGCTGAACCGATTTAGCTGAAAATTGGTGGAGAGGTAGCTTAGAACCAGGAGTCTAACATAGGATTTTTATCATTTAACACTTTGAGTGCTGAAAACGCACGGTATGAGTTTTCTACAAGTGACTAATATGCGTAAATCCACACTAGCGCAGCGGCTGAGAAAATACAGATCTGTGTGACTCAGCACAGCCGTAATATTTTTCGAACGAAACTCATGTGCGGCGCAACACAACCGCTGTGTAGAGCGGCAGCACGAATTTTTTAGGTAAAAAAAAAGATCGCAGTCGTCGAAAAAAAACCGCAGTCAAAGTGTTAAACAATTTGACACATAGATTTCCACGGGGGCGAAGCCGGCATGTTGGCCGGGAATGGCCGACTAATTAAAAGCCCTGACTCGCTTAAGCTTTTACAGACTGTCAAATTTGTCATTCTCCCATCACAAACGACTACATTTTAATCGTTTGTTATGAGTTAGTCGACTTAATGCATCATAAGACTTGCAAAGCATCTTCATTTTTAACATTTTTTTCTTTATGGTACTCCCAGTAGTATCATACACTCTTTAATTCAACTCACACCCACTCTTAATTAGTTTCTCACCATGGATGACTGGCTTTAGAATAACTTTATTAGACTAGGTTAGACTTTAAGTATTAAAATGTATTCATTAGTGCTAATCGTACTGGTTTGTGAGGAGGGCGTTGTCATTCTGCGACACAGTGTTAAACTACTGCAGATGACATCGTTTTTCAAAACTGTTTTTTTTTTGTTCCATATCATGTACCAATAAACGATTATTATTATATAGTGAAAACTAAATAGTTCAAAACTTTGGAATATAGGTGACTGGATTGTTTAGCATTGTCACGCCGCAAGAATATTACCACCAACTTAACTCAATTAAATTGTGAGAGATCTACCGAATTCTCGAAATTAACTTAATTGAAAATAATAATTGGGCGTATTTCGAATTTAATAAATAAAACAGAAATGGTTTCCAATCTGCTTTTCCAGATTATTATCGAATTAAGTTGATTATGCAAACGGGATGGTCAACGGGGTAACTATCCGGTATTGATAATATGTCCGTGTAATTATTGCTACTAGGTTACATATTAATTGTATAAAAGCGAGTAAAAATGGCGAAGTAGAGAATACAAGTTAAAAACAAAAAAATATCCGACGCATGTTTCACCAAACGAGAGGGCAAATACCTGCAAAATGCAGCTAAAAACTAATAAAAAAAACAGACGAGTATTTGATAAATAATTTCTTATAATACTTTTTGATACTTGGTGGTAATAAACAGTGTTCGCCAGCCACATAGAAACACTTAATAATAATAATAATCATTACCCAGTCCATCCATCCATCACAATAGCCTGGTTTTATTTCTTTTGCAATAGTCTCTACACCTGGCGAATACCATCTTTGGGTGTATCATATTGCGCACCCGAGGATGATACCCGCTATGTGTAGCCATCGCCTTTAGATTAACTTCTCAAAGGGCCTCTGTGCTGTTGGCTTCGGCCCCACGCAAGCCTTCCAAAGGACCGGGTCACTTTATGGCCCGAGATCATGGTAAATGAGAGAATAATAATAACCATTTTATATCCGACCGTAGAAAAGTAAGAGCTTATTCAACTTTTACTATGGTCCATAGAAATATAATATACTTTAAAACTAGCAAACATAACATATAAATACTTGCAGGCTATTTTGTGACTTAAAACCCACGCCTCGCGGGTGAAAAACATTCTTTGTGTCAATAAAATAAAGCAGAGTTTCCCGAGAAGCCTTTTTAGGTCTGTAGTTACACAATAAGTTTAATTCATTAAACAAAGTGCACAGATTTTGCCGTTTCTAGTTTAAAAGTAATATCTTTTTTCGCATGTTGTTGGCACGCTTTACAAAAATGTTCTTTGCTGCTACAGATCGCAAGATAAGTGCGAGATAACGGGTTTTCCTTCTTAATTGTTGGCTCGAACTGAGATAAAAGTTTTTGTGTTTCTTTAAAATTTTTAGATATCTTTTCTTCACAGTTTAAAACATCTTAACATTGCGTTTCAGTGAGCTTCAGCGAGCGTTAGCTATGTAGCTTTTAATAAGAAATCATCCTAGGTTTTTTAATAACTATGCTAGCTCCCATTATTACTCCTGATACCACCTAAAAATGAACTCTGAACTGACCTACCACATCAATATTTTATTACTTACAGGATACAGGAACATATCTTAATTACAATTGGCTAAATGATGTTGTTATTTTCATTCATACGTAGGTATAACTCAATAGAATAAAATAGCTATAGCATATGTTTTGAATATTAAATCGGTGCCGCCGCGCCGTAATGGTCGCGTCGTAAGGGCCATTTTTATACACGTTTTTCTCGCCGTGAAAATCTACAGTTTCCATAGTGATATTAACGGTGGTGTTAACAAGGGCTTACTAAGTCTAAAGGTCCAACTCAGCCCGTGTGGATGCCGTTAGAGTAACTAAAGGCCCTAATCAGAGAAAGGGCAGCAGCTTTCTTCTGTGTATTTTGAACAACTTTTTTGCAATCACCAATCTGCCTGCCGAGCGTGGGTAAGGCTCTAAACTCACACCAAAAGAGCGTCGAAGCGCAGCGAAGCGGAGCGCAGTTTCAGTGTCATATGAATTTTAACTTTATTTTCATAACAATAAAACTTATTATCGCATGAGAAACTCGAACGAGTCGCGCGGATGCCCGCGGCGCCGCGGGAATTCCGGCGAATTCTATAAACGGAGCCGTGCGACTGCGCGAGAAGTCGCGGGAAGTCTCGAGAATGCTCGAGCAGTCGCGAGCGGCCGCTGGCAATATCCCGCCCCACGCACCCGCTCCGCGTCTGTTGCGCGTGAGCATTCGCATTCATTCTTGACAGTGCAACGAATACTAAATGAACTAATGTGATGGAAATGGATGAAGAAAAGCTTATTTATTTTTTATTATTTTTTATTTATTTATTTTTGAGTTTTGTTGAAAGTGAACTGCGCATAGGAGAGCGACCCGTGAATTCATCGCGGGCGGGCTCGAGAAGGCGCGCGGACTCCCGCGACTTCTCGAGCAGTCGCGGGAGTCTGCGCGCCTTCTCTACCGAGCGGGTCGCTGCGCTTCGCTGCGCTTCGACGCTCTTTTGGTGTGAGTTGAGCCTAAAAGCTAAAGGCGGTATCCCAAGGCACACTAGCGCCTCCACGTATTTTATCTTATATTAGAGATACGAAGTTTGCTTTAGTGTCACTTTCGTCACAGCTCTATTTTCGCATCTCTGTCTAAACTATACAAAATAAAGCTATTACAGATGCATTAAAAAAAAGCTTGTTTGGATTGAATAGGCTTCGAAACTACTTGACCGATTTGAAAAATTCTTTCACCGTTGGAAAGCTACACTATCGCCGGTGAACAAAGGCTATATTATATTTTCAAAAAAGTTAGGAATCCGTTATGGTAAAACTCCAATAATGTTACCCAAGGTGTAAAAAATTCACCTAATAAAGTGTAACTCGAGTTTAACGCGGGTGAAACCGCGTGGAAAAGCTAGTATCTAATATGTTTAGTAGATACCTTGTCAGAAACCAAGTCGCATTCTTTAAATAAATCATCCGAAATAGATATGAAGTTTTTGTATAAGTGAGTTCACTGCCAAGTTACGAGTATGAAGTTACTTCCGAAGATAAGTAACAGAAGTAGCCCATACATAACCAATTCACGTTCCCGAATAAATCTACTATGCAGTACCTGGGGAATCGAAGGGGTTGTAGAGGAATGTTTTGAGAATTTCCTTTTAATACTATATTGACCGCATGCATTCACAAGGTATATAATAAATAAATAATGTTGGACAATCCACACAGCATCATCTAGCCGCAAGCTAAGCAGAGCTTGTGTTATGGGTACTAGATGACTGATATACATAATACAATACATTACATACATAGATCGTTTTTTTTATTATACATAGTAAACGACCAGAACACCGAAACAAATAGCTGCAGATCGTACAGAAATTTGACCCGAGGAGGGAATCTCGCAACCTCCTGCGTCGCAGGTGGACCTTCACCCACAGCGCCACATCGTTCGTCAAAATAATATAATATACCTCTAAAGCTAGTGTGTGATACATCTGAGACAGTATATAATTGCAACAAGTTGATAAAAAATTAAACCCTAAAATAAATTTCACAAGTTATAATTTAGGCTTTATCTGATATTGTTTTCTCTAGGATTACAAAATAAAAGTCAAATTTAATACCACTCATAACACGATTTGTATTTTTTTTGTATTTTTCAGAAGATTTACCATTAAAAGAATATTAAAATATAATGCTGGACTGTCCACACAGCATCTTCTAGCACCATGCTAAGCACAGCTATGTTATTTTTTACTTTTACATGAAAGATTCATATTTTTACGAAAGTTTCCTGACCATTGAAATACAGAAAAGTTAATGCCATAAAACGCTGAACTACTAAAATATTAGTAAATTTTCAACAGTCAAAAGTCATAACAACAACTTTCAAACAACAACAACAGTCAGAACAAAAACAGTCACAACAACAACAGTCAGAACAAAAACAGTCTCGCTTCCAGACACCATAAAGAACCATCATCATACCTTCCAATTATTAAGACGATAACTCTATGATCATCTTCCTTCTGAGACAAATTAGGCGAGCCCCGCAGCTGCCGTGGGAATCAAGGAATTTTCTAACAAATTTGTTGCCCCGCCGGGACTCGAACCCGAGAACTCTCGACAAATTAGATTACGGCCTACCTTTATTACCTGAGATATTTTCCGCGCTCATGAAGTTTATAGTTAACAATGAACTTGGAGTTTCTAACAGGATTTCCGCAAACAAACTCAATGTAGGTGAACAGTTAACCTCGAATTCAGTAAAGGATGGTGTGTATAAGTAACGCAAACTTTGAGCTGTGAAGTTATGTTTATCCTTAGTTTATTAAACAATAGTTTCCGCACGCAGTTTTGCATCCACAAACTAATACATGGATGAACAAGTAACGAGTTTTTGACAAGATTTATTTTCAAATAAATTTTAATGTGTTCATTAACTGCTCACCAAAGAAAATGCAGCTCAATGAATGTCTTTGAGTCCATTGCTCCTGAGAGCTTAGAGTTCAAAAGTAATATGCCAAAAAATAAACAGAGCTAAAAGTCGGCATCAAAAGGTCTAAAACAAATAGCACTTGATAAGCGTGAATAACAGCAGGTCGCGCGCGTCCCGACACGTCCGCAGATATATTTCACCAAAACTATTATAATGGTACACTGAACGAGTCGAGCTAAGCTTGTTATAACTGATTTTATTTTAAAAGCAAAGTCAGGTCTGAATTTTATTGATTAAGATACCGACTGAGTCTCTTGACACCTTCAATTTTACGCTAATGCGATTGTTAAACTCCTGACGAAAAGATAATTTGCAAATTTGTGGAGTAAAAACAACTGTCTTAAATTAACTTTGCATTGAGCGGTTTGTGATATCTATTATACAGGGTTATTGGTAATTCGACGTATTCCCGTTAGGAGGTGATAGGGGTGACTATTTGCGATAATTTTTACTCCCATGTGCATCATGCAAAAGTGAACCATTTTTAAGTTATCATGATTTTTA
Source organism: Eupithecia abbreviata (assembly GCA_943735965.1). Taxonomy (NCBI): domain Eukaryota; kingdom Metazoa; phylum Arthropoda; class Insecta; order Lepidoptera; family Geometridae; genus Eupithecia; species Eupithecia abbreviata. The sequence continues at coordinate 10,715,364 of OX030990.1, forward strand.
GCTTTTTACAAAATAAGTCAAAAGTGCAACATAACAAATTGATTTTAAAAAAACTGTCTATTTAAATCATTTTTCTTTTGCATCATGCAAAAGTGAACCATTTTTAAGTTATCATGATTTTTAGCTTTTTTCAAAATAAGTCACAAGTGCAACATAAAAAATTGATTAAAAAATAACTGTCTATTTAAATATTTTTTTTTATTTATCAATATTAAAACAACAATTATCGCTCCAAATTAAAAAATGCGAGATAAAAACGATATTATTTCATTATTCATTGAGAATGTTTTCCTCTAAAATGCCTTAAAAACTAATAAAAAACGTTATGAAACTTGGCTTGCAGATTATTTTAAAAACTTAACCGTTTTCTTAGCTCTCCAACAATGCATAACAACTATGAACTTATTTCAAAGAAACTGAAATAAACATCATTACAAAGGAAGCAGGCGGAAATTCATATAGGTACGAACTAAACCTAAGGTCGTTCTTTAAAATTTCTATAAAACTAACTTAAAACAATACCCAATGGAAATAAAACGAAAAATACAAAGGCAGAGGCAGAGATGCGAAAATAGTGTTTGGTGGCTACCAAGGGCAACTTCGTATCTCTATCTAAACTATCAAAATAAAATTATTACAGAGGCATTAGAAAAAGCTTATCATAGTCACAAACTACCCAATGATTCTTTGTAAATTTCCTTTGTTCAACGCAATAACAATAAAATAGGTGGCGGCGCTAGTGTCCCTCGATGTACCGCTTTAATTTTACGTAATATAGGTAAGTAAACATATGGTCTATGAACATTTCCTTAACTCAGCATCAAACTGTTAATTTATATGCATCATACCTATATTATATATTTATATGTGTATTTTATATTTATAATATATATTTATGTTTGTATTTATACTTATAGCTATCAATATGTATTTGTTAGTATGTCCCAATTAACTATTATTCTATATATAACACGCCACCGTCTATACTTGTTCTAACTTTTCATGTCCATCCAAAGGTTGCCTGGCAGAGATCGCTTTAAGCGATAAGGCCGCCCATTGTACAACACATTCTTTATTTGTCTTTTTCCTGTCCAGTGTATCTGTTTTTATGGTGTGCAATAAAGAATTATTGTATTGTATTGTAAGTATCAGTACCTAGTTAACTGATGGTTCAGCTACAAACAAAAGCGGTCATGTATGCATATTTTCCTTCATAAATAACACAAAAAAGCTAGAGAGCTATTTTAATCTAACAATCTCATAATGAATAATTCAATACAAACGGTTTATCAACTTTCACGTTGTTTTGTTGGCTAATCTAAATAAAGTTATGTCTTGTCACCTCTTATCTACATTTTCATTTACTTGGTAAAAGGCAGCCGTTAGCTGCTTGTACCCTATGAATGTCGAATGAAGTGAACTTTAGGGATGAAATAAAGGAAAGTTTCAGGTGACAAAGAGTCGAACATTACTTGGGTATTGCTATAGAAATTGTCTCGTAAGTTTTTAGAATAGCAAATAGGCGGCCCGCAAAATAAAAGAATCTGTACAATTTTTATTAAACCTTAAGTTTAAAATATAAGTGTAAAATAAAATGGACTTTTTTCCAGAATTACATGAAGGCTTAATGTGGCACACACGGCGTAAATAGCCCAACTGTTAAGGCGAAATATGTTCGCTTTTTCGAGGCAAGGACGAACGAGCACTGCGCGGGGAAGGCGAGAAAGGGAGGCAAGAGCGGCCCGCGCGCAATTTCACTGGTTTTTATTTTTAAATTTGTTATTGCTCTAAAATACTACTGATCCTCACAAAACTAAAACCATAATTTTCTAAAGTATATATTAGTGAACACATGTAGAAGAAATTCCATTACAATAATATTAAATAACTAGCAAATAAAACTGGTTTTTCCGTAGAGATATCTCTGTAAAAATGAAGATTTAGAGGAAACTTTGCCATTTTTTTTATATCGAGTCAAGTTTAGTCAATCGTGTTTCTACTTCCATAACACTACTAACTACTAACTAATATCCTAAACTTTTGCTCCTCATCAAAATATATTCGAAAAATAGGTGTTTTGTTCCCTTAAAATTGATTTTCCGTTAAGTCAAAACGTGGGTTTTGGGACTCATTTCACCTTAAAGAAAGCTTTATTGAGATATTTTGTATATAAAGAAAATAAAATATACCTAAAATGAAAGTCCTAGAGCATTTTACACGCAAAAATAAGCTCAGATTTTATGTTTTCAGTACCGAGAAAACCAAGGGAAATTAAATAATTTTGTGATTTGTTTAACATACCGAAATATTTTGATAATAATCAACCCTCGCCTTATGTTCATAATAGACATGCATTTTAGTTTCTACAAAACTTTTTAAGGGCCTCTACACAGTAAGTCGAAAATACCGACACATCACGGCGGCAGGTTGGATGTAGGCGACTTCACATCTAGCAGTCAGCAGACCAAAGGCACCGGTTAGTGTCGCCGAGTTGGTAAACATGGTCGGCGGTATGAAATCAGCGACGTTGTACAAGTCACGTGACTGGACTATTAGGAGTGTCATGGACATACCACCGACATTCGCGCGCAGGCAGCCGACATTGCTACAGACATGCTGCCGACATTTGTCGTGAACATGTAGCAAGAAGTCGGCGGGTACTGTCGCCAACATTATTCTATTAGACAATATTGACGACTACAACCCGCCGGGCTGTGTCATTTTCGTTCCATCTTTGGATTTTAGACTCCATTACAAAACGTCTCTTATAAACACTATGAACATTTAAAAATGATAAATTTAAACTATAACAACATGGCTACCTTAATTAGTAAATGCTCAGTAGTAACTGGTACCTTCCGAGTTATTAATAAAATTAATTTGATTCTTGTTTATGATATTCTTTAAATGATTACTATGTTACTACCTGCACTATTAATATTGTTTATATAAAATAAAATGTTTTTTTATGTTTTGTTTTATTAAATAAAATGAATTCTCCGTTTTACCGAGTTAGTTCCGCTATGCACGAGTCCCGCTTTGCTCGTTCTAGGAACCAGGTATCACAACGGTAAACATCGTCTGGTCAAAGATAGGCCGTAGCTCCAATAAGTTTAAAACAACGTACGTAGGTGTCCCTCCGACATTGTGCTGACCAAATCCCTATAAGCCTTTGGGTTACTCACAAGTTGTTTGTATAGTAGAACGAGTCCAAACAAAATTGAACTCGGCTGGAAGATACTCAGAACAGGGAAGTCTACACTGGCTTCTGCCCGCTTTGCGTGCACCATGCTAGGATATCTTAATACCTATATTTCTATCACTTAGCCAGTGAGCACCAAATAGCTGGGTTATACCTAGGGTTCTTCTCTATTACGCCATTCGGTCCGCTAATGTGCCATTTTGATCCAATCAGTCCTGGCTTCCTTAACGAGGTTGATACTCAGAATAGAGATATCTTCAGTACTGGCTCCTGCCCGCAGCTTTGCGTGCACCATTCTTGGATATCTACGTATCTATCTTTCTATCAACTCAGCCCGTGAGCACCTAACTACTGCTGAGTAATAAGTTTCGTTAGTGTGCCACCCTAATCCAATAATTCCTGGATACCAACGATGTATTTTGACCTTCGGATAGACGTAACCTATTACCGGTAGCAGCATTGGTTGCTAACCTACTGATAGCTGAGATAGGGGTCATTTTCTGATCTTTGGGCCGCTCTCTAGGTAATTTAAACTCTCTACTACTCATCCTCTCTAATATTTGTATTAAGGTACTCGCTTGTGTATGTATTTAATGTGAGTTGGACGGCACATTTTTATTACCACTTACTTCATTGTTCTTTTATTATTCAGTTTGAACTATTAGACTACATGACCGTCAAATTTATCTTGTTCTGTCAGTACCTTTGGAGCTGCTGTAGTCCGAGATGGGCTGCAGACTGCAACCACAGGTGACATTGCGGCTTGCGGCTGCGGTTGACCGCTGTGCTACCTGCTGTCGCAGTTGCTTCTATTTCCAAGCACGACGCGACACCACTGACGCTACAGTCTGCGGTCGCTGCGCGCCGCGGCCGCAGGCAAGTAGTGTCGCTTGCAGCCTGCGGTCCATCATGGAATTACACCTTTACTCTCAATCAGTAAATTTCTTTCCTGCCCTGGTGGGGGCACAGAGAGGCTTGGCCTCATTACCCCGGCGTCAACTCGAAGGTTGACTGACGACCCCTCGGTCCTTGGGTTTTGTGGGAATTTTTTTTTCCTTCTCAATGTTTTTTTTTTTTTTTTGCTTCATTTGATTTATATATTTTTTCTTTTTTTGTTACCTTTACTCTTGCAGCATACCTACTTCAATGTTTCCATCAATAACCAGTCGTCAGCTATTTAACATTATGTAGGTATCATTAAAGGCACGTAACCTTGACCATCATACAATTATAATTTTAAGTCGAAAAAAATTGTTACCTATCGACACATTTTGCCCTTGTTCAAATATTCAGTTTATCGTTCAATCGTCAACTAAAATGCTATCGTAGTATCTACTGATTTGAATTTAATGTCAGAAAAAGATACAAGGGACTATTACGAGATTGTTTTTTAGGTACTAATTGTAGGTATTGAAAGAGATATGTAGATAATGATGATATCATAGCCAAATTTCGGCCACGGCGGCGGCGGCCAATTTTAGTAAAAACTATACATAAATGATTTTTTTAATGACATACTAACATTATGATATCGAAAAAACATACTTATATAATAATGAATAGGTACATTACTAGATAAGTAAGTACTACTTACCTTAGTACCTACATACTTTGACGACCGATGTGGCGCGGTGGGCGAAGGTCCGCCTGCGACGCAGGAGGTTGCGGGTTCGATTCCCGCCTCGGAACAATTGCGTGTACGATCTGCAGATATTTGTTCCGGGTGTTTTGGTCGTTTTCTATGTATACTAAAAAATATCTATCTATGTAATGTATTGTATTATGTATATCAGTTATCTAGTACCCATAACACAAGCTCTGCTTACCATGGGGCTATAGCTAATAGGGTTTTTACATTGTGATATTTACCTATAATAAATAACCTACGTATTAAGCTAAAGTGATAACAACAATAAATATATTTAGTATTGAGTAACTAGCCATGTGTGCAAGACATACTACAGTGCACAAGTGTGTGCGTAAACACAGACACACTCTCTATTCCCTCACTCTCAAAATTCTATGATTAGACAGATAGAAAACACTTTAGTATACCACACAAAACAGAAAACAATACAGAAATAAATAATAGAATAAAGTATAAAGGGGATTAGATAATACTATATAATATCATATAACGAGGTTATTAATACAAAATAATAATGTACGTGGAATATTCCATAGTTTCATACTATGGAATATTCCGTGTATGTTATTATTACTACAAATTGAATACCTTTGAACGCCTTACATAAATCTTATAAAGGAAACCTCGAACAAACACGTTTCTCTGTGTTCTATACATGTATACAAAAGTTGTCAGATATCTGTGCCCAACTAAGAAACAACCATTATATTGTACTCCCAATCGAGTTGTTAACCGTAATAGAATAATATATTTCCTTTGCATAAAATAACATAGGTGGTTACGCTTGTTTTGATTGTTTACAAATTAATGTAAATACCGCTGTCTTGATTGGATGGTATTTCACCTATCTATTAAGAATGTCTTATTTTAATAACTTAATTTGGTGAACTATCCGTCAAAGGTCGGTATAGATTGCACCGACACGCCCCATGCAGGGGACCGCAAGAAAGCCGCCATCTTGGTGCTTTGAGTCTTCGCAAACCATTAGACCAACCAACACGCGTCCCGCACTAATTTATCTTTATAAAAGTTGGACTCTGATAAATCCGCATACCACCGCATCTGCTACGCTGGCAACTGCTGGTAATCCGCTTGTGTGTGTCAACGACATTTCAGTGACGTCACAGGAATCCAGGGCGATTCCCGAGGCACGCATCTTACGATCGAGGCGAGTGGTGAACTGGGTGAGTTATTATTATAAGGCATTTATAGGTGATTTGCTTTCTTCCAAGGCAGCACGTACCAACAAGTGTCCATTCCCCACATCCCGCAGGATTTACTTTTAAGCTTTAAACCAGCATTCATTTATCTCAGGTCGTCCAAAGTTATTAGGACTGGGCAACCGCTTAGAATAGAGGATTTTATCCCTTTACTCTCCAATAGGACTACTAGGTCATATTTTTAGAGGTTCCACATTTAAAGACTGCCAAAGCGCTGTCTGCCCTTCTGTCTGTCTATCTTTCATTCTTTGAAACTGAAAATTAATAGATGGATGTATTGTCTATTCTTATGATTTGATACAATTAGATTTTACTTATAACATAATTGCTTAGATACGATACGTTTAGTTTTGGAGATCATCATCATCATCAGCCTATATTAGTCATAGGCCTCCCCCAATGAGCGCCATAGCGCCCTGTCTTCAGCTTGACGCATCCAGCATCTACCTGCAGTCTTTCGCAGGTCGTCATCTCACCTGGTGGGAGGGCGTCCTTTACTACGGTACTACGGTTTTGGAGATAATAAACTTTATTAAGTAATTCAATCTCTAAGAAGTTATCAATAAGTGGTAGAATACCTACATAATATGTATGTATATTGTTCAGAATACGTGTTAATGCTTGAAGAAGATTTCGTATAGGTGCCATATTATAATCACGCGATGTTTATTCATGGGGCAAGTGACAGAGGTTAATAAATATTCAGCGCTTGTCTAAGTCCTGATAATATTTTGATTTTGAATATGAGAAGCGGGCGATTACGCTTCAAAAGTAAATAAGTATTTAAGCTTTACACATTTATTTTCTTTGACTGATTGAAGGAATGCAATACTGGCTCAAGCATTATCAACCCTCGCCTCCGTAAATAAAGTGGATGCACTGCTTTATTTAAGTCATCATCATCATCATCAGACTATAGCAGTCCACTGCTGGACATAGGCCTCCCCCAATGAGCGTCATAGCGCCCTGTCTTCAGCTTGCCGCATCCAGCATCTACCTGCAGTTTTTCGCAGGTCGTCATCCCACCTGGTCGAAGGGCGTCCTACACTAGGTTCGTGGTCTCCACTCGAGAATAAGTTTGCCTATTTAAGTGCCAGAAGGTAACAGACAGACAGACCTCTCCTCCGTAGACCGAGACACGTTCTTGGTGACCCCGTTGACCCACTCACTGACGCTAACCCGGAAGTGACGGCAACAACTCAGCTTCCGCACACTACACACCCGACCAATAACCGACCCCGCCGCATGCGGGGTCGAAGAATTCCCCGTTTCCGCCCTCAGGTGCACTCGTGCACCTAAAGCGTTACCTCCCTACCCTCTTGTAGCATCTGGCAACAGCCCAAGCCGAGGCTCGCACCTAAGTGGTGGCCCTTGTGCCACCACTTAGGTGCGAGTGTTGCCCCAACCTAATTTTTACCGGCGAGGCGCCCTCTGCGCCCTCCAAAAGTCCGGTAACGCTGTCATGGCCATCTGAGGTCAACAGCATAATAGTCCATTAAAAAAAAAAGAAAGACAGACAGAGACTGTTTTTATGATATTATTCAGGTGCCTATGGATAAAATTCATTTGCCTAATGAGTATTACTCTAATGTAGAAGGAATAGCCGTCACAAATCTTCAAAACGTTTTATATTTAAAGTAAATTCTGTAAAGCAACGTCGTTACAATACTTTGTAGAATTTATTCATTTGGTCGCACAGTTCTTTGATCGGCGTCCATCAATTGATTGAAAAACGAACCTTTGAAAGATTATTTGAATAAAATAACACTCAGGTAAAAATAAAAATTTAACTTTATGCTAGGGCATAATCCATTACCTACTTACCTATTTTAATCTTGTTTCTATTTTACTACATAAACAATGCATGAGGGTATTTTTTCTTCTACTTATAGTAATATTTATTTGGAGGGCAAGTAGGCGGTATTCTGGGGAAGATATGGGCTACTTTTTAATCTTGTAAAAGGGCGTGCAAAGTCACGAACAGAAGCTAGTTTTGTTGTCTTGTCTACCTACCTTAGAGCCAGAATATTACTTACCTCGAAATCTGACGAAGGTCGCCAATAACTCACAAATACCTAAGTCCTCTCTCAATCGATAGCTTTAGACTTCGACTAAGGGAACCTACCACAGGTAGACCAGTAGCGTACTTCTGTGTATTTGTACATATTTTCTCGGAGCACACATATTATACTAGTAATCTGTCCAGTGCCTATCCTGACAGTTTATCCTTTCAATTTATTAACTGTGTACACATCCCCTATCCTACCCTATAAAAAAACTCGATGATAAGGTTAAGCTGGTCTATGTACGTACATATCTTTTTATAATAAAACTTCTGAAACTATCATGGTTATTAACACTAAAGATCATGGCGCATGAAACTGTGCCGAAATATTGGAAAACTCAAAAATAAAATCATGGTAAATATCCCGTTTTAAATTACTTTAGTATCTTTTTATATATTATTGTTTGTACAAAAAAGAATTGCAGAATTACCTGTCCGCCGGGTTATCGTGGTGATTATGGCAAAATTAGACCTAATTTGAACAAGACAATTTCAACGGTGAATATAATGATTGCTGATAGGAGAGATTTCGAAATATTTGATACCCGCTGGTTACTAGGAGTGAAGAAGTAACAAACCTCCACCATTGTAAACATCCAAACTTTCGCACATAAATAAATAATGCTGGACAATCCACACAGCATCATCTGGTCCCACGGTAAGCAGAGATAGTGTTATGGGTACTAGATGACTGATATACTTAATACAATATATTAAATAGATATTTTTATTATTAAACATAGGTAACGACCAGAACACCCAGATTAAATATCTGCAGAATGTACAAACAATTGTTCCGAGGCAGTAATCGAACCTGCAACCTCCTGTGTCGCAGGTGGACCTTCGCCCACCGCGCCACAGAGGTCGTCACATAATATAATTATTAGTTTGATTAGACGACAATATTATGCATTCTTCAAAGCTGCCATTTTCTTATATAGATGAAAGAGTGGTTGTTTATATATACAGGAAATAAAGGACCTATGAAAGATAAAAAGAACAAGCTAATTGCAGCTTTCCGCTATTCTTCATGATAAGTCGCTACACTGAAATTTCATTTGTAATACAATGGAATAAATCACAATTTCGCTTTATAATGCCTCCAAAAAAGGGTTTTTACTGAAAGGATTCACGTCCTCGGATGTCCTTTGAATGTTAATCCGTGTCCTAATAGAAACATCGGGTCAGTTACTTTATTATCCTTTGTAGTCGACTGTATAATTGATTTTCTAGACCGACGAGCCGCTGTCATTTTAACCGACTGCGCAAGGAGGGTTATGTTTTTATTGAAACTGAAACCTTTCTTATGGGCAGTTTGAATTTTCAGGTTGATGCGCGTAACGAGGTCTTCATAAAAAGTGTTTTACGATGAACCGGGTATTTATAGTAAAACATAAGGTTATGGAATTCTCTATGGTACAAAGAAGGGTAAGTATTGTGCAAGACTGGGACTACAAATCACTATAAATAAATATTTGTAGTTTTATGTTTCAGTTTTCAAGTTTTATAATATCCATTCCTAAGAAACCCTTTGATAGGTATCAGACAGACTGACAGAGAATTAGACCGGCTCTCTGTCACCACTGTGGTCACCACCGATGGATGTACCAAATAGCCTCGATCTCCCCATATACAAATCAAAAACTCCGACGCCTATGTCTTAGCCAAAACAGTTTTAGCAGTAGGTAGGTACTAATATTATAATCTGACGACCGATGTGGCGCGGTGGGCGAAGGTCCACCTGCGACGCAGGAGGTTGCGGGTTCGATTCCCGCCTCGGAACAATTGTGTGTACGATCTGCAGATATTTGTTCCGGGTGTTCTGGTCGTTTTCTATGTATAATAAAAAATATCTATCTATGTATTGTATTATGTATATCAGTCATCTAGTACCCATAACACAAGCTCTGCTTAGCTTGGGGCTAGATGATGCTGTGTGAATTGTCCAGCATTATTTATTTATTTATAATTTATAATATATTTTATTAAAGATTATTTATGAGGTGCCTTTTGTTTCTATCGCCACGTAACCACCATCGCTGTAACGCGATAGAAACGTAGGAGAAAATAAAAATAATATAATAAATGTAGATCATTATTATATTCCTTAATACAAATAGCGAAATTTAAAAAGTTGTAATAGATACTAACATTCTGCTAGCTTTTTTTTTTTTTCGAATGGACTATTATGCTGTTGACCTCAGATGGCCATGACAGCGTTACCGGACTTTTGGCGGGCGCAGAGGGCGCCTCGCCGGTAAATATTAGGCTGAGGCAACACGCACAAGGGCCACCACTTAGGTGCGAGCCTCGGCTTGGGCGTCAGTGAGTGGGTCAACGGGGTCACCAAGAACGTGTCTCGGTCTACGGAGGAGAGTCATTCTGCTAGCTAGATGAGTTATCGCCCAAAATGGTTACCGAAAAACAACAATGCATGGATTTTTTTTTTTGGGCATTAGTTACTAAAAATATTTGGATGTTTTGCAGATGAGGAATAATGAAATATTAAAAAATCTGTTATATTTTCTTTATTTTAATTGTTACAGTCATAACATAGTCTTTGTCCTTTACAAATGAAATATTCGTGTATTGTTAACAAAAATGTGCAACAACATATTAAATATCTAGTCAAAAGAATCATTTTGGCTTCGCCTGTTTATTTACTTATATTTAAAACAAGAATCTACACTTACAACAAGAATGTAAATATTTTATATGTACAATTTGTATTAAAATACATAGATTAATGGTTTCAGTTTACAACATATAGGCTATTTATTTATCGAGTTATTTTTATATTTTACATTACATTTTAAATTAAGCTACAAACAGAAAGAAAACATTATTTTGTAAAGCAAAATTAAATATTTCTGAAAACAATTTAGATGCCTTCAAAAAACCTTCAAAAAACTTAGTAGGTACTTAAAATTGTAATAATTGAGAAACCATAGTTGCGAGAACCTCGTATAAAATTTACAGAAACATTGTTTTATAACTAAAAAAAAGTAAAATGTTCTTTGTTATTTCAAAATCGAATTCTTATTTAGCTAAATTATAACCATAACTTATTTAAGACATTGGTATTTTTACAAACGACTTCGTAATGGTACAGAATTGTGCCCGATACGAGATTAGGTACTCGTTTTCAAATGAACATTCAAATACAAATTGAAGGGGAATTAAGTAGTATATTCTACATAGCTTTATAGCTTATCAATAAGTGTAAGAGCGGTTTCGCACTACGTCCGATCCGAAGCCGATCCGTACACGTGAAAATATGTATCTAGAAAACTCGGACCGATTTCGAATATTGCCTACGCACTAGTCCGATCTCTGATACATACCTCTCTTCTCGTTCGCAGCTCGGATTCAATTCGGACGCAGTGTGCGAGCGTTCATACGCTATGGCTACTGCGGTTCGTCAAAAATCTTTTCCGAAATGGAGATTCTAGAATGACGGAAAGAAATCGGATGACGGAAATCGGATCTAGTCCGTAAATTACCATAGAAATAGTTTTACAACTACTCCGGACCATATTTTTAAGGATTCGGATCGGATTCGGATCGGACGTAGAGCTCTAACCGTAACCACTTTAATATGGATATCGATAGGTTCAAAACATTCAAACTAATCGATTAGCAGACGAGCTTTAACCCACCAAATTTGTGGGTGAGTGGCGTAACATTTTCATGTATTTACAGAAGCTGACACTCAATTTTCCTAAACCAAAACGTTACTTACGTTTAAACACAACTAAAATTTCAATTTCATTAATTTGTTAATTGTTAACAGTCAAATATTTTGAAATTTTACCCTTTAAATTATTCGATACTTGAGACCAACTTGAATTTTTTTTTGTGTAAAAAAACAAGTCAGACAAAATATCGACACGACAGATTAATTAAAATTTTATTTGCGCATGATATTAAAATATTTTCGTGAATACAAACTAAAAGAAATTCCCGAACGCGGCCAACATTGTTCGGTTCCGACGAATATTGAATGTGTCGGTCACTTTATTAGCAATATTATTATACATTCACCGCTTTCAATCAAAATGGAATTGGAATCGATCATTACTTTTATAAAATTACAGACACGACTATTGCAATTTAATAATTCCGACCATTTGCGTAGGTCATTATTATAATAATTCAGACCATTTGCGTAGGTCATTATTATAATAATTCAGACCATTTGCGTAGGTCATTATTGTAATAATTCAGACCATTTGCGTAGGTCATTATTATAGTAATTCAGACCATTTGCGAAGGTCATTATTATAGTAATTCAGACCATTTGCGTAGGTCATTATTATAATAATTTGTATAAAATAACTGACCCACTGAAACCTAGATAGATTCAGAAATCATGATGCGATTGTAGAAAATAATAACAGTTTATTCAACAATTCACGTTATGTTAGATCTTTTAAGCTAGTTTTATGACAGTTTATGGATTAAACAATATTAATAGCACAATACATACTACCGTCCAGTCTCGGGTCTGCCAGAAAAGTGTACCTTTGTTCCACGTGTCGTGATGCACAGCGGCTTGGTTCTCTCCTGGTGAGGATAAAAATAATTAATATATTATTATTACCTCATTTATTTCGGACTAGCTGCGCCCCGCGGTTTCACCCTATCGTGGTGATAGGTATTTTGGATAATATACAATATATCTTTATAAATTGTTGCCTATGTGTTAATCAGATGTATTATTTTAAAGTTACATTAAAGTCCATTCAGTGGTTTTTACGTGAAAGAGTAACAAACATCCATCCATTCATACTTACAAACTTTTGCGTTTATAATATTAGTAGGATTTACCCATAAAACATACAAAAATAATAAAAAATGTCACAGTAAAATATTATAAGTCATCCACATAATAAAAGCTGCCTAGACACACTAGCTTGTACAGGTTTTCATATCAGACAAAACAAGCTACCTTACTGATAACAAACGTAGATTACTTTGTGTGGATAGACCATAGACAGTCCAATTAGTTTTTAGGTGAAATGACGGGATAAGTTAGGCTCATTATCAGAGGGCAAAAAAAAAATAGAGACCTAAGCGGTTTAAAAAAGGAAGGAAAATTATAATCTTCTAAAGCATAGCCAAATATAGGTAGAGAAACCCCAGAGAAAACGGACGATAAAAATGTATGTGATTGTTTTACAGATATGCTTTACTGCTCATACGTACCCTATATCTAAGAAGTCATCTTAATACTTAGAAAGAAAGAAAGAAAATACATTTATTGATTCACAAGTAGGTACAGCTTGCTACTAAATAATAATAATATATAAGTAAACAAGAACATAAAGAAATAAATAAAATTAACTACGTATGTATTATATACAAGCAACAAGCGACTCCACAAAGCGAACCAATAGGTCCTGTCTCAGCATAATGTTGCTCTACTTCTCTTACTTAGGCATTGTATTTGTAGATATAATAAAACTTACCAATGAGAACATGTACATTTATGGTGACTTGGGAGTGGTTTTGTAATAGACAAGTGTAGGTTCCGCTGTCGTTCTGTGACGCTGACGACACGCTTATTGTAGCACTGAAACAAAATATTAAAATGTCAAATACATTTTTAGTGTCGGTGCTAAATGTTTTCTTATAACATAAAATGAATGGCCTACGACAGCCAACTACAACTTGACTAGTGTAAAAAATGTATTGTAGACCATTGTATTGATATCATTGTCAGTGTGTGATTGAGGTCAACCACCAAAAATTACTTGAATAAGAAAAAAATACTGACCTGGATATGACAAAAGCTTTGAGAACATTTTAATGGTGTCCTATCTAAAGCTATCAGCAAACATAACAAAATTTAACTCTATTATATTCAAAATCCTAATTAGTTATATTAAATGTCGTATAGGCGAAAACACTGTGTGTAGATATTTGAAATAGGTAGTATCTAGTGTTTCGAATATTGTTAATTTAAGTTAATATGTACATCAAACCCAACCCATTCATCATGAATATTCAGAACTCCATATTGATCAAAGTATTGTTATATTAAATTGAAACACGATGGAGGCTGATAATTACGCGGTGGGTTCGCAAGGGCTCGATATATTGAGATAATTGATACAGTTCGAAAAGTTATTTTAACAATTACTTTGCTGTCAAAAACATCGTTTTACTTTCAGGAATTTACTAAGGTATTGCTTACCTAGCTGCTACACGGCATTTTTCATGAAATGAGTTAATTGACATTAATCTATTACATAATATGTTATAGACCGAACACAAACACTTCTGATATCAGTTAGAATTTTAGTTATAAGTTCTATGTTAGGTGGAATAAAAATCCTGCTAGTCTGTTGCGAATATTTAAAGAATACCTTTAGCAAATAATAACCTTTTCTTACCTCAAATTTTGGAAATTGACCTTCTCGAAAAAGTCTTTCCCTTGCTTTTTCCATGTTATCCCATACACATTATTCACTAAAGGAGGATTAGTTGGTTTGACCGTTGTCACTTCAGTGGACGTGACTATTTTGCTCGTACTAAGACTAACTGTTGACATCAACGTTGTAGTTTCAACACTCCAACTCTTGTTCATCATTATGTCTATTCTGTTGAAGATTGTTGTTAACTTCGGCGTTGTTGATTCTGTTGTTGTAGTCATCGGCGTTGTCGGGGCAACGGTTGATGTTGGTGTAGCTTTGGTAGGTAATGTTGAGATGAATTCTTCTGATATGATACATGATAGTTTTATAGCGCTACCGGCTTTGTAGAATCTGTCTTTCATGTCGTGAGTTTGGTCACCGTTGATTGTGAGAACGGGAGCTGTGGGCAAACAAACAGACTGTATTAAACAAACGAGTTGTGTCAGCTATAAAAAGCAATAATATATCATTAACTCTTACAGAGGTTAAAATGGTATTTAATCTGAATAGGTATAAGTTAAATTTGAATTCAAAAAGTTATTTCCTACAATAGTTTGCGAGTACTGCTCAAATTATTATAGTTGAGCCTGCTGCTTAAATAGTCAAGCAGTTTAACGGCAATATTAAACCTGCTTATGTAGCTAAAGGAGTAAGGAGTAAGTAGTAAGGAGTTTATTAGCTTTCTATGAATTGAAACGCTTTACTTTATGAACTGAAAAGCTTTGTTTTATGGGCCTATAAGAGAATATCTTCGATGACTTTCTTAAAAGAGTGGGAACTAATGCGGAACTAGAAGCAAAAGCAAGATTGGGATCAGATTCACAGGAATCGGGTCGATCTTTCTCCATTTCAAAGTTTTTTTAAAGTTCCATTAAAAACTGTCAACAATCACGAAACTGTCCCGCATTTGCTCTTAAAACCGCATGATCAAGCTATCCAACTTCCGCATCATCAGGTATTATTTTCCAGTAAAATGCGATTAAAAATCTGAGGTAGGATTCACCAAAAACTTGATGGCTATAGAGACAGATGGAATGTATGATGAATGGGGCTTTTCTCCTATATATCTCTGAATATACAAAGTTTCTTTGTATTGCTCGGATTAAGAACGACACAAACGCAAATGGAAGTCCATTTGCCTAATTAGAGCCATCTAATTATGAGTAATCTACGTTCCAAAAGGAAGATAATTTTGTTTAATATAATTCCCTTGAGTGAGATGTATTTACGTTTGAGGAAACGTATGATCCCAAAATATTAATCCTTAATATTGCGTTGACTCCAACCAGCCAGTTGAGCCTTTTGTAAGATATAACCTCTGTGAAATCATAAAGCTTTACGTTTAATAAATAATGCTGGACAATTCACACAGAATTATCTAGCCCCAAGCTAAGCAGAGCTTGTGTTATGGTTACTAGATAATTGATAAAGTTATTACAATACATATTACACAAAGTAGATAGATATTTTTTATTATACATAGAAAACGACCAGAATACCCGGAACAATATCTGCAGATCGTACAAACATTAGTCTGGAGGTGGGAATCGAAAGCGTAAAACGGTGGGCGATGGTTCACCTGCGACGCAGGAGGCGTCGCAGGTGAACCATCGCCCACCGTGCCACACAGGTTGTTTCATGATTTCAGATGAGTACATCTAAGAGTGGGCTCTGGGTCTCTGGGTGGAGTCATCGCAAACGTTATGACATAGTCTAGTATGTTGTTAAGAGTTTTGTAAGCATAAACCCTATAGAAAAACCAAACCTCCATAGATCACTCTCTGACTGCTTGTCTGTCTGGCTGTCACAGAATATTTCTACGGGTCTACTAAAGGAAAAACGTTGAAATTTGGAACACACCCCGGTATACTTTACGGCGCGTGACATGGGTATTAATAAGCAGAAAAAGGTTTGCAAATTCTTAGCCAAACCGACTGTGTAGTTATACTTTGAGTTTACTCTACTTAATAATAAATTAATAGATAATATAAACTCTGATTCATGTGTTGTATTTAGCTAGTGTTACTCGCGTTTCAGCCAAGCTAGACTACAAGTAAGATCTTGCCAAGTACACGGCCACACTGGTAAATTATATTGACGACCGATGTGGCGCGGTGGGCGATGGTCCGCCTGCGACGCAGGAGGTTGTGGGTTCGATTCCCGCCTCGGAACAATTGTGTGTACGATCTGCAGATATTTGTTCCGGGTGTTCTTGTTCTTGTCTTGTTCTTGTGTTGTGTGTGTATTGTATTATGTATATCAGTTATCTAGTACCCATAACACAAGCTCTGCTTACCATAGTGCTAGATAATGCTGTATGAATTGTCCAGCATTACATTATTATTTATATTATAAGCTATGTCATAAAAGTTTGCTTAAGACTTAAGTAATACGATTGGTAACCGTGTTCTTGAGTAGAGACCACGACTCCGTAAACGTAGTGTAGGACGCCCTCCGACCAGGTGGGATCCTGACTTTCGAACTGCGAAAGACTGCAGGCAGATGCTGGATGCGTCAAGCTGAAGACAGGGCGCTATGGCGCTCAATGGGGGAGGCCTATGTCCAGCAGTGGACTAAAATAGGTTGATGATGATGAATACAATTTGTAGGATTAGTAAAACCGGCAGAAATCTATGAGTAAAATGGTTTATAAGCCTTCCTGGTGAATTACTCTATCTAAAAAAATCCGCATCAAAATCCGTTGTTTAGTTTTAAATATCTAAGCATACATAGGGACAGAGCGGCGGTAAGCGACTTTGTTTTATACTATGTATTGAAGATACAGAAATACTTACGTAAAACTGTAAGATTAGTAAACACGGTTCTAGGGGGATGAGTGGATATTTGGCACATGTAGCTCCCTGCATCGGACCTCTTCACAGGGTTCATACTGAGTCTCCAGTTGTTCGGGTACTGGAACTTGACCGATATTCGATTGTCGCCGGCGTAGGTTGCCGGGCCGACGGTTAACAGCTGGGCTGAGTCTGTGGTGTTTCGAAGCCACATTACCTGTGAGAACAAAAACGGTTCAAAAAACGTTTTAATTCAAAATCGAAAACAAATTAGACGATGCCGATGTCGCTGATCCACACTTTATATAATGACTATTCTTTATTGGTAAAATTACCAAAAAATCATTCCTGTACTTATATTGTAAACAACTTTGTATTTATTTATTTTATTATATACTAGCTGCTCCCCGCGGCTTCGCCCCCGTGGAAATCTATGTGTCAAATTGTTTAAATGATAAAAAGTATCCTATGTTAGACTCCTGGTTCTAAGCTACCTCTCCACCAATTTTCAGTAAAATCGGTCCAGCCGTTCTCGAGTTATAAGTGTTGTAACAAACACGACTTTCTTTTATATATATAGATTATTTATTTATTATTGTAGATTAGATACTCGTGCCAGCAGCGTGCCGTGCAGAACAGATCCAGAACTGAACTCTCTCATATCTCTCTGAACTGCAATCGTCATGTCGATATCATATCAGGTCATGTCACGGCGATGTCACGTGGCCAGATGGTTAGAGTTATGTCGAGTTGTGATAATGTCAAATCCCTCATAATATTGGCCTTTGGGGAAGGCCTTTGACCAGCAGTTGGCGTTCGGCTGAGATATGTTAATTATTTACGAGATTGGTTGAACGAAGAACCGCTAAAGAAGTTTTTTGTTACTGAGACAGTGTGGTTTTCCACACTGTCTGAAGAACAAAACATTATGAAGCCCTTCACCCTTTTTGGCAGGCTCAAACATACAGACAAATACCCACTGAGCACGATTTAGGAAGGTAATTTACTAAAGAGCCGTACATTTCAGACCACTGATCAAACTCAAACCCCAAGATATTCCATCTAATCTAAAGACAGTTTTCACAGGAAATATTGTAGTCCCTTCGCAGTAATTCAGCATTCCGGCATGCCTCCAACTTGTAGTTTAGGAAACTTTGGAATAGGTAAACTTCTCGCCAGATGTTTGGACTGCACAAAATATTTGCGCTACAACAATTCACATAATACAGGGTGGCGTTTTGAGATAGGATAAAATTTAAAAAAATATTGTGGTTTTACACTGCAAGCGCGTTAACCATCTATATGGATATGAAGTCTCGCTCAGTTTTATGTTCTAGAAAAATATACCCTCTATTTCATCGCAGAAAGACAGCTGTTACACATTTCACAAGCTCTGCTTAGCTTGGGACTAAATGATCCTGCAGTGTGAGAATGGATTTATTTATTATAATTATTACAAAGGAAATAAACTTTATTGAGTTGCTTCTAGAATCCAAAATGTGGCCGGGCTCAGAAAGATAGGCCAGAAAAAGTAATGTATATTGGCGTTCAAAAAAAACATAGAAAAAAATTATTAAAACTAGTATTTATAATTGAAACAATTAAGCTAACTACAGACACAGGTAGCTCAATTATATCTTTCGGGACGCATCCCAATTGGAAGTGATTTTCACTTTAAATAGAGGACATGACTGCTTTCACGACCTTTATCTACCTCTCATGGTTTCGGATTTGACCATCCATTCCCATCTCACTAAGCCACCCTGTATATATTTCTCAAGATAAAGTCCTAGGAACTCGCAGTTGAAATTGGAATCGGACAAAAGGACCAATACTATTTTTAAATCGGATTACTATTGTGCTAAATTACGCTACCGTTTCAATTTTCTCGGAGAGTGCACCGATGGACGTTTATTGATGATTGCAGCGATCCACTGCTCGATTCAGAAAACACGTCTTTTGTAAATGTCCTTTTGAAATTTTTAACTTGAAAAATATAGAGGAATTTTCGCGGGGAATTGAAAATAAACACATTTGTGGCGAGTGATAGCAAGATTTATATTTTGGGCATGGGTTCAGTTTACGTGCGGTTACTTTAAATTTTGAGGCACTTTCGGTAAAGGTTGAGATACCGACTACGAAATCAAAACTACCAGAATTCTTTCGGAGTGTTTAGTTTACGCACATGTAATACATCTGTCGTTATTTCATTACTATGTAAGGGCGAGAGTTCGTAAAGATGTGAGAATTTGAAAACTTCAAGGTGTTCGTGCGAGATTAGCGCCAAGACCACAAGGATCAATTTTTAGATCTAAGATTACTTAATATCAAAAACGATGTAGCCTTTAGTAGGTATTAAATTTTAATACCGAATAAACTCGGTAAACGTAGTGTAGGACGCCATTCGACCAGGTGGGATGACGACCTGCAAAAGACTGCAGGTTGGATGCGTTAAGCTGAAGACAGGGCATTATAGCGCTCATTGGGGAGGCCTATGTCCAGAAGTGAACTAATATAGGCTGATGATGATGATGAAATTTTAATATAAACCTTCTACTGGGTACTGTTTTTATCGTAAAGCTGAAAAAAATGCATACCGTCTTATCCTTGAGCATAACGACCCGACAATTCAGCAGGGCCTCAGACCCCACATGGGCTGTCACTTGAGTATACTTCTTTTCGTCTTCAAAATACGGCCCCCAGTGGTGCTCATGATGATGGTCATGGTAGCTCTGGTAAGGCACGTAGACTCGGCCTTCTTCTATCTTGTCTGTGGAAGAAAGATCACTGAAGGTCACTGCCATTTCGAGACAGAAAAATTTAATATCACGCTCCAACGGGGCTAGTACATTAAAACAAGAGAACGATTTTGTCAAAAGCTCATTTAAAACGGGATATTTACCATGATTTGATTTTTGAGTTTTCCGATATTTCGGCACAGTTTCATGCGCCATGATCACGGAATAACTGAAGGCACTGCGAGTAAGTTTTTGCAGACATACCAATCTAGACTCATTTCATGGTAAATAACCCATTTTAATGGCCTTTAGTATAATAACTATGATAGCTTCAAAGTTATTTTGTCAAAAACTATTAGTAAATAATGTTAAAGAAAGCCTTAACTATTTGAAAATCTGTTATTATTCTCATTTTTTTCGAAAAATGCCAATCAAGTCTGTTTGTTTATGTATATGTTAACGCTAAGAAGGCAGGTCAAGTACAATATAGAAGACTGGCGGCATTATCCTGAGTCTGTCAGTTTCAAGTCCTTTTGAATAAAATAATTATTTCATAATAGAACTTAATAGGCTTCGCAGCCTCCAAACATTCCCAACTAAAATAATTTTCGTAGAATAGGTTTCAACAAAAGTTTATTATAATTGAGAGCGACCCATTTTCAGCAGTTTAAGTGGATCATAAACAAATTTAATATTAAGTATTACTAAATTGGATAACACAAGGCTTGTAAAAGAGCAATATGGTGTAAACGAATTTATCTTAATTTTATTTCTTAAAGTACTAAGAGGGTTTTTTTAATATTTTATCGTTCATTATCCAAATTGGTTGTTCTAGATACTATACAAGACTCTATAAATATCTCAAGGTAAGTTCAAAAATGTTAATTGAGGCAACTTACGAGTATATGTTACCATTCTAACCTTATTCAATATTTTCCCCAAGTCGACATTTACAAGTCTTATCGTTACATTTCGTCGATTCCCAAAACACTTTCCCAACACGTCATAACTCATGTATTTCTCATACAAAACTTCCATCAGCTGATCGATACTCACTCTGTAACAAATGATCGCTCCTGTCGTTCGCCCCCTCACGCTTGATATTCTCCCTGAGCTGTTTGGTGATGTTCTTGAATATCTCACGTGATAGGGCGAGGCTATCCTTCTCTTCGCTTCGGCGTCTTCTGACGCCATTTGAGCGGTAATCTTCGGGGAAGCTTAGAGGTTCTGCAGACAATGTAAATCGTGTCAATCCTCGGAAAATTGTAAAGAGAGGTAGACAAGCCGAAACCACATGGACGTGAGAAGCAATGTAACAGAGACTATAAAAATGGTAAGAGATCATTTGTTAATAGGATTCCTATCCCTATTAACAAATAATCCCTTACAATTTTCCGGGTTTTATATAATAGTGAACTTTTGTTAGTTCGGTGCTTACTAAATTGGATAAGACATAGAAATGGATTGTACCGTAACTTATTTAAATTGTTGTATTCGCTTGTCGAGTGACATCATTGGCAACACGTTGTTTTGTGGTGACCCAGTATGGACAGACAAGCTGGTTTGAATGGGCTATTTATTTAGATGTGAAAAGGGTCACCACACAGTACAAAAGCTTAACTTTTGACGGCTTATTTAAAACGTCCACTGCAAATATTTACAAAGATCAAAGCCCAACCCTAGCTCCTGAAGTATTTAAAGATTATGATATAAAAAATGTGGAGCAAAACTGTTTGATCTTTCAAATTGTTGGCGTAACTCGAGCATATTTCTCGAACTATTTGATGATAAATTATACGTGATATTGGAATCTCATTCAATATTTACATCGGAGATAGTTCAGGGCGTCTATTTCACAAACTAGGCAGAGCTAGCTGCCAAGTTATCGAATTTCAACGTTATCGTATTGTTTGTAGGGTTTAGATTTGTCCAGAAGGCTGACCAACATTGATCGCATTGTTTGGTGATAATATTTATCGATGCCTTCATTTTGCGGTGTAGACGCCTAGACTATTGTAAACTTTAGTTACTTAACACTTTGACTGCGGTTTTTTTTCGACGACTGCGATCTTTTTTTTACCTAAAAAATTCGTGCTGCCGCTCTACACAGCGGTTGTGTTGCGCCGCACATGCGTTTCCTTCGAAAAATATTACAGCTTTGCTGAGTCACAAAGATCTGTATTTTCATAGCCGCTGCGCTAGTGTGGATTTTCGCAGATTATTCAGTTGTAGAAAACTCATACCGTGCGTTTTCAGCACTCAAAGTATTAAGTAATCCATGCTTTGACCTGTAGGTACAATATCTGCCAACCGTTTCGGTTTATCATTGGGCAATGCATCGATTAAGTGCGTATACCAGCATCAATACAAATACGCTTTATTGCACATCAAACACAGAAACAAGTAAAGAACAAACAAACAAAGATACAGACGCACAATGGCCTTATCGCTAAGAGCGATTTCTTCCAGGCAACCTTTGGATGGACATGTAGCTATAGTATAGATATAGACGGTGGCGTAGTATAGACTAATGTAGCAGCATCACCAGCAGTTTGACGTTAGTAGTTTAGAAAAGAATAGAATATCATTTATTGTCCAACGTAGTATAACACAATTATCCTTCATAAAACGTGCGCAGCACAATACAACGGAGAGATGAGATGAGTTTTTTTTTAACACTTCGAGTGCTGAAATCACACCGTATGTGTTTTCTACCAGTGACTAATATGCGTAAATCCACACTAGCGCAGCGGCTGATAAAATACAGATCTGTGTGACTCAGCACAGCTGTAATGTTTTTCGAACGAAACGCATGTGCGGCGCAACACAACCGCTGTGCAGAGCGGCAGCACGAATGGCTTAGATTTAAAAAAAGATCGCAGTCGTCGAAAAAAGTTCGCAGTCAACGTGTTAAGTACATAATTGTAAAATAAAAAATATTCATAGAGCCTTTTTGTAGGCTTTTCTTAGAAGACCTAGTCGTCATTCTTAAAATCCCGCAATATTGTCCAGTAGGTATTAGGTATTTATTTATTTAATGTTTTTTATTTTATTAATCATCATCATTGCTAATTCTTGTCCAGATGTCGCTCAGTTTCGCACCGACAATAGTATGTAAGTAATTTGTTGTTGTGCATAGCTTTACTTAAATATTGACATGTATCGAATCATATTATATTTAAACTTAAATAGGCAAATAACCATGTATTAGACATATAAGAGATGAACATACTTGTGGTTTCTTTTTCACTTCTTCCACTAGTGGACCAAAAATTGAAGTGAACAGCAAAATAATTTTATTTGATAATAATTTAATGTATGAAATATGACTTGTCTAAGTGCTTATTTTGTAAGCGTAAAGAATAAATGATTTTTGACTTTAGTTGTCGATATCACTCACTGTTGTAAAGACCATTAATTTTTGTTTGCCAGCTTACTCTTCTTACCTTTAAAACTATGTTAAAGGAGCACTATTTGTCCTGCTGTCACTAATGCATAACTGAGTCCCTATGTATATAAGTATATATATCTTATGATATGTATGTAGTATATTTCCATGTAAGTATTATAAGTATTTTATTTTATTTCATAATATATGTATAACCTGCAAGCACACAGATCCCCTGGTACTGTCCACGATCCTATCCATCCATGGTTGTCTGGTAGAGATCGCTCTTGAGCGATAAGACCGCCAATTGTATCTAGTTTTTTTAAGTTTTTATTTTACATTGTCATTTTATACTTAGTGTGCAATAAAGAATTATCTATCTACTCTATCTTGAGCTTCTCCCATGCAAATATGCACTGTGAGTGTGCGACTGACTTAATTTGTAAAACGACTGTAAATTTAAAGTTGTAGAACTCAGACTCATTTGCTTCATGTACCGAGTATACTTTATGAAAATGCTGAACTGGCTGACGGCCAAGTCGCGAAGTTGTCTGCTCTTCGGTAATGCCATATAAAACATTGATATGTCCTACGTGTACAGATCGCATTGTGCAAACGAATGCTGGTCGCATCTGCACTCCGACACTCTTTGGAAATGGTTATGTTAGCTCGTGCTGTTAGGGAGATGGGAATTGGAAAGGAAATTTCACTATTCTAGACGTAATCTTATTAAATAGTAGTTCAAGACCTAAACTTTGTGTTTCCAAGAAATTTTAAGACGAACCAACAAAGTTTTCCATGCCTTTTAACACTTTGATTGCTGAAATCACACGGTATGTGTTTTCTACAAGTGACTAATATGCGTAAATCCACACTAGCGCAGCGGCTGAGAAAATACAGATCTGTGTGACTCAGCACAGCTGTAATATTTTTCGAACGAAACGCATGTGCGGCGCAACACAACCGCTGTGTAGAGCGGCAGCACGAATTTTTTAGGTTAAAAAAAAGATCGCAGTCGTCGAACAAAAATCGCAGTCAAAGTGTTAAATAGGAATACATAAAAGACGAATAAAATAGGGTTTTTTGTTGCCGAATAGGCGTTTGCCCACTATCTCACATAAGTAAGTGAAGATGTGGTTTAAGAGGGAGCACGCTTTCCCAGAAGGAACTTATTTACTCGGGCTATGAAGATTTATAACAACAAATAGGTACATATCACTATTATTTAGTAGTCATAGGAAAACGATTCTTTAGAAGTAGTACCTCATTTATTTAAAATAGAAACAATTTAAATTGTTCGCAGACTACGGTGTTTATTATTATAATGCATAAGCCATCAGACACGGGGTAATCTCTAAGAATCTGTCCAGCATTATTTATTTATTTATATGACATTTGTTAGTTCGCGTACGAGACCGACACAAGATATCGCTACGAGAATCAGGCATACAGGGCTCCGCCTATCTAGACAACCGGAGATGAAGACACGAGTTTTGGTCTCCATTATATTTAAAAAAAACTTAACAATAAGCCGTCTCAGGCTGTTTCGGATAATCTAGAGGTAACTCAAATGACCTATAATAGTACTCATAAAAGGAAAGAATGGTGTAATATTATTTAGCTGTAGTATTCTGTGATCATGACACCTGATATTAACCTTTTGATCAGCACTCCGTTTCAAAGGCTTCCCAGGCAATAAATTGAAATTGTAGCTCCGTGAAATAACCAAACTCTATTCATCTCAAATTCCTATTATCCGCATGAAACTCCAAATAACAGTCGGATAAAGGTCAGTTTCATTTATTCTGTATAATACCAGTACAAACTCATCTACGGAACTTTCCATTTATTAGAGTCCTCAAATTACAAGACGGAAATTCAGAGAACGAGGTTCGATTAAGAGGAAATGAGAAATTTCTATATTCTAAACATGGCTCACCCCTCAATTACAAGGAATCGTTATAAATCAAAATAATTTACATTTCTGTATTGATGTGATACGGTTGCGGGTAATAACTATTACATTGTTGGTTGTCAAAGCATACAAAATTAATGCTTGGGGTATTTTGAATTAAGTACTGCTACGTCATTAATTAATCATAATTCATAACATAACACACATGGGTTACGAATTAACATAAATTAATAAGGTAATAATAAATATAATTTCGCACTTCACGTTCAAAACATACTTTATACGTCATCGGCAAAACAAACTTTTTTAGGATATTATTGATTGATTGATTTCTAAGGGCTTACGCAATATAATAACAAAAACCTTATACGTCATCTAGCCGCAACCAAATGCAGTGATAATAGATCTGTTAAATGAAAAAGGTGAAGCTTTACCAAATTCAAACAAATAATATATAATATAGAATGAGATCTCTTAGCGATTCTCCTTGGTCTTTCAATACTTATTTTGAAGTTCCCAATTTAAACTCCCGTGGGAATAATAAACATTACTCCTCCTAGTAATAATACGACGAAAATCGAATAATTGCTATATTATTATAATATTTCATTACCATGATCTAGGGCCATAAAGTGACCCGGTCCTTTGGAAGGCTTGCGTGGGGCCCAAGCCAACAGCACAGAGGCCCTTTGAGAAGTTAATCTAAAGGCGATGGCTACACATAGCGGGTATCATCCTCGGGTGCGCAATTATTATATTAATTATATAGTCCACATGGACGGAAACAAAAAATATGTAGGTATCTATTTTACCATTTTTACCTATGCTAGTTCTCGTTTTAATATATTTCTTTAATTTGACTGTTCTATTGTGTGCACTGTATTTTTGTTTGTGATATGGGTCTTTTTCTGTGCCTGAAATAGACGAGAGTTTTTTTTTTTAGTTTATTGCACGAGCTAACTCGTCCGAATGCTTTAAAAATGTTAGTACTTACCAGTAGCAGTATGTAAACAGCATAACGCCAGACACACGAAGTAGAGGCCGCCCCACGGCATATTAGGGACATCACAGACGTGGACGCATCACGCTCGCCTCTCAACTGAAACAGAATACTTAATTCAAGCAGAGTACCTACAATATAACCTGCGTAGTCCAGTTCGAATCTGATCTCAGCTCAAAATATGTATCACTTAAGCTGTCCCACTTGAATGATAAATATTTTTAGCTTACGCAATCGGAACACATAATTATAAGCACTAACACAATCATCCATACATCCTGTGACCACGAGCGTGTGTAAACCTGTTGAAACGTCGGGAATTAAATAAACGTTTATCGCGTTTATTTACCTATTTATTTCCCTCTGTATTAGAGCTTGAGTGATGACATCGTTCTGAATACCATTCTTTAAGGGGCCTCCGGAGTCACGAATGAGGAATGCTTCATACAAACGTAATACCAAAATTATTTCTAATTCAAGCATATTTCCACTATAATATTGCATTATTTGTATTAAAATAGTATTTATCTAGGTTCCTAAATCGTTTTTTTTTTTCAAAATACTTACCTAAAATGAAATGATAGCTAAAAATGTTTTCTTGCTATTTATTTCGTATTAAAAACATCAATATCTTACGTTTTATTTATTAAGGAACATAGCTTATATTGTCTAGTTACAGAATAACAATACTTTGTGAAGAATACAAAAAGTTTTCAGTCATAATTTTTGGTATTACGGAACAAACCAAATTTTGAACAGCTAATATTGCTATCGCGCACGCATGTGGCGCGGCGCAAGGTTTAAACAGGGACAGCGATATTCGGAGCGATTTTTGCAAGCGAGGGTCGCCGGACCCTTAAGTTCGCAGGTTTTACTAACAACAACTAACTGTAGTTGCGGTCATAGCGTAAGAATCTGCCCCGCCAACTTCGCCAGTGGATATCGTAAGAGCTTGATAGTAAAATATCGACGCTTGAAAGGCAAAGTTTACTAACCGACATGGATTGAAATGTATAGGAGGGCTGATAAAAGTTTTTTTTTGCAAAAAAAAGCTTATAAAATTTTGAGTTTATGTCATAAAGAAATAATTGTTACAGCCTAGGCATTGTAATATTATAGGCCTTAACCTCACAAATAAATTATCACCGTAACACTTTAAATTCATACTTTTTAGTCGGTTAGGTAATAATTAACCCGACAATTATTTCAGGTAAAACTATCTTTACGCCAGAATCTTCTCAGTTACCAACAGGTGTATTTCTTTATATTACATAAGCGAATGTCTGTGAGAATAGGTCAAAATGTATCTGTAATAAAAATATTTATTTTATAAACTGAGAAAATTGTTTTAATGATTTAACTACAGTGAGAATCGTCAAGAAAATAAACCCAAATAATAATTATACTGAAATATTTGCAAAACTAACCGACATTTTGTATGAGCTTAAATAATGAAAACCAATTTTTGTATTCATAGTGTATTTATTGCAAGAATTTTAATTAGAAATGGCATGTATTAGAAAGTTAATAAGTTTAACAAACAGGTTTTTTTTTCCAGGTTTTAATTTACAAGTAAAAAACAAAAAAACTTATACTTGAAAAATCCCAAATAATAATTAAGTAGTATCTACTCGTAAAAAAGTGTTTGACACACAATGAGATCACATTTAATAATCAGTCTCAATATTAATTTAACAAGGCACAGTTCAACACACAGTTACTTATTTCTAAAATGATCACGGGACTCATCCAAGTTTAAAAAGTTTTTGGACAACTAATTAGATATTTGTAATTACTGTAAGTACCTACCTATACTAATTCTTTCTCACTTATCCGTACTAAGATACATAACTATAATTCTTTAATGTGTAATGTAATATTCTATGAACTTATCACAATTTTTTAGGAACCTGATACATAATTATGTATCATTATTTCGTAAAATTATAAAAGTTATAACAATCAAAACAATTGAAGTAACTATAACAATATCACAACGTAACTTTTATCATCTTTGTTCAGAAATTCTTTAAGATTGGTTACTACAGATCGATCAAATTAACTTTAAATTGAAAATAGAGACAGCGTTACACAAACATCGAGCTTATCTTGAAATTAAAAATACACAGTGCTTATTGAATGAACATGTTTGTATAATACTTTTTTAATTTCTAAATATTACCTTTATCTTAGTCGATCTGTATCTCTAATACTAATAAACAGGTACTAATTACAACAGCAAAGGAATAAAAACTTGAGTAAAATCAATTAAACATAATCAGGGTCTTCTATATCTGATTCAGGTAACATGTCTTTGACATTCGCATCGCGTGGAATGTTTTTATACTCATGATGGAAACAATCTGGAATTATGTGGTCAATACATAGTTTATGAAGATCGTCGTATTTCTTTTTAGAAATGGGTAGTAATGACTTATAGCATGACATCAGTGGGACCCTCGTTTTAGGCTGGACTTCAACATTAAACGACTTGGCAGCAGCATTCATAGACGTTTTTATTGACACAAATTGTTTGCCTCTTTTGAAAGTTGCGATCCGGACTTTACTTATTTTCCCTGTAAGGTTTCCTTTGAAATATTTGTCTCCAATATTGTCCCATTTTTTAAACTGCTCATAACACATTCGCTCAACATTAAATGGTGATGGATTCTTTCTAGCAGTTAAAAATATGGTAAACCATTGGGAAGGTGCATAAACAGTGGTGTGTTTGAGGTGGTTTTCAATAACGGCGTGAGAACTATCTACTGGCATATAAGTATGCCCAGTCAAGAGGAAATTCAACTGAATTGTTTCAATATTGTCACATTCCTGTAAAGTTTGATGAATCATTAACTCATCAATATTTACCCACCTACTCCAATATTCCATCTTCTTCTGTTGTGGTGGGTAAATAATATTTACCCACCTACTCCAATATTCCATCTTCTTCTGTTTATATTTCCTGCTTAAAACTATTATGAGACCAGGTACTTACATCCTACCTATCTAGATACACTGTCTACTACAACTACCTACTTGCTTCAATCTAAATTATCTACCTATTTGTCCAAATTTATTACAACCTATGTACTTGTTTTCATTTCTAGACACTAGATGCACTAAATACTGTTAAGGCACTCGAAACTACACACACACACGTTGTATAATATACAACGTGTGTGTGTGTAGTTTCGAGTCTACAAAAAAATAATCTCGAAACTACACACACACACGTTGTATAATATACAACGTGTGTGTGTGTAGTTTCGAGTGCCTTAACAGTATTTAGTGCATCTAGTGTCTAGAAATGAAAACAAGTACATAGGTTGTAATAAATTTGGACAAATAGGTAGATAATTTAGATTGAAGCAAGTAGGTAGTTGTAGTAGGTATACAATGTGAGTGTAGCCACGAGTATCGGTAGGTACCTATACAATTTATACTTACATCGAAGTTTAATTTTTGTCGACACTTGGGCGATGCTCTTATTCCAGCAGAAGCGAGAGCTATGTCGATGATTCTAGATGAGCGGTGTCTTTTGTGCATGATGATGTAAAACCGTACCTAATAAAATAAAAATAAATTAGTTAGATATCTACGCAATTATACCTAATTTAATTAAATACTTGGCAAGTATTTCCTTAGAGCTTGAATAGTTTTATATAAGTGAATAAGAATTTTACTCACAGTTTTCTTATTTACTACGCGCCAAAATCGAAGGACGAGCGGCGAGCGCACCGCGCAGCGTCCTCTCTAACCGACCCGCCGCGGTCGAATGAATGCCTGCGGATTCATTTGTTGCACGCAGTGCGATGTTTTTAACCGACATTTGACACAAAACTGCGCTTCCTAACCGCCATCATCACTCGTTTTACAATTCACGTAAAATAATTTATGCGACATTCTGCATACAATATTCACACCGGTAAAACTATCTAACCGACATTCAGTTTCGAACGAATTTGAAAGGTAAAATTGTCTAAGCGACACCACGTTAATATTTAATTGTAATGTAAAATTGTCCAAGTTGATTTTTATGACAATTTCATAACAAGCAATATCATATAAGTACAAATAGACCTAAACACAATAACAGTAACAAGTGCATAAGGAAACACTTGGATCTTTTTTATATTCGTATAAAATTTGCGAAGCGACTTTGACGGAAAAGCGTAATTCAGGTAAAAATACCTTACGGCTTCGTACTCATGATTTTTATTGAAGAAAATTTATTTAAGTCAATGGATAAAATAAATTCGAATGATGAACAAATTACTATCCGCAAAAAATATTAAGTCAACTTGTTCAACCAACCGAATAAAGTAAAATGCGTATTTTTGTGTCGCTTAGTGGGCTGAATATTTCAAAATACTAAGAATTCACGTACTTCTTAAGCGACAACAAAACTCATCGCAGCGCTATGAGACTAAGACCAATCGACGCGGAATTTTTTGGCGATTCGATTGATAATTAAAACTCAATTGACCCCATACTGTCGCTTAGTAAGGTTTGCTTTTCATGCGTC
Source organism: Eupithecia abbreviata (assembly GCA_943735965.1). Lineage (NCBI taxonomy): Eukaryota > Metazoa > Arthropoda > Insecta > Lepidoptera > Geometridae > Eupithecia > Eupithecia abbreviata. The sequence continues at coordinate 10,746,276 of OX030990.1, forward strand.
GATATATATAATAATTTAAACATTGTATTCAAGTACCTACAATGACCTACATGGTAGGTATTAGTAGACACGAGACCTATCTGGTTCACATAATAAACTCTACTTAGTCGATCGGTTGTAGTTAGAAAATATCCACTCTAATATTACTTTTCACTTCAATGGTATGTTCATTGAAGTTTTACGTATGCTTGAATATTTAAGTATACTTTAATAATCAAGCATGTGTAAAACTCGACTAGCGTAAGACATCAGTCTCGAAACCTCTATCAGAGGCTAAGTTCCACTCATCCACATGATAGTAAGTGAGTAAACAAAACTTGACAAGTTATTGAAAATGCACCAAGGCAAACTTAAGCCTAATATAAGTTATTATTAATGTTATATACAGTTCTGTAAAATGGTTGAAAATTTGTCAGTAAAATAACAGACAATGTCGGGCATCGATTTTTACTTCCTATTAGTGCGAAGGAAAATTGGCCATTACTAATTCAGTACAACCGTAAAAGAAAATTGATGGAATTGAAATTTACAGATAGTTGAAAAATTATTTAAAGACAACTAGTTAGATTAGTATTTTTTATATAGATTAATGGGCTTTACTCCTATTAACGAACTCGCATTACCGCATATAACGCAACAGCAGTTAGAATTATTTCTCTAATTCATTCAAAGTTTTCGGTAAATGCCATAATTATTTAAGTCTTTTAAATTGTTACTCGAATAGTTTGATCTTGAAGAATATCAACATTCTTCACGGATGAACTGTATCTACATAAAATTAATTTTAAAATAAATATCTAAATGGCTCATTTATTAATGAAGTCATGGTGAGGCGGCTTGAGTCGCTTAGACTTGACAGCTTCGACAGACTGTCAAACAAAACAAAACAAACGAAGCGTATTGACTTGGCCAACATGTAAACAGTACTTATAAATACAATTCAACTAAACCAATATTTAAAGATCGACCTAGAAATAATCTAATTTCAGCGGAGTACCCAGAACTAGGGCGATTGTGCGTCAACCCACAAAGGGTTCTAAACTCGAGCTCGTCAAGAACCTTAGGGCATAAATCCCTACACACGAGTACCAAATAAACCTCTCAACTTGCCAAATAAACATGAACAACTTAGATTACAGCCCTTAGATATGTATGGTTATATAAAATTTAGGTCTTCGTAATTGGTTCGTACGTGGATGTGAATAAGACATACTTCCGCTCGGGAAAGTTTCGAGGTTGTGGTCGGCGGCAGCCAAAATTATATTTGCATGATTTTTATTTTACTCTTAGGGTGTGGTTTTAAGCGAGAAAGCTAACAAAATAATCCGCCAGGAAGATTACTCCTCTTTTAAAATATTTCTTCATTATCACAACTTTGATGGAAACTGTGGAGCGGAGTATTTCCAAATGCAATAAAGCAAGGTATGTGTGTGAGAAACCGAAAGGAGGAATATGTAAAAACAGTGTAGGAAGCTAGAGCTATAGGAAGCATAGCTGAAAACGACTATTTTTACATTACGTCTTTATATAACTCAGCTACAAAAAAAATACTTAGTTAAACTAAAAACTTTTCAAGCACATTTACATCGGGAAATACTTCACCTACTCTTGTATTCTACGTTTTGATGCTACACGTCAAAACGTTTTTCTGTGATGTTGTCGGATTTCGGCTTTGGCAACCAGTCCAGCAGAGACTAGCCATCGTAGACATATTAAGTTAGTACATAAGTGTGTTCGCAAACACAGGTGCACTATTTATTCCATTACTCTCATCATCCGATGGGACGACGGCAGACTGACAAGACTTTTACTGTAATTTTTTATCTAATAAAACTTTATTGCACTAAGTTTCAAGAGGTGAGCTTAAGGGGCCTCCGGAGGGACGAATTCTTCATACAAACGTAATACCAAAATGATTTCCAATTCAAGCATATTTCCACTACAATATTGTATTATTTGTATTTGAATAGTATTTATCTAGGTTTCTAAATATATTTCTTTCAAAATACTTACCTAAAATTAAATGAAAGCCAATCGCATTTTGCACATTTTTATGCGAAAATGGACAAGTTTTCTTGCTATTTGTTTCGTATTAAAAACATCAGTATCTTACGTTTTATTTTTTAAGGAACATAGCTTATATTGTCTACTTACAGAATAACAATACTTTGTGAAGAATTCAAAAAGTTTTCAGTCATAATTTTTGATATTACGGAACAAACCAAATTTTGAACGGCTAATATTGCTATCGCGCACGTTTGAGGCGCGGCGCAAGGGTTAACCAGGGACAGCGATATTCGGAGCGATTTTTGCAAGCGAGGGTCGCCGGACCCTTAATGCCAAAGCATTCTATATGTCGAAAAAAATTATAGCAGAATTTTCCTATAATTAAATAAGGAACTACTTACAGATAACTCCATGTTGCTGTCATCAGTATCATTAGTTCAAAAGCTAGGTATACACCTTTTCACAGCTTTTCTATTTATCCTCGCTGTGCCTACCTTATACCTCACAAATCATAGTCACTAGTGTAAGCGAGCCCTAACTCCTGCCCCAGGCTATGCTCTTGGGACGTACCTAGATTAAAAGCAAACCATGTTTTTGTTTAAAACTGTAACTATCTTTTCATTTCGCCGGCTAAATGGACAATGTTACCAGCAAATGTACTCCTGAGGGACTAAAGTTCCGTATTTAGGAACATAGCAGGTGTTGTGGTGGCTCAAACTTTGATAATGAAGTGAACAAAAATCTAAGAGACCTTTATTTCCTAGTTTTATTTACGGTATTTATCCATATCATTTATTGTAATTTCATGCATACAGGTAGTTTCTTAGGTGTAGTCTTAGTGGAGGTACACAATGCATAAAAACCCTTCGGAAACGATCATGGTAATTAACACTAAAGTCATTTAAAACGGGATATTTACCATGATTTGATTTTTGAGTTTTCCAATATTTCGGCACAGTTTCATGCGCCATGATCACGGAATAACTGTGCCGAAATATTGGAAAACTCAAAAATCAAATCATGGTAAATATCCCGTTTTAAATGACTTTAGTGCATAAAAAACCCTGTCACACAATTTTTGGGTTCTTATCAAATGTTAGCCTTAAATTGTAAACAATCATATTTATAAAATTAGTTAATATAGGAATGCCATGGTCCATGTTGTGATTAGTTAGATACTTACTAATTTAATCTGTAGGTGATAGTATGTCAGCTAGCTACTATTTATAAATTTTGGTTTGTTCTCAAACAGATTCTCAAAAAGACAGAGATTCTTACATGTAATTTTCTGTCTCCTCACGTGTTCAATAGTCCTGTAACTTTTTTAGTATTACATATATTTTTTTTATTTTTGTGGACAATTTATATCAGAAAAAAATAAACTTTTTATTTTTATTTGTTATTTTATTTTTAATATATTTTATTATATAATATTTTTTAACCGTTTAATGTTCGTTGCTCGCAGTAAAATATTCGTCAAGAGTTTTCATATTTAAGTAATAATATCATATTCTGTTTTTACCCGCCTGCGTTGGTTCTTTATTTCCATTACAAAATGTCAACAGAGTGTGTCATGTTTTTTATGTTAATTAAGAAGAACATAAATTACTGGGAATGTGAACCATTTAAATAAAATTATGATTAATGTTATAATTAGTTAGGACGGCTCGGACGTAAATAAATGACCGTTCTAAGTAACTGGCATCTACTATACGTTCTTTGCTTATAATTACTACTGGAGGCTTCTAATTTTGCCTCAATTTTATTCATACCACCGAAAAATGTAATTTTACTTCCATTATCTAGGTCCGCCTGTGACGCAGTAGGTTGCGGGTTCGATTCCCGCCTCGGAACAATTGTGTGTACGATCTGCAGATATTTGTTCCGGGTGTTCTGGTCGTTTTCTATGTATAATAAAAAATATCTATATATGTAATGTATTGTATTATGTATATCAGTTATCTAGTACCCATAACACAAGTTCTGCTTACCATGCTAGATAATGCTGTGTGAATTATCCAGCATTATTTATATTTATTATTTCAAGGTAGCCGTATTAAAATAGTATAACAATGGTTAGGTTAGGTTAATTAATAACATCTAAAAACTCGTGATAAATATAGCTTTTTCTTACGCAGATAACCTTTCTACTTATATTTAATTTGGCTTTTATTTAATAATATTATAAAGAGGAAAGTTTTTTTGTTTGTTTGTTTGTAATGCTCTGAAACTACTGGACCAATTTGAAAAATTATTTCACCGTTGGGAAGCTACACTATCCCCGATGAACATATGCTATATTACATTTTCAAAAAAGTAAGGGATCCGTACTAAAACCTTGCGAAGCCTAGTTATTTCTTTAGGGAAGGTCCGCTACTATTTATTAAAGCTAATAAAAATCGGTATTGCAAAAATTTTAAAATGTACTGCAATCTTCCGAAAACCCAAGCTTGGTCCAAACAGTATTTACGGAAGATATAGGTACCTACATCTCAACAGCCTAGCCACTACGCCACGTAGGTCGTCTAATCATCAGCCTAATGATGTGTACAAAATCTTAATTAACTTAAAGGAGAAGTAACGAACTTTTAATTAAATCTACTCTCGGTTTTGAACATAATTAATTACCCTTCTTACTAAAGACATTAAGACATAAAAGTGTGATAACTCGGAATTTTTAATAATGAGGTAGGGGTTTCCGCCGATCTCCTTGAAAATTAGCTTTTGGTATCATTATCATAGGTAAAAAGTAATGCCTCGTGCTTGCCGTATCCATGCATTCATTAAGAAAGCATGTCTGTCTGCTTTTCTTTGCACAATGCCCTATGGTGTTTCCTTTGTCAAAAGTTAGTGTGTTATAATAAAAATGTAATTTATCTTTTAAAATAGTATTTAACGACATCAAGTGTTACATGTGTACCTACGGTGGAAATAAATAAACTAAACATGTTTTGTTTTCACATTCGAAAAACATCACAATAGATCAAGATGCAGTTGAACGGTCTGAAGACACCACCATCACCCGCAGCTAGATTATAATCACTGCAGGGTCGGTCTATCAAAAACTAAAGATTAAATAAAAAAAATATAAATAAAAAAATAATGCTGGAAAATTAACACACCATTATCTAGCCCCATGGTAAGCAGAGCTTGTGTTATGGGTACTAAATAACTGATATACATAATACAATACATTACATAGATAGATATTTTTTATTATAGGTACATAGAAAACGACCAGAACACCCGGAACAAATATCAGCAGATCGTGCACACAATTGTTCCGAGGCGGGAATCGAACCCGTAACCTCCTGCGTCGCAGGGGGATCTTAGTCCACCGCGCCACATCGGTCGTCTATAAATATGTAATAACAATTGTTATCGCCTGAAATAATATAGGAGCAACAAGCAAGCATGGAGTGTCATTTTTGACAGTTCGCAAGTCGAAGCTCAAGTCGCAGGGCAATCATTGTTCCTCCGCAACCCTTTACCTAAAAACACTGTAAATTTTATAAATACAAGTTATCTCTTCAATAAAATCATTTATTTCAGACCATAGAAAAGTAATAGATCTTATTTAACTTATTCTACGGCCCATATACCTAAAAAAAGTAAAAAAGTAAAAGTAAAAAATCATTTATTTCTTTAGGCTTACAAAATAAGCACTTAGACAAGTCATATTTTATATATAAATTATTATCAAATAAAATTATTTTACTATTCACTTCACTTTTTTGTCCTATGATACATCCTACTAATATTATAAACGTCAAAGTATGTAAGTATAGATGGATGGATGTTTGTTACTATTCCACGTAAAAACTACTGAATGGATTTTAATGAAACTTCACAATAATATAGCTTACAATCAGAATAACGATATTTTGGATAATAGACTATACATTCATAAAGATGTATAGTCTATTATCCAAAATATCTATCACCACACGGGTGAAACCGCGGGGCGCAGCTAGTAAAATATAAAAAGCCTTTGAAATAGAGCCTTTGAAGTTTTCGATTACCGATACCCATTACGTAAATGTTTTGTCTCCAAAGATAAAAAGCTTGCGCTATAAAGGAGTAGTTAGTCCAGAGTAACGAACGTCCTTGCTTCTGCCAATTTTCTATAAGAATACGATCATGAATAAATTTACTCTACTTTGTGTTGAAGAAGCTTTAAAAGCCTTTATAACTTCCTAATGGAAATTAAAATGTCAGCGTTTTAACTCAACAAAAAACCATTTTGTACAAAGATTCGGAAATAAAATGTATTTATTCAAATCGGATTGAATCGTCATTTTCCTTTTTATTGTTTTGATAAGAACCCTAACTGTAGGACTTTGGCAAGTTATTTTAGTATAATTTAGGAGGTTGATTTACCTTAACATTTAACTTAAAATTAAAATATGAGCCAGTTATATTTTTCTGGTTAATGTGCTAATTTGATTTAAATTAATACCTACCCTCCTTTTTTATCTTTTGATACCATGAGAGTAATTCCTGATGAATGTCTATGTGAGTTTTGTTTGATGTAAAAACACGAGTCCAAAAATAAGCATAAATTAAAATTTTAAGTAGAAAAGAAACCAAATCAAGAAGCGGTTACTACAATGTTACCACAATAATAAAGCCTGTGTTTAAAAATTTAGATCGGCATATAATTTGATTTTCTGTGTTCGGGCTACTTTGGACCGAAGCGAGTGTGACGAATGCCTCTTGTCGAGTATTCTTACCAAAAAGTATCAAAGGCAATGAAGATGGCCAATAAAAAAAAAGTTAACGTGAAATCCATAAGAAACTAAACTTTAAAATGAAGAATACTTTAGTTATTCATATATAATCAGTTTAGTTGTTTTCTATGTATTGTAGCTTAAAATAATATTCTATAGGTATTAACCCATTAATGGTCGCCGTACCAATTTGGGAACACCTAAATAATGAGGGTAGAAAAAAAAGTGTCTCTCAAAAAGTTAAACAAACCTTTTAAACACTAAAACAGCAAACGTGATTATCTGTTCAAGTTCAAAAACCCAAGTATAAACTCTGTGTCTCTTTAATAATAAGTTACAAGATTATCTTGAATTTAAATTAGATTGTTCAGTAAAATACGCTGAGATAAAATCACGTACACGAGAAAATACAGAAAATGCTCTGCTTATTTCAGCAAAGCATTTATCTAGATACCTACCAATTACGCCCTAAGTCTGCCTGATTAACAATCGTCACGTTTTTTGTTTTAGTTATTTTTTTATTTTATAACTAGCTGTGAACCGCGGCTTCACCCGGATGGAAATTTCTGCGCAATTTTACCATGTTTTCTTACCGTAAACCTTCCCTGAACTACGACAAACATTTGAAAACAAAAATCAGCTAAATCGGCTCAGCCGTTCTCGAGTTTTAGCAAGACTAACGAACAGCAATTTCTTTTTATATATAAGATTATAATTAACTAACCCTTACAAAAATATAAATCTTCTTCCCGAAGGGCATGAAAATATAGTTTAATATAAAAAATATAATAGTTTTTAAAGCTCACGTCAAAGAGTTTTTCCTGCCAAAGAATGAATATAGGTACTTACTATTTATTTATTCATGTATTTAATTAGTGTATTATTTAGTTTGGTATATGTAATATTTATTATTTGTTTTTTAGTGTTCTTGTTATGTTCTTATTTAGATAACCTGTGGTACACCCCTGCCTTTTCTTAAATTCAAATAATTCTTTCCATCCAAAGGTTGCCTGGAAGAGATCGCTTCTAAGCGATAAGGCCGCCCATTGTACTTGTCGCATGTAATATATTTTTGTAATGATTGATTTGATTATAGTGTACAATAAAGAATTTTAGTATTGTATTGAAAATATTAACACGTAAACCTTTTTCATTAAGAGCTTGTCACTGACCCGTAGAAGCAGGTCCTAGGTCCCAGCAGCCTACTTCTAGGTAGGTTCTCAATTCAGCTATAATAATCTTTGTTTTTGTATGTTCGTAACTTTGACTGCGATCTTTTTTCGACGACTGCGATCTTTTTTTTAATATAAGCCGTTCGTGCTGCCGCTCTACATAGCGGTTGTGTTGCGCCGCACATGCGTTTCGTTCGAAAAACATTACGGCTGTGCAGAGTCACACAGATCTGTATTTTCTCAGCCGCTGCGCTAGTGTGGATTTACGCATATTAGTCACTTGTAGAAAACACATACGGTGTGATTTCAGCAATCAAAGTATCAATATCTACGTCAATTATTGCGGACCTGTCTGGCTGTCGAATCCTTTCTCCATCATTAGACCGATTTGGATGATTCTTTTGCAGTTATATAAAGGATTATCCTGGTGTTTCTAATAAATATTCTGGAAGGTATTTATCGCCCAAAATAAAATAATACGAGTATGTTTAAAACTAAGGCATTCAGGCTCCGTTTTTAGTTTTTTCAAAACAATCATCTTATACTCCATAATAATTGTCCCGGTAACAGTTAATAACAATGTTATTTAGGGTTATGGAACAATTTCTTTTTATTTTATTTTAACAGTTAAAAACTAGTGTTATTTACGAGGAGTGATTTTTTGCCCTTCTTTTTTTTCAATGTTATGTGGTTTTGGATAAATGTTGTTCATGAAATCAAATTATTATTTAAATCTTCAATCAATTTCCTAGCCATTAACGTCAAAATATGAAACCTCCGTAAATGATCTAGAACAAACGGTTGTTTCCATCTAGTTTTAAAGATGTTTTTACACTGTATCCTCAGAAAACAGTCTTGATTTTACTTTGTTTTTTTTAGAAAATTTACAATTCAAATAATTTCTCCAAACATGTGACTAATCGGAGACGGAACCTTCCCTCCGTCACCACCAGGGTTATAATGTGACGGGGGTATGATGAATGTAGATTTTTATCGCGGAAAGGGTTTCTATTCTGACCGGGGTTGTCGTTTTGGTTAGTTGGCATTTTCACGGGCAGATAACGGATATTTTATTAAAGTGCAAGAGCAAGGGGAAGTGTTTTCATTATGTTTTGTATTAAAAAGAAAATTATTTTTTAGACATAAACAAATTTACTTTAAAAGTACTTAGTATTTAGGTACTAGAAAACACGTGACAAAATAAAAAAGTGAAATTGTATTGGTTTGTTTTTATGTGTAATAATATATATTAGCATCTTTTTAGGCTAGTGTAGAATACTACACTAGCCAAAAAAGATGCTAATGGCAAGAGATTAAAGTGAATAAAATAATATTATTTTGAAAAAACTAAAAACCTTAGATTTCTGTGTACTTACACAGTTTTTAAAGATTTTCGGGTCGAATAAAATTTCCCTCTGAAATGTTTTATTTATGGGATAAACTCGGGATTATTATTTAAACAATAATAAAATGTTTCTTTTTTAAATCGGTCTATAATTGACGGAGTAATCGACGATTATTACTTAGTCTATGCGAATACGAAAAATTTAAAAAATACATATTCGAACATAGAACCTCCTTCTCTTTTCTATTTCATTCGTCAGTAGAACGTCAGTTTGTACTTGAATAAAGAACTTGACATTTTATCTGCTTTAAAAAAGAGTCCGCACTCAAAGATGCATGATGGTAAGTACCTCGTGAAGTACAAAAATTAGAGTACTCGTCCGTGTGGGACAAACTGAATAATAAACAAATCAATGATTAAATGAAAATGAGTGAATGATAGAGATTTATTCCGAGGATGTTTACTCAGTTAACTATATTTAAATCACATTAGTTATTGAGGGTGCGAATCGCTATTTAGATTTTCTTTCTCAAAATGAAGGCAGACCGATTGTCCAAAATAAATGGTCATACATTACATTTTATGTTGTGGTGTGATTACCTATAAAGAACAGTGAAGGCTATTGCACAAAAACTATATTTCACGGTTTGATTTCATACAAAATGTATGCAATCACTAACAAACCACTTATATCAGAGAAACTCAATAAGTGGAGTTTGATCCAATGAAATTGATCCTGGATATTTTTTCTGGGAATAACAACTAGGTAAGCCCAATTTTCATGTTCGTCGAGCAGCTGTAAGTAACGACGGTACTATTCGCATGGCGGCATTTATAAAAATATTATTTTTGGTATTTTTTGCCAAATGAGAATTTTACGTTTCGTTCTGTGAGTGAAGACGTGTTGGATTGACAAGAACCATTATTATATATTATTTATTTATTTATCAGCATAATTTTAAAGTCGATGACGACTTATAGACTGCAGACAGATGCTGGATTCGGTAAGCTGGAGACAGGACGCTATGGCGTTTATTAAAGGAGGTCTATATCCAGCAGTGGACTCATATGGGCTAAAAATTATGCTTATGATTTTAGAATCTAATTAGTGCACATCATTTCCTGGTAATTCAGATGTTGACGTACTCGTGAGTACTCATACTTTTTTCGCCTATTAATATTCAGTCATTTATTCAAAATTCTCGTATCAAATACATTTTTTACTATAGAAAATACAATGAAATATTATAAAAATATATCAAAACGGTAGATCACCGACCGCGAAGCTAGGCTCAAGCGGCCGGTGACTAGAGCTGCAGAGAAAGGAACTTCCTGACGATACGATATATTATTATTATTATTTATTACCCACGAATATATCTAAACAGACCTGCTACGAACTGACATAATAGCCGATACCGACACAGAATTCCAATAAATGTTATTTGCCCAAATGTTAACACATTAAACCGTACGCTATAAAACTTTAAACTGTGCCAATATTTTGGAAAACTCAAAACACCACAAATGACGGGATATAACCCGTTCAACCATCATACAAAACCAATAAATTGACTTGAAAGAAGTTAATCATGGTAGTACAACTTTGATAAAATATTATTTCATCGATAATAGTAAAAGACTGCGTCCAGAATGTCCAGATGCTGGATGCGGAAAGCTGAAGACAGGGCACTATGGCGCTTATTATGGGAGGCCTATGTCCAACAGTGTACCAATATATGCTGATGGCGATGTTGCATATTATTACTGAAAATAAAAAAACAAGCCTCTATCCAGTTTTTTAAGCCAGTATATCAATTTTCCCTAAACATATTATCTGATCTTTAACTAACAACTAAAATCTGATGAGATTTATATATTCTCTAACACTAATCCAAAATAACAGATCGATCCAGTCATTCTCTACTATTACAATACATATTACATTCCCATAAATTCATTCCATATGACAGAGCCCCGTATATGAGATCATTATTCACTGCATTGTGCAATCTGACAAAGCTTACTCACACCCACGCGATCGCTCTTTCAGAAGATTTGCTACGGAATCTCGTAGCTGTCGTAGCACTTCCGCCTACGGCGTAGACGTGCTACGACAACAAAATGGCTTTGGGTGGATATTCCGAGGGGTTTGGTATACGAGTATAATATATACACTAGTCAAGTTTTTATAAATCTGTTTCTTTTTATACATCATCATCAACATCAGCATAGCAGTCCACTGCTGTAAATAGGCTTCCCCCAATGAACGCCATAGCGCCCTGTCTTCAGCTTGCCGCATCCAGCAACTACCTGTAGTCTTTTACAGGTAGTTTCTGGATGCGGACATCTGGGCGGAGGGCGTCCTACACTACGTAGTCGAGTCGTAGTAGAGTCGTGGTCTCCGCTCAAGAACACGTTTGCCCCAGCGGCCGTCGGGTCTTCGCAAGATATGGCCGGCCCATTTCCCCTATCTTGCGAATTCTTTCTTTTTATACAAAACAATTTTTTTCAGCATTCAGAGCCTCGACTTACTTAATAGCACATAATAACTATAATAGTTCTTCAATAGTAGACATTAAAACGTCATGACTATGTTCGGATTTGGTATAATTTTACGATATGGTACAATTTGTACGACGGATGTGGCGCGGTGGGCGAAGGTCCGCCTGCGACGCAAGAGGTTACGGGTTCGATTCCCGCCTCGGAACAATTGTGTGTACGATCTGCAGATATTTGTTCCGGGTGTTCTAGTCGTTTTCTATGTATAATTAAAAATATCTATCTATGTTATGTATTGTATTATGTATATCAGTTATCTAGTACCCATAACACAAGCTCTGCTTACCATGGGGCTAGATAATGCTGTGTGAATTGTCCAGCAATTTTTATTTATATTTATATATTTAATTAAATAACTACTCGAATAACTACTATTGAGTTACTGAATTCAAAGCATGTAGTCCATGTCAGTCCAAAAGTTTCTGATTCTCTGTAGATCATTCGAAGTAATGATAGGATACTTAGAATGTATAGAATGGTATGTAAATGAACCTGTGTAATGTTAATCAGTAGGACAAAAACATTTTTTCGACGACCGATGTGGCGCGGTGGGCGAACGTCCGCCTGCGACGCAGGAGGTTGCGGGTTCGATTCCCGCCTCGGAACAATTGTGTGTACGATCTGCCGATATTTGTTCCGGGTGTTCTGGTCGTTTTCTATGTATAATAAAAAATATCTATCTATGTAATGTATTGTATTATGTATATCAGTCATCTAGTACCCATAACACAAGCTCTGCTTAGCTTGGGGCTAGATGATGCTGTGTGAATTGTCCAGCATTATTTATTTATTATTTATTTATTTATTGCGTATTTTATTTGATTATGCAATGAAATGGGGTCCATAATAAAACAAGGAAGGGCTAGCCTAAAATAAATAACCGAAACGAAATACATATGTAATAGCGTTTATCCCAGGGTTTGTAGCATAAAGATAATGCGACCAAAAACAAATATTACACGAAATAAATCATTTTTATTGGCGGACCACATGTCATGTTGGGACGATTCCAAGTATGTAGAGGTTTTCAAAAATGGCCGGGTTTTATTACTGCTTTGAGCTTGTAATTACTAACGAGGCAAGGATTAAAGTAATGTGTTTTGTATTATTACAGGTGACAAAGGAGTCTGGCGACCGAAGAAAGGTTAAAGCTTTAACTTTTAAATTACTCCCTATCTTCAAAAAACTGCTGCATCAGCATTATTTATCCTTATGAATACATTCATCATCATCATCATCATCAGCCTATAGCAGTCCACTGCTGGACATAGGCCTCCCCCAATGAGCGCCATAGCGCCCTGTCCTCAGCTTGCCGCATACAGCATCTACCTGCAGTCTTTCGCAGGTCGTCATCCCACCTGGTCGGAGGACGTCCTACACTACGTTTACCGAGTCGTGGTCTCCACTCAAGAACACGTTTGCCCCATCGGCCGTCGGTTCTTCGCGAGATATGGCCGGCCCACTGCCACTTCAGCTTGCTAATTCTTTGAGCTATGTCGATAACCTCGGTTCTCTGTCGGATGTATTCGTTACGAATCCTATCCTTCAGAGAAACTCCGAGCATAGCTCTTTCCATAGCTCATATACATACATATTGATAGCTATATTTTATGTCTATGTAAGTTTATTATAATATTTGTAAGTAGGTATGTAGTTTAAGTATTTTTCTATTTTTCTTTTCCAATTATTTATTAAAGTGCCACCGTCTATATTGTTCCTTCATGTCCAGTCCATCCTAAGTTTGCCTGGAAGAGATCGCTCCTAGCGATAAGCCCGCCCTTTATACCTCAATCTAAGTTTTATTTCTGTATTGTTTTGTGTGGTATAATAAAATGTTTTCTATATATCTATTACGAATGATTTGTCGATAAATGCTAATGCTAAACAAATCTACTAAGGCCCGACTAGGACCCAGCTCTAATCCCTAAATTTTATATGATTTTGGTCTCTTGCGATCATTTCAGGATAGTCCAATCCTGTCTAACCTTCGTCATAATCTGGAACCGGTATGATGGATGAATGAAAGATGAAATAAGAATAATAATCATAAAAAAGTAATTTTAATCTACATTGTACCGTAAAGATTATACTTAGTAAATTATATTATAATAATTCGTACTAAAGGACTATTATTAGAGTTCAAATACTATTTAAATATTGAGTATCATAGATAACATACAGTTTAAACTTACAAATTACCAAAAAGTAAAAAAAATACAAAATAATATTACTTTTCTACCTGAAAATTAGAAAGTAGAATAAAATGATACCTAATGTATAATAATCTTGTATTATTCCGATTCCCGGTTAGGAAATATCTAGGAAATTGCAAATGTAACAACGTTCTGAAATTATTACTAGCAATCTCATTTCGGATTCAGCAATAGTAACTTTTTATTGACACTACAAAGCAAAACACATTATTATGTGAAATTGTTATCAGAATACTAATATTGTACTTAAAGTCTTAGAAAAAGAGTATTAAAAAGCAAATATTTTTGCGCAATGGTCTTACTTTCCAAATTAAATAGATTTTAAGTACGTATCATTCGGTTTTTGATAACGCGGCACTGTGGGAGTATCTTTTACGAAAATGTTGATAGAAATTATAATTTATGACAAATATAAGAAAATAGCTAGACATTAGCGAGATCATGTTTCTATTTCAAAAATACTCCTACATTCGGTTTTCAGAAACGTTAAAACTTTTGAAACGATTATGGTTATTAACACAAACGTCATTTTTAACGGTATATTAACACATAATTTGATTTTTAATTTTCAGAAAAGTAGATATTAAAAATTAAAAGTATGACTTTTGGACGTTTCTCTCGTATTTTGTGAACGTCCAAAACGTTCGGAAACCTTATATTATTTGGTGTTGAGAGAAAATGTTGCCAGCATTATTACAAATTGTACAACCCAACCTTGTAAAACCGTGTTAATTTCCGAGCTTCCAGCGCCAAGCTACAATTTTCTACCTATTGCGTCACAAACTTTAAAATAGGTCGGGTACCACTGACCGAGTCAAGGAAAATAACCTTATTTCGTATTTCTCTCTTTTGCTAGATATCTTACGGTTACAGTAGGCTAGGAATTTGAAAATAGGTTTTGATATTATTTAACTTTGATTTTATGTAACTTATTCTATGGTATGTAGTAATATACACCTACCTGTAAACCTTGAAACTAGCATACCTAAAATTTAAATAGACTTAATAACACGCTATTTTGTGATTATGGTGACAGCAATTCAATTCATTTATTTCTCAAGCAATTTACTATTCATAAGTAAATTGTAAGACTAGAGCGACAATTGGTACAAAAATAGATACTAGGTAAACAGAAAAATGGAATACAATATTAAAATAATAATAATATTCTTTATTCAGACACGAGATTTGGGAAAGTACGTCAAGTCTTCACGTCATCCATACCGCAATGCTTGAAAACGAAAGTTTTCAATCAGTGCGTCCTACCCGTTATGACCTACGGAGCTGAGACGTGGACACTCACGATAGGGCTGGTCCACCAGTTCAAAGTCGCTCAGCGAGCTATGGAAAGAGCTATGCTCGGAGTTTCTCTGAAGGATAGGATTCGCAACGAATACATCCGACAGAGAACCAAGGTTATCGACATAGCTCAAAGAATTAGCAAGCTGAAGTGGCAGTGGGCCGGCCATATCTCGCGAAGAACCGACGGCCGATGGGGCAAACGTGTTCTTGAGTGGAGACCACGACTCGGTAAACGTAGTGTAGGACGCCCTCCGACCAGGTGGGATGACGACCTGCGAAAGACTGCAGGTAGATGCTGGATGCGACAAGCTGAAGACAGGGCGCTATGGCGCTCATTGGGGGAGGCCTATGTCCAGCAGTGGACTGCTATAGGCTGATGATGATGATGATGATGAGACACGAGATCCATTTTCAACAACCATTTTCATTAAGTCATGAGCAACAAGAACTGTCACAATTCGTTGGTGAATTTAAATTGTCTGGTTTTCTATTAATATGAATGGACACTGATAAATCGTCACACTCTTTTAGTTTTGTAGGAATTAGGTAAGCAGAATGTTTTATTGAATCGTACACTTTTGTAATAGAGTTCAAATTAAAGCATTTAGCTTAGAATCTCGTATCCTGAATCCATCTCGCATACTGCGTACATAATTTATAAGGTTGGACCTACCAAGACGGCTCTCAGTAATGACTTTCAAATCAATTCTGTACCTAATGGAGTGAGCATTAAGTTTGCTTTTTGCTTTGTTGTCAGAGGAAATGCTTTCAGTATGCTTTGGCAATTTAAATTTCAGAGTTGTGCACTGTTTTAGTTGATTGTTTACAATGTTGGAAGCAGCGAAGTCTGTTGACAGAACTATGATTGTTGACTGAGATTCAAAGAAACGGCATGTCTTTTACGAACTCAAAGGGTTCTCGTCTAATATTTGTTTCCATTTTGATGCAATTTTAACTAAATTTAAAGAAATATTGACGACATTTTCCTCCCCACAAAAATCACTACTTTTCTACTATTCTATCGACATATACAATTCTATGAAAATTAAATGAATCTTCCTGGAACTTAATATTGAATGAAACGTCCATTTCCATGAAAATCTGAATATCTGATTTGATTACCAAAACCCCCTAAATGTTGTTGTCGTCGTATGAGATCTGAGTGATATGAATGTTCAAATAATTGTTTTTTTTTTAAATTTATTCAACATCGAAAAACACATTTAGAAAGGTTCAAATAAATTCAAAACCATTTTTTTTATTTAGCCAGTTTCGTCCCACTGCTGGGCAAAGGCCTCCCCCAAATCTTTCCACTCAGTGCGGTCACGTGCGATCTCCCACCAATCGGTCAAGAAAGCGCTGGCGAGACGACCTTAACGCCTTCCTCAAAACCATTTATAACATTATTATTATTATATTAGCCCGGAGCAAAGGCCTTCTTGCACTCATCTCGGTCCTCAGCCAGGAGAACCCACTCTTTGTTGTATAGGTCGAACTCATCTCGCCATCTCCGCCTAGGCCTTCATACAATATGTTATTGTCTTATAAAATAGTAACTCCATTAAATTCTATTCCATTTCTGCTAGTTGGTTTATGTCATTGCTTAGTTTGTTCCTAAAACTGTCTCGTACAGCGTCGTCCGCGGTTTCACAGGCTGAAATTCTGATTGTGGTTTCATCTTGAAGATATATATACGAGTATATGAATATATTCATGAAACTGAAGGAAGTTACCAAGTGGCCACGCAACAGAAGATCAACCACCAATTGAACGTTATATTTAAATCCAGATATAAGCATCCCATAGATAGATAGATATATTTATTTATTGATAAAAATTTGTTACAGTTTGTTGATAGCATCTTAAATCCTAACATAGGTTTATCTAGACACTAGGGTTCTCTTAACATTACTTAAATACTACAATACATAAAAACAGTATAAAGCGAAAAACTTTGATTTACTTTGTCATAATCATATATACTTATTATAACAATTTAAATTAGTTTTTTATACTTCAGCCACTTAAAATTTAAATGAGGCATTTACCCGTCTGGTCTAGAAATCCACTGGCTTGCCTGACGAGTTGTCTCATACATTATTTATCAAAACTGCACAGAAATAAGCTTTCATTTTTAATAATAGCGCCTAGTTAAGTAAAATTGAGTAAACTGTAATCTTCTTTGGTAGTATTTTACATAAATATTAACTTATTCATTTTTCATTTCTTTGAAAAAAGTACGTGATGTGAAAGTACATTGAAGTGAAAAGCTTTTTTTTATCTTATTTATTGTTTAGGACTTACTTCGTAAAGTATGCCAGGTCCTATCATAACCTAAACTTATAACTAACAAACAAAACAAAGAATACAGCAAAATAAAAACATATAAGTAAATTGTGGCTATTTTTAAAGGTCACTGATGCATAAAAATTTTGAATAATGAGACAGCCGTTGCTGAATCTGGTTCCGCTAAAATGTTAATAAATGTACCTAAATCAAATCTATTTAAACTAAGTTCAATCATCAGTGCCTCCCTTCGATCTTTGAATTTAACGCAATCCATCAAGATGTGGTGCACATCATCTAGGACTCCGCAAACATCACAGTTTGGGGAGTCCGTTTTTCTCATAAGGAACCTAAATTTCTTTGATGGATAATGACCAGATCGTTACCTGTGAGAAAAGATTTTGCCATTCTCTTAAAGTATTTTTTCATATGGACCATGGATCAACTACATTTTTTCAAAAGTAGTCATCTGCGTCAATGTCGAATCTTGTAAGGGTAGAAAAAAGGTTAAAACAAAGTCGTGAAAAACAAACATATTAAAGACTATTTAAATATTAAAGAAAAAATAAAAACTAATCGTTAAGAGCTATTATAACTTAGGTGCTTAATGGTTTTGAAAGTTTGTAATAATTTACCTTGGATTATCGAATGTTTATAGGTAAACCCAGTCGTGTTCAAAGTACCTATTTACTTATTCGGTCTACTAAAAATAGATAAAAAGGTCCTTTCTAAATTTCGCATTTGTAAAAGTGGAATATAATTGTATAAAAGGTAAATGACACGTCAATCTTTTATGATAGGTCCTATTTTCCTTCTAGCTATTATTTTCAACGTGCCCGGAATACAAAACTGGTGGTGAAGTCGATAAGTGGAAAATTGTAGTGAGACAATTCAACCTTTTTTATATACCTAGGGACAGGGGCAATAGACTAAAGGTTGGCGATTATACGAGTATATGTATATCCAGCCTACTGCCGCACAATACAAAAATATGCGTTCAATTATTGGCTTAAACTCGTTATCTTTAGATATAGTCACAGTATCCCTCAAGCGTCTGTTATCTGATGCCGTCAATATAAAATTCGTCTAAAAATTAATCCTAATCAATCGATTATTTGCAATAATACAAAATTATTAAACACTCATGTCAGTTTGCCCAGGTACAGTCGCGTTCATTGTTAGCTGACCCTCTGTTACGTTTGAAGTTAACACTTTGAGTGCTGAAATCTCACGGTATGTGTTTTCTACAAGTGACTAATATGCGTAAATCCACACTAACGCAGCGGCTGAGAAAATACAGATCCGTGTGACTCAGCACAGCCGTAATATTTTTCGAACGAAACGCATGTGCGGCGCAACACAACCGCTGTGTAGAGCGGCAGCACGAATTTTTTAGGTTAAAAAAAAGATCGCAGTCGTCGAAAAAAAATTGCAGTCAAAGTGTTAATTTCTATGAACACAACGCTATTTTAAATCAAGAATCTTCGGTAAAATGACGTTGGCAACCAGTTTAATATAAAAACATTAAGTTTAATAATATAAAATCAAAACGAATGTATCATAGCCTCCCCTATCTATATACATACATATATATCGATGCCACAAATACCGTCTATGGATGGCGGTTCAAAACCGCCATCCATAGACTCCCTGCAACCGCAAAAATATCGCCGGTACATCGTGCGGTCTTCCCACACTAAAAAAGCTTGGACGAGCTTTGCTCCAACTCGAAAACTAACAACCTAACTAGGTAAAGGTTTCTTGATCGCTTCTTTACCTTAAAAAGATTGAATGGAACAAAAAATCAAAGTAATCACTTTAATTCATAATTTTACTTGTTTTATTTGAATTTTGTTACGTGCCAACTTCAACTTCTTTTTTGTTTTGACGCCGTCAAAGAGTCCTGTAAGGTATAAAGGAAAGAAAGCATTTTGACATTTGATATTTGACACCGTTTCTCATTGCATTGTGGTCGTCACTCGAGAACCATTACACCCAAACGAAGATCAGATAGATAGATAATACATTTAGGTAAATAAGTGAAGAAATTGAGGTTTACCGGAGATAAATAAGGATTCTTTGTATCCGTAATTACAATTCACGAAACATCTTCAATTTAACATGCGAGAACCTTACTCGTTCCTAAAACAATTACGCCAATTCGACTAACAAAGCTCCACACACAGTTCCTAACTTAATCAACTTTCTGTTTGTACACAAAAGCATATTTTAAGAGAAGAACGTGTGTGTGTAGTGTTGTGTAATTTAAGAGAAGAAAAAATATAAAAATGCCTACCTACCATATATAGTATAAATACGTATATATAACGTAAATGGGTTAACTACAAACCTGTGGTGTTTTTCCACACAAACTGAATAAGAAAAACACCAACGTTTTATCTCTTAACAAGAGATATCATCAGGATGAGTGTGTTCCACATCCCGTCTAGCTCATTAGCCAATGGGATGCAGAACGCACGCCGATTGTTAAGGGACGAAATATTTGTTCTTCTAACACAAACTTGGTTCGTTGATAACCCGCTTTCATTCATAATGTATTCCACGGTAAGTTTCAATGAGAAAAGGTAGGCAGATGCCTTTTTCAGGGTTTAATGTATTCCAGGACCATAATTAGTTTCTCGGCACATTCCTCAAACTGCGATGGTTTTATGGTCAAATGGCAAAACCTGGATAATTTTGAGTTTCCATGTAAATACGGCATACCGTCTGAACGATGATATTTTTAATATTTACATGTAGTTAGTATAGGTCCGTATATAACTACCTAAATAATGCAAAAATAAATTATCTTGTTCCACATTTTACAAAGTATTTCCCTATAAAACATAACTTCGTGGGCATTGGATGTGTTATGACATTTAGCCATACGATTCCAGATGGATATAAGATGAAACAGTGACCAATTAAACTTAATAAAAAGAGATAACAAATTACCAATTCAAAAGAACCAATATAAATAAGTACCTATCATAATTCGTGTTCATATACTCAAAAAGGTAACGAAAGCTCCAGCATTTATGTCAAGGTGGCCCTCGATAAACCGCCGTTCGTCTTTTGTTTTTTCTTGAATGGCTAATAAACCTTGTAATGACGGTAGGGACTAGGGACCTCATCAATGCCAGGCTTGACAACAGCAGGGTTATTCATTTGTTTCGGATTCGAAATTTGAATATTCAAATATTATAGTTTGTAATCGATTGTTACATAATAATTATGTTGTTGGTGATGTAATAACAAGAATTTGTATAGCAGAGGGTAACTATAATATAAACAAACTATATATAAATGGGCACCAACATTATCCAAAAAAAATAAAAGTAATGATTTCAGAAAAGGGGCTAATAGCTTTGATATTTTTTAGAATTAATTGACCACTTTATTTTCGTACTTTATTTCGACCTCGGTTTTATTCATTAATAATGTTTAATTTAGTTTCAATATACTATTGGATAAAGGAAGTAGGGGCAAAAAAGAAAACATATTTTTCAAAAAAACTTATGCTACCTGCCGTAATGTTTAATTTTTATCTATCAGAACGGACACTAAACGGAACGCGAAAAACGGTTTATTTCCTGGTCTGAAATCACACCGTGTTGCTTAAATAAATGACTTATAAATTAGATAGATACTTCTCTAAAGGCTAAATCATCAAAATAGTAAAAAAACTAAGTACCAAACCCTGAACATGTCTAGGTACTAAATAATGTGAATGACTGTTTTTCTCTAGGGTTCTTTATAAAATTAGAATTCTTCTGGAATATTTTAAGAAACATAGTAAATTTATTTAATAGAAAAAACCGCTACAAATATCACCAATTAAATATATAGAAATTAAGTAAAAGCATACCTCCTAAAAATCCAAAACGGCGACAATTTCAACCATATCCCATCCCATCCAATGTCACTGGCAATCAACTTCTAAATTCAAACTTTTCACCAAACACTACACTCCACAGAGGTTTTAATTTGAAATCGAATTCGATCGTTCGATTACGGACGCGCCGGGCGGTGTTGCGCTGGCTAGAAGCTGTGTGGTACTGAGGGATGTGACGCGAGAACATCAGTTGGAGTGTGCGCGACTTGACACAGCGGGTTTTAAGATATGGACGGTTGTTGGGATAGTTTTTCGAAAAATTAACTGCTTTCATGTTTTTTTTAGGTTTCATTTTTGTTCTTTAGGTATTATTCTACTATAAATCCATACACGTACGAACTGGCAGAACAATACAGCGCACTATTTAAGTCACAAGTGCTTAAGTATAGACTACCAACTCACGCGCGAAATGAAAATATCTACCTGCCTAACCTTAGATTGTTGCATATTCTTATTTGTAAACTAGTTCTTGAGTGTAGACCGTGACTTGGCAAACCTAGTGTAGGACGCCCTCCGATCAGGTGGGATGATGATATACGAAAGACAAGGCAAATGCTGGATGCGGCAAGCTACAGGGCGCTAGTGCGATTCAGGGAGGCCTATGTCCAGCCGTGGACTATTATAGGTTGATGATGATTTCATTTGACAACATACGCTTTTACTTTTAGATCAAGATTATTTATGAGAGTGTATGTTGAAATGGAATTGAAGGAATAAGCATAGTCTGAAATGCACTTAACAATTCGTTTATTATAATAATACATTTTTGAACAAAATTAGTAGCGTCCTCAAGGGTGTACCAAGGTGTAAAAAGAGGTTGCAGCAAGTTTGTTTTTTTAGCTGGAATATTTTTTGAGAATTCTTACTCAATAAAAAGATGTTTTCACTTCTCTTGCTCAAAAAGTGTATCATAATAGTGTAGCTTAGCGGGCCTAAAACTCGAGTTTAATACCTCAGGCTAAAAAGTATTTTTTCTTTTTAATTTTTGTCTAAAATCATCAGCCCGTACAAAGCATTCGTTCTCTTACATAAAAACTCGACTTCTTGGTGCTCCGTCAATCTTTTTTTTTTGAAAATAGAACCGTCTTGGTGATGTTTTATTAACACTTTGACTGCGGTTTTTTTTCGACGACTGCGGTCTTTTTTTTTACCTAAAAAATTCGTGCTGCCACTCTACACAGCGGTTGTGTTGCGCCGCACATGCGTTTCGTTCGAAAAATATTACAGCTCTGCTGAGTCACAAATATCTGTATTTTCTCAGCCGCTGCGCTAGTGTGGATTTACGCATATTAGTCACTTGTAGAAAACTCATACCGTGCGTTTTCAGCACTCAAAGTGTTAAGGTTGATTCTTCCCTTCACGGTAGAATGCGAACTGTTTCGTAGCGGGTTAAATAGAGATTTTAAAAAAAAAGATGGTATTGGCGCTAAATCTCTAGAATTTTCTTCATTTTAAATCACAAACTTTTACGTTTAACTTCCTGACTTTTACTTCCAAATGAAAAATGTCTAATTTTGAATTGTTTTATTTTCTCGCAATCGAAGTGAAAAGTAGAGTGTTTTACTCGGGCCAAAACCACCCATTATAACTCGGTCTTGTCATCCTCCCTCGCTACGCTCGGGAGTATAACAACCTCGTATATAATGGGATGGTTTAGTCCCTTGTAAAACAATCTACTATTTTTCTTGGTCATGACACATTTTATTTCTGTAGGTAACTGTGGTATTCGTCCGCCGAATTCCTGATTTAGGTGTATTGTTCTCAAAATTGAATTTTGATGGAAAACCTAACAAAAAAAGTTAAAAACGTAACAAAAGCTGCTCCGGCCCGTCAGAATCATCATCAGACTTTGTGGAGTTGACAACTTCAATTTATATTTTCAACCTTTTTCAACCGCGAACTGGTTTTGTGGGTAAATATTTTCACAATAGGTCACCTAAGTACGAAAATGTTCCATCCATCTCAATAAATCAATTTAGTTGGAGGCATTTTTGTGACACATTGTAGCTTTAAAATTCCCATACATGCATACCGACAATATTATTTTTACTCGCTCCTAATATACATACATAGGTTTTATTAAACTTGTTGTTGTTATATTCAACGACCTCTGTGGCGCGGTGGGCGAAGATCCCCTTGCGGCGCAGGAGGTTACGATTTCAATTTCCGCCTCGGGACAAATGTTTGTACGATCTACATACGAGTATATTTGTTCCTGTGTTCTGGTCGTTTTCTATGTATAATAAACACATCCATAGTATATCTGTCATCTAGTACCCATAAAACAAGTTCTGCTTAGCTTGGGGCTTCATGATGCTGTATGGATTATCCAGTATTATTTATTTATTTATTTTGGCTACGTCACCTTAGTACTCGGGTTTTCGATACCCTATACACATCAAAAGACCTTTCATTATTTAATTTATTTAATTTATTTATTTATTTATTTATTTATTTAATTATTAACTAGCACGATTACTTATATTACAACCAATTACACTAGTTAATTACAATACCTATACATATATTAGAACAAATGAAACATACAAAAATAAGAAAAAATTATACATAAAATTACACAATAAGAAAAACGAATAATAATTGATAATTTATAAAAATTCCAGGCATATTAAATTGTATAAAAACATTATGCATTTTAAAACTAAAAATAAATTAAACAAACAAACTCAAAATATTACTCCTATCATTCATCTCTCTCGCAAAACCTCAGGCACACCAACATAATATCCTTCCATTCGTCCGCAAATATATCACAGTCCGGGTTCTGTTCAAGAAGTCTGTTGAGGGCGGTGAGTGTGCGAGGCAGTGGAGAGTTTGCGCGAGCCACGGTTCTGCAGAAAGGCTCTGAAAAAAGCCTAATATTTCTGTGGCGAAGGTAATTATCGGGTAGGTTAAGACGAAAGAGAAGGTTGTGCAGACCTGGGGCGTCGATCATACCGCGGAGTATCTTGCACAAAGTTGCCGTCTGATCGTACGCCCTCCTGGTTTGTAGGGAGTTGTACCCGAGACATCCCTGGAGAAACTTGGTTGGGTACATGAATGGGTAGTACCCAAAAAGTCGCTTGTACAAAAACCTTAGGAACGCCTTTTGAACTTTCTCCAGTGACAGAGCGTACGTACTTTCATGGGGGTTCCATACGCAACAGCTTGACTCCAGCTTGCTCCGTACAAGAGCCCCGAACAACAGCCGCACCACACTGTCACTGCGAAAGTCCCGGGCGTTTCTCAGGACAAAGCCAAGTCTCTGGTAAGACTGCTTGGCGACTGTGGTGATGTGGTCGTGAAAAGTGAGCTTTCGGTCAAAAGTTACTCCCAAATCCTTAATTAGCGTAACTCTAGGAATCACGTTACCGCGGATAGTATAATCGAAGGATACCGGATTTTTCTTAAAAAAGTGTATAAGAAGCGTCTTTGGATAAAGCCCATTAGAGTCATACGAAACATAAACTCCTAACGTTAACTAGTTTATACATCTTCTAAATTGGCTGTTCTATGAAAGAGCAACCGAAAAAAGAAAACCGAATTATGAAGAATAAAGATACTTTACCCAGTGTAAAGATAAACATAATTCGGTTTAAAAATTAGGGATGCCACTAGGCTTATATTGCCCCCATGCAAAACTTCAATGAGTGGGAAAAATAGCTCCAACATGACTGTTAAAGTAAAAAACTAAATAAAATAAATAATGCCGGACAATTCACACAGCATCATCTAGCCCCAAGCTAAGCAGAGCTTGTGTTATGGGTACTAGATGACTGATATACATAATACAATACATTACATAGATATATATTTTTTATTATACATAGAAAACGACCAGAACGCCCGGAACAAATATCTGCAGATCGTATACACAATTGTTCCGAGGCGGGAATCAAACCCGCAACCTCCTGCGTCGCAGGCGGACCTTCGCCCACCGCGCCACATCGGTCGTCAAAAGTATATAATAAAATTCGTACAGATATAAAACAACTGCCTGCCAGTCAATTTAAGACAAGACTCCGTAGGTGGATCGTCGAAAAATGATTTTATGACATCAAAGAATGTTATAACAAATAAATTACCTAGGTATGAAAATTAAATATTGTACTTACGTCCATAATTAATGGATAAACTGGTTGCCCACCTAGCTTTTAAGACCTTTTTGAGAACAAGGTTCTTAGGTTAAGTATCATTATCATCATCATCATCAGCCTATATTAGTCCGCTGCTGGACATATACTCATTGGGGGAGGCCTGGTAGTCCTCCCCCAATAAGCGCCATAGCGCCCTGTCTTCAGCTTGACGCATCCAGCATCTACCTGCAGTCTTTCGCAGGTCGGCATCCCACCTCGTCGGAGGGCGTCCTATTCTACGTTTACTGAGTCGTGGTCTCCACTCAAGAACACGTTTACACCAGTGGTGGGGTGAGGTTAAGTATAGATAAATACATAGGTTGTGGTCATTCAGTAGCTGACTTATTTAATATGGTCACTTATTATGAGGTAAATGTACAAGGTTGAATTTTCAATATCTTTTGCCATGCCAACCTCAGACGTATGCTCAACAAAATCTGATCCCGAACTGGAAAAATTGTTCATCCGAGTGAAACTCTGAGATTCCTTATCCAAAGCTATCGCTGTAATCCAATATCAAGAAGAGGCGAGTGAGTAAATAGTCGAAGGATTTATCCCTCCGAAAAATTGTATGTAATGCTACACTGAAAGCCGTGGGACTTTGAGTAGTCGATTCTATGAAGCGGGATTGTGACCCTTATTTACTCGTACCGCAGATATAGGAACCTGTCTACTTCGTTTTTACAGATAACTTACATGTATATAATATGTCTGCTGTATTGTGAGAGAGATGGATGACCTACCTATATAATCTATAATATAAAAATGAATCGCTGAATGTGTTGCTAAGCGCAAATCTCGAGAGCAGCTGAACCGATTTCGCTAATTCTTTTTTAGAATATTCCTTGAAGTACGAGGATGGTTCTTACGGAGAGAAAAAAGAAAAATTAAAAAAATTGCCTGAAACAAATGACCACCCGGGCGAAGCCGGGAAGGGCCGCTAGTTATGTATAAAATAATAATTTTAATTTGAACATAATATATAATTTTACTCTTTTTTTTATTTCATGTATGACCTATAAAAATTACAGCTTTCACAGCACTCCCTATATTCAAAAGACTGCTGCATCAGCATTATTTATCCATATGAAATATTGATAGCCTTATGTCTATGTAAGTTTATTATTATGTTTGTAATGTAGGTATTTAGTGTATTTGTTTATTAAAGTGCCACCGTCTATATTGTTTGTTTATGTCTAGTCCATCCCAAGGTTGCCTGGAAGAGATCGCTCTCAGCGATAAGGCCGCCCTTTATACCTTTATTCTAAGTTTTTATCTCTGTATTATTTTCTGTTTTGTGTGGTGTAATAAAGTGTTATCTATCTATCTATCTAGCTTTGTATGCCTTTTTCCGTAAAAAAAACGTAGTATTTCCTTCTCCGGGACATACCATCTGGATAATCCCGATGGTATGTCCCGGACAAGGACATACCAGTACCTATTTGATATATAAGTATATTATACTAATATATCATATAGGTACTAGATCTATCCCCCATTATCATGTTTCATAAAGTTTCGTTCAGCCGTTTTTGCCTAAAAAGGTAAACAGCAAACAGACAGAACTACCTACATTTACAGTAATTAGTATACCTTTATTATTATGGAGGACCCCATTATTGCAAGGAAAGTTAAACCTTCTCAATGAATTATTAGTTCGTCCGATAAAAATCTCAAGTGTGAAAAACGTTAGCAGATAGTTCACATAAATGCAGGAATATTAAAATAATTAGAGTGCGAATATAAGAGAAATCAAACTCTTTGCAATAGTTAATTCAACTATCCAGTGAATCCATTAGCCAGTTGAAGACCCTCACTCTTCGTTTTCAAGCGTAAAGTCAAAGAGCATTATCTATCTTCATAATTCTGTTGTATTTTATGTATATATTATATGTATATTATGTAAGTATTGAATTTATTTATTTTTGGAATTTAGGTTATATAGTATTTTATATTTGTTATTGTTATATAGTATATATTAGTATAAGTAATAAGTTAGTTAAAATTTAATCTTTTGTCTATTTCTTATTTCATTTCGTTTATGCACATGTACCCACTTCTCTCTTCTCTTTGTCTCTCTCTCCCAATAAGGTTTGCTGGAAGAGAACTCTTTTTAGGGTTAAGTTCGCCTTTGTGTAAATTTTCTAGAATAAGTTTTGTGTTATTTTATTTTCGTGCAAGAAGTATAAATAAATAAATAAATAAGACTAAATTGATCCACATAAATTTCCATTTTGTGGATTTCTTAGGGTACTTTTACATTAAGGTACAGGTAAGATGTGAGCATATACCTATATTGCACAGAAATAGAAATAGAAAATATTTATTTGCGTTTTATATAAAATAATACAAATTAATAACAAATAATAATTTATTTAATTATAAAGATAAATTAGGAACTTATAAAATAATTTCAATACGAGAACACAGAATGGCTACCGGCTCAGCATTTTTTTTTTCATAAATAAATAAATAATGCTGGACAAATTCACAAAGCATTATCTAGCCCCATGGTAAGCAGGGCTTGTGTTATGGGTACTAGATAACTGATATACATAATAAAATGCATTACATATATAGATATTTTTTATTATACATTAGAAAACGACCAGAACACCTGGAACAAATATCTGCAGATCGTACACACAATTGTTCCGAGGCGGAAATCGAACCCGCAACTGCGTCGCAGGCGGATCTTCGCCCACCGCGCCACATCGGTCGTCAAATTGACATTTGACACGAGTGCCAATGCAGCGCTGGTTTTCAGCGGGGCCAGAGTGCTGAGTGCAGCACACAGTTGCGTTCATCGATAGGTAAGCCCCCTAACAGGTTTTAAAGTTCCTTAATTACATATTGATTTTATGATATAACATTTTGTGTTTTTATAACAAACTATATTTCTATTTTAGTCAAAGAAAAATAAATTTTACTGCAAACTTAACAGGGGCCGAATTCTGCTTACCAATCGCTTTAGTATGACAATGGTCTCGTCACAGATTCTTCATATGTATAAATGAAAGATAGATGAAATATACTCTATATCTATAAAGTGCGTAGGGTGCCAAATGCACAGCTAGATTGATATACTGGTTTCCGCCGGAATCGAAAACATTTGGGATATTATTTAATTTCTTAGAGATTACCCCGAGTGCGAGGGCTTACGCACTATAATAATAAAAACCTTATACTGATTTCAAACTTGTTCATTTTGACACGCGTCCCTTTAGTCTCAAGTGCCTTTCATCAAAAGTAAATTGCCAAAATATTTGATTCTGAGACGAAACCATTGTTGTTGGTCAAGCGAATTAGCGCTAAATGGCTTCGTCTAAATTCAGCGGAATTCGATCCCAAAAGGTATGCAGTATCAGTGATCGTCACTGAGTCTAGCGGTATGTTACGAAATACTTTGCTAAAGTCTTTTTTGCAAAGTTCTTTTATGACCATTTGAACAAAACACATCACGCACTCCGTACAATTACTTGCCAATTCTGCCGCACTATAACTCACCTTAAGTCCGCAGACAATAAAAACGCAATACACATTATTCTCACTTATTTAAGCGATAAAGTGCCATAAGCATCAATTTACGCAAATACTTGAGATGGCCTGAACGGCTCTAAGACAAGGGTAAACAATACATTCGTGTGAAAAAATTGCGGACGCTTGTAGGGACCAATTCATGTTATATGTCGCTAGAATTTTTGTACCTTTGTCTTTGTGAAACAATAATTCGGAGAAACACAGTTGTCTTTACTAGACTATTGGAGCCACTCATGCGGGGCACGAATCATCATTTTAATGTTATTTTGTTTGAAGTTGTCTCGGAAGGTTTCGGCCTCGAGTATTTTTTATCTGTAGGCCTTTTTGAAGACTAATAAATGAGTCCCAAGCTGATACCTATCTAGTTGGCTTTATGTCAACAACAAGTACTTACCCAAAGGTTTTTTGTCAACGAAATATCTTAGTGATGAAAAAGCTATGTAAACCCAATACCAGAAGATGAGTTCCTTTAACAAAATTCATTTAAAAGCATGGGGACTATCAGATGAACGAAAAAGGTTCCCTTTGTGTCGTGACCTTGTTTCTCAATAAATCTTGGGCCATTTTTGTTATTCAAAAGATCTGATGCGAAAAAATTGGAATTTTCTATTGAAGCATTAGCTATCAGTCTAGTTTGATAAATGCCCAGTCTTGAGTGGTCTGAGAGCGAAATTTATCATTCATAGGTTTTATTGTAGTCGATGCATCTAGTGAAGCAAATGTGTTTAGTTGATGGTGGTTTTTCTTAAGCTGTGTCTGCTCAGAATACTAAATTTTAAATGTTTTGAGATCTTATCAAATTCTCAGTATGCAGATCAGACCGAAAACTTTATTTTTCGATATAATTAGTATACAAAAAGTTTTTAAAAGTTTTAGAAAAGTCTATAAACTTGTCAGCTCTCGTAAAATAGCTGAGGCCAAAATGACCAGTCACTTTGCGAAATGTACATAAGTTTATTAAAAATATTTGGCTATTAAAAGTTTTAAGTCTACCACTCGAGTGCCTTTGGGCTCTTCTTTTCGTGCCTTTGAAACATTTAAGGTTTCTTACTCCTACTAAAATTGTATAAGTCCCGAAATAGTTTTACTCTAGTCAATTGCTGGATCTTTCTCATACATAACCCAAAATATTTTTATTAAATTTCAAATATGGAAAAATATTCACACAGCGTCATCTGGCCCTAGATAAAACAGACCTTAGTTAAATGGTGACAATTCCTAATAAACTTAAAAAAAATATTAGTCTGAAAACGACGAACTTTGTGAATTAAAATTTACACAATAAAATTCTTAGAAAATATTTTAAAAGATTCTAAAGTACATACCACGGTAGGTACTGGCATCATCAGCCTACCACTACTGGACAGCCATCAGTCATATAGGCCTCCCCGAGCGCCATAGCGCCATAGCGCCATAGCGCCCTGTCTTCAGCTTGACGCATCCAGCATCTACCTGCAGTCATTCGCAGGTTGTCATCCCACCTGGTCGAAGGGCGTCCTACACTACGTTTACCGAGTCGTGGTCTCCACTCGTGAACACGTTTGTCCCAGCCGCCGTCGGTTCTTCGCGAGATATGGCCGGCCCACTGCCACTTCAGCTTGCTAATTCTTAGAGCTATGTCGATAACTTTGGTACTGGCAGGTTCTATGGTAAATTGATTTGCATTGTTATCATACCTTGATAAAGTGTCCAGTCAATCTGTTATTGTGAACTCTTGTACCGCCGAGCACACAATAGCATTGTTTTCCCTAATGTTCCCATATATCGTGCCTCGCTTTTTACCACACAAAGAGACGGTACCTAAATGAAAAAGCGTTTATTCTTCCTCTATTCTCTCCGTAGCTGTTCGAGATGTTGCGAAATGGCTAAATGGTAGCTCGGTTTAAATAAAACGCTGGGAAATTATGATGTTTTGATACTCATTCGGGATAATAACATTTGTTCTTACTGTTTTCCTTGTTCAAGTTGAATTGCTTTCTTTGATGGTTGTGGTGAATGTGTTTCAGGAAAGTAAAATACCTAGTTTATTAAAATGCGTGAGTATGTTTCCTTTGTTCTTGCTACACCTGTGTTGTCATTGTCATTAAAAGCAATCGCTTGTGAGAGTTGGAAATTGTAACTTGACAACAGAATATACTTGAATGGTTTCACATTTAACGAATTACCTATACTAGTCAGTATTATAATCGATCTTTATTAAATCAAATTAAATTAACACTTTGAGTGCTGAAAACGCACGGTATGAGTTTTCTACAAGTGACTAATATGCGTAAATCCACACTAGCGCAGCGGCTGAGAAAATACAGATCTTTGTGACTCAGCAGAGCTGTAATATTTTTCGAACGAAACGCATGTGCGGCGCAACACAACCTGTGTAGAGCGGCAGCACGAATTTTTTATGTAAAAAAAAAGATCGCAGTCGTCGAAAAAAAACCGCAGTCAAAGTGTTAAAGGTCAATTTTAACCAATATTTCAAACAACGCGTTTATATCCACTGTATTATAAAGGTATTATTTAAAATTCATAATTTTACTGCAAATTGATGAAATCTATATTATTAGGACAATAAACACATTTTTCTGCATTTGAGATAATTCTACAGTTATGTATGTCGAAAACGCTGGAAGTAAATTCATAGGGTATTCGACACAGACACTGGTTAAAATTAAAGAAGCAAGTTGAAGATCCAACATAAAATCTCGCGGAAAATTCGCTTTATAACGAGTTCGCAACGTTTAGCAATCGAACGAGAACAAGACGAGGAAAGGGTAAAAATATAATGAGGTATGAGGAAATTTAACTACGAGTATTGTTTGTTATTTTTGTCGGAAAGAAAAATTTTTATAGCTTGTGCTTTTGGAGCGAAGACCTTGTTCCGTTTTTTATATTTGTAGATATTGATAGGAATCTTCCATGCTGATAATTTTTTTCTTATTTCATTTCATTTATTTTTAACGTTTTTGAATAATATTTTGGCCATCATTATAGACATCCCCATGCCAGGATGTCCTGTTCTTCCATACATATACTGTATTTAACAAATTTTTGGTCTGATTTTTTATTTAGGCTGGGAAGCTGTTCTACAACACGCCACATATTTTTTTTGTATCTATAACATTCAAACTAATATCTTAAACAAAAGACGTTCATAGGAAAAATTTATAGTACTGTGCCAACCGATCTGTGACGTCAACATAGTCACTTCAACATAAAACAAAGGACAAACTTGCATCTATAAATTACCGTATGGTGATTATGTAACTCGCGACCGGTTTGCGACGCGTAAATTGAGCAGTGCTGTCAAACGCCAATTTTGACCAATTTTGACGTTGTAGCTGGTGTCAAACAAATACAAAATTGATGTTTGACAGCACAGATTGCTTAATTTATGCCTGTCGCAAACCGGTCGCGAGTTACATAATCACCCGGCCGATCTA
Organism: Eupithecia abbreviata; assembly: GCA_943735965.1. Classification (NCBI taxonomy): domain Eukaryota; kingdom Metazoa; phylum Arthropoda; class Insecta; order Lepidoptera; family Geometridae; genus Eupithecia; species Eupithecia abbreviata. The sequence continues at coordinate 10,778,901 of OX030990.1, forward strand.
TATGAAGTCGTTTATCCACGTTCATAGCAACGTGCATACAACGACAACAATCGACCATTAAAACCATAAACTAAACCGATAATCTTTAGAGCTATTTCAAGTCGACAAAGATAGCTAAAAGGAAAACCCTGTCAACTATTTTTAATATCGAAACCGAGTCGAAGTCGTTAGCGCGTGCGATACCGAATGAAAAATAACAGCGCACGACGTTGCGAGCATTGTGTGAAGCGGCGGGGGGATAAAATAAATTATTCTGGACCACTGATGCCCGTTGCTTGCTTGTGCCACTTCAATGTCATCAAAATTTTTCAAATATAATTCAGAGAATACCGATCCTTCGTAATATCTGGTTCTGGTCTGGACCGCGTCAAGCGCGGTACTAGCATATTTATCAAGTGTTACATTGTGTACCTACGGTGGAAATAAATAAACTGATAAACTGAAAACACATAAAAAAAAACTACAGGGTCACGTTTTGATTCAGGACAGTTTTTATTCGATCTTCGGGTATTTATTTCGGGTGTGCTGTATGTTCTATAATTAATAATGTATAATAATTGCCAGAATTAGCAAGCTGAAGTGGCAGTGGGCCGGCCATATCTCGCGAAGAACCGACGGCCGATGGGGCAAACGTGTTCTTGAGTGGAGACCACGACTCGGTAAACGTAGTGTAGGACGCCCTCCGACCAGGTGGGATGACGACCTGCGAAAGACTGCAGGTAGATGCTGGATGCGTCAAGCTGAAGACAGGGCGCTATGGCGCTCATTGGGGGAGGCCTATGTCCAGCAGTGGACTAATATAGGCTGATGATGAATAATTGCCAAATTTCGACAAATTTGTCTCTAGAATTTCCTGTTAACACATGAATTTGTGTGTGTCAAAGCACTGAAGTTATATCCTCGTTAACTCACACATACATACATAGATTAGTTTTTGTTTACAAAATCAAGAAAATTGTTGAATGACACTATCCGTCTACTGTGACAGCAGCGTGTTTTTCCTCTATGCTATGCTTACAGATATTTTACCGAATACCCATCGTGTATAGATATTGCTGAATCGAAACCCCAAAAAGGACCCCTTACTCATGGACGCATGAATAGGTGATGCTATTGAGTACGAAGCTAGAATCGAGAGGGTTACTCCCAACGCTCGATCGTTTGCCGATTCGATGCAGGACTCGACACACTGGAACCCGCCGACACAGTAGCTTGCAGGGTTGGTTTGAAATTTCAGTGTACGAGTAATGAAGGTAGCCGACAGTCATTTATCAAGTTGTCACTGCAGGCCTGCCGACTTAGGTTTGTACGTGCGTATGTACACTCTTATTTAACACTTTCATGGCAGACGGCAAGCATTTGTGGTCGCAACGCCGAGGCCGAGCTTGCGTTAACGTTTGAAGCCAATTCTGACATTTGGTGAGCACAATGAGACCCTAACTGGCGTGGATTAAAATCATTGACGAATTCTGTGGCGCGGTGGACGGAGGTCTGCCTGCGACAGAGGAGGTTGAGGGTTCGATTCCCGCCTTGGGACAATTGTGTGTACAATCTGCAGATATTTGATTCGGGTGTTCTGGTCGTTATCTGTATTATGTAAAATAACTATTTATGAAATGTACCTATTGTATTAATTATATCAGTCATCTAGTACCCATAATACGAGTAAGCAGAGCTTACCTTGGGGCTAGATGATGGTGAGTGGATTGTTCAGTAATATGTTTATTGTCTGTAAGTTTATAGTGTGGTCTCTGAGGGGTTTTAATTTTTAAATAATTAAAACGCAAGCTGCTGGTTATTCTATCAAATTGTGACAGAATTGTTATAGAAATTGAGCTAGTTCAGAAATTTTTTCAAGAGTAGCCCCAGAAGTGGGATAAAACTCTGATATACAGAGCGGCTGGTTTTCGTCGTGAATTATTGGCCGTTCGCCCGATCAGGCTAACTTATTCCCTATTCAACAGACCTATTGAAATGGTTCCAGGTGATTCATTGAATTTCCATACCTTCTTGCTAATTTCCATTGGATAGGGATTTTGCGAAGAATCTATTACTACTTAAAGCATTCTTGTGATTCTAGTGAATCAGTATTTGAAAACATTTTCCAAATTTTATTTTATTTTGTCTTTGATTTTTATTTATTGCCAAATTTAAAATACATTACATTTTCTGCCAAACTGAACAACAGTTTGTCGGCAATAGCTCCCGTGGACACAATAGACTGTACCTAACTATTTAAACTAATTATTAATCACATGTTCTATCTAGATTAATATTTTTACATTTAACACTTTGACTGCGGTTTTTTTTCGACGACTGCGATCTTTTTTTTAACCTAAAAAATTCGTGCTGCCGCTCTATACAACGGTTGTGTTGCGCCGCACATGCGTTTCGTTTGAAAAATATTACGGCTGTGCTGAGTCACACAGATCTGTATTTTCTCAGCCGCTGCGCTAGTGTGGATTTACGCATATTAGTCACTTGTAGAAAACACATACCGTGTGATTTCAGCAGTCAAAGTGTTAACGACGTAAAAAATTCTATACTAATGTTACATATATTATAAATGTAAAACAATAGTACTTTGTTTTTTCTATATGTTATAATTAGAAAAACTTATTTTATTGTTATTTAATTACCAGTTTTTATCAAGTCTGTACTCATAAATGTATTAAGAATAATAATTAAGATACCATCTATCTAAATTATTCTTATTAATTTTGTGAGTATATTTAAGTCAGCGAAACTCCCTTGTCGATGGTAAATAACCGTGAAAATAGAGGCCAGTTTATAAATAATGCTGGAAAACCAAGCTCTTTGGTACAGCCGAGTAGCCTCGAGGGAGTTTTAGCTGTGATTTGATACCAAAACGTGTTTGTCTCTCGGATTCTCGAACTGCAGAGAAACATCACAGGCTAGCTTTGAGCTTGAGGTGAATTTAGGTAGCCATTGAAAGGTATATACGAAACAATGGCCTTAATCATCTATTTTGATAGGTAGGTTTTTTTTAATCATATTTTTTGTTAAGGACTTTTACTTCGTAAAGTATGCCAGTCCTATCATAATCTAAACCTATAACAAACAAACAAAACAAAAAATACAGCAAAATAAAAATATATAAATTGTGGCTATTTTTAAAGGGAGTCACTGATGCATAAAAATTTTGAATAATGAGACAGCCGCTGCTGAATCTGGTTCCGCTAAAATGTTAATAAATGTACCTAAATCAAATCTATTTAAATTAAGTTCAATCATCACCCTTCGATCTTTGAATTTAACGCAATCCATCAAGAATAGGTAGGCTTTAGTAACGGTACCTTATTGGGTTTCACATTCACTGTTAGTATCAGTTTTTTTGCAACAAGAGGTTGATTTTGTCTTTAGAAAAACTGCAGGCACTTTATATGAAAATCATAAAATATATATAAAAAAATAAGGAGGTAAATAGTTGAGTTAATAGCTGTATTACCCTTAACTTAGGATCTAAAGAAACTTGCAAGATGACTCCCCAAAGAAATTGTTAAAGGAAATTTTAACGGTGTTTTTCCAACCCAAATAAGATTCGTAGTTAACCCACTGGACATGCGTAAAAAAAATGCTAACGCTATATACACAAAAATTAAAAATCAAATAATAATATTTACATTCAACATATTATGTTCAATGTGATCAAAACAACGCCATAATAAAAAAAACTATTGTATTAATTTCCCTTGCAAAATACAGAGATCTTTCTTGGCATTTCCTATGGTAGCGAAGTAGGCGAGAAATATATTTATTTACGAGTAGTTTCCCAAATAACTTAACAAGTGCCAACTCAATTGACCAAACAAAATAACTCTATGCGATAGGAAAGGACAACTTCTAAGAACATCGATATCACTTTTCCCGGCCAGACCTAGAGCTGATTTAATATTTTAAACGTGTCATAGCATTTGGAGCATTTCTCAGAAACGTTCGATTCCCGCCCCAGGACGAATGTTTGCATGCTTTGCCAATTCAGGGTTTTGCTATGTTGATACCTTAATTGCCTACTTAATCTACACAATTATTTTAAAAAAGAATATTGAAATGCCTAGGCATTACAAATCTATACTTGAATTGGATCTAGATAAGAATGATGTGCAGCAATATTCAATTTCTTTATTTTTTATGCATTATTTATATGAAATCTGAGGAACCGACGGCCGCTGGGGAAAACGTGTTCTTGAGTGGAGACCACGACTTGGTAAACGTAGTGTAGGACGCCCTCCGACCAGGTGGGATGACGACCTGCGAAAGACTACAGGTAGATGCTGGATGCGGCAAGCTGAAGACAGGGCGCTATGGCGCTCATTGAAGGAGGCCTATGTCTAGCAGTGGACTGCTATAGGCTGATGATGATGATGATTATGAAATACCTTTTTAACTGGAAATTAAATGGTATTTAACCTCAATCCAGTCTTAACTAAATTCTGTTGAGTTTCCAAGCCGCACAGCAAGCCTTCCCAAAATGACAAAAATCATTCGTTTCCTTTACACATACAATAACACTTTATGCATTTTTAATTTTGCTATTCATTATTTTTAAGATTTTTATAAATATTTTTTGAAACTTCCTCATTTGCCTGCCCTTTCATTCAGTCCCGTGCAAGCAGGTTTTTGTGTACAATTTTGAGTCAAACATTGCTTACCGATCAAGCCATGTCTATGCAAACGCAGACTTCCTTGGTCTGCAGAAAATCAGAAACTTGGTTGACGATGAGAACCAGCGTCTGTCGCCTGTCATTAACTGGAACATTTCCTATCAGTTCAGTTTGTTAGTAGCCGCAGAACAAGAGTAAGGCAGAATGGATTAGTGTCACTGTTTTACAAAATACAAATACATAATAGCGAGTTTTTTACGTGGCTCCTTATGCGTTCTAAATCTAAATTGTAAGTACTAAACATTAAATTGCACATGAGTGTTATAAATATTATATCCCCATATAATATACCCTTATAAATTACTTCGTGGCTCGAAATCTAGAATGATAATTTATCAGGGAAACAGTTTTGAGCCTACGTGATGTATTAATTATAATAAATGTTGTAAAATATGTTTTGTATGAGTCCTTTGCTCGAAATAAACAATTTTTTTTATTAAATAAGATTTGGGGGAGGCATTTGCCCAGCAGTTAGACGAAACAGGCTGAATAAGAATATCAGTCATTCTGTACCCATAACACAAGCTCTGCTTAGGGCTAGCTGTGTGGATTAACCAGATTTTTTTATTTATTTAATCTTTTTTAATTAATTACTAATCCAATCTACATCCAGCAACATCCACGAATGTTGATCAGCTAGGTAACACTAGCCTAGTCGACAGTTGTTCACTTCGGCCTCGAATGCCTCGATCGAGCCAAATGCAATACATTCCGGAATGTTTGTGTTCTCCAACTATTCAAGTTAGTTCAATCATCATCAATCAAGTTAGTATTAGTTACAGATCGGGTAACTATTAACTGTATTGGACTCGTGCCAGTAAGTGACGGTGTGGGGATGGAAACAAATGGGCGCTTTATGTATCTTCGGTGTCGTAGAATTCTATTCTACTTTTTTAATATTCTTTGAGGACAAAGTCAAGTGTATTTATGTATGTTGGATATTAATTTTACTTTTATCTCAGACAAAGGTATTTTTCGTATTAAAAGATTGTCTTATGTAAGTTTATATTTCTGTAAAGCTAGTAGATTTTTGGTCACGGTGACCATAATTAGGAGACTAATGGCTAGTCTCCTAATTATGGTCACCCTGCCGTCAGGACATTTTATAGTGCACAAACACTGGTGCACTCTGTCATAATCCGATGAAATGAAATGAAATGAAACAACGACAGACCGACATAACCCGGGAGAGGTTACGAGTATTACGTAATAACAGTTGTTTTTCCTTTGTTCAAAACTGCAATTTACTAGACATTAAGTATTTGTAAGTAATGTACGACAAAAAGCAAAGAATTTCTAAGAGACAGCTAAAACTCGATTAGCTTTGATTAAAAATCCACACAGCGAAATATTTTCTCAAAACTGAGGACTGTAAATTTTTCTCTATTCATAGCTTGCATTGGATATTTATATTCAGATACCTTTTCGCATCTAGCATTCGAAACCATCGACACAGTTTTGAAATCATAAGCCTTCAATCAGCATCGATGCTGGTATTGCTATGGCACAGAAAAATCCATCTGAAAAGTTAATTGCTCGGTCCGCAATACCTGGAGGTCTACTTAGAAAAATATGTTACGAAATTGACGGATGCCGGATCGCACGAAACGGCGGACGGCTAATCCGTTCTTCGTTTACTAGCTGCGCTCGGCCGCAGGTTTAGTTCGATACTGAAAGTGCTTGCCACGTCGCTGCCATTCCGGTATTGAGAGTAACGAATTTTTTCGATGCCAAAAATAATGGGTTGGGTACTATGACATGAATTCTTAGAGTTCTGAAACGAAAATTGGTTACGCATCTGAATCTTGTGGTAAGTTTGTTAATTTTTTGCGATAGTGCGATAGAGACGTAACCGTAGGTATATTGCGTTTCAAAGTAGGCCTCTTTTCTCGGAGTACCGAAGCAGGGGTGACACACATAAAGTTTTATGAGGAGTTGTAATGTAACGCATTTATTAATAATGGAATAGTGATGTAAGAGTTTTTACCTTAAAATATACAGATTTTGCGTTTTATGTCGAGAATGATTTTTATTTTTTAGAGGGACTGTTTTGTTCTTAAGAGGGACAGATTATTTATGTCCAAAATGTAATATGTGTTAGATAACAACCTTTCTCAATTTTGCTCATATAAAACTCACTATACCTACTTGGTTCCAGAATCCAAGATATTTAATGTCAATAAAGGCATTTTTGAATAAAAAAATCCAAAAACTGATATCAACAACTTGACTTTATTCGTCTATCATTCGTTTTCAAACTTGTATTTATGCTTTTTTGCCACGCCTGTGCTCTTGCCGTTGTTTAACTTTTGTTTTGAATTTAAGTTATGTTATCATTTACAGGTGCTTAAAGTGGAGATGGGCTGGGCATATGATAAGAGAGAAGAAGGAGAAATGGACGAGACTAATAACTGAATGGCAACCACGAGATAGCAAAAGAAAAAGAGGCAGACAGACTAGAAGATGGGAGGACGACATTAGAAAAGTGGCGGGTCCAATATGGACCCGCATAGCGAAAGATAGAATAGAGTGGAAATCTTTAGAGGAGGCCTATGTCGAAAGACAAGCTGAAATACAGAAACTACCGTTTACCGATACTTAATTTATGTAAAAAGATAAGTAACTGTTATAAAGTAAGCATATTTGTAAGAAAACTGTAAAATTAGTTCAGCAATAAAGGCTATTTTATTTTATTTATTTATTTTTATTATCATTTACATAAGTTTTCGTACATATCTTTGTTACATAAATATCTTCTATTCTAAAAAAATGTATACTTCGTTGTGGGTTCATTTAAAAAAACGTGCGTATTAGCTACTTTATTATTCATTCTAGTTATATTTAATTTTATTTGATATTACTATGTCATTTTATGTGACTTTTATTGGTTTGTATGTACATTATTATGGATTAGGAATAACATTAATTTATGTGGGTGTAAGTAAGTTGGTAACCCTAAACGGAGCAGCAAATATTCAGCGTATGAAAATGCCAGTGCAATGATATCGTCGACTTCTCCGCGCTCAATATTAGGCACTAGACATTTCTAGATGACAACCAATGAAAATGAAAATGAAAATGAAAAGTTTTTATTTCTTTAAGCTTACAAATAAGCACTTAGACAGGTCATATTTTATAGTTCACTTCAATTTTTTGTCCACCAGTGGAAGAAGTGAGAAGAAACCACTAGTATATTCATAACTTATGTGTCTAGTACATTTGATTTGCTTATCTGTAAGTTGGTAGATTTTGAGTTGGAGCAAAACTCGTTCCAAGCTTTTTTATCTTCTAAGTAATCTGATATTTTGTAATAAGCTTTTTTACAAAGAATGTGTTTAACAATTTTTTTAAATTTATTTATTGATAATTTTTGCAACTCACTTGGAGTTTTGTTGTAGAAGCGTATACATTGCCCTTTAAAAGATACATTTATCTTGTGTAGCCTAGTTGTGGGCACAGCGAGTTTATTCTTATTTCTAGTATTTACATTATGTATATCACTTTTTTTAGTGAACCGATTGATATTGATATATACAAGAGCAATGCATTATATAAACCAGTAGTAAAGTTCGGTATGTGAATTAAGCAATTGTGACATCAAACAGGGGCTTAAGAGGCCTCCGGAGGGACGAATTCTTCATAAAAACGTAATACCAAAATGATTTGACGACCGAAGTGGCGCGGTGGGCGAAGGTCCGCCGGCGACGCAGGAGGTTGTGGGTTCGATTCCCGCCTCGGAACAAATGTGTGCACGATCTGCAGATATTTGTTCCGGGTGTTCTGGTCGTTTTCTATGTATAATAAAAAATATCTATCTATGTAATATAATTGTATTATGTATATCAGTTATCTGGTACCCATAACACAAGCTTCTGCTTAGCTTGGTGCTAGATAATGCTGTGTGAATTGTCCAGCATTATTTATTTATTATTTTATTTATTTCCAATTCAAGCATATTTCCACTATAATATTGTATTATTTGTATTAGAATAGTATTTATCTAGGTTCCTAAATAGTTTTTTTTTTCAAAATACTCACCCAAAATTAAATGAAAGCTAATCGCATTTTGCACATTTTTATTCGAAAATGGACAAGTTGTTTTGCTATTTGTTTCGTATTAAAAACAACAATATCTTACGTTTTATTTATTAAGGAACATAGCTTATATTGTCTAGTTACAGAATAACAATACTTTGTGAAGAATACAAACAGTTTTCAGGCATAATTTTTGGTATTACGGAACAAACCAAATTTTGAACGGCTAATATTGCTATCGCGCACGCATGGGGCGCGATGCAGGCGTTAAACAGCGATATTCGGAGCGATTTTTGCAAGCGAGGGTCGCCGGACCATACAACTGGCAAACACAGTCCCAAATAATTCTTATAATGTTGGACAATCCACACAGCAATCTAGCCTCAAGCAAAGCAGAGCTTGTGTAAGTAGATGTCTGATATATTTAATACAATATTACCTATGTATAGATGTTTTTTTATTATATGTACATAGAAAATATCCAGAACACCCGACAAAAATATTTGCTGATCGCACAAATGGCGGGACGAACTTGCATGTTCTGCGTTAGGACAGTATGTATTTCAATTGGAGCTTGGAACAAGGAATGTGTTTTTAACAACATAAAAAAAACTATGTTATTATAATCCGTAAGCCCTCGCACTAGATTAATCTCCAAGAAGTGAACTAACGGCTGACGGCGTACAGTCCGTAGGGTGTCGCAGAAATTTTCGACTTGACGGTTACTTGATTTCTTATACTTGGGACTCTACTACCACGCTACATTAGTATATCGTTTAAATCCCTACTACTTAAGTTGTTTTGTGTTTTTTTACTGTTTATTATTGTGTGTGGTTATAAATAAATTATTTTCTACTTTTTTTTTTTATTTCGTAGCTTAGTTGGTTTGAGTATTCCTGTACTGAGGAAAGGTTCAAGCCCCGCTGAAATCGAATATTTTGGATATTATTCAATCATTTAGATCCTCTCTCAGAAAACTATAACACATTTTTCAAACAATTAGATCGACCAAACATCAAGTTTTAATAACATCATCTTTACCATTTCTTCTGTTTTTCATTTCATTGTGATTCGTAGAAATGCGGTCTAGGCTTCCAAGTCACTGGATGCAGAAATAGGCAAGTCAAGACATTATTTATTAGAGAATAGGAAACGTCTATCTTCAATACATTAAAATTTTCGAGCATAAAGAAACCTAGAAAATAATGATGTTTTTCGGTTCTGTTAAAAAAGAGACTACGTTTACCGAGTCGTGGTCTCCACTCAAGAACACGTTTGCCCCATCGGCCGTCGGTTCTTCGCGAGATATGGCCGGCCCACTGCCACTTCAGCTTGCTAATTTTTTGAGCTATGTCGATAACCTTGGTTCTCTGTCGGATGTATTCGTTACGAATCCTATCCTTCAGAGAAACTCCGAGCATAGCTCTTTCCATAGCTCGCTGAGCGACTTTGAACTGGTGGACCAGCCCTATCGTGCCCTATCGTGTATTTAGTTATGTTTAATTAATTACTAATGGCCGCGTGGAACCGCAAATATATGTCCGCAATAGAGTTATATCACTTTAGTGCATTACAGATCGTTACTCTTCATTGTTGTTAAGACTAAAATGCTCTGTTTTTGTGTTCGTTACTTAGAAAAACCTTCGTGAAGTTGTGATGGTACATGCTATAGAAGCACGACACAAGTGGGCCGACCTTTTTTTTTGCTAATTGCCTTAGCTACGCAATCCATAAACTACAAAACGTCAAGACCAACATAAGATTTGGTTGAAAGAAATCCTACATCTGCAAGCAATCAATATTTATCCCACGAAAGGCCATAGGACTTTAGATAACATAACACTTTAGAACAATCAACCTCGCAATAAATATAAATTCTTAAGTTTTTTTTAAGATAAGAAAGAATTCTGTCCGTCATGTGCAATTTGAGACAAGAGGTCTTTTTTTTCAATCAGTTTAAATGGATTTCTTTTACAAAAAGAAGTCATTCTTTTTGTTATTCGGCGCGTCAAGACTTTCTAATATTGCTTGCACGTGTACAAACAATAAGTATGAAAGTTAGTTTTAATGAATGATAGATATATCGGCAATGGTTAACATTTAAGTTTAATTATAAATGCATGATGCTTTATTCATTCTCGTTGGAGACGTCACAACGGAAATGAATACTTATTAAATAAGGCTTATGCCATACAATTGGTGAAATATTAGTTTTATTCTATCATAGAAGGTCAAAGATTATAATTCCTAATACTGTTGTAAGTTATAATTAACGCACACGCATTTCATTCTTTTAAGAGCCATGAGTTTCGCGACATGCAGCAACATCTTGTGACGGGACGCAGAAACAATACAAAATGGGGAGGTTTCATCCCAAGTTTGCTCCACCCTTGGCCGTTAATGAACCAATTAGCAGCAACGTCTAAGCAGCCATTTTTGGGAATACCGTTATGCGCGTACGCAGGCGGGGGTTGACGGGAGAAAGTTATATACCCTTACAAGAGAGGGGATGGGGGCAGTCATCGGAGTTGAGAGAGAGAGATCGGAGGAATCGAAGGACTCGATGTCCTAACACTGCGTCCGCGTAAAAGTCTTAAAGTCTGAGTAATATCTCGCGTCGTATTAATCCTTGTGGCTTGACCGATATAGTAGAGTCTGTATAGAGTAAAACAAGTAATTTATAAGTAAAATCTGTTATAAAGTTTGGACGAGACGTTTCGACGATTGACGAGTGTTCCTGTTCGAGTACAAAGCTAAGTTTATTCTATAATTATTGTACCCATACGATTGATATTAGCGATCCTTGAATACTCAGCTTACAGAAAGCCCGAGAGGCCTACTCATTCACATAATCAACACTTACTGTGGCTAAAGCCAATCGTATGATACATTGTGTTTTTCTCAGGAACATCCCGCCTATTTTGAGGCCACAAATCCCCTTTAAACTCTCCTGAGTCTGGGCGACTGTGTTTCGCACCTTGCATAATTCTCTGGTTGGTTCTGGGTACAGGATTGGCAAGCAACCTTCTGTTCTTGACAGTCTTGGAGGCGCTGTTATTAATACAGAACGGGAGGACTATTAACAGAAAGTCTTGTTAGTCCATACGTGGAACCTAACAACATTCTCCGTTACAGAGCCGAAAGGGTGGCGGAACCAACCTCAATTTATAATTGTTTAATTGACTTATCATAATATTTCTTTGTGCACCCTAGCAATAAGTTCTGTCTGTTTCTCTGTCTATTTACTGTATTTTAATGTACGTGTGTGTATAAAAGATATTAAACAATACTAAATTCCTGTCAACCAGTTTGTTTACATTTTATCTTAATTTCCCTGCAAGTTAGAGATTTCATGAGGCTTAGGCTAATCAACTAAGGTCAAGGTTATTTAAAACTCTATTCTAACAACAATTAATTTTATAGAACACCTTGCTCGCAGCTAAACTCATTCAGTTACAGAAATGGATTAATACATTATTTTGAAATGTTATTTACTAAAATAAAAGAGCACTATCTAAATTTGATTTGGTCTATTTCAACTAGAATGTAACACATGTATGACCCACATAGCGGCATACATGTAGCAGTCCGAGGGCCCTCATACAAAAATACAAATACTTATCACGCATCCCGTTGATGCAGGACTGCCTCCGGTAAAGCCCATAAACTGGAAGACACAGGCATTTGAACGATTAAGAACAAATCAATAGGTCTTAAAACCAGACCGCAGGTCTTTAATCCGCGCGGACCGGTTTCACTGACTGGAGTCCAACAGCGAGAACTGAACCTTATAACTTCAAACTTCCTGCTCTAAGTGTTATCAATCCATAACCTGTATTAGTTATTCGACAAAGACACTGATTTAAAAGCTCTCAACCAATAGGTGAGCCTGAAACACTATTACTGCATATAATCTGGTACTCATCAAGCCAACATAGGCCTGGGTCCGTTACAAAGTAATGAAACATGCAATTCGACTTTCCCACTACCTATAGGTTATACCTATAAGAATGATTTATCACATACAAAAATTACATTCCACAACTAAAAAACTAGTCCTTTAATCTACAATCTTCACAGACCTGATCTTATTGTAATAAATTCATAAAATGCCTAGGTTGGATTCCAGGCTAATAACTGCATCTGCGCAAAATTTCAGCCTGATCCGTTCAGTAGTTTTGACGTGAAGAAGTAACAAACATCCATCCATTCATCCATCCAAGTGTGATTATCAAAATCGAACCCGTTTGACCCCCGGAAAGTAATTTACATATTACACATGGAATAGGTGTTCCAGTGCCGATTTGGTCAACTTGCCTAAGATCTTTACTAGTTTTGCAGGCTCTTTAAATATATAAAAATATGTATATCATCATCATTATCAGCCTATAGCAATCCACTGCTGGACATAGGCCTCCCAATGAGCGCCATAGCGCCCTGTCTTCAGCTTGCAGCATCCAGCATCTACCTGCAGTCTTTCGCAGGTCGTCATCCTACCTGGTCGGAAGGCGTCCTACACTACGTTTACCGAGTCGTGGTCTCCACTCAACGTTTGCCCCAGCGGCCGTCGGTTCTTTGCGAGATATGGCCGGCCCACTGCCACTTCAGCTATATGTAGGTATACATATGTGTAGTAGTAATTAAAACATACAACCCTTGCTGCTTGGCGAAATAAACTGTGGTATCTTTACGAAGAGCCGAGCAGAGGTCGGCCTTCATTTCAGCTTGTCCATCAAGGGTTGCAATGCTGACCGCGCTGTGATGGTCTGGACCTGCGTTATCAGCCATCATCATCGCGGCCAGCAACCCACCTATTAGATACTGAACTCGTCAGAAATTTACTATAGCAATAATTTCTAGCAATAGTACATTAATTTTGAGCGTTTAACCATAGTCAGAATTATTACCTATTGTTAAGCCTCGTTTAGTTATTAATTTTGAAATAGGCATTTGCATAAAGCAAAGTTAATCTGGAACTGAATTCAATATTAGGAAATCAAATAATCCTCCGGAAGTACGTAGTATTGAATGATTGATTTGAATTCATTATCAGATTTTGTACTATAAAATCCCATTAACACTTTGACTGCTGAAATCACACGGTATGTGTTTTCTACAAGTGACTAATATGCGTAAATCCACACTAGAGCAGCGGGTGAGAAAATACAGATCTGTGTGACTCAGCACAGCCGTAATATTTTTCGAACGAAACGCATGTGCGGCGCAACACAACCGCTGTGTAGAGCGGCAGCACGAATTTTTTAGGTTAAAAAAAAGCAGTCGTCGAAAAAAAACCGCAGTCAAAAGCAATCTGGAAAAGACATACTAGGAGTGTCTTTTTCAGATTGCTTTATTATAACATTTGAAAACAAACTAATAAATACCTACTATTAGGAAATTATCATAATGACACCATAACCAACACCATACCCTAGAGATGCTAGCCCAAAATCAGCGTGTAATTACAGGCTCAATCGCTCACAGGATTGGTAGTTGGATCATACGGTTTCCAATTAGATGAGTCAGCATTTTCCTCTAATACAGGTTTTGCTCATACGGGCCAGTCACGGATTGAAAGCCACGAAATAGGAAGGTGACGCTTTGCTGTTTCCATTGACCGAGGCTAACATATCCTAAATTTTTTACACTACAAACTGTTATTTTACTTATATAATTCTAGGTTGCCTGGTAGACAATTTTTTTAACAATCAGGACCGCGCACGATGCATATTGTCCAGTTTTTTATTTAGATTTAAAAATATTAACTAAGTCTGGTGGTAATTATAATTGGAAAATCAAATTCCTTAAATTGTTTAACTTAAATGTGACTATTAATATTTTCGTATAGTAAAGCTGGGCTTAGATGCCGTAGTACATAAGCGAAATCACAGAAAACAGCTATATTTTTTGAATAACTTTTTTCCTAAATTTTTTGTTGGCTGTAAGGTATTGAAAAAACCCTTTCCGCATCCTCAAGAAAAAAAACCAGCTGTCTAATTCTTATCTCAGGCAATTCTTAGGTTTCAAACGTCGTCGTGAAAAGTGCGAGTAAGTTAGATGTCCTTTTAGATAAGACCAATAAATTACCTGTATCAGGGTCCCAACCTTGGAGCGTCCTATCCGTTAGGTATTTACGTAGTTTGTCACTGTCTTTCTAACTCAAACAGCGTCGTGTAGACAGCGAACGTTGTTTGTGCCAGCCAATAGGTTCTCTCGATCTACTTCGCTTTATAATTGAACTAGCAGCGCCTCGCGGTTTCACCCACGTGGTGATAGATATTTTGGATAATATACAATATATCTGTATAAATTGTAGTCCCTTTACGCATCCTCAAGAAAAAAACCAGATGTCTAATTCTTATCTTAGGCAATTCTTAGGTTTCAAACGTCGTCGTGAAAAGTGCGTGTAAGTTGGATGTCCTTTTAGATAAGACCAATAAATTACCTGTATCAGGGTCCCAACCTTGGGGAGTCCTATCCGTTAGGTATTTCCGTAGAAGTTTGTCACTGTCTTTCTAACTCAAACAGCGTCGTGTAGACAGCGAACGTTGTTTTTGCCAGCCAATAGGTTCTCTCGATCTACTTCGCTTTATAATTGAACTAGCAGCGCCCCGCGGTTTCACCCACGTGGTGATAGATATTTTGAATAATATACAATATATCTGTATAAATTGTAGTCCCTTTCCGCATCCTCAAGAAAAAAACCAGCTGTCTAATTCTTATCTCAGGCAATTCTTAGGTTTCAAACGTCGTCGTGAAAAGTGCGAGTAAGTTCTCTCGATCTACTTCGCTTTATAATTGAACTAGCAGCGCCCCGCGGTTTCACCCACGTGGTGATAGATATTTTGGATAATATACAATATATCTGTATAAATTGTAGCCTATGTGTTATTCTGATGTACTTATAAGCTATATTATTGTAATATTTTTACGTGAAAGAGTAATAAACATCCATCCATACTTACAAACTTTCGCTTTTATAATATTAGTAGGATACAGCTTTTTGTTTCATATTAGAGTCAGGGAAATACCAACTACCACCATAGGGTTAATATAAAACAAAAGTTACGCGATAAATAAAATAAAATAAATTAATAATGCTGGACAATTCACACATAATCAGCCAGATCAGTCGGGTACCTACATCTAAGTTAAAGCTTCTAGGATTTTCTCTGTTTTGTCATATAACAAGGCAGCAAGCTACTTGATGTCGTATTTACTTACACCAAGGTGAGAAATCTTGCTGCTTACAAAACGCATCAGATTAAATAGTTAGGTACTTAAAATACTTACCAAACTTCTAGCGCCAAACAGCATTGCAGATATAGTAGCACTTACCTGCTTTAGCATCTTTCTTTTTTCGACGACGACTACCCTCGCGCTACTAAGATTTACATCCGGCCATCTTGAATTCAAATCCCAACTAATCGCTACAAATCTACCTCGAAACGTACACACTTTAACTGTATAACTGAGAAGATGAGAAGTGAAGATGACGACCGATGTGGCGCGGTGGGCGAAGGTCCGCCTGCGACGCTGAAGGTTGCGGGTTCGATTCCCGCCTCGGAACAATTATGTGTACGATCTGCAGATATTTGTTCCGGGTGCTCTGGTAGTTTTCTATGTATAATAAAAAAAACATATCTATCTATGTAATGTATTGTATTATGTATATCAGTTATCTAGTACCCATAACACAAGCTCTGCTTACCATGGGGCTAGATAATCCTGTGTGAATTGTCCAGCATTATTTATTTATTTAACTATTAGAATGACGTTTCAATTCGTTTGTACAAAAACAAGCAATGAAGTTGATGACACGCAATAATCCGCCCAGTAGCATATTGCCAGGCCTATTCTATTAACACTGCCTACTTCCTTATTGCGATTCGGTACATGATATTGGAACAGCTAAAAAGGCTAGTGTCAACCGAGACCCATATTGTGAGTAGTTACGATCCGAAGCGCATGGTATCGGGCGCTTCAATACATCGACAGAACCATGGGTTTTCGCAACGGATTTTTATCTTATATATCGTTTGATTTTATCGTATTCGAATATTTAGAAGCCTATGTTAAATAGAATATAACTGCACGTATGCATATATATATTATAATGACAAACATCTTTAATCTTTAATCTGATCTAAATTGCTCCCATATTAGATCCAGACCTAGTGACAAAACGTAGCCCGAAACGATTACTGATTCATTTATCTCCGCACAGGTGTTAAATATTGAGCCTATCTTAGATATATCTTCTCTTCGTGAGAAGCCGTTTTTTTTAACCAAAGTTTCCGTCGCATTGACCTGGTCGCGGTCAGCTGAACACATTTTTTTATTCTCTTGTCCAACTATGAAAAACTACTTAAAAAATTTAAACTAAAACTTCAAAACAAAACTGCCAAAATATGTAGGTATCATGTTTAGATGCATTGGATGAGTAAGTACTACCTTTATTTACGAAAATGACCTACCTAAGTACTTAATTTACACCTACATACTTTAAAATAGCTTATTTCTCACTAGCTGTATGTCAAATGGTTCATTAATCTTTTTCTTGAATCACTCTATCTATTTTAAAAAAACCGCCTGAAATTCGGCATACATAGGGACAGACAGACAGCAGGAGACGACTTTGTTATAATAAACTATGTATGTAGTAATGTGTTACAGTGTCATTAATAACTGTGTTATAAACTAATATATGCCTATGCAATTGCACTGTAATGAACTCTAATTTATTAACGTTGAAGGAGTCACGCGCAACTGTGGCTTAATTTTGTCTAAGCCGAGTCGAGCTGTCAAGTCCGGAAGCGAGGCCTCGAGCGGCAGCGCGCACAGTCGGCGCGCATTCTCAAGCGAACTACAGAGCGAGTCGAACGTGGCCACTTGACCTGTCAATATCCCTTTGCCATTTTTAGTTTTGTGCTCTTCACATAATTTACTTATGTTTGATAATTGTTTTTATGAATATTCGGTTGTAGAAGATAGTAGTAAAAACCTCTCCTAAATTATAATGGTATTTCAATACACAACGTTTATAATGATTATAACAGTGTTTTATGTTCAGATCCTGCCCTCCTTATTGAGTTGTAATAAATGTAAGTAACATTGTGTCTTTTTGATAATAAAATTTATTTAAACCGAAATGCGACTTCCAATAGTAAGAAATCGTTTGCCGTTAAAGCTGAGAATAGCATATATCAGTCCTATATCGCTGCTCCCTTCCATGAGACATAAAGAGGAATTAACATCAATACCCTTCGAGACAGTACTGGATGAGTCTTTACGCCGTCTCGGATGCTGCGAATCCAATTTCTTTAGATGGAATCTTTTACGTTTAGAAGATATCATTGGATGGACAGAAGGCGATGTTTATGAGTATGGAAAAGTTGAGAACTTTTTCGGAGTCAGCTTTTACGAAATATGCACTGTCGGCAAATACGTAACTTTGGAAAGTGGATAGATGGGAATGGAGGCGCTAAAACTAACAGGTTAGATAGTATATATCTCGTGAAGCAACAGCCATGTTTTTACCCAACTGATAGCTAGCATAGAAACGAGTTTCGTTCAATATTTTCATGTGTGAGTTTTGATTTCATTGCTATCGTTGTTATTGCAAACGTTTTTAGTTTTTATTCAAGTACTTTTACAAAAAAAATACTTCAGTCACACGTTCCGCATTCAGCATAAAACAGAAAATGAATATAGTACCTATATGTAGTGGTAAGTTTTATAAGTTACTTAAGCACGCGGCTTTACTTACGTGATGCCCGTATAAAATTTAGCCCTTGTCACTAATGGATAATGTAGCTATCAACACTACTTTTGACGAGTCGCGGTCTCCACTCAAGAACACAATTACCTCAGCGGTTGTCGGTTCTTCGCGAAACATGGCCGACCCACAGCTACTTCAGTTTGCTAATTCTTTGAGCTATATAACTTTGGTTGTTATGTTCTGCCTACCTGTTATGTTTCTGTAACCAGCGAAAACCGCTCCTGTAAAAGTTCAGCAGATGGATTAAAAGATTTGTGAGGAGAGTGGTACGATGGCGTCGGTCGAAATATACGAAACAGAAACGTGAACATGTGGGATTACAGTTTTTCACGGCATTTCTTACTTAGGTACTTACCTGTTCTATAAAATTGCTTCGACAAAAAAAATTTGTTTCTTATTGATTTGGTTTTTGACTAAATTCGCAAAAGATTTCGAAGTTACAAAATAAACATCAAATAATAGAAACAAATTAGAACTAGTATTTACAATAAAACTTTTGAAACTATCATTGTTATCAACACTAAAGTCATTCAAAACGGGATATTTTCGACGACCGATGTGGCGCGGTGGGCGAAGGTCCGCCTGCGACGCAGGAGGTTGCGGGTTCGATTCCCGCCTCGGAACAATTGTGTGTACGATCTGCAGATATTTGTTCCGGGTGTTCTGGTCGTTTTCTATTTATAATAAAAAATATCTATCTATGTAATATATAGTATTATCTATATCAGTTATCTAGTACCCATAACACAAGCTCTGCTTACCATGGGGCTAGATAATGCTGTGTGAATAGTCCAGCATTATTTAATTAATTTAATTTAATTTACATGATTTGATGTCGATTTGATTTGAGTTATCCAAACGTTCGTAGCAAAAGACAAAAAATGAGGGTAGATCGGTATGTTTCCATAAAAGCTTACTCGCAGTCGCAGTGCCTTCAGTTATTCCGTGATCATGGTGCATGAAACTGTGCCGAAATATTGGATAACTCAAAAATCTAATCATATCCCGATTTAAATGACTTTAGTATTTACAATAAATAAATGCTAAGCCCATGCTAAGCAGAGCTTGTGTTATGGGTATTAGATGACAAATACACGTAATCTGCTCGTAATGCAATACATAACGTAGATAGATATTTTCTCACTATAGAAAATACCCGAACAATTATTGCAGATCGTACAAACATGTGTCCCAAGGTGGGCATTGAACCCGCAACCTTCTGTGTTGCAGGCTCGTTTCCTGCCGCACCACATAAGTCGACAAAGAACATCCATGTTGAAAAGTTTCTCAATATAATTCGAAACACGATTTTTTAAGATATAACTTATGTTTCATTTGAAATAGAATAGCAAATCTATGTTTTCCCTGGATGCCCAGCGTTGGGATTCTTCTTGCTGGGGAAAATAAAAAAGGTACGTGATAAAATATACCCGTTGAATCATTATGGGTTCGTCGAGTATCTCATTCATAAAATACTCGACACCCGACTCAATAAGCAATAGTCATAATAAGTATAACAAAGTTCTAAAGTATGGGTGAATTTATACTCGAACAATAAGGCAGTTTTTCGCCTGTCTCGCTTCGGAAATCAGCAAGCACCAGCACGCAGACATTGAGGATCCCACAGGGAAATGTGTCACGGGAATCACGTCTCTGTCATCCGCTGGCGTCTGGAATTTCACGCCGGCAAAATAAGATTTAGCTGTGACGTGCACCCAGAATTTCAATGGTTGAAGTTTCGGAGTAGCTTTAGTTACAGGAATCAGGATCAATTCGAATAATGGAGGTGAATTTAGGAGGGACAGGTTTGTTTGTGATTTCGTCACGTATTGTACTAGAAAAGCATTTAACTTCAAATATATATTGCAATGCCCTTGTAGGGTGCATTTTGATTTACTGATATTTTTTTTAAATACCTATTTGTACACATTATGTAAGTAATAAAACATTGAGTATTAAAATATGCTTTAGGTTAAATAGAGGCTAGATAACGCAAAATTTAAAATCACACCTAATAAAAAGGAATAACCAACTCTTGAAATTCTGACAATGTTACGGATGTAAGATAAACATGCTATTATTAACCTATTATCAATGCTTAACCTATTATTTATTTAAGGGTACTAATTAAACAAGCTTCTATTTAATAGCATTATTCGCCTCAGAAAATATAAGTAACATTCTAAATTACTAAATCGGCCACAACCAACGCGCTTCTGAATAATAGTATCTCAGCCCCTAGTTATCTTCTATGTAAGCCACTGTAAATATAACTCAGCATGGTGGTTATTTTTTAGCATCTAAATTTGTGGCATGCATTCAAATAGCAAACTTCTAAAATATTAATATGTGACACCAAAATAGTAATTCTATTAGCTTCTAATTATATAATTTAGTATGTTTAAAATGTAAGTCACCCTACATTTATCGATCGATAAATTTACCTAAAATTGTCATCAAATAGTATATTAAAGCCACTATTATTACATAAGAACTATTGAGGACAGACAAAATAAAACACTTTATTTATAAAAATTGATTTTTGTAAATAAAGTGTGTATTGAAATACAATCATTTATAGTAATTAAGCACGTATATTTACGTACCTAATTAAAAGAAAAAGAAAACATTACTGGATTATTAATGCCGCTCGCGCTTTAGTTGGCCTTCCACGCTTTCTTTTCAGTCCAAGCGGCTGTGCTTTTGCCTCTAATGGTGGCATTATGAATTTCAGTCTGATTGCTAGGCCTATCAGATGCTTGCCGATGTATTTGCGATAAAAATCAGGACAATCACAGCAACCAGTAATCCAGTCGGTCTGATTGTTTGGTAGTGTTACTTTCCAAAATGAAAAAAACACTTTTTTATATTCATCAAAATGCTTGAATTTTTTCTCAGCTTGATTATTTTTGGGCGAGTCTTTGCCTGGAATTAAATATGTGTTGCTGTCTGGTGTTGATTGTACAACTCTAATTTTGGTATCAGTTTTAGCCCATTGATATCCGGTTGTCCAATCACATAACTGCAATTCAGGTTGTGACGCGAAGGTTTCATCTGTCGCTTGTGACATGTAACCATTTCCTCTGCCACCACTAAGAAACGGGCCAACGGTATACGCTCGCGGAGGGTGTTGTGGTCTTTTATAACTCTGTTAAAGGAGTCGAGTGCGTTGTTGGTCGCTGGTGATACTGGTGCTGCACCCAAATACCAGTTTGGGTTTCTTATCAGCCATTCTTTTTTAAAATATGTGACGAATTCTTTTTGGTCTTTCCATTTCTTCAAAAACAACTCCGAAGCAGCAGAAAACACTTCATGAGATGTAGCTGATTGCAGTGCATCAATATCTTCCAATATGTGTTTTCGAATATTCTTTTTTGTCGTTTGGTCCAATTTAGTGCAAATTTTCTTCTTAGCGTGAGCCCAGCACATTTTCACAATCGTTTCTTCTCCAAACACTTCACGGAATGCGTTTTGTATACTTTTCGCAGCGTCGCAAATTAGGATTTTCGGATCAAAAGTATTAGAAAAAATGGAAAAAAGATTGCTCTTTAATCCTTGAAACATCGTTTTAAAATCAACCTTACGTTCATTTGTAGATATTGTCAGGCAAATGGGGTGAAATTTTCTGTTTTTATCAGTAGTTCCCACTATCCATACCGGAAACCCCTGCCAAATCAACTTATATGTTGCATCTGCATGCAAAATATCAGCGAATATACATTGTTTCAACAAGTTCTTTGTAGATAATACGATGCGGAAACTAGGCGGATCACTTTCCAAAATATAATAGGCTATTACAAAAACTTCGTTATCGTTATCTGGCACACTAGTGTGTTTAACTATCCATTTTTCCAATTCTCCTAAAGAAATAGTGGAGGGTCCATATTTGATACGCCGGCGATCTGCTAAATAGTTATAAAGCTGCCTTTTTGTAGGTATTTTAAGTTCAGAGTTTTTTTTCAAACACTCCAAGATTGATTTCGGTTTTAGGTGGAGGTCATACAGTTTGTTGATTTCACATTTCGTTTCGTTGCAAATACCATAACCGTAGTTACCCTTAATAGAATCTTGATCATGTGCGCAATCTGTGCGATAAAGTAACACTGCTTCTGTATCCGCCTCAAATAGCAAATATATTTCTGCAGCACACTGTACTCCTTTACGTGGTACTTTGTTGCATCTATAAAATCGTTTTTTCCCGTCCATGGAGTTGTGTGTGGTGCGTACTGCCCACGTATTTTCTGCACTCACGGCTTCATTGGCGGAACTCACAGTCGAAAATTTACTCATAAATATCCAGTTCTTAGATTCACCCCGCTTTTTTTTCGACGGCTTACCTTCTCCTTCCGATTCCTCGACAGAACAGTACAAAGGTACTTCGTTTTCACTTTTAGATGTCATAACTAATTAAAACTTTTCGAAAACTTTAATTAATTACAGATGAAACTATTGCAATACGAACGCACGAACGACAATAAACAAACACGGGCGGGTCGGTACAAGAATCGAATGGCACTCTCTGATTGGTGCAAATGGCCGGTTGCTGTGCTGTGCTGTGCTCATGTCGCGCACTGGCGCCAAATCGTACAGTGGCTATTTTCACGTTATAAGAATATTAAGTATTATTTTACATGTTAAGTTATAATTATATGATGTTGTCTATTGAAGCTTGAATATATAATTTTTGAGGAGCTTGTATTGAAGCTGTAAAACGTAAAATGGTGATGAGTTGCAAATTCCGTGGCCGACTTAGTAAATTAGTTGGCAATGTATAAATCAGAAGGACAAGAAAAATTAATTGTTGATATTTACTTGATGCTTTCTTTAACATTTTTAGTTGGCGTTGTAATGAAGATAAATTAGTTTATTAGAGGCTATGTCAATTTCTCGATGCTTAGTTATTAAATGAGAAGTTAGGCCACGTGGCCAAAAAAAAATTCTGTGGCCGGGTTTATTATTTCTCTTTATTTAACACAACATGTGTTTATACTGTTATTGCCCATGACGCGACGCACAGCAAATGTGTTTAGCGAGACCTGCTAGCTTCGCCCCTGCCCATCGCGCCTCAGCTGTGCACTGAATGCATTAAGTAAATGCAATTTAAAAATCAAATCATCATCATCTCACTTAAAACAAGTAACTGCTGAGCCACACGTATCCGTGGTTTTCCGCGACTTTTTCCAGCAAAGAGTTATAAATAATAATTCGTCCCCACGCGAGCCCTCCAAAAGACGAATGCATGGTTATTTCAGTGTAAAAGTATCAATTTATTATGGCGACACTGCAAACATCCGAGGCGACGTTTTTTTTTTTTTTCGAATGGACTATTATGCTGTTGACCTCAGATGGCCATGACAGCGTTACCGGACTTTTGGCGGGCGCAGAGGGCGCCTCGCCGGTAAAAATTAGGTTGGGGCAACACGCACAAGGGCCACCACTTAGGTGCGAGCCTCGGCTTGGGCTGTTGCCAGATGCTACAAGAGGGTAGGGAGGTAACGCCTTAGGTGCACGAGTGCACCTGAGGGCGGAAACGGGGAATTCTTCGACCCCGCATCCGGCGGGGTCGGTTATTGGTCGGGTGTGTAGTGTGCGGAAGCTGAGTTGTTGCCGTCACTTCCGGGTTAGCGGCAGTGAGTGGGTCAACGGGGTCACCAAGAACGTGTCTCGGTCTACGGAGGAGAACCGAGGCGACGTGTCGTCGCGTTGGGTTACTAATGTGATTCTGGTCGTAGAAAATTCTTAAAATTTGATTCAACTCAACACGCATCGCGTTTTTTCGAGTCGCGTGGCTTCGTGTTCAATAGTCCATAATAACAAACACGATGATTGCGATCATCTGCGATCTTACCTTGCCTAGTAGTTTCTTACAATTTTGCAACTTCCAAACTGCCATAAGTCAACAAGTAAACTTGCCCAACTATTGGTAATCGGAAAGCGATTAATATTCTTCGGATGACTATTCTGTCGTTGGAAACTAATTTCCAATAGATTTATTGTTGTTTTCAACTGATTCACAGTCACATGGTTGCATATATTTCTATACTAGGTCCTGCCCGTGGCTACTCATATGCTTTCCTGTAAAAAACGAACCAAATGTCAAAAATACGTTATTTTCTTAAGACCGTACAAGATACTTCGGAAAAATGTATTTATACGCCCGCCCCGGTTCGTATCGCCCCGTTCGCCCGTTCGTACGGTGATTTACTAATCAAAGACAAAGAAAGTCATTTTACTCGCTGCTCACATATTATATATAATGAACATAATTATAGATTTTGATAAAAAATTAACATAATTAACGTCTAGGTATAACACAAATCATTTTTTAACACTTTGACAGCGATTGTTTTTTTGACGACTGCGATCTTTTTTTTAACCTAAAAAAATCGCGCTGCAGCTCTACACAGCGGTTGTGTTGCGCCGCACATGCATTTCGTTCGAAAAATATTACGGCTGTGCTGAGTCACACAGATCTGTATTTTCTCAGCCGCTGCGCTAGTGTGGATTTACGCATATTAGTCACTTGTAGAAAACACATACCGTGTGATTTCAGCAGTCAAAGTGTTAAAAATAGAGACTGCTTCTTAGCAGCGAAAAGGTCTTGGCCCAGCTTGAATGCTTGACCACTCATCTGTAGATAGGTTATTAGTTCTCTTTTGGTTTTTCACGTATCTAGTTCTTGTAGTTTCAATTCTGTGGAAAAATTGGATGCAATGCTATGCAATTTTTAATTCGAATTAGAATAACATGCCAGTTTTATACCACTTTGTAGAGCGAGGGAGTATTAGCACAACGCATAGAAATCCTCAACTTGCCGAGGTCGCTCCGCGAAGCCTGTGAAGACCCCAGGAAGATTCTGCGCTTCTGGACGGAGCTGGTATGCTAGCAAAATACGCATAAAGGACCAACTGGAGTCCAAATACGGATAAAGGAGTACCTGTACCGTGTACTGTGTGTGAGTACCCCACCTGAACCTGAACCTGAACCACTTTGTAATTGGAATACATGACTCCTAACTTATAGTCTGCATTTGGACTCCAGTTGGTCCTTTATGCGTATTTTGATAACATAGCCAGCCTAGCTCCGTCTAGAAGCGCAGAATCTTCCTGGAATTTTAGAGGTTTTTTATTTTGAATTTTTTGAACAACATGTCATAAAGACTTTTTGTTTCTGTGGTGAGATCTGAGTAACAAACATCCAAACTTTTCACTTTTATACCTCTACAAAGTATGATGCATTGTTATTCAGCAAGCTTGTTAAATATTTTGTGATTTATTGAATTTACGAATGGGTTTTGTTTATTGCTTGTTTGTTCGATGTAGTAATTCAAACTTTTAACCCATATCCATAAAAGTCAGAACAGCTTCCGGGTCGTCGTTGTAAAAATTACTGATATTTATTGGCGCTCACTGAAAATATCGGGAGCCTAAACCACAGGGTAGGTAATTAATTTCCTCTCCAATGCGTACTTAAATTATGTTAGCACTTAAGTAATCATTTTGTTTAAGTAAAAACCTCTTCTATCAGTTAAGATCCTTAAATTTATGGGAACAGAAAATATCCATTCATACCTACATTTCTGAGTTTTTTTTATCTCGTAGATTAGCTCATAAGAGATAAAAAAGACAAAAATGAAAAAATCAAACTGAATGAATGAATGAACTCTTTATGGCACTTAAAACTATAAAATAACACCTTATATCTAAACATTACATATTAAAAGTACAATAGGCTGCCTTATCGCTGACATCGATTTCTCCCAGGCAACCTAGGTATGGAGAAAAAGATATAAGCAAACTAAGAGTTGGTACATCATAAACAAACAGATGGAAAAGTATCAAAAACAAGAAATAAAAATAAATAAAGATACAAACGGAATGAAATATACAAAATGCTGATAAAAATTGAGATAACATACCTACGGGCTGATTACATAGAAAATATATAAGGGAACAGCTGAAAATGAGGTTCTTTTAGCAAAGCTGAGGCACGGGCATGTACTTCCTCACTACAAGCTACTGTGATTTAATCTTTTATAAAATCCACCATTCATTGAATAAAAAAAATTGTCTCGATTTTGGATTTGAACCTGAGACCTGACCCAATTATCAGTGCTTTAACAGGTGTTCCTTTGACCAACGAGGTATTAAAAATGCATTCGATTAGCAAGCCGAGTCAATAAAAAACGGGCAATAGCGTGACAATAAATAAATAAATAAATAATGCTGGACAATTCACACAGCATTACCTAGCCCCATGGTAAGCAGAGCTTGTGTTATGGGTACTAGATAACTGATATACATAATACAATACATTACATAGATTTTTTTTTATTATACATAGAAAACGACCAGAACACCCGGAACAATTTATCGCAGATCGTACACACAATTGTTCCGAGGCGGGAATCGAACCCGCGACCTTCTGCGTCGCAGGCGGACCTTCGCCCACCGCGCCACATCGGTCGTCTAAATACAATACAATACAATATAACTTTATTGCACCATCAATACAAAAATATAATAAAAATACTAAAGGATCTTAATACTAACTATATCTAGTGGCACAATCGACCTCTAGTAACTAGCTATCCAACAAAAACATTCCCAAGTGCTAGCCATAATCTCAGTTCTAATGCATGTTCAACCATAATGAATGTTGGAGCACACATTAACTCGTCCCTGAAACATATCTAGCTGAAAATGAAGTAATATGAATTTATCATAGTTCGCGTTCCTTTGAGCTTACCGCCGTTGAAATTTCGTTCTAAGCCCATTCATCTACTCTTCATTATGCAGTCTCGAGCAAGCACGACCATTGATTCTTATATGAATAAATTGAGAGTTTATTTTTGCTTGATTAAAGTTAAATTTGTAATCGTTCAAGATTTTATCAGTCATCCTTCTTGATGATTAAAAAATATTCTTGAAATAAATATTTTGTATATTTTTTTGTAAATATTTTGTATAAATATTTTGATTAAGTATTATCGACTACCGATGGGGCGCGGTGGGCGAAGGTCCGCCTGCGACGCAGGAGGTTGCGGGTTCGATTCCCGCCTCGGAACAATTGTGTGTACGATCTGCAGATATTTGTTCCGGGTGTTCGTTTTCTATGTATAATAAAAAATATCTATCTATGTAATGTATTGTATTATGTATATCAGTTATCTAGTACCCATAACATAAGCTCTGCTTACCATGGGGCTAGATAATGCTGTGTGAATTGTCCAGCATTATTTATTATATTTACGCCAATATTTGTAAATGCCAGTCCTTAGAACATACACCATCCATTAAATACCTTGGCGTTTACCTAGACAACTCTCTTTCATGGACCTGTCATACTAACTCGACAATATCTAGAGTACGTAAGCTCATATTCATATTTAAAAGACTTAGGAATGTTGCTGACTCAAAATGTCTAAAGACGGTTTACTTTGCTCTGGCACAGTCTGTTCTATCTTATTGTATTACGGTTTGGGGTGGAGCAATAAAAACACAAATGATAAGAGTAGAACGAGCCCAAAGAGCGATACTGAAAGTGATGCATTCCAAACCTAGACGATTTTCTACAGAACTACTGTTCTCACTTAGTGAAGTGCTTACTGTTCGGCAACTGTTTGTTCAGTCAACTCTATTGCGCAAACACTCTGAGCTTCAGTATGATCCATCCCTACAAATATCAAAGAGACGCTCTGATATTGTCTGCAGAGGGGAACCGTGGAGGGTAGTTGCAGCAGGTCGTCAATATTATTTCTTGAGCCCATCTTTATACAATCGTATAAACCGTATATTGAATATATATCCCCTTCCACTGTATCAATGCAAAGTTATATGCTCCACTTGGCTCCTTTCACTGACCTATGAGGAAACCGAGGAACTCCTTGTTTCCCAAAAATAAAATAGTAAAATTTTATTCGCCTCTTCCTTTTTCTTCAGTTATACACCAGCATTTGACACAAACACTCATACACACATTCACATACACACACGCACTAAACACAAATTGGGACTCCTGTTGCCCAGACTCTCAAGAGACTGGTGCCTCGGGTGAATCGATCTCCACACACACACACACACACACACAAACACACACACACACACACACACACATACAAACACACACACTGGGTCTCCTGTTGCCCAGACTCTTAAGAGACTGGTGCCTCCGGAAACCACACACACACACACATACACAAAAACCTACAAACCATACTGTCTTATGAAATTTGCAATAGCCAGATAAAAAACTCATAATGTACAGTTATAATTAACTTTTTAATTTTAATATTAGTTAGTACCTAATTTATATGTAATTTTTAATTTAACTTATTTAGAAATCTAGGAGTTGGGCGTTGACATTACCACACAGTTTGTAAAGCTTCGGTAGTGTCATCGTTTCAATATGTATCTATGATCCTATGTAAACATGTTCTAAATAAAGATTTTTATTATTATTTATTATTATTTTATTATTTATAGCGAAATGGACTGAATAGAGATTTCATGCGTTGCGATTTAGTTTACTTTTCTGATTAGGGATTATTAGATTTGATTTAACTTTGGGCTAACGTGCGTCAAGATTTCGCAGAGTAGCTCACCTTTTTAAATTTACCTTTATAAAGTTTTTTAACGAGTCTGACGATAGTTACCAACAATCTCAAACTTCTATGTTAGAAACTCATTTAAACGTGAAGCAGTTGCCGCTTCCAATTGAAGCCAAGCTGTTACGAAAAGCGGTCAAGTGATTGTAGGGTTGAGTGGAGACTTCTGTTTGTTATTCAGCTGAAAAATATCGCAGTTGTACAAAAAATAAACAAACTACAGTAAAGTTTGTATAAATACATACGATCAT
Organism: Eupithecia abbreviata; assembly: GCA_943735965.1. Classification (NCBI taxonomy): domain Eukaryota; kingdom Metazoa; phylum Arthropoda; class Insecta; order Lepidoptera; family Geometridae; genus Eupithecia; species Eupithecia abbreviata. The sequence continues at coordinate 10,808,259 of OX030990.1, forward strand.
TTTTCATCGCAGTTAAAATGGACGCTTTATCACAATAGCACGCCAATCAATTGTTATTATTATTTTAAGAAATAAATCTAGTATTATCCCTATTTATCTGAAATATTGAAATGTTTGTATTATGATGTTTTTGTTACCAATAGGTAAGTATCGGAAACATTAAATAATTATGGACGTAAGCGGTTTGCACGCGATTTTCAAGCAGCCTAGTCCGGCCCGTTTTCAACCAGTGCGTCCTACCCGTTATGACCTACGGAGCTGAGACGTGGACAGTCACGATAGGGCTGGTCCACCAGTTCAAAATCGCTTAGCGAGCTGTATTCGTGATGTATTCGTTACAGACTTACGGATTCACTCTATGGACCTCAATATTAATGTATCAATGTACTTAGACAAACACAGCTCCATTTTTCAATGCGAATGTGTAGCTGTAACCGAGGCAGCCACAGCTGTGGAAAGAAGGGATATAGACAACCAGCGTGTGCGTATCCTTTCTGACAGTGCTGCTACACTTAGAGCTTTAGCAGGGAACAGCTGTAACTCCAAGCTCGTTTACGAATGTCACTTGGCACTTAAGAGGATTTCCAGTAGAAACAGGATCACCCTCCAATGGATCAAGGGACACAGCGGATCACTAGGCAATGATGCTGCAGACGAATTGGCACGGAAAGGCTCGGAAACGCCGACACAAGGCCCAGCTCCGTTCCTTCCCCTTCCATTCTCCCAAATCCGAACATGGATACAGCTCAGAACCAGAGAAACGCATACCGAGAGATGGTCAAGCCTACAGGAGTGCCGCCAATCCAGATGAGTCCGGACCGAGGATATTGTTTACCTTCCAAACTTCATTAAAATCTGTTCAGCCGTTTACGAGTATAAAGGTAACAGTCATACGGACAGAGCTACTGGTTTTTTTGGTAATTAGTATGGATTATCAGGTTAATCTAAAATGTATACTTGTTTACGTTTTACCCGATTAATGCCAATCACAGTATACAAAGCCAAAGCCATCAGTGTGATTAATTCAACAAGAATGCGGTTTCCACATGATTACATGTTTAATTAATGTGCGACTACTAAAAATTAATTGATTGAACACAGCTTAATTGCAACGCAATAAAGTCCAATTTGTCTGCCAATTACTGAACACTGCTCGTCTCGTTGTCATTGTCGGTAAACCGTAGTTACTAAAGGGATATGACGTATTACTGTTATCCCTATGATAATATTCAGTGGTATTAACTGCACGCGTTTCTGTGTTGTGTTCTTGAGTGGAGACCGCGACTCGGCAAACGTAATGTAGCCCTCCAGCCAGGTGGGATGACGACCTGCTAAGGACTGCAGGCATACGCTGGATGCGGTAAGCTGAAGACAGGGCTTATTAGGGGAAGCCTATGTGGACAACTATAGGCTAATGATGATGACTATGTTATTACTCCTACATTTCTCTACTTAGCAACTACAGACGCGTTATTCTTCTTCTTCATTTTACATCTTAACCACCTTCTAATAGTAAAATGAAACAGCAAGATGTTGCCCTCATCGAAGTAATAACTCTGATAAGATATCACAGTCCGAGTTCTGGTCTATTGATCAGAACCCGGAGTGTGATATCTTTGCCGATGAATGAAAGAAGATCCTTTGGCTTTCTAAGCCTGAGGTTTTGCGAGATTGATGAATGAAATTTGGATGCTTGATTGTTTTATTTTTTACTAGCCGCGCCCCGCAACTTCGCCCGCGTTGAAATCGATGTGTCAAATGGTTTATAAACCTTCCTTTTGAATCACTTTCTCTATACAAAACCGCATCAAAATCCGTTGTTTTAAAGATCTAAGTTAGAGAGTAAATGCATTGGGAGAGACAGACAGCGGAAAGTTACTTTGTTTTATGCTTTATACTTCTTTATACTTCTTTTTATACTTTGTCCGCCGGTTGTTACTTCATTCCAAGAATCCTGTTAGTTCTAAATGAAATAAAGCACTGATATTTTAATTAAAATAAACCGAACTACGCGCAATAATTAATTAGCTTATTTTGTTTCTCACCAGTGATTACACTAGTTTACAAAATTGAACTTTTTTTGAATACCCCAAAATAAATGTATATAAATATGTAAATCTACCTTCCTTAAACCTAAAAGTGTTAGCAGAAATATTTTATCACGTCACAATTTCTTCCTGCAGTCAAATGTTTTTTTTAACTACCTAACGTAGTGACCAGAGTTTATTGTTTATACGTCCGCTTCAAACGACAATTATCTTGTTTCGGATTGATTTAAAATGTCGAGTAGAAAGTGTTAAAAAAATTCAGATCGCTTTTGTTATGTTTATGGACAGTTTATATTTTCAAAAAAGAGAAGACCCCATTGTTGATTCGTTAAAAAGCGCATATCTTCATTATTTTGGATTTCCTGTTGCAAATCAGGATAAAAAGTGGGTGCCTCATGTGTTTTGCGAAAGATGTAGAATTGTCTTACTCCAGTGGTCATCAGGAGAAAACCTTTATCTTCCATTTGGTTCACCAATGCTATGGAGAGAACCTAGTAATCATGAAAATGATTGCTAATTTTTTGTTACGAAGACAGTGGGATATAATAAAAAAAAATAAGGCAAGTATTATATATGCCGAAGTTCCGTCTGTTACTAAGCCCATATTACATTCGAAAGATCTACCACATCCAATTTGTCCCGGTAATTCGAGTGCTAAAATACACTAGACGACAATGAAAGTGATGTTGAATTCAAATCGATTTCTAGTGATTCTGACGAGTTCTCACTTCAAGAAAACACTCCAAATTTAATTTACCAAGCTGAATTAAATGATCTTATAAGAGATTTACAATTATCTAGATCTAAAGCACACCTTCTTGGTTCCCGCTTACAACAATTGAACTTAAAACTTAGGAAGTATGAGTGACGAACAAGGGGAACGTTTTCACCAAGATTTAAAGGTTTTTGAAGAACGACATCAGGGATTTTGGGATGAAAACATGTTAGGGTATTACTGTTGGTCCATTATAAGAGAAACTGATTCAAATAACTATAAAAAGAAGCCAAAAATTAGCCGTTTAAATTTTTTTTTAATATGAATACCAAAATTATGTATTTGAGTTAAATTAATAAATATTTCTTAAACCAGACGTGACACAATTTTTTTATTATTTTTTCTGGATAGTTCTACCTCAATAAATAATAAAATAACAACTTTCAGCTGGGGTATGAAAACCGTGTAAACTAGTGTTATTAATCTTTTGAGAAGTAAATAAATATGTTATACCCAAAAATATATATTATATAATAGACATAGACATATCATTTATTTGCCATTTTTTTTATTAATAAAATATTTGAAACTGTTTATTGCACATAGTTTTTAATATAAGTGTGCAATAAAGAATTTTCTATTCTATCTATCTAAGATCCTACTAATTGATGTTATGACCTGGCAACCCCAAATTTTATCCAGTAATCTGGCAATTAAAAGGGAAAAGGCTCAGAAAAGTTTCGTGGCTTTTACATTTTTTACCTTCAAGTCAGAGTATTTTACAAATTGCTTCAAATGTATAATTTAACCTACTTTAAACTCATTTTGGGGGTACTTAGAAACCTTGTTTGTATGATGAATATGAATGCGTAATTATACGCAAAGGTTTTACTATGTTTATGTTATTTTAAAGTCATAAAGTTTAAATTATAATGAAAGAAGGCTTTAGGGAATTGAAGATAATGTTATTTAAAATCCTATCCTACTAATATTATAAACATGAAAGTTTGAATGTTTGTTACTCTTTCACGCAAAAAATATTAAATGCTGAAATTTTGCATACAGGTAGTTCCAAGCCCGGAATAAAACATATACTGTTTTATATCCCATGGGATAGAAATAACCTTTTCCATAAAACAACGAATGTGAAGCCGCAGGCAGAAACTAGTTTAATAAAATCAATCCATGTAGTTATTTTTTATTGTACACATAGAAAACACCCAGAACGATGGGAACGAATGTCTGCAGATCCTACAAAGATTTGTTCTGTGAAGGGGATCAAACCAGGAACCTCCTGCGTCGCAGGCGGACCTTCGCCCACCGCGCCACATCGGTCGTCAGAAAATAACCCAGATATACCAAGCGCTATAAACACAAACCATTTTATTACTATTTAACACTACTCCAGTATTATTTAGGTTTAAAGAACTTTATTTTCTCATAAAAACATTACAGTTCACTTAAAATGAGATAAACTTAAACAGTAATATGTGTACTAAATATAAGTTAAGTAGGTATAACTCCTGGGCTCTGAGGCTTAACCTAGATTAGTTATCATAACTAATTATCAATCAATCAATCAAATTCTTTATTATCAGACAACAAAGGTCTATAAAAAACACACACACAAAACTACAAAAAGGAAAATACAATTACAACGAAGAAAATAAAACCAAAATAACTAAATCTAGATTATAAGTAATTTCACCCAGTGATGTCGTATTGGACAGTCATATTTACTAGATATTACTTTCAGGATGCTGTTGTTACTACCTGTCACTCTACTCATCAATTATATTATATGTATATTAGTGGTATTTTATAATTATGTACATATGTATTTAGATTATTCTATTGAGTATACATTTTATTTATTTTATTTATTTTATTTATTTTATTTATTTTATTTATTTTATTTATTTTATTTATTTTATTTATTTTATTTATTTTATTTATTTTATTTATTTTATTTATTTTATTTATTTTATTTATTTCATTTATTTTATTTATTTTATTTATTTTATTTATTTTATTTATTTTATTTATTTTATTTATTTTATTTATTTTATTTATTTTATTTATTTTATTTATTTTATTTATTTTATTTATTTTATTTATTTTATTTATTTTATTTATTTTATTTATTTTATTTATTTTATTTATTTTATTTATTTTATTTATTTTATTTATTTTATTTATTTTATTTATTTCGGAACACCATCAGCTACTATAATATCTATAGACTTAAAAATGACAACAGAGAGCTAATAATAGGTATTCACTGATAGAATCTAAATAAGCTAAATTATGTGTGAACACTAACAACATTGTGACAAGAAAGAAAGCGAACTTTATGGGAAACCATAAAGTGATCGTACTTAAACTAGTGATAAAAATAAAAGAAAACATAAAACAGACACATACATGTGCTTATTTCCAAGTAACAGCTTCTACAATAAGATCACTTAAGACAAAGCGTGTCTCCGCCATATTTACAGTAGTGAGTGAATCAGATTACTAGCACTTAACGTTACTCACGGGTTAATTAGCATCATTCACGTTAATAGCTCTCTGCGCTGCCGTCTTTTGTAAGGGGTTAGTTATAAATTATCATCATAATATTAATAACTATAATAATTATGGCTTCTGTTCACAGCTACACTCGCGTCATCATCATCATCAGCTTATACTAGTCCACTGCTGGACTAGGCCTGCCCCAATGAGCGCCATAGCGCCCTGTCTTCAGCTTGACGCATCCAGCACCTGTAGTCTTTCGCAGGTCGTCTTCCCACCTGGTGTAAAAATATAGATACGCTTGTATAATAGCTTATACAGTGGCGGATTATTAACTAGGAACAATCGTAAGATTGTAAGATTAACTCTACTTAAGATAGCATAGATATCACATCTATGCTATCTTAAGAATACGCATGGGTATCACATCTATAAGATAGCATAGATATCACATCTATGCTATCTTAAGAAGACGCATAGATGTCACATCTATAAGATAGCATAGATATCACATCTATGCTATCTTAAGAAGACGCATAGATGTCACATCTATAAGATAGCATAGATATCACATCTATGCTATCTTAAGAAGACGCATAGATGTCACATCTATAAGATAGCATAGATATCACATCTATAAGATAGCATAGATATCACATCTATGCTATCTTAAGAAGACGCATAGATGTCACATCTATAAGATAGCATAGATATCACATCTATGCTATCTTAAGAAGACGCATAGATCACATCTATAAGATAGCATAGATATCACATCTATAAGATAGCATAGATATCACATCTATAAGATAGCATAGATATCACATCTATGCTATCTTAAGAAGACGCATAGATGTCACATCTATAAGATAGCATAGATATCACATCTATAAGATAGCATAGATATCACATCTATGCTATCTTAAGAAGACGCATAGATGTCACATCTATAAGATAGCATAGATATCACATCTATAAGATAGCATAGATATCACATGAAGACATCATCTCTCACTGAATTTAACGAAGTAGATAGAATTGATGAAACAGCGTAAAACAAAAGCGGTAAACGCTGTAGCCGTACACAAATCTCCCGCGGCAGATAATAAAACCAGAACACGTTTTCGTACTAATTTAACTTGCCACGTTGCTTTTAGCAAAGATACATTTTGTTACGGGTGATGGCGGGTTACCAGGATAAATCTGTTTGTTTACGGATCTTAGCCACGGGTTTGAACGGTTAATGTAAAGAGGCGGCTCAAAATATTTATATTTCTACCTATTGTATAGAAGAAAAGAAAGAAAGAAAATTATTTATTAAAAACTAACACAACACACAAACCAGGTTAATTACACATAATTATATTGGACTACAAAGTACCTACTTAGTTAGTTACCTATTATAAAACACGTAACATCGACATATTATAAAAAAAAAAGTGAAATGGTACAAAATGTTAGTAGTATTGTAGAAGAAAGTGGTAAACACCGCTATGAACGCCCTGCGTGGGATATCATATAGATAGGCTGCTAAAAGTTAGTTATTTTGAGATTAGTATTGGTTTGGAGCGGTAGTTATCTCTTGATAGCTTAAATATAAATAAATAAATAATGCTAGACAATTCACACTGCATTTTCTAGGTAGCCCCAGCTACGCAAAGCCTGTGTTATGGGTACCTCCAACTTTTGATTTTTAAGGGCTATATTTTTCTGGTAGATAGATACCCCGTGGCCGTGACTAAAAACGCGGGCAAAAGGTAGAAGAATATAGTTACCAAGAGTAAGGCACATACATACTTGCCCTTGCGTTTATTAAAAGTAATTTTGGTCATTACTCTCAGTCACACTTTCCATTTGAGAAAAAAACCACGGAAAAAAGTACGATGACGATAAAAACAAGACAAACCCAACGAATACAATTCACACAAAACTCCGCCATTGACTTTCCGGAACATTTGATCAAATGGAATCGCAATACTAAATCAGAGATGATAGATTTTTGCGAGTCCATGAGTCCAAGAGTTGGGAACGTGCCAGGAGCCTTGTTGGTGGTCAGTTTTATATTGTTGATTTGTTATGTTTTTTTGCTTTGGGAAACGTAAATCCGAGAGAATCATGACAATAAAATACTTACATGTATAAAATGAAGTCGCTTCCGCTGTCTGATCGATTAGATTAGATTTTAATGTAATTTTAAGCAAAAGATAGAGTGATTCAAGAGGAAGAAGATACATACAATATGGAATACATATTAAAATACTTACTAAGTTGAGAAATATAATGATGAAGATTATTTTGTAATACGAATTAAATAGAATAATACGAATTATTTCATAATATTGTGTCTCTCCTTACCGTACAAATAAAATAATGTATATTTTGTTATGGAGAGGAAGGATGCCTTTGTCCAGGAGTGGAACAGTCTAGAGTCTAGGCTAATAAAAATACGATGTTAGTAACGAATAGGTTCTAAGAATAATAAATAATGCTAGATAATCCTCACAGACAACATCTAGCCCCAAGCTAACCAGAGCTTGTGTTTATGCATTTAGATAGATAATTTTAACTTAATTGTTTTTTTCCCCCGATTTTTTCCTATGTATAACAATACTACATAATATAATTAGTTAAGATAGTAAGCTTAAGTATATTGTATATACATTCTCATTTAAGTGAACTTTGTTCTTTTGAGTAATAAAATTCTTTAAACTGAACTGGATTTTCATTATACAAAGAAAATACCCAGAACACTTAAATATAATAGAATAGAATAACATGTTATAAGACACAAGTATCATCAAAATTCATTCCATAAAAAATATTTTAAAGCCCTTAAAAATCAAAAGTTGCAGGTCAAAGTGTTCTTTATTCATAAACCGAACACGGTTGACGACCGATGTAGCGCGGCGTTTATCTATGTATAATAAAAAATATCTATCTATGTAATGTATTGCATTATGTATATTATTTATCTAATAAGAACTAAACGTTTTATACCTACCTCTTCATAAAATACCTGTTTAGAACAGAACTAGTAATAAACAAACCAATCCATTTCGGTCTATTGATTGCATAGACCATCGTGCATCGGCGATGATTTGAAAACTTCCTTCTGGCTATTTGCGGTATTGCATCAGTTTTTTTGGAACACTGTAGGTATTGTTGAACGTTCACTCAATGAAATGAAAGTCAATACAGTTATGGTAACGTTTCGCTTGTTTGGCGATGAATATGAAAACGAACAATTCTCGCTAGATATATAGAAAATTCTTCAGAAAATGTCTATTTTTGGAAAAGGTCCTCTAAATAAAACAGGACCATATTATTATATTATATTGATATCATATTATAGGTACCCATTTCTAGCTCAGCCACTTTTTGGGTCGTTGAGCCACGTATGCCACGTCCATAAAATAGATGAATTATTACCAAAACCTATTATTTTAAAAAGTCAACAAACCATTAATTATCCTAAGTCCTGAAATGCTAAATCTCCATCTCCAATCTTGGGCCCGACAGCCGTCTTCTCGCCGCTGAATAGTTTTTTCAAGTCACCCTGAATAGGTGCGAAAAGGTTTATCTTGTCAGCTGACCCAAAAAAGACCGGTGAAGTACGAGTGAGGCGTGTGTTCTGAAGGTTCTGCGAAATTCCAGTTTTTATACGACCAGGGTTATAGTCGTCTGCCTCGTGGAATCCAGTGAAAGCAAAGTGTACTCGTCGTAAACCGCCGGGTGATTATGTAACTCGCGACCGTTTGCGACAGGTGTAAATTAAGCAATCAGTGCTTTCAAACGTCAATTTTGTATTAGTTTGACATCAGCTACAACGTCAAAATTGGTCAAAATTGGCGTTTGACAGCACTGATTGCTTAATTTACGCCTGTCGCAAACCGGTCGCAAGTTACATAATCACCGTACCGGTCTTTCAGTGCGTCGCGGACACTGTTAGTGCAGATGGACAGCCTACTACCAAAAACCAAGTGAGGGTAGTTTCAAATAAACTAGCCCCCGCTTCGCCGAGACGGTAACTCCAGTTGTCCAGTCATCCCGTGACCATAACAGAGTGTCAACATGTTGAAACGTCAGAAAAATAGGTAAATAAACGCGATAAATACTCGTTGTATCAATACTTATAATTATAGTCATCCAGTCTTTGATTGTAAATTTATATGTGATTATTTCTATGATATTAGTAGACCCGTAGTGTAGGACGCTCTCCGGCTAGGTGGGATGACGACCTGCAAAGGATTGCAGGTAGATGCTGGATGCGGCAAGCTGAAGACAGGGCGCTATGGCGCTCATTAGGGAAGGCCTATGTCCAGCAGTGGACTACTATAGGCTGGTGATATGATGATGATAGTAGAAACAGTGATACATAATTAATAAATAAATATTATAGCTACCTGTAGAGATTTTGCATCTGTCTGCAGTTAGCAATTTTATTCAATTGTAAATTATAGCTCTTATTATTTGATTGTAAAAATAAATAAATAAAACAAATCATGTTGGACAATTTACACACAGAAATCTGATTCAAAAATGTTAGTACATATTTATGATTGAAATTCGGTAGTCACTCACGCGCTATGGAGGAACGCTGTACCAAATTTGCTTAAATTCATGTAACCTTTCTATAGCGAATGACCCTATAGCACAAAGCTACTCTAAACACAAAATTATTTGTACTATTTAACGGACGTTTCATCAGGTTTACACACTAAAAAACAGGTAAATAAATGCGATAAATATCCGTTAGTTCGTACTTATAATTACGCTGTAACAGTACCTTAGAAACTTGAATTTTTCAGCTACTGTTTTAATATTATCAGTGGCGGATTTACCAGCAGGCTGAGTAGGCTGGAGCCTAGGGCGGCATATTGTAGGGGGCGGCAAATTTGCCATAAACATATTTCTTATCTTACAGAAAAATATTATGTTCTAAATGTTATTAGATCCACACACACATTTAAATCTATGCGTATAATGTTTCAGCAATCACTACTTAAATATTTTATGTACATAAGTATTTACTAAGTATTTGCTTGCATAGTCATAATGGGGCGCGGGAACGAATGTTATTGACCCAGGGGCGGCTTAAGTGGGTGTTGTGGTGCGCTCATGGTGACGGTAGGACGATGCGGCGGCTCCCCCAAAATCTTAGTTTATGTATAAAAAATCTATTCTACCTAACATGTAACTTAACAATAGGGTTAACCAGTATCCACTGCAAAAATACAAAATAGTTGCATACTGCGGTTAAAAAAAAACGTGTCTCGCTCCGCTCGCCGATATTACTCGTGTTTTGGGCGTTTTGTTAGGTTTAAAGAACTTTATTCTCATACAAACACATGGTTCACTTATAATGAGAAACATAAGAAAAAAATAATCTATGTTTTACAATATTTAAAACTAGCCTCTGGTACCTAAAAGTAGATTGTAGTAAATATTATTTATAACTTTATACTACTACTATTATCATTACATATACAAATACCAACACTATAGCAGCTTTGTTATGTTTCGTATCAGTTCTGCAAAAGCAACGGCACCTATTTTGCTACAGTCATTTTCTATCAATTCAATCACCACAACAAATAGCGCAAAATCATATTTCGCATAAAAAAATCTAAGGAGACAACACATTTTTCGCGATTAGTTCCACAAGCCAATAACAATTGTTCCTTCTAGCTATAGAAAAAAGCGAACCCCCGCTATAAAAATTAATACAAAATTCTAACGAAAACCACAAAAAATTGTCCGCTCCGCTTTTTTTAATTTTTTTTATTATAAGACTAATCAAATTATCGATTTCATTTGATAAATGAAAATGAAAATAGTATCAATTTGTAGAGGTCAGTAGGGGCGGCAATTTGAAAAGCCTACTAGCGGCAAATGTGTAAATCCGCCACTGAATATTATGTGCCTACATCATCATCATTCAAGACCTGACTTCACATCGCTGGATAAAACTCTCCAAATGCATAATGATTTATTACTTGCGAGAAAAAGCCGTATGACAGTCGGACAGAACGTAAGTAAAACTGCCCGCTGGCCCTTTTGGCTCCCGGACCCTAAAAATACTTGAGTTAAGAAGACACGTCCTGTGATTAATGGTGTACTTTACCAACAAAAGGCTCGTCTGACCGTAGACGGAGGACTGAGACCCATAAAACTCTGGGCACTAATTTATCTTTCGTATTGTTAGCAGCCATAGCTACCTGTTACTATGTGTTTGGAATACGTAATTATGTTACTATGGGTGAAATAAACTTCATTCTTTCGGTATTCAATTGGAAGAACGAAATGCTACAGATTATATTTTCAGTTGGTTAATTTGAACGCGTTTTTCCTCCAGCCTTTGTTATGTCAAGTAAAGAACATAATCACATAATATCATATCGAATCATTGAATTTTAAGCGTAAAGAATTAAAATCATCCGACCAATATAAATATCCATACATTAACAAACAAAATTTTGCCAAATGATTCTACCTAACTTCTTCATGCTAAAATTAAATCAAAACTTCTGGATGGATCAGCATGAAATGTTGCATTGATGAACTTTTGGATATGCGATATAAAAAAGGTGTTTCTGATCCAGACAAGTCTATAAGTGTGTGTCTGTGTGTCTATAATATTAATATATTTATATCAATAATTTCTAATTTTCATTCATTATCATCTTGGTCAAGAATCACACTAATATTATTAATGCGAAAGTTTGCTTTTCACGACAAAACTACTGAACAAATCGGGCTGAAATTGCGTACAGATAGTTCTAGAAATAAAACATAGGCTACTTTTTATCGCATGAATCAGTTCCCATGAGATAGAATTAACCACAACGCGTGAAATACCGCAGACGGAAACTCGTATGCAAATACTAGTTTCTGCCCGCAACTTCGCACGCGTTGTTTGTATGGAAACGTTTTTAGGTTATTTCTATCCCACGGGAATTTTGGAAGATTTAAGGGATAAAGAGTAGCCTTTGTTTTATTCTGGGCCTGAAACTACCTATTTGCTAAATTTAAGCCCGATCCGTCCAGTATTTCCAGTCTTTGCGTGAAAGAGTAACAAACATCCATACCTATGTACATACAAACTTTCGCCTTTATAATATTAGTAGGATAAACGGGCAACTTTTTCTCTATTCTGTGTTCAGTAAGTGTTACCAAGTCTAATGAAACACAAACCGCCTCGAGCGATAACTGAAGCTTCATAACTGGAGCAGGCTTTTGACAGTTTCTCCATTATCACTTCAATAAGCGACTGGCTGCTTCGCTCCGGGGTAAATTGATTTTAATTACAACTAGGTATATTCTGGTACACGATAGGGCCACCAGTTCAAAGTCGCTCAGCGAGCTATGGAAAGAGCTATGCTCGGAGTTTCTCTGAAGGATAGGATTCGTAACGAATACATCCGACAGAGAACCAAGGTTATCGACATAGCTCAAAGAATTAGCAAGCTGAAGTGGCAGTGGGCCGGCCATATCTCGCGAAGAACCGACGGCCGATGGGGCAAACGTGTTCTTGAGTGGAGACCACGACTCGGTAAACGTAGTGTAGGACGCCCTCCGACCAGGTGGGATGACGACTTGCGAAAGACTGCAGGTAGATGCTGGATGCGGCAAGCTGAAGACAGGGCGCAATGGCGCTCATCGGGGGAGGCCTATGTCCAGCAGTGGACTGATATAGGCTGATGATGATGATGATGATATTCTGGTACAGCGCTGCATTAAAAGGGCATCATACGCGCCATTTTGGGAAAAGGAATATAATATTATTATACATAAATAAATAATGCTGGAGAATTCATAAAGCATCTTCTAGCCCCAAGCTAAGCAGAGCTTGTGTTATGGGTACTACATGATTAATACTTAATATCCATAACATAGATAGATATTAATTTATTTCAGTTACAATAAAGGTCAGGAAGCACGAGTAAAAGGGTAATGCATACTAAAACTTATTTTAAAAGTGTTAGTTATTCTGCCTTTCTGTTGTTATCGTTTCACGCCTACACGGCTGTACGGATCTTAACACTTTGACTGCAGTGTTTTTTCGACGACTGCGATCTTTTTTATAACCTAAAAAATTCGTGCTGCCGCTCTACACAGCGGTTGTGTTGCGCCGCACATGCGTTTCGTTCGAAAAATATTACGGCTGTGCTGAGTCACACAGATCTGTATTTTCTCAGCCGCTGCGCTAGTGTGGATTTACGCATATTAGTCACTTGTAGAAAACACATACCGTGTGATTTCAGCAGTCTAAGTGTTAAAGAAATCTTGCAGGGACATAGACAGTATAGGGATACCGTGTCCAGGGGACATAGGCTAAAAGTTATCCTGAAAAAACAAGTCGACTTCTGCCCATTTGCACGTGTTTTTCGATGTAGCTTTAGTAGAGATGTTTCGTAGCACCCTGTATAGTCTACTCTGAGATGAATTTTCTCGTCTCTCATTGCAAACCTACGTATCTCTAGGTTCACCAGATGAAATAATCTTCTTTACAGGAAGACGTTAACATCCCAAGAGGATCAATTCTTTAATTTATTATCTCAGTAAAAGGAAGAGTTCCCATTTCGCTATAAATAAGTCGTGTCTTATATTACTTGTTCTAGGAAAAAGTAAATAAACTTAACGGAGCCTGCTGTTTTTATTGTCTAGTCGCCTCCTTAGCTTACTGATTTATTTCTTTAGTTTTTTACTTAGCAGCTATTTATTCTCTTGTGGATTGGAAGACGCTTTTTCCAGAAGATTCCTTTGGAATCCCTGAAATAATTTCAGTGGATAAAATAAAAAAAAGTTTCATAATTATTATCATCTTGGTAAGAACTAAATGAAAAAAAAAGAACCTACCAATATGAGGCATCAGGGAAAACCTTGGGGTTTTCCCTGATGCCTCAAATTAAATAAAAAAGTAAATAATGCAGATCACACAGCATTATCTAGCTCCGAGCTAAGCAGAGCTTGTGTTATGGGTACCAGATAATTGATATAGGTACATAACACAAAACATTACATATGATAACTTATCATACATAAAAAATACCAGAACACCTGAGACAGAAATATCTACAGATCGTACAAACATTTCGAACCCGTGACCTCCTGCGTCGCAGGTGGACTTTCGCCCACCGCGCCATAGAAATCGGTCGGTCTATTTCAACAAACGTCGAAAATTTCATTTCAATTCAACGAAGTCGGTACCTCAGCATCTCAAATAGACCTTCTCCCAGTGCACGACAGAGAATACAGACCCGATCCTGCGTTCCGAAAGCTGAATCCAACATTGCAAATAAATAACAAATAATACAATAGCTCCGCAGACCACAATAGTATCTTCTCGACCTCTCCGCAATCATGAATAGCAAACAATGACACGCCTTGCCGTTGTGGTGAGGACTTGGACAATCGTCATTGATGAAATGACAATGCTGACCCTTTAGCTTTAGGACGAGGGGCGACGAACAATAGGTGAAAGGGGGAAAAAAGAGTCTATGGTCTTTGCTTCATAAAATGTGAAGGAGTCAATCTTCTATAAGTATCAATAACTTGTGGTTCGCATGATATAAAAGATGACTGCGGTATTTGGAGTTTTCCAATAAAATAATAAAAAATAATTTTAAAATTCAAATAAGATTAGCAGTTAGCAGTCCCACTTTAATTTTATGGTTTTAGGCTAAAGAGATGGTGTTTTTATTGTATGTCTACTATGTATTTATATTCAATGTATAGATAACACTTTATTACACCACACAAAACAGAAAATATTACAGAGATAAAAACTTAGAATAAAGGTATAAAGGGCGGCCTTATCGCTGAGAGCGATCTCTTCCAGGCAATGTATATCCGTATTAAAAGTCTATAGATTAAGTCTAGTTTACAAATACGATTCCCGACACATTGTTATTTATTTGTGGAATAAATAAATGAATGAATAAAATAAAAAGCGTCGTTGAGTAAATTTTTAGGCTGATAAAAATCCAACTAAAATATTTTAAATTTTATTGTTTTGTGGTTACAACTTTTATTCCTTAATACATGGGATACATGCCATCATCATCATCATCATCAGCCTATAGCAGTCCAATGCTGGACATAGGCCTCCCCCAATGAGCGCCATAGCTCCCTGTCTTCAGCTTGCCGCATCCAGCATCTACCTGCAGTCAATAAGACAATAATTACTTTCGACCAGGCCAAAGCAAAGAATTCTAAAAGTACTTATAATTATTTCAAAAAAGGTACGAAATGTAGGTGGTGTGGGCGAAGATATGATGGGTGTTCAGGTAACTGTCTGTGTGAGTAGGTTTTAGATAGACGCTTTGCGCTAAGGAATCATTTGGTCTCACCATCTCTCTGACTTCTGAAGACAATTTAGGTCCTGTTTTTCTCCGATGCGTGTAACTCGATATAAAAGTAGGGGAAAATAAAACAAAAGCTACACGCTAAATACCCGATAAATATACTTAAATATTTTACTAATTGCGAAATTTTAAAAAGTCGTTTTACAAAGTTAACAAAAAGTGCTGAAAACCTCATAAGCTCGACGTCGGTCTACATAAATATCAGACTACGTAGATACTACAAACAATGGCCGAAGCGTTGAAAAACGTTCGCACTTTCAATCAACCAACGTAATAGCAGTCCAATAAGTGCCTGTAGTGGTGCTTCAGCCAACAGTGCGGGCCTGAGCTCTCCATCAATCCAATTGTATTGTCTGAACATCTGAAACCCTTTGTAAGATGAAACTACTTGTGATGCATACTCGTTTTACAAGTAATATAAAGGAGGAAAATAATATATTGTTTTTCACAATTTTTTATTCCGACTCGACTTAATTACAAATCAAAACTAACAATTCTTAGCTTTTAATTTTAAATTTCAAGATGATAATAATAAGTTAATTAGAAAGTAAAGAACAGCATTCATTGCTAAAGTCATTTAAAACGGGATATTTACCATGATTAGATTTTTGAGTTATCCAATATTTCGGCACAGTTGCATGAGCCATGATCGAAAAAAAAAAAAAAAAGTTTTAACATTCATTGCATCAAACACCTATATAAAAATATGGTACATAGGTGGTGTATATTTATGTTTAAATATGACAAAATGTACCTATATTTCTACCGTTTGTGGCGTGTCGAAATTGGTACAATTATCACTTGTCTCTGTAAATAAATCAAATTGGAAACGAACAGTAGTAAAATAAAAATTTTATATAATGAAACTTGAAATTAAATAAAAAATGAGATGTAATTACTTAGATCCAAAAAATGTTCGGGCGTCATGAAATAATTTCATTTACATAAACATTTACCTACTAAAATTTGGCTTATAGAATGGATGAAGTAGAACATTCTATGACGCAACGAGTACCTAGGATTCATGTATTTGAATTCCGTGTTGATTATTTTACGGACCTAGATGAAACTGATTTTTTTGCTAGATCTCGCCTATCGAAACATGCAGTAAAGTGCTTAACTCAATAAAACATAAAATAATCCCTAAATCGCAAAGGTGAGTGGTTAGTTGTCATTAATCAAGTAATTTTATTAATAAAATAACCTATCAAATATTTTCAAATCTTTATTTTCAAGCACATCTCGGTATTTCTGCACACGCTTTCCAAAAACCCCAAAACAAAAACACCACACCACAAGTCCAAATGACAAGACATTTGACAACTATGCCAATGACGTTTGACGTTTATCGAACGATGATTGAACGAATGTAACGTATGATTTTTTACGTCATTCACTTAACCAGTAAGTTGTTACTCGAAGCTCTATTTTCGTTTGTGAAATTTACAAAAGATACTCGTAAATTTTACTTGCCAATTAAAGTTAATTAAGTAGTAATTAATCAACACTTTACTTGGTGCCCTAAGTGATTTGGTAGTTTATTTTAAATAGAAGGGGCCATGCAGAAGATACTACTATACAACTCAATGCAGTCTTTGAGCATTGAGTTCGGCATGCAGACATTGTATCGATGTCTTTGATTTCGAGGAACAGCATACATGCACTCATACTCGTTATTATAGCAGCTGCATTGTAAGTTTTGTTTGAACAAAACGAACTGATAAAATTGGACATTTACCACAATTTGCTATGGTTTGAATTTCAATATTAAATTCATTATACATATATATAATAAAATCCAGAATAATCTTTAAAACATTTTTGTGGTAGTTAGTTCTTACAATGAAAACTGGCAACGAAACAATACCAATATAATCTTTGACCTGGTATTTAGATGGGACAGTAGCAAATAGAGCATATATAATGTTAGATAGATTTGTAGCTTTGGTCACAATAGACCACACAGCTCTACTGTTTGTCAGCAAACAAGATTTGCTCAAACAACGTAGCTTGTATCACCATCTTTAGTATATGGATAGAGTTTCCATGATGTAATGCAAGATACATTATATTGGCTGATTTAAAGTAATATGAAATATTTCTGAAATTTTCTTTCAATAATGCTTCTTTATGGTTAAACTAGTCAACGGCGTGAATTTAACAAAAAATACGAATATTATAAACGCGAAAGTTTGTATGTATGGAAGTATGGATGTTGTTACTCTTCACGTAAAAACTACTGAATGGATTTGAATGAAACTTTACAATAATATAGCTTATACATCAGAATAACGCATAGGCTACAATTTATAAAGATATATTGTATATTATCCAAAATACCTATCATCACGCGGGTGAAACCACGGGGCGCAGCTTGTCTAAAATAAAAGAACCAAGCTCATGTTTTGGGTTTTCTGGGACAGTTCGATATAAATTGATCGAATCCTGATTCTATGGAATCCCTGAAACTAATAAAATACTAAGGTAGTTTTTATTTTGCTTATTATCAGCTCAAAAATCAATCAAAAATTATTTTCGTTTAAATTCATTTTGTTGTGTGACGTCGCTTACAATTCCTTTCTATTTAATTTTGTGCATTGCATTCAGTGCTTCTCTCTATTTTGATTAGTACCTGTGAAATTTAAGTAGGTCTTAGATTTATGGATCTGACATGTAATATCTTTGTAATAAATGAATAATTATTAAACGACTACTAACTGGATTTGTTTCTAAACGAAACGCAGAAGTTTCAGTTTCAAATTAAGTTGTTTGACTAGTTAGGTTTAAATAACATACGAAACAAATTAAATGACAATGTTGAAACTTGTAAATTCATGTTCTAATAAAGCAACTCTGCTTGTTCAAAAATAAAAGTTTACATTACAATCACATTTGTACTGAACAGTTTTGAGTGGTTCATCATATTAATGTTGAAGTTTGCTAATATAATAAGTAAGTAAAAACACGAAAGTGGGTACACAAATACATTCAATTTGTTCAGTAAGTTTTCATAATACATATATGAACGTAATAGACGCTTTTGATCACAGTTGAAACGTTGGATCGCATTTTAATTGAACTTACTTTAATTGATTTAGTTTCAGATGAAGTTTGTCATCATTATCATGGCTATCACCTCACGACCTTAGTAACGCATCGGCTACAGATCTGGCTGCGTTGCAAGAGGTCATGGGCTTTAACGGAGGAGGGCGTTGTTATCTGCATCACAGTATAAAAGAAGTCATACATAAAAGAACACTTCTAAAAAATAAACTAAAATGTTATCTTCTGGAAAAGTGTATCTACTCCATTGACGAACTATGACCTTGATTATATAATATATGTATGTACAAACTTTGTGTATGTGATGATAATCGTTCAATCATTTAATTTAATGTGATACTTCTCTTTTAGTTAATATAATTTATTTTTAAGTTTCCGCACACAATGTATATTGTTTTATGGAATAAATAAATATGAAATACAGTTTTAAAACTTCTGCAGATTACATCGTTATTAATTTTAACTATGTAAGCATTATTTTTGTTCCATAATATTTATTTATTTATTACATATATTTATGTATTTTAGTTCCAAAATGTTTGTACAATCTGCAGATATTTGTTCCGAATCTAATTAATTATATCCATGCATAAAAAAAAATACGTATATATTATAGTATATATTGTACTATGTCTAATGTAACTACCTGTACCCATTATACAAGGTCTTGATTGTCCAGTATTATTTTATATATAACCGATTAAAAAAAAGAGGTGGTTCTACGTTCGTCTGTATGTTATGTAAGTTTTTAGTACCAAATATTATATATTATAATTGTTTATTTGGCACATAAAACAGAATACAATCAAATATTATACAACTAGATCTAGAAACACATAATAATTAAAACTAGACTGTATCCCTAAATATGTGTACACAGCATGTTCAAAGAGCAGTTTATGTGAAGCAAATACAAAATGAATTTTAAAGTGAATCATAAAAAATAAGATAAAAATATTATGTAAGCATCCATTTTTTTTAATTACAATATTAATCTTTTATTTTATTTTTAAACATTAAATTTCAATTTTTTTTTTTTAATAATTGGTAAGGCAAAGCCGGTGAAGTTGACTTAGTTGTCGGAAATAAAATAATACATATTCATTCATTCTTTAATTCACTCACTCATTCATTCAGTCAATCATTCATTCACTCATTCTATCAATCAATCAATCATTCATTCACTCATTCATTCAATCAATCATTCATTCACTCATTCATTCATAGGCCGCAATTATACTGAGCCATTGTATGCCAGACTTTTGATGTCATCGACCCATCATGCCGGTGTGTGACCTTTGTTCCCATCCAAAGCTCTGTCTCAGCCACCATACAGTATATTGCACCCTTATACATGGTATCCGACAGAGCAAGATAAACGTAGTGTAGGACGCCCTCCGACCAGGTGGGATGACGACCTGCGAAAGACTGCAAGTAGATGCTGGATGCGGCAAGCTGAAGACAGGGCGCTATGGCGCTCATTGGGGGAGGCCAATGTCAAACAGTGGACTGCTATAGGCTGGTGATGATGATGTGATGATGTCCAGCAGTGGATTGCTATAGGCTGATGATGATGATGATGATGTGATGATGTCCACTAGTGGTCTGCTATAGGCTGATGATGATGATGCTTGCAACATGAGTTACAATTAGAGTGTGTATTCTCATCACAATTGTCTCCACAATATCGATACTCCTATCGAGATGATTACAGAGAGCCAAGAGACTGTCGGACAGTCAATCCGAGATCCCTTTGATAAATAACCATTGTACTCTGGATAATTGTTTATAAATCATATCTCGAATTGATTATAGCTTTGTGAGTAATGATCGGGAATCGTTGATAAGGAGGTGTTTTGGTGGCAAAGCGGTAGCGGACTTTTGAATGACTTTGATGGCGTGAGATGCTATTATTTATTTATTCTTATTATATTTTATACATAAACCAGCAGCACATACAGTAAATTAAAAAACAAGAAGATAGAAACAGAAGGCTAACACTTTGACTGCGATTTTTTTCGACGACAGCTATCTTTTTTTAACCTAAAAAATTCGAGCTGCCGCTCTACACAGCGGTTGTGTTTCGTTCGAAAAATATTACGGCTGTGCTGGGTCACAAAGATCTGTGTTTTCTCAGCCGCTGCGCTAGTGTGGATTTACGCATATTAGTCACTTGTAGAAAACACATACCGTGTGATTTCAGCACTCAAAGTGAGGTTTTCACGTCTAAGAAGAATATTAGATACATAAAAAGTGTGAACATGCAAAGAAAACAGATAACCTACAAGATTACAATCAACTTGGTACACAAGAAAGTAGAATAATAATTATAATAAAAGAAGAAAAAAAAACTAGTTATAATATTACTTATTAGCAATAAAAATATTGATAAATAATAGACAATCTGCATTATATTTGCATTACTCGCGGCCAAATTCGAGTCATCTTCATCATCCACGCCGGATGGTGAGAAAAAGTCAGAGCTCAACCGCCGCCGTCTCACGGAATGAACGCTGGAACAGAAGAGTTCCAGATCTATTTTCTTAGAGAGATTATTAAATTGTTCGCCAACTCGACATAAAAAGGAGTTCAGGCGATAATTGGTTTTAACTTTTTTTATATGAATGATTTCGTTAAATCTGACCCTTTTTTGGGGAACATTTAGTGATATCTTGCTAAGAAGTTCGGGGCAATTGATATGGTTGTTAGTGATTTTGAATAAAAATATTAGGTCACCAATTTCGCGCCTTTTACTCAGCGGAAGAAGGTGGAATGTACGGCAAAGATCTATGTAATTAGACGAACTATAAGGAAACTTAAGACTATAATAAAGATATTTGATAAATTTTATTTAAATACGCTCGATTCTGTTGATATAGATATCGTATTGGACTCTAGATTTGAGAAGCGTATTCGAGTATGCTGCGAAGATAGGAACAGAATAGAATTTTGAAAGTTTTACATCTATTAAAAGTGGCTGAGCTTCTAATAACAAAACCCAGTGCTTTTGACGCTTTGTTAATAATAGAGTCAATATGAGAGTCGAAGAGAAGCTTAGAATCATGTAGCGCACCCAAATCTCTAATAACATTACAGTCCTGCAGAATCTGGGTTTTCAAACGATAGACTGATTTGATTTAAATTTTATTTTTATTTACTATAAATCAAATCAAAATCAAAATTCGTTTATTGCTTGAAATACATGTTATAAAGTTCTTATAATGGAATAGGTCACAATGTATTCTGCCCTATTGGGCGTGCAATGATATAAAATTTAAAATAATTAGCAACTACACATTCTTAAAAAAATAATACAAAAAAATTCAGACAAATAATAATAAAAAAAAAATACAGAAAAATTAATGTCAAATCTACAATTTATCGGTCATAAACTCATTAAAAGAATAATAGCATTTTTGTGTCAATAACTTGGTCACTTGTCTCCGAAACAACGCACAAGGTTTTTCTCTAATAGACACAGGCAGTTTGTTATAGGCAAAAGGGGCTGAGCAGAATATGCTTTTACGCATTAAGGTTGTTTTTGAGTTACGAATAACAACTTTATGTTTGTCACGCCTATTGCGCTTTACGGCATCTGAGAGTTGTTCGAACAAATCTGGATTATTTTTAACAAACATCACCGTTTCAAATATATACAGCGCAGGAATCGTTAAAATACTATGCTGAGAGAAAAATGGTTTACATGAGTCCGTTACTTTCAGACTGAACATGGCCCTTATGCATCGCTTTTGATATTTGAATATTTTATCGATATCGGTAGAATTTCCCCAAAACAGTATACCATAACGAATATTGGATGCGATTAATCCATGGTACGCTGTTAACAGGGTTTTCACATTTACAATTTTAGAGAGTTTAAAGAGGACATAAGCTAAGCTATTAATTTTTTTACACAGATTTTCCAAATGAGATTTCCAGTTCAGTTTTTTGTCAATAGTAATACCTAAAAATTTTGTCATGTCAACTTCATTAATATTGTAAATTCCATATTTAATGTCAAGTGAATGTAGAGCAGCTGTATCGCGTTGTCTGAAGTTTATCATTTTAGTCTTAGATAGATTTATTTTTAAGTTATTGTTATCCAACCAAGCAATAATTGAAGTCAAGGCAGAATTTATATCATTTTCATATGTCATTTTATTAATACATTGAATAGTTATGGCACTGTCATCTGCGAAGAGTGACATAGGTTGGGTTGTCGAATTTGGCAGATCATTGATATATATGATGAAGAGTAAAGGGCCTAGCACACTACCTTGTGGTACACCAAACATTACGGTACGTTCATTCGACCTATAAACTTCTTCAAGTTTATTTTTTAAATTAATCCTACTTATTTCAGTAATTTGTTTCCTTTTATCAAGATATGATTTAACAAGTTCCAATGCATTTCCTCTGACTCCGTAAGTCTCTAGTTTCTCTATGAGTATGTCATGACGCACATAATCGAATGCTTGCGTCATATCACAAAATATAGAGCATATCGGTTGTCTTATATCAACGCTGCATGTAAGTCTATGTAGAAAGTCATATAAGGCCATATTTAATGATTTGTTTTTTCTGAAACCCTTCTGTTCTGCACAAAATATGTTTTTTGTTTCAAAGTAGGTATTAATTGCCATATATATGTATCGTTCAAGTATTTTTGAAATAATAGGTATAAGGGATATCGGTCTATAGTTTTCCATGCTCTCCTTATTTTGTTTTTTATAAAGGGGCTTTATGACGGAGAGCTTTAGTGCATCAGGAAATTTACCGGCGCTGATACATAAGTTCATAATATAACTAATAGGTTTAGATATTAATTTAGCTGACATTTTCAATATTTTTGTAGAAATTTCATCAAAACCAACACTATTTGTATTATTTAGCGAAGCTATGATCCTAAGAATATCATCTGGAATACATGGTCTAAGAAACATAGAGTCTCTCTGACTAGTAATAAGTGAGGTACTATTTATGCCTGAGTTTTTAATAGGTATAATTTTGTCAACAAAAAAATCATTAAACGCATTCGCTATGTCAATTGGATTTGAAATTATTTTATTATCTATGTCAAGTTTTGTTATCTCGCTTCTAGGCAGATTCCTTTTAGTACTATTTACGACTTGCCAAGTAGCTTTTGATTTATTTTTAGATGTATTAATTTTATAGTTATTTTGTGTTTTTTGTGTTAATTTAATTATTGTTTTGAGAGTTTTAGAATAGTTTTTATATTTAATTTTATTAAAATCAGAGGGATTTTTACGAAATTGCCATAGAAGCTTTCTTTTATTTTTACAGCATAATTTTATGCCATGAGAGACCCATGGAGTATTTCTAGTGGTTTTTTTTGTCATAATTCTATAAGGAAAACAAAGATCATAAAACATTTTAAAAGTTTCTATGAAAAGGTTGTAGGCAATATTAGGGTCATCCGCGCTGTATATTTCCGAAAAGGATATGTTTTTAATTGAGTTTATAAACTTATCAATATTTTCTGCTGAATAATCGCGTCGTTTTATTCGCCAGTACTTAAGGAGATCTACATTTTTTAACGGACATTTTATGAGCTGTGCAGTATGGTCCGATAGAGCTAGTTCTACGACTTCGGCAGAGCTCCCTTTTTTAAAATTATGGGCAAAGTTGTCAATACACGTTTTACTTGCTAGCCTTGTTGGTTGTTTAAGAGCTATACTCAAATTAAAATTTAAGAGTAAACATTCAAAATCAAGTGTTATGTTGTTACTTTTCATAATGTCAATATTAAAATCTCCAGCTATTAATATATTTTCATAACGTTTCTTATTTAGTTCAAGCAAAACTTTATGTACGGAATCCATAAAAATGCTAATGTTATTTAATTTTGGTACTCTATACATACACACAATTGCAATATTATAATTAGATAGTTCCACCGCGCAGCATTCAAATAGTCCCGTAATTGAAAAGTCCGATATCTTTTTCAGTTCTATCCACTTATTATGTTCATTGTGAATTAAAATACAGGCTCCTCCTCTCTTGCTCTCCCTGCGACTGAAACACGCTGCCAGGCTATAGTTAGGTATAACTAAGAACTCTTCCTGCCCTTGCATCATAAAATGCTCCGTGATACATAAGACATCTACCCTTTTTTCATTTTTCCGTTCTTTCAAGTCATCTAAGCATACAGTTAGTAAGTCACTTTTGTTCAGTAGACCTGCAATATTTGCACAGACTTTTTCATTATTTTACAGAATTGTATTCAATAATTCACTTCTGATGTGGTTGGCAACGAAAAGAATTGTATTCAATAATTCACTTCTGATGTGGTTGGCAACGAAAAGAATTGTATTCAATAATTCACTTCTGATGTGGTTGGCAACGAAAAAAATTGTATTCAATAATTCACTTCTGATGTGGTTGGCAACGAAAAGAATTGTATTCAATAATTCACTTCTGATGTGGTTGGCAACGAAAAGAATTGTATTCAATAATTCACTTCTGATGTGGTTGGCAACGAAAAGAATTGTATTCAATAATTCACTTCTGATGTGGTTGGCAACGAAAAATATTTTTTTTCATAAATAAATAATTTTAGATAATCCACAATCCATTTTCTTATCCAGATTTGGGGGAGTCCTTTGCCCAGCAGTGGGACGAATCAGGCTATTATAAAAAAAATATAAAAAAATCATCACAGCATCATTTAGGCCTGAGCTAAGCAGGGCTTGTTTTATAGGATGCCTGATACACAATACATTATATGGATATTTTTTTTTATAAATAAAAAATACCCAGAACACATATTTGCAGATCGTACAAACATTTGTCCCGAGGTGGAAATCGAAACCACAATCTTATGCGTCGCATGCAGACTTTCACCCACCGCGCCACACATACATAGGTCGTCACTACGCAACGAAAATGCATTTAGAATAAAGAATAAGAATAAAGAATATTTATTTCAAAATTTACAAGTTAGCCTTATTATCTATGCACTTTTTACCCATTTATTTTTATTAGTAGTTACTTATACCTCAACTATAAAAAAAAAAAAAAAACTTAATACTATGCAATTAAGTAGGTAGGTATACGAACTTGTTAAGGCTTCCATTTGTTGCATGAATCATAACTTCCGTGTTAGTAATAATACTGTGTTACGGCAAGTTAGAGCTCAGTACCTCGCATGGCGCTATTATGATAAATATTTAGTTACAATAAAAGAACGTATTAACGTTAATGTATACTAAAATTTGAAATTTAAAAAAAAACTGTAGGTTAAGGAAAGAAATAAACAGTATAAAAAAATTGTGGCTATTAATGACAAAAAACTAGTATTAAATCTAAAATAACAAACTGTTACATACAAATATACAAATTAAAATTATTTCGTTATTTAAACATAAGTAAGTACATTATTTGGATGACTTAGTTTCTATTATACATAAAAATAAATATAGTTTATCATGTTATACATAAAAATAAATCTTATTCATACATAAAATTTAACTTAAAACGAGTTTGGTTATTGTTAGGGTATAAAGTATGCGACTTTTGAAGCGAAAATAACTTAATTAACGAGCAACAGTAAGAAGATGTTCAGTGTCTTCATAGCTTAGTGGTTGAAGAAATGCATGCAGAATCTTACTACATACAAATCTGGTCTTTCCGATTAAATTTTCTTTAGTCACCTTGGATAAGCGATTATAAAGAAAAGGTCCAATAATATTAGTACTACGACGGGCAAACTGGGTTTTACACGTAGGTACTCTGAATACCTCGTGAGACCTTCTTGTGCAGCGATTGTCCGTTCGATATGGTAGTGAGTGTTGTCTTAATAGCGTGGTTTTAATGTACAGTTGCCTGACAGTTAACATCCCAGTCTCTCTGTATAGCTTTACTGTTGGGTATCTGTATCTCTTAAAATTTAGTACTTTTAGAATAGAGCGCTGTGCTGTTTCAATTTTAATAAGGTTAGTTTTAACTGCGGATCCCCAAGCGGTAATACCGTATCTTATGACGGATTGACATAGAGTTTGGTAGACAGTTTTGTTCGTGTAATCGTCTCTTAAGTTCCTAATTTTCTTAAATACGTGTATAAGCTTACGAACTCTCTCTTTTAAGTGATCTATATGAGGTTTCCAATTTAAATTTTTGTCTATTATTATTCCCAGATATTTTATACTTTTAACAGCACTTAAATGAGTGCAGTCGCAAACAGTACTGTTGAAGGGACATGTGTGAGCTTTTAGGGTGAAATTAATATTTGGCTGGTTATTATTATATATAGAAAAGGTAATATACTTTGTTTTTGATAAATTTAGTGTGAGAAGGTTGTTATCTAGCCAGGAATTTATTATGCGTAACCCAGATTCGGCAGAGAGCTTTGTTTCTTCCCACGTTTTGCCTACAAAAGTTAAAACTGTGTCATCAGCAAAGGTTATGATTGAAGCATTGTCTAGCTGAGTTAAACATAAGGAGTTTATGTAAATTAAGAAGAGTGTTGGGCCCAGTACGGATCCCTGTGGGACACCGTAGTGAATCATGGACTTACTACTGCACATCTCCCCGATTTTCACAGTCTGGGACCGACTACTCAAATAGTCCGTTATCAATTTCAATGGGAGTCCCCTTATGCCAATGGACTCTAGCTTGTAAAGGAGCAATGGTACCGACACTGTGTCAAAAGCCTTGGCCAAATCGAGAAAAACACTAATACATTTATTACGGTTGTCTAAACTATTCGTGATTTGATTAATAAGGCTTTCGACAGCGTCAATAGTTGACCTCTTACTTCTAAACCCATACTGATTATCCGCAAGAACTTTGTTATTTTCAAGGTATTTAACTAATCTAGCATTTATAAGTTTTTCTATAATTTTTAATTTAATTAATATTTAACAAGGAACGATCTATCTAAATAATAAGGGCCTAAGCTTTTTACATTTTATACCACCTACTAATCAATTTACTATAACTTATTTCTTATGTCTATGTAAGTTTATTATAATGTTTGCAATGTAGGTATTTAGTGTATTTGTTACCAATTATTTATTAAAGTGCCACCGTCTATATTGTTCGTTCATGTCCAGTCCATCCCAAGGTTGCCTGGAAGAGATCGCTCTCAGCGATAAGGCCGCCCTTTATACCTTTATTCTAAGTTTTTATCTCTGTATTATTTTCTGTTTTGTGTGGTGTAATAAACTGTTATCTATCTATCTTATTAGGTTCCTACTATGGGACGTTTACCTTTGCTTCCACTTGTTATGCTATGTTCACATGCACGCCGTGCAGCCCGGCGGGCTGCCTGGCGGGCTGCGCGGCATGCAGCCCGTCCCAGGCCGGCGAAAATTCAAGCTGTTCACACGCACGCCGTCGTGTTAGTCAGTGCCAGCATGGCGGGCAGCGAGGATCTCGGTGTTGTTGCTGCCATATCCTTTGGCTTAACTTATTTTTATTGGAAAAAGAAACAAAATGATGAACGACGGAGAAAAAGACTGCGTAGCGACTTTTTTAGCAACGTTGAAGATCCACGAAATCCATCTCGTCACAAAAGCGCGTGAGACTGAATGCCCGCGCGCCGCGCGCCGCGCGCTTGAAAACAGTCACCGGGCGCCCGCACATTCATCCTTTGAACTTTGCCAAAAAACCGACACTCGCCCGATTCACGGCATTCACGTTCACAGGCGCGTTTACGGGCTCGGGCGTACCGTTTACACGCTCGGGAATGTGAATGTGCACGTTGAATGTCGAGTTGAACGCGCGCGTGTGAACGTAGCATTAGCTTTAGGCAAACTACCGTAAACACCAGACGTCGGATTAATTCAAAGCCTTTACTCTGTAAACAACAAACTATTATCGCAAAAAGAAAAAATATTTTTATCAAATAAGTAGTTCTAAATAATAAACGCATAAAGAATAATGCTGGTATTGTAAATTTTTTGCCATAGCGACTTCTGTCTAGCATAATTTTGGATAACAAAAATGACCACCCAGCTGTTCGAAGTGTCCCTAAAAGTTGGTTTGAGTTCTAACAACCAAAACACCGTATACCCTCCGTCATATGCATATTGCTGAATGTGCCTTGCTTGAGAAAGATCAAATTCTATTTTTATACCTACAAAAACTTTTTTTTTATAAATTTTATTCAACTCTCATATCAACAATCCAAATTTGATTTCAGAATCGAGGTCCTGAACTTGCATGCAGTATTTGAACGCTCCTTAACAACAGATGCGCTGGATAACAATGGACGCCTTCATAATTGGCTGTCAACGACACACGACGATAATTCTGTACTGGGTCTTCAATTCCTTGCTATCTTTGGGAGAGACTCATATGATCAAAGTCGAAATCAAAATGTTAATTTGATATCAGCCTTATAAATAAATTTAATTATTCAGTCGTTTTTGCAAAAAAAAATCGGTTGGATTTTGCTTCAACTCGAAAACCAGGTACCTAACAAGTTAAGGTGTCTTGTTCAGTTCCTTACGATACCTTTTAACACTTTGACTGCGGTTTTTTTTCGACGACCGCGATCTTTTTTTTAACCTAAAAAATTCGTGCTGCCGCTCTACACAGCGGTTGTGTTGCGCCGCACATGCATTTCGTTCGAAAAATATTACGGCTGTGCTGAGTCACACAGATCTGTATTTTCTCAGCCGCTGCGCTAGTGTGGATTTACGCATATTAGTTACTTGTAGAAAACACATACCGTGTGATTTCAGCAGTCAAAGTGTTAAAGATTTAAATGAACAAAAATCAAAGTGATCACTTAATTTGATAGCTTTACTTATGTTATTCCTCCGACCAGGTGGGATGACGAACTGCGAAAGACCGTAGGAAGATGCGGGATGCGTCAAACTGAAGACATGGCACTATGACGCTCATTAGGGGAGAATTTTCATTTGTTTATTATTTTTATGAGCTAAGTCACTGTTTTGTCTGTTTTTTATCTCGATCTCTTTGATCTTCTTATTTCTTATCATCAGCCTATGCTAGTCCTATGAAAGAAGTAGAGATCAAGAACAGACAAAACAGTGACTTAGCTCATAAAAATAATTAACAAATGATGATGATGACTTAACGTAGTGTAGGACGCCCTCCGACCAGGTGGGATGACGACCTGCGAAAGACTGCAGGTAGATGCTGGATGCGGCAAGCTGAAGACAGGGCGCTATGGCGCTTATTGGGGGAGGCCTATGTCCAGCAGTGGACTGCTATAGGCAGATGATGATGATGATGATGATGACTTATGTTATTTGGAATTTTTGACGAGTCCAAAAGTCCTGTCAGGTCCACATGGGTCGAACTTCGCCCACCGCGCCACAGAAGTCGTCTTTCAGTTTCAGTCTGTAGCATCTAAATGTAGTATATTGTACAGTGCCCTCCAGTCAGTTAAGATGGCAAACTGTGAAAGACTGCATAATTAATAAATAAATAATAAATAAATAAATAATGTTGGACAATTCACACAGCATTATCTAGCCCCATAGTAAGCAGAGCTTGTGTTATGGGTACTAGATAACTGATATACATAATACAATACATTACATAGATAGATATTTTTATTATACATAGAAAACGACCAGAACACCCGAAACAAATATCAATTACAATAATTATACTATACATAAGTAGATACAGCAACCTAAAGACAGGGCGGTATGGTACTCATTAGGGAAGGCTATGTTTTGCATTGGACTTGGTTGGATGATGATGAAGTTACTCTAGCTTTGACTAAGAAAAGGACAGT
Source organism: Eupithecia abbreviata (assembly GCA_943735965.1). Lineage (NCBI taxonomy): Eukaryota > Metazoa > Arthropoda > Insecta > Lepidoptera > Geometridae > Eupithecia > Eupithecia abbreviata. The sequence goes on from OX030990.1 coordinate 10,838,703, forward strand.
TTAAATTGAGAACAACTACCTCGAAAATAACACATTGTCCTAACTAATTTGGGTGCTGCTCGAAGCTTAAATGTATTTATATCCGTGCTTAAAGCTAAGCACCGACCGTTTTAAATAACTGTACGGCTTTTCCTGTGTCCAGTTCAACGGGGTGGTCGTAAACTAAATCCGTAGTCGTGTGGTATTCGAACAAATATTCGTTTTTAATGCCAGTTGAATTGGACGAGTTCAAATTTTGTTCAAACAAGTCTAATACCTAATAAACCATATTTTTCGTAATAGGTTATTTTCCAGCACTTTGCGTAGCCTCTATCTAAAATAAATCCTACTATAAAATATTATAAACGTCAAAGTTTGTAAGTATGGATGGATGGATGGATGGATGTATGGATGGATGTTTGTTACTCTTTCTCGTAAAAACTACGGAATGGATTTTAATGAAACTTCACAATAATATAGCTTACATATCAGAATAACACATAGGCTACAATTCGTAAGATAATAATATAGTAAATTATCCAAAATATCTATCTAAACGCGGGTGAATCCGCGGGGCACAGCTAGTAATATAATAATAATAAATCCGGAAGGTTCAATGCATATTTTATATTGTTTGTAATAAATAAAGCCTGGGACCTTTCTTTAAAGTTATTCTTAATGTACCGAAAATTTTAAACACAATTTAACTAAATTTAGTTACCATATAAGAGTGTATGTATTTGCTATTTAAATGTTCACATAAAAATCTGTTCGATTTTGTAGTGTAGATAACACTGAAAAGCTATTTCGCCCAAAGCTTTTGTCACTGAGTAATATTTTTTGTAAAATCCGCAAATAAAAGTACCAAGCGGTGTTCGAGCGTAAAAGCCAAACATTTTAAATAGCTCTCGGTGTTGGTAATCCGGATGGCCTTTCCTAACGCTGCTGTATTGATGAGATTCGGATATAAAAGGATTTTTGATCGCTTCATGTTTTTTCAATAAGTGTAAAAACATTGCTTCCTTAGCGCGATGCCTCCTGGCGTCCACAGTCAAGGGTTAGGTACCCTCTGTGTTGTTTTGAAATATTTTATAGTTTTACAATTTGAGATATAGTCAAAAAAACGTTGAAAATATAGTCGAACTCTAGATCGACATAACGCACATTCTTATTAACAACAAGAAAAGGGAGTTACTACTTACTAATTATTTCATCCCACTTATAAACTGTATACGCATTGAAATTTCTAATCTTTAGTTCTAGAGAATAGCTTTACCTCTAACGTCAAAGGTACAGAAAGCTATCCAAGCGTCATGTTTGACCCAGTTGGTCTATTATGAACCAGCGAGGCTAATGCAAACAGCTTCACCTAGCGGATAAACCTGAATTACTAGGAGGACAGTTATCCTTCAAGCACCAACTTTGAGACTTGTTTATCTGAGCACTTAGCTTTGAAACTCCTCGTTATTGAAATTTGCTGTAAAATTTATGTTTCATTACACTCGTTAGGAACGTTCGATATTAGTCGCTGAGTTACCAACTCTTTCTATTAGTTCTTAAGTGGCTCCGGTTAAAGTATTTTTTACTAAAAACTTAATTCTGGCCGGATAAATCGGTAATTATTTTTATCACTTTCATTGTGGCCGACACACTTGCTTTCCTATGGGTTGAGAATCAGATTTTTTTATTTTCATAAATCAAACATATAAAAGTTGACAATGTAAAGGTACCTTATAATTATGCTGAGGCTACGAATCGTTTAAACACGAAAAAAAACCAAATTTGTTCTTAAAAACAGCGACGCGCCCTTCCTAGTGCTCCTCGCATCTACATAGGTTTAGGCTGGTTATTAACTTTCGCCTAAGTAATTAAGTAACTAACGCGGGATTGTGTTAATAACAGTAAGTGTACGCACCCGTTGTTTCTATGGAAACGGTTAACGAAATATTTCTATTGCGTATACGAGTAGTTTACTTTTTGTACCATGAGATAAAATAAGCCTATGTTTTATTCAAATCACATTTATTTCAGATAAGTAAAGCACAGTTCATGAGTCGGTATAGTTATTGCCACCTATACACGAAACTTTAGCCTGATCTGTTTAGTAATTTTGGAGTAGAGAGTAAATTTTACATTAACATTTAATTAAAATATATGGCGGAAAAAAAACGCTAACGGCCCGAGTGCTAAAAAAACCTAACATAGGATTTAAGGCACCTCTAGATAAGTTATCTTACATATTTTTGATGAATGAATGATATTTATCATCGCTGAAGCTTAGAAGCAAATGCTTGAGGCATTTCCTTCTAAGCTTCACTGACTGCGAAGAATTAAGATCATCATTTGAAATAAAACTTGACTTATATTAGTCAAAAAGTTAATATATAAAAAGGAAAAATATCAGTTTGCTTTGCTCTACCATTACGAATGTTCAAATGACTGAGGGTACATAATTTATCAAACGCCGATTAGCGAAATCATTTTCTAATTTATGCCAGTTTAACAGTCGGCTATAAATAACCATTTCGTAATACTTACCGCTACTATAAAACTGTCTCGTTACAATTTTCCGAAGCACTTGATAACGTCCAAGAGCCTGACCTTTGAGGTTACGAGTAATTTCACAGTATCGTCCCTTGTCCACTTGATAAATTGATGTCCACGCTCGGTTGATGTATTAATATTAACCTAAACACGGTTAACTTGGCTTCCACAAGTAGCTTCCTTGAGTGTGGGCAGTTTTATCGCATTCCTTCTTGTTGATAAATTCATCACACTCAGGTTATTCATAATCATCATTCAATTCCGCATGAGTATCACCGTCTTTTGTTTATAAAGCGTTATTTGTTTTTAGCTTTCGGAGTTTCGGTGTGATAGTATTCAAAACAATTTTGCATTTCAAATGACATGAAACGACATCAAATTTTAGAATACTGGGTAATGCACACCACATGACGAGCGTTCGTGCAGTCAGTACGGGGAAAGAAGGCACTCGCAATGAGGAATGAGACTAATTTTTGAGTATTTTTGAATATTTTCATGCGTGCTGCGAATGGTAGTTACAATAAACCCGTTAACACCAGGCAGCACCCGGCTTGTAATATATACTGTCAAATCAAATCAAATCAAATAGTTTATTACTTAACTTAAATTAATTAATATATTGCAGTGGTATAGGACCCTCTTTTAAGTAATGTAATACCTGTGCTAGAGGATCTCGCCCTGAAGCGCGGCTATCTTAAAGATAATTAAATTAAGTTTAATATTTAATATAGATACTTAAATATGTAACATTTACATAATAATGACAGTTAAAGTACATAAAGTTTTTCCTACAAAATACAATTAAAATGCCAGAGAAATTATTGTTCTTTATAAGGTTTACAATAAGTTTTATATTTTTACTTTGCGCGTTTATACAGTGGCTTATCTATGCCAGTAGGGAATAGACGTTTAGTTTAGATATGATTCTAATAGCCATTTGATTAATTCTAGATTGCGACCCTATGATACTGTTTGAAAGGACCACTTCAATTTTATTTATTTTTTAGCCTTTCTGGGTAAGATGTCGGGACAAACGGTTAATACTGACAGCTTTCAGCATGCAGCTTATGCGTAACTTTTGATATCTGTCAAAAATCGGCACAAAATAAAATAACCCAGAGTAAATTCCTTGTTAAATTAATTTAGAACCAAAATAAACTTTGCTTAGTTCATTTTTGAAAATATCTTACGTACTTAGACTTAAAGTTTATTAAACTAAGTTTGTTTAAGCAGTTTACGGAATCCATTATAAAATTTATAAACTTAAGATCTGCTAATATTCGTTGAAAAAGGCGATGCTACATTTTTCTTAAAGTTATTTTGCTAAATCTTTTATTATTTAGGGCTGTTTTTAACTTCCAAGCAGCTCAAAATTAAAACCCACAATACAACAGTTTTGTATCCTACGCGTTTCCGAAAAAGTAGAATCATATTTTCTTCCAACAGGCTCCCATTGTTTGAAGCATTCTTCGGAAAAATGACATGGAACAATGAGGAGGCTGACACACTTGTGTTCCCAATTTGTCTGTGTATTGTTCGAGGCTCTGTATTTACAGGTTAAATCGTTTATTTCCCTGAAAGTGCCTGTTGTCATCGCTCCGTCATTATTTCCTGGGTTTTTGGGAATTATATTTTGATGCGATAAAGACTGAGTTTTCACGTTGAGTTTTCTTGTGATGTAATTATTGAGCTTGAGTGGTGTTTAGCGTTTTGTGATAAAATGTGTGATCTCATAATGGAACTTTCTCTTGAGTTTACAGTTTATTCTACCTCTATTCTAACTATAAAATATGACCTGTCTAAGTGCTTATTTGTAAGCTTAAAGAAATAAAACTTTTCATTTCATTTTATTCTCTTCAATACATAGTATAAAACAAAGTCGTTTCGGATTAAATCTTCTGATGCTTAAATCTTCAAAACTACGAAATGGATTTTGATGCGGTTCTTTTTATTAGATAGAACGGTTCGAGAGGAAGGTTTAATTCACACAACTGACGGTGTTTCAGATCCAGTAAACGATTAGGTATTTCAAGTAGCAAAGAATCCCTAAAAACGGTCCCGGATGTGCGAACATACCCCAACACGTTACGCGATACGTTCCCAATTTGCAGCAAACAGATCAAATTCATAGCTTTGGCATTGCTTTAGACAATAGATATGCTTGTGGTACACTTACGTGCCAAATTGTTATTGCTTGAATTTACTGTGAAACAAAAACATTACGCCGTGGTAAGTTTCGCTTTTAGTTTTCGAGAAAATGTTATACACACTGCTATTGTGTTGCCCATTTCTTCCTGAACTTGGCTGATGCTCTATAAGCTTGTCTCGATTTGTGCACTTAAAATATTAAATAAAATCAAATAAATAAATGATGCTAGACAATCCACACATCATCATCAGTCACCAGCTAAGAAGGGCTTATTTCGTTTTTATTTTGCTTGTGTTATGGATACTAGATCAGTGATATCCTTAATAAATAAATAGATTTTTATTTTATTTAATGTATAATATAATGTACTTTTTCAGGTTGTTTTGGTAGTTTAGAAACTAGTTTCGAAACTGCTACCTCCTGGGTCGCAGGCAGACCTTTGATCACCGCGCCACAATCAAAGTAGATATATCTCAAGCACGTTCATCTTTCGACCTACGTCTGCTGATGAGTTAGTTGTATACCGAGCAACGGGATAGGAAGCTATCTCAAAATGTCCCGTTAGCTGTAATGAACAAACAATACTCAGCATTTTGCACAATCCCGCCTCACCGGTCTATACATCACCCGTTAAGTTATCTCTTCCTTGACGTTGATGGATGTCCTAAACAGAACACTCTGCTTGAACAGGGCATTATTTTAAAGTAACATCTTTGTAAAGATCTATGACCTCTTTGATGGATTTCAGGGAACAATGCGGTAATTAATTACTGAATAGATTGCTATAGTAGAAGTTCTACCGTTTTAATTCCTATCTGTTCGTTTTGTAATCGTATTCCATTTGTTTCTACAGAAAACGTCTTGAATAAGCCTTCTCCTAAAGATTCTATTTTAGATATAACGAGCTGCGCTTCACCCGCGTAGAAATCTATGTGTGTATGTGTTTAATAAACCTTCCTCTTGAATCACTCTATCTATTAAACTCTGCATTTAAATCCGTTGCGTAGTTTTAAAGATCTAAGCATACATAAGGACAGACAGACAGCGGAATGTGACTTTGTTTTATACTATGTAGTGAAGTATTTCGCTTAAGTACTGTGCTAGCTACTAACTTTGGAACTGCCATACTTTATACATCCCTTTCTGACGTTCTGATATGGCAGTTGTCTCACCGCCGGCGAGAAAACGACTAACTATCGTCTATTTTCTCGCTCAAGAAACGTACAGTTAGATATACATTCCGTGTAAACAAAAGAGATGCAACAAATAGTTGATCGCTGACTGTTCACACTGCCGGAGAGGACTCGCTTCACTAGTTTGTCGCTGGGCGACAAGAGCCAGGAAAATAACACTCGCTCTGCGATCAGAAAACTCACGCCGAGAGAGCAACCAGCGGTCATTCCTCTACAATGCGAGTAATCGCTCGTCTAACTCGCACACTCGCTTATAGCCGAGCTACACAACTATCGGAACTACGTACTCATCGTTCATCGTTTCCGGTGAGACAACTGCCTATAGAACCCAATGATGTCCTCCTAGACTAGACGGATAGTCGGCCACGGTACCCAGTCTCTACGAGGACAAACCATGTGCTCAAGACATTTATAGTTGACAAGTGTGTGCGCAAACACAGGTGGATCTCTCTCTATCTTTATTCCCTTACTCTCATAAGATAAATGGTAGGTAACTTTTCTACCGAAAATAGAATATAAAAAATTATTTCAGCTGAAAATTAAATAAGAAGATCACACGCGCTACAGATTACAAATGAGCACCATTTGTCACGTCCCGGAAAGAATCATAATTTGCGAAGGACTGAAAGTTTTCAACCCTAGCTAAATGAGAATTTTCCTTGAAGATGAGTTTCAGAATACTTTGGAACACTAAATTGTCAAGAGGTTTCGCTCCTTGTTCATTCCTCAACAAATCTGATACATTGTGTGGTTTCTTTTACATGGCTCGGTTACAAGATGCCATATAAATCTAATGCAGCAAAATTAATTTCGTTACTGAAAGTATAAGTTAATATACCATACATTTATTTTATGGTACAAAATCTACAGCCCTTAATAATTAAAACAAACATGTTAAATATCAAAACTTACGACCAAAAACGGACTTACATTTTATACAATATTTTGTATATAACAGACAATCAGATGTTATAAAAACTATCGTCATATGAAATCATTACGGATGTAAGCGGATATACTACGACCCTTATTTATGTTGGAAAAACACCAACGTTTCATCTCTTTACATCATGGCATCGTGACATCTCCTCAAAGAAAAAACTGTGTCTCGTATAACGTGAACTTCGGTTTATTTATGGTGAGAGTGTCGACCGATCGACTCTCTACGTATTTTGACCGAAATGTGTCATTTTCAGGAGTTCATTAGACGCCTATATACTACTATAATAATAATAATAAATCATTTATTTAAGGCCATAGAAAAGTAACAGATCTTATTTAACTTTTTCTACGGTCTATAGTAATATATACCTTAAACTAGCATACATAAAATATAAAAAAGACTAAATTAATATAGACTACTATACTATACTATAGGCTGATGATGTCCAATCAGCCTGTCAAACGACACCGCGCGTGCCTCATAGGAACATTGCTTGCTCGGTTAATTTTAAATGTTTTTCATTATGTTAGTCTCTTAGGTATTTTTTATTATGAGCCCTAATTAATTTACTTATTATACACTTTCTTTGATAGCTGAAATAAAGTTAATATTATTGTTTACGAGGGACTTCTTCAGACGCACTGACTCTGAAGAAAACACAAATAAGGTTTGTAGTTAACCTTCTTATTTTCGTAAGGAGTTTAGTAATTATACATATTTTATATCAGATAGAACAATACTATATCAAAATGTATAATTTACCTATCCCTGATATTATATCTAAGTACTAAATCTAGGTTAGATATGTTTGGCAGAACAGCATTGAAACCATTTAACACTTTGACTGCGATTTTTTTTCGACGACTGCGATCTTTTTTTTAACCTAAAAAATTCGTGCTGCCGCTCTACACAACGGTTGTGTTGCGCCGCACATGTGTTTCGTTCGAAAAATATTACGGCCGCTGCGCTAGTGTGGATTTACGCATATTAGTCACTTGTAGAAAACACATACGGTGTGATTTCAGCACTCAAAGTGTTAAGATAGTTTCGCGCAGAAATGGCTGAAGCCCATTAAAATATGAATCGAATTTTCCGACAAATTAATCTACAATAGAAATGGAAGCCCAAATTAGTTTGAAACTTTTCATAGCCGCGATGTGTTTATTTTCTAGACGCGTAAAACAATATTAGCCTGGGTTCGGCGGGCAATAATAGTTTACATTAGTTCGTATTATAATTATTGTTGAGTTTCTGATAATATCGCATCTTAAATAGGTCCTTGGAAGGCAAGGGTGGGGCCAAACTTGGGCATAGCTGCAGTTTGCATTTGGATCGTTCGGTACCTGAATCCAAGAGCACAGATACTCTGTTAGATGTAATTAAAAGACGAGGCCCATTATTCAATTTAATTGCATTTAAAATTTTTGGGAAAAGTAGGCTAGGTAACTGTAATACAAAACATGCTGTGTAACTGACGGCTAATTATAAGTTTCCACAAGAATACAAAAACTTAATTTAATCATTATAAACAGTCGAAAAGAAAAACTAAGTTACCTTTAAAATTAAGATTAAAGATGTTTATTTGCCAGAATATATGTTACAATTTAGGTCTTAAATTTATCATACGTGTGTTATATTCAACCTAACATAGGGATGCAAATGTTAATTTTACAATTGAAACAATATTAAAATTTCTATTTTTAAATTAAAAATATAAAATGAATGGATTAAAATATTAATAAGATTCAGAATAGTCTTAAATAAATCAATGTCAATGAACATATTCAAAGTCCTCTAAGTCCCTGTAATTAAAATATTGATTCATGGAATAATAGCATTTATCTAGAAGCCATTTTTTAGCTGAAATAAAAATAAATACCATAATATTTAAATACCAAAACAAAGTAAATGCTACTCAACAACCGTTTAAGACGCTTGGTTGAGGTATTAGTAAGTTTTATATGTACCTATACCTACATGATGTTATCAAGCGTTGTGCCACCACACCAGGACCTGTCTGAAAATCAGCGCCGCTACTAACTCCAGCTTGTAGCGGCATAATGCTGAGACAGGGACCTTTTTGGCCCCTTATGTAACACGTATTTGCTCTATTTTGTATGTCTTGTCTATTCCTTGTAATTTATTTTTCTTGTTTTTATTATTTTCTTACCATGTAATGTGTTATGTATAGTGTCAAATAAATGTATTTTCTTTCTTTCTTTCTTTCTTTTCTAAGTCGAAATCTACTTCCTTGTTCCTTTTATCAAACACAGTATTTGCTAATATATTATTGAGAGATTTGCATGCCCTTATGATGAACGAGTTATGTAGCTCGTCCGTTTGTGGCAAATATAATCCTTGAATTCACAATATCCCACTCTCATAAATTATTAAAGTTAGCAAAGTCACTACTAATATTCAAGAGTATGCTAAAGGAACACTATTTGTCCCTATGTCACTGACCACACCCTTGTTTCCCTTTATAAAATTAAGAGTATGTATTTATATAAGTAGGTATATAATTGTTTATATGTATTTATATTTATTTTAAGTAGGAACGTATTTTCATGCAATATTTTATAAATTAATATAATGCACACAGATCCCCATGTACAATCCAACGATCCTATCCATCCACGGTTGTCTGGTAGAGATCGCTCTTGAGCGATAAGACCGCCAAATTGTCACATGTTTTGTATTTTATTCTGTCTTGTTTGTTTTATTTTGTAAGTGTGATCTATCTATCTAAAGATTAAGCGAATTCAAAACTGTATTTTCTAGACTAAATTTTACTAGATTCGTGATCAAGAAGATCATTGAAAACAATAGGAGGAATCATCTTTTCACTGCCACGAAAACCAATCTCTAAAATCGGGCAAGCGTTTAGGTATTCCAAAACAACAAGTAGAATATACAACAAGGAAAATAAAAAACACAGATAAAGTGTATAGCAAAATAAAAGGAAACACAGAATTCATTAAAAAAGCCCACAAAACCAAAGGATAATCAACATCTAAATCATCTAATTAATCAGTTAAGGATTCGGGTCGAGATTGGAATTCGAATGGATTCAGTCGATTATTGGAAACAGCCTCGGGGCGAATGTTCGATTTGTTTGCAAAGTTTTTGACTCCCCGCGGAATAATGGAGTCCAGTTAACCAGTTCGGTCAGTTTGTAAATTAGCATTTTGTGGCGGGATAGTTTTTACAGCTTTCAAACGCTTATTTGCTTGTGTCATGTTTATATTCTCGGCGGGCCGGCGGCTTCGTATGTAGGTATACTCTTCATAAGTAGATCGAGTTATTGATAAGTAAACCCAATGTGATATCGAGTCCCAAGTCGATGACGTTTCGATGCTGATTATTACGATATGATATGTGCATTGTGAAACTCATTAGGGAGGTCTATGTCCAGCAGTGCACTACTAGGCTGATGATGACGATGAAATAAATCCTATTAAACTATCAGGGCGTTTCATATAGATTTTCAACTTGAACTTACTTGTTTATTATTAAAAATTCTTGCAATATCTCCGATAACGGACGGGTATTTCATGTTACCTGCCTGTTTTTTAATTATTATTTTAAATTATTATTATACGTATTTAAAATCAACCTAGAACGTATAGTAGATTATGTAAGGGGCTCCACTGCTGGACAGACCAGGTTGGACCTGGTCGCTTCGCTCATTGTAGGAGGCCCTGACGACCTACGAAAGACTGCAGGTGGCTGGATGCGGCAAGTTGAAGACAGGGCGCTATGGCTGTCTGCTTAACAGAAGCCAATTAATGACAGTTGGTTTATTAGGTTTGAAGCAACCGTACGGAAGGGGACAACTCGTTTGGCCAGTTTAAGGGTGGAGATCCATGAAAGTAGCTACTTACCACAAAGAAGCTGAATCTATTTATAGGTTTGCTAGGTAGGTGTATGGGCTCCTTAGTTTTTGGACTACGTACCGTTACGATTTCGTTTGACGACGAGTGAACATCATTCATCATCATTATGTCACATTATGTCATGATCATTAAAATTTACCTACGTCTGTGCCTAGGTCAATATCCAGAGAAAAATAAACGTAGACAACAAAACCCTCAGTAATAAATTTAAATACAAAGTGCTCAAGTATTATCAAAAGTCTAGCCAGTCCATCAAAAAGTTCATTTACAAAACATAACGTTGATTTATAAAGCAGGGTCAAATCCATTTTACTCCTACCCTGTAGAAAATCCGTTTAAAGTACTTAAACAATTACTAAGCCCAGAATTTTTAATCTTCTCATTAGAATAAGGGCCCACTGAGATTACGAGAAGAAATTACAAGATTGAGAGCATGAATACGGATGATTATGAAACGCGGGCTGAAATTCAGGTGAGACGTAACAAAAATGTTAATAAATTGTATGAAAAATTCGTGAGGTTTGGAGAAAAAGCTAAATTGTATACCCTTAGTATTCTATAGAATACGGAGTTTATGCGAACCACTTATTCAGAGCTTGTTGTGCCAGTTTCAGACAGTGAAAATATATTTTATGTAATTTTTTCGGAATAATGCTAATGTTGTATGTATGTCAGCAGCGGCTCATTCATTATACAGGGCTTCTCACGGTTATGACACATGGGAATGGTATCTTAAATGTAGTATCTTAATTATACTGAAAGAAGCCTTTATTTTGATTTCAAAAACAATTTAAACTGTATTCACGGAATTTGAATAGTCGCCTGTCTGAACCAAGAATAGAACCCGCCAAATTGTAACAAAACACCCATAGTTTTACGATATCGATCATAAGGCTCAAGCGTAAGATTTTTTTTCTAATTAACATTACATCGTGAATTAAAGGAAGACCTCGGAGTTTTACATAGCCGTAGGACGCCCTTTATATGATACACAGCTATGAACATAATGGAAAACAAACCGACAGACCAGATTTGGATCTTTAATTGGAAACTTCTAATTGGCTTTAAGTTAAATATTCGTGTATCTAATATTTATCTAGCTGTAAGTTTTCCTAAGATTGTGAAAATAAAATAAATAAATAAATAATTATATTAGTACCATACCAATATTCGTCATTATAATATTATGTAAATGATTATTCGCTTGTAACACCTTTTTTTTACTGTAACCTAATTTTCCAGTTACTTCAAATGGGATGCACATTTTCACGGATAATCCCGTTTAAATATTAACCAAAAGCTAAAGGTTTTCTCGAGAGGGAAATACGTAGTGTATGTTTAGTTATTCAGAGGGTGGTGATGTTCAGTTTGGCGCATCAAAGCATGAGGATTGAGGATCCAGCCTCCAGATTCCCAAATTCATCTCACGGACCTTACATAAAGTTTCATGGGTAACTTATTGCGTATTTGTGTTGAAAACCAATTATCTACGCAAGTCCGCATCCCTTTCTTCGCTTTCTTTTAACGAAAAAGCGACCTTCTATGCTTTTAATTTGGAAATAATATCGGGCAATATATTTTTTGACGATGTATTAGTTTTGGGACGTAATAAAAATGAAGCTTGGGTTTTTGGGATAATAATTTTAGTGAAGTTATATTTAGAACACGTGAAGGCTTATTTGGGAATCAGAACGTCCATTCCCTTATCATAAATATTAACGTCTAACAAATACGTAGTAAATACATATATAGATAGATAGATAGATAAATCATTTATTCGACACTGCAGCACATGATTATAAGGTAGCAATAGTAAAAGTAATAGTAAACAATAAGTAATAGTAAAAAGAAATAACAAGTGGAGATTTAAAAATTGTGTGCGTGCTGCAGCCTGTCAAAAAGGTAACAGCTCAGCGAAAAGCTTTGCTCTAAGAGCAAAACACTGATTTTCAGTATTACCCTTTGAGGCGACCAGAAGAACGATACACTGACATAATAATGATGTATGATTGCATAATATTTTAAATACAATCGAATTAATGACTGTAATGTGTATATGAATATTGGTACTTATTATTTATTTATTTATGTATTTAAGTAGTGTATTATTCATTTTGGAATTTGTAATATTTATTATTTGTTTTTTAGTATTCTTACTTAGATAAACTGTGGTACACCCCCTGCCTTTTCTTAAATTCATATAATTCTTTCCATCCAAAGGTTGCCTGGAAGAGATCGCTTGTAAGCGATAAGGCCGCCCATTGTACCCCTCGCATATAATGTATTTTTGTAATGATTAATTTGATTATGGTGTACAATAAAGAATTTTTGTATTGTATATGTTTATTTTTGGTGAGTTCAAGAATCATATACACCTAATTACTATATGTACTCTGCTTGTACCGATTTTACTTAATATTAGCTCTGTAACATAAAAGTATAAAATTTGAATTTTCCAAATGTATACCAATGTACATATGTAAATTTATGAAATTAATGCATACTATAAATATGTAAATAAATATCATGGTCCGTGTTAATATTTCCTACTATAGTAAGTAATTTTCGTTTAAATGGTAAAGCACTTTATTCCGTTTAGTCACCCTAGGAACCATCGGAGTATCACCAACTTTGTTGTCATGTCAGCCTGTACCCGCATTGTCTAGTCTAGATCTAATCTGGGTACATATATAGATGAATAGGTATAGCTTAAGGCCTGCAGTGGTAGCTATAGGTAGCGCACCTGTCTGGTAGACTAGGAATGGGCTATTTACCTAACGACAGTTGAGGTTTGGGTAGATTCGATTTATCTCTCTTGACCGCCTCTAAAGGTTGTATGTTCACTTGGATAGGTACATGTATTATCATCATCGTTCGATCTTTGCTCAAAAAAAACATAGGGTAGTTTAATTTAGTTAGGCTGTCACCCGACTTCTCCTACCCTCTGTTTGGAGATAACGACCTGCCAACGTACCTGTCTGGTAGACTAGGAATGGGCTATTTACCTAACGACAGTTGAGGTTTGGGTAGATTCGATTTATCTCTCTTGACCGCCTCTAAAGGTTGTATGTTCACTTGAATAGGTACATGTATTATCATCATTGTTCGATCTTTGCTCAAAAAAAACATAGGGTAGTTTAATTTAGTTAGGCTGTCAGCCGACTTCTCCTACCCTCTGTTTGGAGATAACGACCTGCCAACGAACGTGTGTGTAAGTGAAGGAAATAGACTTTGCCCCACTCCTGTTCAAGTATATATTTACGCAAAAATCTTATAAATCTGAACATTTCCTCCATTTCTTCGAATATTTTCTATTGCCATGCAATAACTTTAAAAACTTTATTAAACACTCGCGAGTGTAGTGCTGTGGCTGTTCTGGAACTTGGACCCTCACATGGTTTCGGAAATTCAGGTCAGTGGTCTAGCGATTTTATCTACCCTGTGTAACGAGCAAAGATCTATACATTCCCTTATTACTGTGGTAAGGTATCTACTCGTCGTACAGCATTAATCAGATTTCATTCAATTTCATCTAAGGTCCTTCGATATATTTTTCTTACCAACCAGCGACTTAGTCAGACTCCACAATCATTATCATCCTATATAATTACACTTTTTGACAACAAGGCACTTGTGATATCTGTGTATTCTAATATGTTTTGTGTTACTCTGAACGTACATATTCTGTAAACTTGTATTTCAAGCACAAAATAACTCAAGATATTCGAAACAAAACGATATATGTATATAGAAAGTGGCATTAACTACACCTATAAATTGTCATATCTATCCTATCAAGTGCGATCTCCCACCGATCTCATTATATCTTATCTTGATCTTCAATTGATAAGATCAAATATGACTAATACTGCATTCGTCTTTGACATGCTTACGAAATATCTCAATCAACAGCGTTCTATCAGACGTGTATTTTACCATCTCAAAGAGATTGAGCTTATCAGCCGCAAGTATCGGCACATTGATAGCAATATCAATATTGATTAACTTAAGCAATCACGTAATATGGAATAGTACGTAGTAGCGCGTTTTATTTGTTTGTTTGATGATGTTTTGGCTTTAACCAAAGTTGATGTTATGTTGTTTGTCTTACTTCCTGCTTTTTACACTTAACACTTTGACTGCTGAAATCACACGGTATGTGTTTTCTACAAGTGACTAATATGCGTAAATCCACACTAGCGCAGCGGCTGAGATATTTTTCGAACGAAACGCATGTGCGGCGCAACACAACCGCTGTGTAGAACGGCAGCACGAATTTTTTAGGTTAAAAAAAGATCGCAAGTCGTCGAAAAAAACCGCAGTCAAAGTGTTAAGTGAGCCAAAAACGTGGCTTTTGACGGAATTTTCTTTATTTTAATATCCAGATAGCAATGTTTTAGCTATGACTTATGTGGTTATAGAAAATAAAACATTAGAATTATCAAAATTCAGAATTTTCGTTACCCCTTTTCAATTTCAATCATCGCAACGCTATGACACCTTCAGTCCGTAGGTAGCACAAAGCAAACTAGCAACATTTGGAACAAATAAATAACTCGTAGGTATTTATTTGCTCTAGAACAAAAGTCTTTTTCAAAGAAATTAAAAGCTCTTACTCTCCTCCGGTAAAGAATGCTTTGATTTAATTGTTGAAAAACGTTGAAATCTTTTGTTCAAACGGTCTTGCCGACGATTTTTCCGCAATTTGCACCATTTGCACGTTAGGTACCTCCTTTACTTCTACAAACAAGTTAAATTAATTGCTCCGCTGCTTGAATGAAAGATTTAAATCTGGTAGAATTGCTATTTGATCTCTGCGCCAAAGAACATTTAATTACTAGTTAAATATCTATCTGTTCCTTTCATATCGTACAAGAATTCTTAGAAGTTCTCAGTGGGAAATCCCCCATTTTACTACGCATACTTCTGATAATTGTGTCTTATCAAAAGCATTTTTGTAATCTGCAAAGTAGAACATGAGAGTAGAATGAAATAGACCCCGGGCAAAGTTATTACTAGAGTAGAAATTATTTTCATTTTCAAAATACTCAATATACTGTATGGCTAGTTATTTTAATGTATGGCTAATATTTTACTAGCTATATTCGTTTTCTTGTTGTCTTTGTGATAGAGGCTTTTCTTAATGTTAATGTAGAGGTCGCTGGAAAATTATGATACCATACACTCTAGTACTTTAAAGTATTTTGGAAGATTATGAATGTTGTAACGCATTTGTTTTTGTTTTTTATATTCTTTATGATTTATATAAACCTTCGTCTTTAATCACTCTATCTATTAAAATAACCGCCTTAAAATCCGTTGCGTAGTTTTAAAGATCTAAGCATGTACATAAGGACAGATAGCGAGCGGGAAGCGAGTTTGTTTTATACTATGTAGTGATCATCAAGAATTTTAGATACATTCTTGGAAGCTATTTACGGAATCAAAAAACATGTCTACATAATATTATCACGTTCATAATACGAACCAGAGTCCCAGATTGCTGCAAAAATAATAGAGAAGTGACCAAAACGAACCCTACAAAAAAATAGAGTACCTGAGTTGTAAATAGAATATCAAACAAAACGCTTCCATTCCTAAAATACCAAACGTAAGTGAATTTCAACGTACTGTTGTGAGTTCAGGTGAGTGAATAAACCAATTCGGGTATTTCTAGCCCACCTGTATTCTGATCGTTAACCATACTCCGTCCATCAACACGTTCTCCACTTGACACGAGTTCCACATTCGTTCGATGGTTTATTCATGGGCCCGTGAGCGCTCGTCTCCTAACCGCGTAAGTGCACCGATGGATTGTTCGCTTCGTGGCCCCCGGTACAAAACTTCGCTTAAGCTGAGAATATTAGGACCACTTTTCATCGGGTAGACTAGTCTTGTAAGACGGCATTGACTGTAGTGAAACAGTGGCTCCGACTGGCAAAAATCCGCCAGGGGTGGCGAGATAAGGAAGAGGCCTATACTCAGCAGTGGGTGCCACCGGCTGATAAGATAGATAAGTCTTAACCATAGAGCTTAGTAGTCTGACTGATCCGAGAACAAAAAGTGCTAAAAATTGCTGCATCAGAATTATTTATCGATATGAATAGATTGATAGCCTTATCGTATGTCTATGCAAGTTTATTATAATTTATAACGTTTGTAATGTAGGTATGTATTGTTAGTATTTGTTTTCTATTTTTTTTAACCAATTATTTTGTCTGGTATAGTAATATGTTTACTATCTAAGTGTCATACATTTTGTTTGAACAGTCAAACACAAGTTCGATCCGTTAGTAGAATCACACTGTTATTCTTGTCGAAAAAAGCAATGCGATTATAATCGCATTGCTTTTTTCGACACTTTTTATTTTTCTGTTTGTGTGTTATAACACAAAAAAAAAAAGTCCTCTAGCTTTGAAAGAAAAGCCCGTTGTATTCTGTGAATAATTCCAGAAAGTGTAAAAAAATCACGACAAAAATTACGTGTTCGAAATCAAACTTAAAGAGATATTATTTCTTTAGATTCATAAAAATATTATTACGAATACCTGCCGACTTTTTCGACGATACTTTTAGGGACTATAATATTAAGATATAAAGGTACCTAGAATATAAATATTAAGTAAGTTCACCTTAAGTAGAAAGGCATTATAATTGGCCAGTGGTATTTCATTGCAACACCCTTATTAAAATTATCCCCTACTTAAGAGAGCACCCTAATTAAAAGGGTACATCATACTGTGAGACTTATTTCAACTCACCGAATCACTAAGACCTGATAACTGTATGAATGCAATAAATAAAATACCGAAATACTGAATAAACTGAATACAAAATATTCGAAATGCAAAACAACACCAACACCAAACAAAACGAGCTGCTCTGCCTCAAATAGGTTAATTTGAAACATTTCCACTAAAACCGTGCGGTGTTTTATGATACCTTCCTATAATAAAACACAAATAAAACAAAGTTACTCCTAAACGAGCAGCAGACTGAAACGTATTGCATTCACGTCTAAAACTGACGAAATTGGCAACAATAAAACTGCTACAAATTCCGATGCAATATTCACGGGACATTTTCGAGGGAATAAAAACGTTGTTTGCTACAATTTATTGGGAGAATAGAGGTTTGGGTGTGTCCCAGGGTTTGAATATTCAAGCAAAAATCAAAGTGGGTAAGAAAACTTTAGCTCTTCAGGTAAGACTTTTGTGTTGATATGCTACAAAATAATATGCGGAGGATATCATTTTATGTTTCTTTCATAAAACAATGTAACTCCTGAATATTTACACAGAGTTTTAAAGTTACTCGGAAGAAGCAGTATCACTCTGGAACAAAAATGTACATGGGATTAAAATAACCATTTTCTATCTTCGATATAAATCAAATTTGCGAAGAGCAAGAACAATTGGCGAAGAATTCAAATTCAAAAGGTGATGAATCAATCTTCTATTTTGTTGTTGTTTAAACTTTATAACAGGTCCCTCAAAATTTGTTCCTGAAAATGTTGAGTTTTTATCCGATTAAACTCTGCCGAAATGCGTTTACTTCTGGACATATGCCTCCCAAAAGGGTCGATATTTGGAAGGGTATGCCATAATTGCTACGGCAGACAGGTTAGAATGAGCTAGGCCTCAGGAGATAATTGTATGGATGACTGCTGACCTTCATTAACAAAGGCGCTGTATGATCGTTAAATCCTCCTACAGAGAGGCTAGCATAGGACATATGCCTCCCAAAAGGGTCGATATTTGGAAGGGTATGCCATAATTGCTACGGCAGACAGGATAGAATGAGCTAGGCCTCAGGAGATAATTGTATGGATGACTGCTGACCTTCATTAACAAAGGCGCTGTAGGATCGTAAAGTCCTCCAACAGAGAGGCTAGCATAAGTACACGATATCAAAAAAGGAAATGTCGTTGACTTATCAAAGTTACCAATATAGTAATATTAATACCTGCCCTCTGCCAAAATGCAGCAAAATTCGAGCTCAAAATTATTCATTTTCATTCATTGATGACCGATGTGGCGCTGGAAACTCTCCTGCATTGGAGGCGGGCCTCCGATGCAGGAGTTTCCAGGTTTGATTCCCGTCTTAGGACAAATATTTGTACGATCGTACAAACATTTGTTCCGAGTGTTCTGGGTATTTTCAATGTATTATAAAAAATATCTAGCTATGTAAAGGTATTCTATAAAGTATATCAGTCATCCAGTTCCAGCTAAGTTCTACTTAGTTGGAGCTAGATGTTGCTGTGTGAATTGTCCAACATTGTTATTATTATTCGAAAACTTTAATCGAGGTAGTATGATACTCAAATGTTTCCACAAAACTTTTAAAAGGAACTTCTGAGAAGCTTTTCAAGATATAGTAGCAATACAATGCTCGCTGTCATATTTTTCACTCAATAACCGTATGGTGATTATATAACTCGCGACCGGTTTGCGACAGGCGTAAATAAAGCAATCAGTGCTGTCAAACGTCAATTCTGACCAATTTTGACGTTGTAGCTGGTGTCAAACTAATACAAAATTGACGTTTGACAGCACTGTTTGGTTAATTTACGCCTGTCGCAAACCGGTCGCGAGTTACATAATCACCCGGACGGCGTATTGGTAGTATTTGATGGAAACAAAAACTTGTATAGTTTTCGTAAGCTATACAAAACTCAACTTAAGCTTAAACTTAGCACTCAGATTCATTACGATAGTCACGCCTAGAATTGTACTTACGACCTTGTACTCAGAATGGGCCCAAGCGTCTGGCGATCATAACTCATATCAATTAAACTGATTCACTTCAACTTATCACGAATCGTCTCGAGATTTATAGCGATAGTGAATAGATAGAAAACACTTGCTTATACCACACAAAACAGAAAACAATACAGGAATAAACAATAGAATAAAGGAAGTATAAAGGGCGGCCTTATTGCTGAGAGCGATCTCTTCCAACTGGCAACCTTTGGATGGACTGGACATGAAGGAACAAAATAGACGGTGGTACTTTAGTAAATATATAAGATAACAAAAAAGAAAAAAAATACTTACACTACATACATACCATAATACCTAATTTACAAACATTATGGTAAACTTACATAGACATAATAACGATAGATATCAATGTTTTCAATAAAACTTCTGAAACTATCATGGTTATTAACACTAAAGTCATTTAAAACGGGATATTTACCATGATTTGATTTTTGAGTTTTCCAATATTTCGGCACAGTTTCATGCGCCATGATCACGGAATAACTGAAGACACTGCGAGTCCGTTTTTATGAGATATACCGATCTACCCTCATGTTCTGTCTTTTGCTACGAACGTTACCACTACCACCGGTTTCATTGAAACTGTGCCGAAATATTGGAAAACTCAAAAATCAAATCATGGTAAATATCCCGTTTTAAATGACTTTAATGTTTTCAATAGTGTATAGAGTAATTTGTTTGTGTGTGGGTAGTGCGCCGCTATCCTCTTGAGGTTGGCGAACACCGAAATCAAATTAGTCGTACCTTTCCCTTTGACCGAACTTTGAATTTGTGTTTACAATGGTTGTAAAGTTTATCAACGTGTTAGTTAAATGTATTTATTTATTTATTGTAGGGATTTAGATATATAGATATTAGAGATGTGTAAAGATAACATGTGGTTATTAATAAGTACCCACTTATAAAATAAAAAACAAATACAAAAAATGCGTGGTACTGTATTATGTGTCGCTTATTGTTTACTAGCTGCGCCCCGCGGTTTCACCCGCGTGGTGATAGATTTTTTAGATAATATACAATATATCTTTATAAATTGTAGCCTATGTGTTATTCTGATGTATAAGCTATATTATTTTAAAGTTTAATTAAAATCCATTCAGTAGTTTTTACGTGAAGGAGTAACAAACATCCATCCATCCATCCGTACTTACAAACTTTCGCGTTTACAATCTTAGTAGGATGTGTCAAGATAACATGACGTGCTTATTAATAAATAAGTTCCCACTTATAGAAACAAAACACAAATACAAGAAACACATGGTACTGTATTATGTCTACACATGGAATTGTATTCAGTCGCTTATAGTTTTTCTAATAGTATATAGTAATGCCAAATAGTCTCTTTCCAGGCGAGACAAGATAAAGAAGTTGCACGACGCACGTAAAACGCTTGGAAGAGCTATTGGTCCATGAAACACCTAATGAAAGGCACGCTACCACTGTCCTTAAAACGGAAACTCATGGACATGTGCATTCTCCCAATCCTCACATACGGTGCACAGACCTGGTCATTAACGAAGAGCCAGAAGTTCAGCCTCGGGGTGTGCCAGAGGGCTATGGAGCGCAGTATCCTGGGAGTCAGACTTACAGACCGCGTCAGAAACACGTTACTGCGCTCGAAAACGCAAATAGCCGATGCTGCCCAAAAAGCTGCCAAACTCAAGTGGGACTGGGCTGGACATGTGTGGCGTATGTCAGACCAGCAGTGGGCGAAGATCGCCACTGACTGGGTCCCGGACGGACAAAAGCCACGTGGAAGGCCTAGGCGGAGATGGCGGGATGAGCTCGACCTATACAATAAGGAGTGGGTTCTCCTTGCTGAGGACTGAGATGAGTGTAAGAAGGGGAGGGAGGCCTTTGCCCTGTAGTGGGACACCCCGGGCTAATATAATAATATAGTAATGTTAGAGATTGTTTTCAAATATAAGAGGCGCAGTCGGTGGGTTTGTTTTCCGCTGCGTGATAAATCTTGAATCATAATCATCAGTCCACTGCTAGAGAAAGACATTCCCCATATGAGCGCTATAGCGTCGTCAACTTGCCGCAATCTTGTATACTCCGAAAAATCTATGATAGGAACTGATCTATGGGATAAAAAGTAGCCCATATCTACCCATTTTGAATTTCAGGTGAATGCAAAATTCCAACCAGATCCGTCCACTAGTTTCGGCGTACCAGTAAAAAGTACCAATGTGCTACTGGTACTCTTTATCTCATAAATCAGACCCATGGGATACAAATAACCTTAAACAACGCGTGCGAAGCTGCGCGCAGAAACTAAATTATTATTATTTATTTATTTTAAGCCATTATTGTCCCACTGCTGGGCAAAGGCCTCCCTTTTCTCCTTCCACTCCTCGCGATCCAATGCTGCAACAGGCCATGATGGAAGATGTATCTCGAGCTCGTCGCGCCATCTCATCCTGGGCCTTCCACGTCGCCTCATAGCGTTGGGTTAATTATATAATTAATTAATCATAAAAGTTATTAAATTAATAGTTAATTTTATTTATAGTAAAAGTAAGTAGTGTCTGGCTTTCTAGAACAATAGCTACGCTGCAATTATATTCGAAAGCCTTAGTACGAGTATGTACGACTTCGGAGCGGTATTGTATTAAATTAACGAAACGTTGTATTAAATTAACGAAACGAGCGGCGCCCATGTCTGTGATAAATGAAGATACTATTGTATTTTGTGTAGGTAGCATTACTTAGCACACTAATATTATAAATTCGAAAGTTTGGATGTTTAGATGGATGGTTGTTTAACTTCTTCGCGCCAAAACTACTGAATGGATCGGACTGAAATTATGAATATAGGGAGCTCTAGGCCGGGAATAAATAATAAATAAATAAATAATGCTGGACAATTCACACAGCATCTTCTAGCCCCAAGCTAAGCAGAGCTTGTGTTATGGGTACTAGATGACTGATATACATAATACAATACATTACATAGATAGATTTTTTTTATTATACATAGAAAACGACCAGAACACCCGGAACAAATATCTGCAGATCGTACACACAATTGTTCCGAGGCGGGAATCGAACCCGCAACCTCCTACGTCGCAGGCGGACCTTCGCCCACCGCGCCACATCGGTCGTCAAAATCGGAATGGTAACGTTTTATGTCTATACTGGATGAACTGATTTGAGAGATAATAAGTACACCATGTTTTACAAAGGATGCTTTTTATCAAATCCCATCGCAGAGAAACTTGTTATTCTATTATTGACAAACTGCGCCCTGCGGCTTCGCCCTCATGGTGTTTCAAATATGATAAAAACATTCCTCTTGAATAACTTTCTGTGTTAAAAAAACCGCATCAAATTCTGTTGCGTAGTTTTTAAGATCTAAACATACATAGGGACAAATAGACAGCGAAAAGCGACTTTATTATTTGACGACCGATGTGGCGCGGTGGGCGAAGGTCCGCCTGCGACGCAGGAGGTTGCGGGTTCGATTCCCGCTTCGGAACAATTGTGTGTACGATCTGCAGATATTTGTTCCGGGTGTTCTGGTCGTTTTCTATGTATAATAAAAAATATCTATCTGTGTAATGTATTGTATTATGTATATCAGTCATCTAGTACCAATAACACAAGCTCTGCTTTGCTTGGGGCTAGATGTTGCTGTGTGAATTGTCCAGCATTATTTATTTATTTATTATATACTATGTAGTTATGTAGGTAAGTCTCAATACGTATAATGTATACTGACAAGTTTTCACTCAAAAATACCACCCGTGGAATAATTTGACTTATAGGTTGCAACCTTCTTAAGTTACCTACTTTTAACACTGCATAGTATATTTCTTATGCAAGACTTTAGCAACACATTATAAACAAACTTTCTCCTTTACAACTTTCGTGTGATGTAGCTTTGATAATAACAGAGTAACATAGTTGTGTTCTCTCACGTATAATTAGGAGAGAGAAAGATAATGTAACCGTCGTAATGAGCACTTAGGAACTTGCCATTGTTTTGGTCGTGCAATTTGTTCAATGTGTTTCCTTGTAAAGGTTCACGCGCACCTATCCAAACGCGAGAACGGACAAAAGTAAAGCAATGTGTTTGTTTTATGGAATCGTATGATATTTTACATGTTCGCGCTAAGTCAGATGATTTGTTAGAATTTATTTGATCAAATTCGATTTGTTTCGGCGTCTTCGGCTCGATTAGTAGTACGTTTTCCCTTTAAAACAGGAGAGATCGCTGTTTGTGTCGTTCGTGGGCCATTTCTATTGTACCAAATTATATTAATTTTACTGGGAAAGCTGGAGGAAATTCCGGCGGTGCTTCCTACGTTGTCATTTTACTTGAAAAGAACAATTGGGACATGGATGGTATTGTTACTTTTTGGGAATTTCAGATTTTAAAGCCTCCAAATGCCCGTTATGTAAAGCTTAGGGTATTTTACGGGTTTCTTCGCGGAAAAAGAGCTAAATTATCAATAGATAACAGATAAGGATCAAAAAAATGTCGAAAAAAGTACAACCACCTAACAAAAAGTATGAAATCAAGCAATGTTTCGCTTTAACTAAATCGTTAATTGAATTTTCAAGCATTAGAAAAAATAAAAAATATATATATGTCATTTATACATAGGGGTAACTTAAGTCGAAAATTCTAACGCAAATGGAATGAGTTTCTTATTCTTTAGTTAAAACTTTGGTGGTTTTAGACGTAGAAGTTTGAAACTATAATGTTCTGTTAATTAAAAACTGTCTAGTGCAAGTTGGTAACTAGTCTTGTTAATTAATTATGCACTGGCGTGCATTTTTCTTAAAACTAAAAAAGCACTGCACTTCATAATTAATGTGAAATTCTCAAGTTTAATATTTCATAATCCAAACTGAAACAATTTTCCGTATCAAGAAATATTCGTTATGAAAACTAGGAACAAATTAAAGTTCTGACCAAAAAAATATTATACAGTGATGTGAATTCAGTATGAATTTGCATTTTTTTCTAATTTATGTTATAGTATAGAATAGAACATTAATTTATTTGGACACAGGTACAAAATAAAGCTATATTATACATATAATAAACAAACGGATACACCAAAACAGTTTTACATGGTGGTATGTAACACAAAAGGGTGGTAGTAAAAATAGAAAGGCTGCCTCCATGACCCTGCGCCGAAATAGGGGTTGGCTTAACGTTATAGTTGGGTGTCATATGCACCCGGAGAGATGATCCCATGATATACTTCCCTGGAAGCCAGAAAATAGGAGGTGACGACAGAATCGGCCACGTACAAGGTGGCTAGACGATCTCGTCGTATTTGACCCCGAGGTGGTGTGAGTCCGCAAAATACTGAGATGTTTGGAAGTGTGTGGAGACCTTTTTCTAGCAGTGCGGCGAAATAGGCGGCTTAAAAGTGTGTATCACCCCTAGATTGACCATCTCCAAAATCCGTAGACCCTCTACGAAATCCGTAGCAGCTCTACGAAAATCGTAGACGCTCTACGAACACAGTAGGCGCTGAACTACATTATGGTAAACACTAATATTGTCATCAAATCCAATGTAAAAAGTAAACCCTCCTATGTTCCTAGACACTGCTAAGTTTAGCATCTAATATTTGGTTTACTTTGCGACTCCAGAAGTTAAGCTAATGAGTGACGTAAGCCAATATTCACGTCTTCAAGCGAGAGTCTATCTAGTATATTTTTAAGGCTATTTAGCCTTAAAAAGATACTGACCCATACAGGACTCTCGCTTGATATTTTGACCCTCAGATACCTTTTACGAGTTGACTACCACTAGAAAAGGTACGAATAGTTTCATCTTCGAGCATTTTGTTTTTCTTAAGGCTATGAAAAGTCAGCGACTTGTGGGCAAAGACCACCACAGAGTGGAGCCCACCCAACGCTAAGAGGCGAAGTGGAAGGCCCAGGATGAGATGGCGCGACGAGCTCGAGGTACATCTTCCATCACGGCCTGTTGCAGCGTTGGATCGCGAGGAGTGGAAGGAGAAAAGGGAGGCCTTTCGCCCAGCAGTGGGACAATAATGGCTTAAATTTAATAAATAAAATGAAAAGTTTTGGTCATGTGTGTTAAAGGTATACCGTTCGTGACTTCCTATTTATTTGAGGATAATTATCTTCATAGAACGGTGTCAATATCGACTGTGCCTTGAACTGAAACGGGCAAAGTTACAGCGAACAAACTGCACCAACTGTAAATTAAGATTGCAACTGCACTGGGGGAGTTTACACGAAAATATTTGTCCTTTCGGAAACTAGTGTGCTCGCACGAAGAGTTTCCAAACTTGAGCAATGAACGTGTTAACTTGAGAATAGTGGCCAGGGGAATGACCGAGTTGGGGAAAATAATGGTGTGGGGAATTCATGCCTTGGTATAGAAATAACTGAGATACCTGCTGACTTTGCGAAGAAATGCTCACCTTCATAGTTGCAGTATTCATACTTTAAGTAGGGTACCTACCCTAATACGAAAGTCATTTATAATATTTACCATGATTTCATTATTGAGTTTTTCTATATTTTGGAACTTGGTGAATTTCATGGCGCATGAAAGTGTGCCGAAATATTGTAAAACCAAATCATGGTAAATATCCCGTTTTAAATGACTTTAGTGTTAATAACCATGATAGTTTCAAATGTTTTATAGGGTATCTAATAGTTTCAAATTGAACCTTAGGGATTCGTTCCGGGGTTTGTAATAAACCCGGGTCGATTTTCTCTTGCAAGATACTTTGACCTACATATTAGGTTCCAAGTAAGTCTAAATTTATTTTTCACGACTTAATGCTCTGGGCTCGAATAACAGAGTCATCTGAAGATGGGTTCCGGGGCACGCAGGAATCAACGGCAAAGAGTGTGCCGACGAACTCGCGCGCTCCGGGGCCAAGGGGACTCAGCTGGGACCCGAGCCGTTCTGTGGCATACCTAAAAGCTTGGCGCACAGAACACTCATGGGATCCTGCCTCGAGGAATCGCATAAGCTCTGGAGCAACTCCTCAGGTATGAATCATTCAAAATCTCTGATAAAAGCCTTCGATAGTCGGTATACCAACCGAAACCTAGCGCTAAGCAGAGGTAACCTTCGCATTATGACAAGAGCCCTAACTAGACACTGTCGCCTTAACAAGCACATATTCAAACTAGGGCTAAGCGACACACAATCCTGCAGATTTTGTGAGGAGGCGGATGAAACGCCCCTCCATTTGCTAAGTGAGTGTGGAGCACTGATGCACAAACGAAGCATCCATCTGGGCAAGCATCTGCATAGCCCACACGAGCTGCGAGACATCACCCCGAAGAAAATCCTACAGTTCCTAGCAGCTGCAAGGGTTAGTGGCGAACTATGAACGCCACGGCTTCGGGACTGAACGAATAAAGTGGCGATCACAATAGGCCTATCATGGCCGCCGTGATACGAAAGTCACACCAAACTAATAAAAAAAATGTATAAATTTATTAGTTTTTGCTATTAGCGAAATAAATGACCACCAAATAATGACCGCCACTATACCGACGAACTGCCTGAAATCAGTCAAGACGAGATCGTGTTAGCTCTAAGGCAGCTTAAAAATGGAAAAGCCCCCGGCGAGGACGGTATTACTTCAGAGCTTCTTAAAGCCGGAGGAGCCCCTGTAATACAGGAGCTACGGAACCTCTTTAATACCGTCCTTGACAGTGGGAGAACTCCAAAGGCGTGGAGCGGGAGTTTGGTGGTGCTCTTTTTTAAGAAGGGAGATAAAACCCTTCTTAAGAATTACAGACCCATCTCACTCTTGAGCCACGTCTATAAGCTGTTCTCACGAGTGGTCACGAACCGTCTCGCCAGGAGACTCGACGAGTTCCAGCCACCGGAACAGGCTGGGTTCCGCGGAGGATATGGCACCATAGACCACATACACACAGTGAGGCAGATTATACAGAAGTCCGAAGAGTATAATCAGCCCCTGTGTCTGGCTTTTGTGGACTATGAGAAGGCATTTGACTCCGTCGAAACCTGGGCTGTTCTGGATTCCTTACAGCGATGCCAAGTAGACTATCGTTATATCGAGGTGCTGAGTTGTCTCTACGAAGCCGCCACCATGAGTGTCCAAGTACAGGATCAGCAGTCTAAACCCATCCAATTGCGCAGAGGAGTGAGGCAGGGGGATGTCATATCCCCGAAACTGTTCACGTGCGCATTGGAAGATATGTTTAGGTTGCTGGACTGGAAAGGAAAGGGCATTAATATAAACGGCGAGTACATCTCACACCTGCGATTCGCTGATGACATAGTCTTAATGGCGGAGTCGCTTGAGGAACTGAACCAGATGCTGGACGGCCTAGCTTCAGCCTCCCGATGTATAGGTCTTGGCATGAATTTGGATAAAACCAAAGTCATGATCAATGGTCACATTGATCCAAGGCCGGTGGTCGTACATGGTCACCTTCTCGAAACTGTTTCCGAGTACACTTACCTTGGGCAGATTCTGCAGTTGGATAAAAACAGTTTCGAGAAGGAGGTCAAAAGGAGGATCCAGCTGGGCTGGGCAGCATTTGGGAAACTACGTCAAGTCTTCACGTCATCCATACCGCAATGCTTGAAAACGAAAGTTTTCAATCAGTGCATCCTACCCGTTATGACCTACGGAGCTGAGACGTGGACACTCACGATAGGGCTGGTCCACCAGTTCAAAGTCGCTCAGCGAGCTATGGAAAGAGCTATGCTCGGAGTTTCTCTGAAGGATAGGATTCGTAACGAATACATCCGACAGAGAACCAAGGTTATCGACATAGCTCAAAGAATTAGCAAGCTGAAGTGGCAGTGGGCCGGCCATATCTCGCGAAGAACCGACGGCCGATGGGGCAAACGTGTTCTTGAGTGGAGACCACGACTCGGTAAACGTAGTGTAGGACGCCCTCCGACCAGGTGGGATGACGACCTGCGAAAGACTGCAGGTAGATGCTGGATGCGGCAAGCTGAAGGCAGGGCGCTATGGCGCTCATTGGGGGAGGCCTATGTCCAGCAGTGGACTGCTATAGGCTGATGATGATGATGATGATGATGAAATAAATGAATACATGCAAAACGTTGTATGATAATCTTAATATTTTTAAAGGATCAGAAAGCTTGTTTAAAATTCAAATTTATTTATTTTTTAATCTTACAATATAACAACTTACACAATTCAATACAAGTTTTGAAGAGTTTAAGACTTCAAAAGATTCGAGCAAGAACTTAACACTACATATTTCATGGTAAGGTAAGCACTATCTAAATTAGTTTATTCCATAAGCCTACCTTATATATATATGTATTATGTATACATATAGCTTCGCTTTATAACCTAAATATAAGTTTGGTAAATTCCACTTCATGGTCTGTCAACGAACCGTACAATCTCATCTCATGAAAATTGCGTTCATGGAATGATAACTAACGTTATTAGCGATGAGATTTTAATTGAAACGTGTAACTCTATTTATGAGGTGTGATGTCACACACAGAATAGTTGCGACAGGAACGCCGCAAACTGACGCATAAATAGTGAAAAAAAATGTTAACTGAATCCTACAATACAGTGTTATTCAAACAAAGCTTTGATTCGATCAAAAATTAGTAGTATAAATAGAATTCTATCAAATAAAGAGGTGAAAAATACAAAGGACCTTGCGTTGGAATGAGTGAAGGGAAAAGAAAAGACGAGTTAATAAGCAGGGACCGAGTTCTGTTACCTAATACGATACGCTTTGCGGTGGTATAATTAATGATTAAACGAACTTAAACAAGTGAAGTTCGATCACAATTATGTGAACGGCTTCATTCTTAGCGATTTATTTTTTACATATTGAATAGATTAAAAACACTCTAGATAGAACGTGCGGTGTTATCAGCACGGAAAGCGGTTTTACTATTCCTTGACATTCTGAAACGATACCATTATTATAGTGAAGCGTATCAATTAGTAGAATTAAGGCCCTAACTCCCTTAACACATTATTATTATGTCTCTCATTTACCATGATCTCGGGTCATAAAGTGACCCGGTCCTTTGGAAGGCTTGCGTGGGGCCGAAGCCAACAGCACAGAGGCCCTTTGAGAAGTTAATCTAAAGGCGATGGATACACATAGCGGGTATCATCCTCGGGTGCATTATTATTATTATTATATTAGCCCGGGGTGTCCCACTGCAGGGCAAAGGCCTCCCTCCCCTTCTTCCACATAGTAGAGAAAAATTGTGAGGCTAAGTGGGGGTGGAAAACTGCGAGTGAAATCTAGTTTCATTATGCAAGCACTGAAAAC
The DNA here is from genome assembly GCA_943735965.1 of Eupithecia abbreviata. Classification (NCBI taxonomy): domain Eukaryota; kingdom Metazoa; phylum Arthropoda; class Insecta; order Lepidoptera; family Geometridae; genus Eupithecia; species Eupithecia abbreviata. Next base: position 10,868,471 of record OX030990.1, read on the forward strand.
AAAAGAAGGAAGCATCAGTGTCGGCGATGCTGTCCGCCGACTGTCGTCGTCAAATATTTTTATTCAATGAAAGCCAAAGTCTCCCTTTGCATAAACCATTCATATGCATGAGCTACTGCGAGCGTATGTAAATCCAATAGACGAAGCCTATCGAAAATAACAGAACAGTGACAAATCCGCTTCACATTACTAACTTAACAGTGAGTGATCCCGGCACATGTGACATGACGGTACCAAAATCCCTTCACAATAAATAAAATTAAAAATTACGGGACATTTATAAAAATAACAGATGGGCTGGCCGTATCGCGAACTTTACAGTTGGGCAATACGCCGCAGTTCACGCTGGATGAACATGCTCTGTGAATAAATACAATAAAAGCGTTTATTGGGGACTACAGTTAGTAATGTGTGGAGAAATATGGCGAGGTCGACTCAAACACCGGTTGCAGGTTCGATTCCACTAGTCGACCAACATTTTCAGTGAACAGTAGAACAATCTTATTGTTCCCACATGTGGACATAGGTATTTAATGATTGTTTAAGACTTATCTACTTAAGTTTAAGATTGTACCTTACTTTTAAATAAATTATCTGTTTATGTATGTATGCCTACCTATTTGTAATCTTGTTTTTAATTTATTATTATTATAATATATTGTTTTTAATATATTCTGTCTTTTTTAACACTTTGACTGCGGTTTTTTTTCGACGACTGCGATCTTTTTTTTAACCTGAAAAATTCGTGCTGCCGCTCTACACAGCGGTTGTGTTGCGCCGCACATGCGTTTCGTTCGAAAAATATTACGGCTGTGCTGAGTCACACAGATCTGTATTTTCTCAGCCGCTGCGCTAGTGTGGATTTACGCATATTAGTCACTTGTAGAAAACACATACCGTGTGATTTCAGCAGTCAAAGTGTTAAGTCTAGTAGTTAGTGTTTAGGTGTTAGACTGTAAGCTAACTGCTGTATTTTTATAAATAAATAAATAAATTGATAAATAAGCTTATTTTATAAGCATAAAGAAACAAAATAATAATAATCTGAATTTGATTTGGGGGTATGGTATGTTAGTTTTATCTGCAAATACCTACATTACTTTTGTTTTCCGCTCGAGGTTTTTTCTTATTAAAAACCTAAATTATGTACGTACTTATTTGGATCAAATATTTTATTTAAGTAAACTTTCTGGTAGTCTGACATATTTATTTTATCTATTAATGTATTTATTATGCAGGAGGAGAAAACGACCTTAGCTGACTAAAGACTCACACACATTTTAATTATTAAAATAAGTATTCACCTTAACACTTCGACTGCTGAAAACGCACGGTATGAGTTTTCTACAAGTGACTAATATGCGTAAATCCACACTAGCGCAGCGGCTGAGAAAATACAGATCTTTGTGACTCAGCAGAGCTGTAATATTTTTCGAACGAAACGCATGTGCGCAACACAACCGCTGTGTAGAGCGGCAGCACGAATTTTTTAGGTAAAAAAAAGATCGCAGTCGTCGAAAAAAAACCGCAGTCAAAGTGTTAATTACCTACGTACCGTACATCAATAAACGTTTCACGTATCCAGTGAATTCTTGGTGGTGTTTCCCTACTTCGAAAAAACAAAGACAAACTGTCCTGCTTCTTGCATATACTGACAGATGAAAAGCACAACATTTAAAAACAGAATCTGTTTTTAAATGTTGTGCTTTTCATCAACACAAATAATTATAGGATGTAAAAACCATTTTGAAAAAAAATCTTGGTCGTAAATCCACGCTAACTTCTAAATTAAGAGACTGACAATAAAATAAGGTTTTCCATTGCAAAGGGCATAAAAAACTAATAAATCTCACGAAATAGGGTCAATATACCCATAAGAACAAAAAAAATATTAGCTAAAATGTTTTTAAAATTTTGTTTTTTGCTCGTCCTGTAAAGTAGGGTTTTGGTTTTTACGACCTTTCTACCCCAAGGTAGCGAGATATAGATTGGCAGCGATCGAATTGGGACGAATGAGCCAACAGGGCCATCAATCACGTAGTTTTGCCATTTGATTTTTGGTTCGAATTTATTACGCAACTTTGTTTCCACCTCGTTCAGTTTTGCAACTCGCTAGCTTCGTTTGCAAACAACTCGAATTTATGCTAAAATTAGTATCTGTTTTCGGCTTTGCACGTGTTTTTTGGGGGATTGCAAGGTCTTTGTGTGTTTCTAGGATCTTGGGATGTTTCCATATAAAAATTTATATTTATCATAAAAACCAAAAAAAACGCTTAAATAATATATGATTTATAATAAAATATATTTTTTCAATACACGAAAAATTATATTATATACGATAAATTCTATTTACTAGTTGCGCTCCGCGGCTTCGCTTTCGTGGAAATGTGTCAAATGGCTTATAAATGAACCATCCTCTTGAATGCTATCTATTTAAAAAAACGCATCAAAATCCGTTGCGTGGTTCTAAAGATCTAAGCATACATAGGGACAAACAGACAGCGGGTAGCGACTTTGTTTTATACTATGTAGTGATAATAAATTTTATACCAAAAAAAATGTTTTAATCGGTCCGTCTTTGATGAAGATATTGACAAAAATACATACAGTCAAACATTCGTTTTTTAATTGATTCATCATCATCATCAGACTATAGCAGTCCACTGCTGGACATAGGCCTCCCCCAATGAGCGCCATAGCGCCCTGTCTTCAGCTTGCCGCATCCAGCATCTACCTGCAGTCTTTCGAAAGTGGTCATCCCACCTAGTTAGTAGTAAACGTTTGCCCCATCGGCCGTCGGTTCTTCGCGAGATATGGCCGGCCCACTGCCACTTCAGCTTGCTAATTCTTAAAACACCATTAATTATTATTATATTTAATTGATTGAAGTTGACTAAAAACCTGTAATTCCGTATTTGCGTCTTGAAGCGTTTTAGTTTAGATCTGACAAGTTATTCCGATACCCGCTGGAAACGCTTCCATCAGCTGATAAACTATTTGCCTTCCTACGTCCATCTGCAAACACATTAGTCTGTGAGGCCATTTACGTCGGCGGCACTGTAATGCCTTCCACACGACCGGACGCTCGACTTCACTACGATACTAACGCATATGCAAATGGGTAGAGCGAAAGTACACGGTGATTTTCATACGATATCATTGATACTTTGTAAGCCCTACCTATGGTTAGTTTATACTTTATTAGACACGTAAACATAACCTTTGTTATATCGAAACGAGACGAGACTAAACGAGACGTGACGAAACGAGACGAGACGAGACGAAATTAAATAAAATGACATTTAAGGAAGAAACTAAACCGCATTCATCTTTGTGAGAGTTTTTTATCATTATTTCACATCTAAAGCCTCTTGTGCTGCACTGCTGGACGCGGGCATCTAATAAACACCACCTTATTCATCATCATCATCAGCCTATAGTAGTCCACTGCTGTACATAGGCCTCCCCGAATGAGCGCCATAGCGCCCTGTCTTCAGCTTGCCGCATCCAGCATCAGGGTAACGCCAGTTGTAGAATAGTTATGCAGTTGGCGGCGTTGCTGCCTGTGGATATCCCTTAGATACTTGCCTCAGTGCCACCGGCGAGCAAGCGAATTATTTTAAAAACTTCTCTTTTACAAAATAAATATATTTCGTGTCCATAAGAGACAAATATTAATATTTGATAGCTGGCTGTGAGTTTTATCTTTGATAGTAGTTGTCGCTGCGACAAAATAGCAAAAAGAGAGTTCTCACCGGCAGTGTTTCGGTTTTGATTTTGATTTTGTCGCAGCGACAACAACTATCAATGATAAAACTCGCTTAATATCAAAAAGATCCAAACCGGCAACGCAGGACTGTACGCTCGGCCGCACTGAGCAAGTGGACCGCGTAATCGCCCACCGCACTCGTTTTAATAGCCCAGTGAGATAACTATACAAACTTCACTTTCGCTGCTCGTCAACGCATATCTCGTTTCTAGCTTTCATCCCGAAAGAAAGCGTGCAAACACACCGTCCGAAGCTATTATAGACTATTTTCGTAATGTTTCGACATATCACTTTCAGAGTGGAATCCTTGGTTTCCGAGCACGTGACAGAGACATCAACGTCGTCGGTAGTATCCGGATAGTCCCCGGGGGGCAGTCGATAGCAATAACAGGCTCGATAGAATAACAACCGGATATGTCACTGTGATTCAACTGGGACCTTGCAGTTGACAGGTGTGTTTTGATGTGTTGGAAAAACAGTTAACTATTTGGTTATGTATTGATGGTATTGACCATACGACTAAAGCCGCTGTACCACCGCTAAGCTCGAAGTGATTTATAATGACAGTAACACAATCTGTCGGTTGTCTGGTAGAGATCGCTCTTGAGCGATAAGACCGCCAAATTGTCACATATTTTGTATTTTATTCTGTGTTGTTTGTTTTATTTTTAAGTGTGCAATAAAGAATTATCTATCTATATGTTTTACTTTTTATCAAACAAAAACGCGTGAATAGTAAATAAAACAAGGGAAAATAATACTAAAAAGTGTATTCTATAGATTAATCTGTTTCCAAAAATTAAGTCATTAAATGACTCAGGCGTCTAACGCCTGAGTAATGTCTGTAAATTAATACGAAATGTTAAGCAACAATAACAAACTCGACGCTATGGCGCTATGGCGCTCATTGGGGGAGGCCTATGTCCAGCAATGGACTGATATAGGCTGATGATGATGATGATGATGAACAATCTCGACTACGCCTTCCAACCTTTCTCTTCCCTTTCAGTTCCTTGCCTTTGTAACAGACCGAATCGTCAGAAAAAGTCGTATCGGAAATGCATTAGGCGCAAACATGTCTTTTTGATTGTCAGTCGAACTACCAAAACCAATAACAAAAACATAAAAAGTAAAAACAAACAACATATGCATCCTTGAAAAATCTAAGGAAAAAGAGCATTCGCCACTTACCCAAGGACAAGGTCGTCACCTCTCAAGATGACATTGGGGTAATGACGCCAAGCCTCGAGGCATCTCTATGTGCACCAGGGCCGGAACGTAGCTAGTGTGTGAACTACCAAAAATGAGTTTCATGGAATAGGCATCTTCCAACTCGCATGGACATGCTGGCTGTACCGAGGGTGGACCGATCCAGAAGTCGTTGAATAAAGAATTGGCCAGAAACAGATAGCGTTAAAACCAGAAGTGGGTATAGTAAGAGATGGACAGATGAAGCAAATTACTTAAAAAGAACTTGTCCTTTATCGTCAAAACCGCATAGCCACTGCTTGTAGGACAAAAGCAGCTGATAGCTTCCTATCGTCAAAACCGCATAGCCACTGCTTGTAGGACAAAAGCAGCTGATAGCTTCCTATCGTCAAAACCGCATAGCCACTGCTTGTAGGACAAAAGCAGCTGATAGCTTCCTATCGTCAAAACCGCATAGCCACTGCTTGTAGCACAAAAGCAGTTGATAGCTTCCTATCGTCAAAACCGCATAGCCACTGCTTGTAGCACAAAAGCAGCTGATTGCTTCCTATCTATCAGAATCTAACCTGTTATATCACTGTTGACAAATGAGTACGATACTGCGGCTGACAGCAGTGCGGCCAGCCTCATTCGCTTTAAATTATGTATCGAAGTCGGGGCGCCAGGCCGCCGAGCGTTTAGGCTTTCGGGGCCCTGCTCGGAAATGCAAGTCTACGAGACTAGCTAACAGGGTCGGTGCCTTGCCTATTGATAAGCTTGCTTATGCAAATATCAAACTGCTTTATTTCCTTTCGACCTTACAGGACCTTACAAGACTACAGGACACGTCACAAAATTCAGATTACATAAGTAAAATTAGGAAATAAAGTGATTACTTTGATTTATTATTCACTTCAATCTTAAGTTCAAAGAAGCGAACAAGAAACCTTTACCTTGTAAGGTTGTTAGTTTCGAGTTGGAGCAAAGCTCGCCCTAAGCTTTTTATCGTCTAGATAAACCGATATTTTGTAATAAGCCTTTTTACAAAGGATTTGTTTGAATGTATCATTGATCATTTTTGGAAACGTACTCCAGAATAGGAAATTGTTTTGAACGAAATTATAGATTTATGTTTAGGGTTTTCTAGGCTATGGTGTTTTAAGATCAACAGGCCGGCATCGGACGCTCCGCGCTAATCGGATCAGACGGATTTTTTGGCGGTAATGCCGAGTAGTACGTCCATTGTAATCGGCTGACTAATAAACGCGACAGAAACCTGCTAACACCGGATTCTAATGTTTCAGTTATAATATTGTTACTTACTTTGTCGTAAATTGATAATACCTATGACTGATAATTATGCTAGGTACATAATGCCAGCTGACACCCTGATGACGTCATCTACACGCTGTCGGCGTGTTATTAATTTAGTCTTTCTTATATTTTATGTATGCTAGTTTTAAGGTACATATTACTATGGACCGTAGAATAAGTTAAATAAGGTCTGTTACTTTTATATGGCCTGAAATAAATGATTTATTATTATTGTCATTACCGCGATGCGCATTTGCAATATAATGTTTTTCACTGTTCAGACTACGCTGCCACGCCCTGAATTTTTACATAAAGGCTCCGCGCAAATGGGCCACCTACCACAGCCACCGGTGGCTGTCGCGCGCTACCACCACATACGATATATACGCTGTAGCGAGTGGCCGCCACCGGCTACACGTATGCGGCGCGTCTATACAAAATATATGAAAAAGTATGTTAAGTGGCTGTCGCTGGCCGCCAGTGGCTGTGGTCGGTGGCTCGTTTGCGCGGAGCCTTAATGTAAAAATTCAGGGCGTGGCATTATAATCGTGCAAAAAACTATTGAGCTAAAAGTCTAGCAAGCGAGCGAAACGAGGGAGCTAAATCACTTATGAACGCTTAGCAGTCTTGCAATAGCTAAAAGGATAATCTCTCTGTGAAAAATCAATATTTATATTTACGATAGATAAGCCGAGACGTGCTTAATGCTCGACGGCGAGGTTTTTGCTAACTAACCGATATTAGAGGCTTAAGGCAATGGCACACCCGGCAAAGTTACAGTAAAAAAATAATCCTGGACCATTCACACTGTGACCTTAAGGGGCCTCCGGAGGGACGAATTCTTCATACAAACGTAATACCAAAATGATTTCCAATTCAAGTATATTTCCACTATAATATTGGTATTTGAATAGTATTTATCTAGGTTCCTAAATAGTTTTTTTTTTCAAAATACTTAACTAAAATTAAATGAAAGCCAATCGCATTTTGCACATTTTTATGCGAAAATGGACAAGTTTTCTTGCTATTTGTTTCGTATTAAAAACATTAGTATCTTACGTTTTATTTATTAAGGAACATAGCTTATATTGTCTAGTTACAGAATAACAATACTTTGTGAAGAATTCAACAACCGCTGGGGTAAACGTGTTCTTGATTGGAAACCACGACTCGGCAAACGTATTGACGACCTGCGAAAGACGGCGGCAGGCAGATATTCGATACGGCAAGCTGAAGACAGGACGCTATGGCGCTCATTAGGGGAGGCCTATGTCCAGCAGTAGATTATAATAGGTTGATGGTGATACATAAAAAACACGTGGAATATCTGCAGATAGCATTTTTTTACCCTAGCCTGGAATCGAACCAGCAATCTACTAAGCCTCAGGCGGATTCAACAGCTCAGCCAAAGGGTAACGGACCCCTGATAAATAATGAGTTTAGACGAAAGGGTCACAGTCAATCCAAGGTTTCAGGAGTAGTATTGGGCAGAAGTTGTAAATTGTATGTCATAGCAAAGAGAAATTAAGTTCAATGTATTTTTACCTAATAAAAAAAGGTTAAAACTCTTTGGTTTTCCTGCTGCGGTTTTTTCCTTCTAGTATTGAAATTTCGGGTAAAAAATATGTGTTTGTGTGCATCAATAGATTAAAAATAGATTCCAGGAAACTTTAATAACTTATTTATGTAATTATTTTCTGCCAAAATTTTCCTTCAGGACCAAACATTTTCAAGAAAAACAAAGTTTTGCCGAAGACACATATCTCCGCCGAATCCATCAAAGTCTGGAAATGTTCTTTGTAGATATCTTAATAAATCAGAACCACATACATATGTAGGCACTGTGACCGAGGCCGTATTAATTCGCCTCGGAGCTAACAAACCTTTGCAAATATGCTTTTGCCTACGGCTTTGCCTACGGCTTTGCCTACGGCTTTGCCTACGGCTTTGCCTACGGCTTTGCCTACATTTTTCGGCATGAAAAGTGACTTAAATATTCTTCCTTATATAAGCCGCCTTTATGGAAAACATTAGTGCAATTCGTTGAGTAGTTTTGGTGTGAAGAAGTTACAAACATTCATCCCATTGACATTTTAAAATTTAGTGTTACTAATACGGGGCTTAGTTTCTAATAAATAATGCCGGACAACTCACACAGCATTATCTAGCCTCAAGCTAAGCAGAGCTTGTGTTATGGTTACATAGATAACTGATAATTATAATACTATAGGTGCGTTACAAAGATAAATATCATAGATAAAAATGATGAGAACTCCTAGAACAAGTATCTTTAAATAGTACATACATTTATTCCGAGACGGGAATCGAGCCTTCAACCTAGGAGACCTTCAGGACCTTCGCCCACCGCACCACAGAGGTCGTCAGAATTATATCCTCCATCATGCATCAGAGTTGCTCATTTATAGAGTCAATCGAGTCAATCGCTCACAAGTGCTGAGTGTTGACTCAGCACCTGCTAAGCGATTAGATTGGAGAGCAAAATAGGTGTTGATCTATTTCAGCACTGGGTCACGTGGGTAAAGCTCTTGACGCCCATTATTTGTGTCACTTCACACTTAGCTTTAAGAGGTCTAAAAGCTAAGTGACACAAATAATGGCATGTTCTTGGTTTAGTTTTGTTTTGATATACATACTTAGATAGAAAACACTTTATTATACCACACAAAACAGAAAACAATACAGGAATAAACAATATAATAAAGTAAGTATAAAGGGCGGCCTTATCGCTGAAACCGATCTCTTCTAGGTAACCTTTGGGTGGACTGGACATGAAGGAACAAAATAGACGGTGGTACTTTAGTTAATATATAGATTAAAAAAAGAAAACAAATACACTGCATTTAAAAAATATCTATCTATGTAATGTATTGTATTATGTATATCAGTTGTGTTATGGGTACTACCCATAACCTGCTTACCATGGGGCTAGATAATGCTGTGTGAATTATCCAGCATTATTTATTTATTTATACCATAATACCTACATTACAAACATTATAATAAAAATACTTAGGTATTACTTTGCGTTTCGTAATCAATATTATTATATCGTCTTTCATCTAGGTATCTATTATATACTATTGGAAAGTTTACTAACTTGGTGCACCAAAATATTCAAGGAATTAGAAGTAAATTATTAGAATTAGAATTGTACATGAACTCATTTGATATTGATATCATCTGCCTCACAGAACATTGGCTGAAAAGCTATGAGCTCATGTTTAACTTCAGTAACCACCAGGTTGGTAGTTCTTTTTGCAGATCACATGCTATTCGTGGAGGCTCTTTAATATTACTAAATAAACTAATAAAATTCAAAGAACGTAAAGACATAGTATGCTTATCCATTGAAAGCCACATTGAAGTAGCATGTGTTGAGTTGGAGCACACTATTGTAGCAAGCGTATACAGCCCACCATCAGCTTCTTTTGAAATATTTGAAAAAAATATGGATGATATCTTATTTAAAATATCAAAATCAAATAAAAACCTCATTGTATGTGGAGACTTTAATATTGATCTTTTAGAAGTTTACTCCCTCAGTAGCAGATTAACAAATTTATTTAATTCTTATAATCTTAGGCCAACATTTATGGAACCTACTAGAATAACTGAAACATCAGCAAAATGTATAGATAATATATTTGTTTTCCAAAATGAAAAAATTGTCAGTCACAAAATTATAAGCCATTTAAAATCAGACCACTTAGGTCAACTAATTAAATTAAAACATCCAGTAAAAAATAATAATTGTAAAAAAAAAATTAAGTACGTTCCTGTGACCACAGATCGATTTGAACGGTTGAAATTGGATTGGGATTTTAAACCATCACCTAACTACTCACTTAACAACCCAAATGAGTCGTATTGTAGTTTTTTTAATAAATTCACCAATGCGTTCAATTCAATATTCATACCCAAATCGATCTTGGTCTCAGAAAAACTTAGCTTTAGTGAGTGGGCAACAGTAGGTATACATAAGAGTAGACAAAAGTTATATGAACTGTATAGTGAAAAGCAGTACAATTTTAGCCAGGAATTTAAAGAAAAAGTAAAAAATTACTCAAAAATATTTAGAAAAGTTTGTAATACAGCAAAATCAAATTATATTAGCTCGAAAATTAAAAATAGTGAAAATGTAATAAAATCAACTTGGAAAATAATTAATAGTGAGACTGGAAAGGTCAATACCTACATTAATGATTACAGTTTAAAGATTAATGATTGCTCTATCAAAAATGATGTTGAAGTAGCGCAAGCTTTTGAAAATTTTTTTACTGACATTCCAATCTGTACTACAAAGTGTCTGAACTCTTCTCAAATAATAGCTGAATCATTACTTAAAGAAAATGTACCTAAATGCGATAGTAAATTTATTTTTACCCATGTTGATGAAAATGATATAAAAAAAGCCTAAATATTAAAATATAAAATAAAATATTAAACTTTTAAATATTAAAAAAACTGCAGATCTCTGGGGCATTTCCGTTAAAATTATTAAACCTTTAATTGATACCATTGCACCAGATCTAGCTTTTATATTTAATGAATCCATTGATTGTGGCATATTTCCTGATCTAATGAAACATAGTAAAATAATCCCATTGTTTAAATCGGGTATTAGGTCTGACCCCACTAACTTTAGACCAATATCAGTACTGCCTACATTCAGTAAAGTTTTTGAAAAACTTATTTTACACCAATTGCTTAGACATTTTAATGGCAATGACCTGCTACACTGTAAGCAATTTGGGTTTACTCGTGGCAGGTCAACTACTGATGCCGGTGTAGAGTTGGTATCGCATATTTTTGATGCTTGGGAGAAGTCGCAAGATGCTTTAGGCGTTTTTTGTGACTTGTCAAAAGCATTCGATTGCGTTCATCACGAAACATTAATCAGGAAACTACATCATTATGGAATAAGGGACAGCTCTTTGGATCTTCTTACATCTTACTTGAGTGATAGGATACAAAGAGTTGACATTAATGGGAAACGATCTAAAGGGTCTGTGGTTACAATGGGTGTACCGCAGGGCTCTATCTTGGGTCCTTTCCTATTTTTAGTTTATATTAACGACCTGCCTCATCTTGTAAAGAATGATCATGAGATTGTATTGTTTGCTGATGATACTTCATTAATTTTTAAAATGAATCGACAAAAAACAAATTTCGACGATGTAAATACTGCAATCTCAAAGGTAGTCCATTGGTTTAGTATCAATAATCTTTTGCTTAATGAAACCAAAACAAAATGTTTAAGATTTAGTCTACCTAATGTAAAACAAGTTAAGGCTGATGTAAACGTAAAAGGAGAAACGGTAGAAATTGTAAACAATACCGTATTCTTAGGAATAACCTTAGATAGTAAACTCCAATGGGGCCCACACATAGATAAGCTATCGAAGAGACTTAGTTCTGCAGCATATGCAGTTAAAAAAATCCATCAACTTACAGACGTTGATACTTCTCGACTAGTCTATTTCAGCTACTTCCATAGTATTATGTCTTATGGCATACTATTGTGGGGGAACGCTGCAGATATAAACACCATTTTTGTGTTGCAGAAGAGGGCTGTTCGTGCGATCTATAATATGGGTCCCAGAGAATCCCTACGTAATAAATTCAAAGACATAAACATAATGACAGTACCATGTCAATATATTTATGAAAACTTGTTGTACACTCATAAAAACATCAATCGATTCATTAAAAAAAGCGATATACATAATGTAAATACTAGAAATAAGAATAAACTCGCTGTTCCCACAACTAGACTACATAAGATAAGTGCATCTTTTAAAGGGCAATGTATACGCTTCTACAACAAAACTCCAAGTGAGTTGCAAAAATTATCAATAAATAAATTTAAAAAAATTGTGAAGCATATTCTTTGTAAAAAGGCTTATTACAAAATATCAGATTATCTAGAAGATAAAAAAGCTTGGAACGAGTTTTGCTCCAACTCAAAATCTAACAAATTACAGATAAGCAAATCATATGTACTAGACACATAAGTTATGAACATACTAGTGGTTTCTTCTCACTTCTTCCACTGGTGGACAAAAAATTGAAGTGAACTATAAAATAATTTTAATTGATAATAATGAATAGTATAAAATATGACTTGTCTAAGTGCTTATTTGTAAGCCTAAAGAAATAAACTTTCATTTCATTTCATTTCATTTCATTTCATTTCATTTCATTGAGGTTTGGTGCGTAACGAGTTGATTTGTCCTTGCTTTGTCAATTATTTTTAACCTTGAGAAACCTATAATCCATTCTTTTTGCAGGGAAGCCCACAGCCAATCATAATTTTTGTATTGAACTTGGCTCTCCTTTTTTACATTTATGTTTTGGTGGGATAATAATATATTTAAAATATCTGAGCTTGTACTTGGAAAAACTATGGGCTTAGAAAGAATAATCCAGCTCAATAACACACGCCAACAAAGCGTGCAAATATAAACCAAAATAGGCCCCAATAATTTACCTCCTATTTATAAATAAATAATGCTGGACAATTCACGTTCGTGTTATGGGTGCTATATAACTGATATACATAATACAATACATTACATAGATCGATATTTTTTATTATACATAGAAAATGACCAGAACACCCGGAACAAATATCTGCAGATCGTACACACAATTGTTCCGAGGCGGGAATCGAACCCGCAACCTCTTGCGTCGCAGGTGGACCTTCGCCCACCGCGCCACATCGGTCGCCACATTTGATGTGAAACATGTTTGCCTAACATCGTTAATTACGCTATGCTTTGCTATTGCTAGGCAATAACAATTGATTTTATATTACCTTCTCGATATAACTTCAAACGCATGGTAATTATTTACGAGAAATATATTATTTCTACGAATTTATCGATGAGAAGCTCACATGATATATGTGACAGGGAAATTAAGCAGATATTTTAATAGAGCACCGATGACAAGCTATTTCAGTCATAAAATAAACATAATAAACTTTTTCAATTTGATTATATTATCCCAATAAAATCAAGAATAAATAATAAATAAATAATGCTGGACAACTCACACAGCATTATCTAGCCCCATGGTAAGCAGAGCTTGTGTTATGGGTACTAGATAACTGATATACATAATACATAATACAATATATTATTACATAGATAGATATTTTTTATTATACATAGAAAACGACCAGATCACCCGGAACAAATATCTGCAGATCGTACACACAATTGTTCCGAGGCGGGAATCGAACCCGCAAACTCCTGCATCGCAGGCGGACCTTCGCCCATCGCGCCACATCGGTCGTCAAGATGAATAAGTACCAAGTATCTTGGTACTTATTCATCTTATAAAAACTTGTTAACCACTTACCAACATTATTACCCAAAATAAAGTCTGCGACGTTATTCAGGCACTCGTAAAACCCAATATCTGTTGAGATATTTCTTAAACAAGATAAATGTTTTAAGAAAGAAAACTTTTTATTTTGTTTGAGACCTATCAATTACTTGTTATACGGTCATGTCAGGAGCAGGTCTGATAAAAGTAAAACCGATCTGTCTTGTTGAGTACGAGGGCGACGTCATCAGTTAGTTTAGGTATTTACCTTACTAAAGCATATACATACATACACTAACATTCTATAACATAAAGCGACAATCACTAAAAAGAATCATTAGATTAAAAAAAGCTGTTCTTTAAAAGCATAAACCAATTTATCTCTCACAAAACTACAAAAAAATATAAAATAATTTAGCCCTCAAGCAAGGGAAGGCAACAGTTTAATATTTTTTTTACTAAGATTTGAAAGGGTCACTTATTTAAGTATTTAGATATAATTTATTGCCTTCCCTTGCTTGGGGGCTAAGTATTTTAGATTTTTTATTATCAGGAATAGTTTAAGGCTGTTGAAGAAATAAGTTGATATTTTATCAGCGTAACATCTCAGCCATAAAACTTATCAGTTGCATCCGTTATATGCTTCGAAGCGCACCAATAATCGAAACACAGATATACCAAAACTTAAACAAATAAAACATTTACCTAAATAGACGAATACCTACAGATATTTAAGCACACTGTGTCAAATCTCATTCAAAAAACTTCAAAAAAAGAAGAGTACTAGATGTCTGCGGCAACGGAAATAGCAAAGATAAAATAGGAATACACATATGCACAACGACCCGAAGCGACGACGCCGACGCGGCCTTTGCTGAATTTGACGGCATACAACACGTTCGCTGCAAAACACGACTCTCGGTAAACCTTTGCCAAACAATTTTTTGAGCTTTAAACTTAAATTAAATTGCTAAACTTACGGTGTAACCGAGAAAGGTGCTTGAGTGAGACACTTTGCTGAGATATTTTTGGATGGATGATTTTTCTTTCGTATTGCATACTCCAGGCCAGTATTAGTAAAAATTAAAACGAAATTTATGATTCGTTTCCATGCAAACGGTACTCTCATTTAAGTGACATAAGAGTTTGTTTTACATGAAAGCGAATAAGGAACTTCGATTTTCCGTTTCTTAGTAGCCCTCCAGATTTTTGTTACTACGCAATCGGCGGTTATACTAAAATACGGGAAATGACAGATCGTCATTTCGCAGAATGGAAGACCTCCTTCCGCATATGGAGCTATTTTTTTATTTTTTTTATTCAAAATAAGTAATGGGACTTTGAGTCTTAAAATGCAAATGTTATTGTTGACTTGATCGAACAAAAAAGTAGAAATTATCTAGGGTTTTTTTCTCTATGGTTTAGTTTTTATTTTTAAAGTCATTCGCACGTCATTTGTTTGACCACAATATCACCTGATGTAAAGTAAATATAGTAAATATCTGGCTGACGATGAATCACGAAGGTCTAGAAGATATATTATAAATAAATATTATAATAATGCTGGACAATTCACTCAGCATTATCCAGCCCCATGGTAAGCAGAGTTTTTGTTATGGGTACTAGAAAACTGATATACATAATACATTACATAGATAGATATTTTTTTGTATACATAAAACACGACCAGAAAACCCGGAACAAATATCTGCACATCGTACACACAATTGTTCCTATGCGGGAATCGAACCCGCAACCTTCTGCGTCGCAGGCGGACCTTTGCCCACCGCTCCACATCGGTTTGCTGAGAGTTGTCTTGAAGAGACCCAGGTTTTAATTGACCGGAAAAACAGTAGCAGAGAGCCAATACTTCAGTTAGCAGAGTTTACTTTCTGTTGGTTTAGTTTTGCGGAGTAGACGCTCTGGACCAAGGAAGAATAGAGAAAATATTTTATATCGATATTGAAATCAGGAGCCGTGAAAGATGGAAAATTTTCCGCGCGTTAGACTGCTTATCAGATAAGAGATTTAATTAAGAATTTACATACTAACATTGGTATTCAAATTCCTTATTGTTTGCCTATTTTATGCCAGATTAAAAGAAAATTTCGTGCAATGAATTTTTTAACTGACTTCGAAAAAGCGAGGTGGTTCTATGTCTGCGACAAAATTTCTGTCTTTTACGTATATCTGTCGATATCTCCGTCATGTATGAACCCATTTGGATGGTTCTTTTGCAGTTATATGGATAATGATTCCATAAACATTTTACGGGGAAAGATTAGTGTAAATCTCGCCAAACTTAAAAAAATCTTTTTTTTTATGTTTCTTCAACTTTATTTTTCACACAGTTTTTCTTATCACCATAATTTTCAAAATACAACAGGATCTTGTCAAATATTTGCGAATAATAAAAAATATTTGTTGAACCCAACAACCCTTCTTCAGTCTTATAACAGGAAACCAACGGTGCTTACCTCCTCAGATTAAAATTCTAGGAAAAATACTGGAAGTTTCCATGATGTATTTTTTCAGTTGACAATTAACCCTTTGTCAACTAAGTATGAAGAAAATCTATTTAAAAAAAAACAAAGTTTGTTCAAACACTTATAGAGAACGGCTGGATCGATGTTCATGCTTTTTATTTTGTTGTTCATTGACTCCGTCCCGAATAGCAGAATAACTATTAAAAACATGGAAAATTTACGAAATAATTAAATAAAAGAAAAACATTTTCCGATGAATTGATGATGTACTCGTAGATCGAAACTTTTGTGATTGTTGTTGTGGCTATTATGACGCAGTCGTGAGGGATCTTTCAACAATGTAATATCTCGCGTAGCTATTTCATTATAAAGGGTCTTTCAATAGGGACTTCCGAACTTTTAAAATTAATAGTGACTATAATTTTGAAGCTACGTCTGTCAAATTGGATGTCATTTATCCAGCTGATTTTGCCAAATCACCATGAACTGATACAGCGTTCCACAACACGTGCAAATGTTAAAATTGTTTTATCAAAATGGGTGTTCTGTTCGGGCATCGAACCGCGAGTTTCGCCCATTTTACGGTCGCCATAATCGTCCTACGGAGAGGACTATTCGCAGTGTGGTGGATAAATTTGAGTCCACTGGTTCAGTAAACGATCGACCAACATCCGTACGTCGACGAAACGCAAGATCTGCCGACAACATCGCTGCTGTCAGTGAGTGTGCAGGTTTACCATCGGCTTGAACAAACTTTGGATAAAATATTACCAAACTCGGCACTCTATCCATTTCGATGTAAATAAAAGCCTTTCAGTAGCATCGTAGACAGAATTCATTCGAATATTTGCCAAGCTAGACCCTACTCTACCGGCGGATGTGTGATTGATTCCATTCCTGTGTTTTCTTGTAACTCGTTTACTCCCCCAGGATTCAGTCGGAGTGATTGAGCACCGAGTTTTATAAGAGAACCTACGAAGCACTTTTGTGCAGAATAATGCAATTTTCTTTGTTGTTGTATAAGGGCAATCTTTTGACCGATCACTTTTGGATTGTGTCAACGGTGCTGTGATGAGCACGTAGGCAAGATTTTTTTATTTAAACGCTTTAAAAGTAAAGGCAAAATAGTAAGTCACTTGCAAACAAACACCTCATCATCAACCTATGTTAGTCCACAGCTGGACATAGGCCTCCCCCAATGAGCGCCACAGCGCCCTGTCTTCAGCCTGACGCATCCAGCATCTACCTGCAGTCTTTCGCAGGTCGTCATCCCACCTGGTTGGAGGGCGTCCTTCACTACGTTTACCGAGTCGTGGTCTCCACTCAAGAACACGTTTGCCCCAGCGGCCGTCGTCGGTTCTTCACGAGATATAGCCGGCCCACTGCCACTTCAGCTTGCTAATTCTTAGCTATGTCGATAACTTTGGTTCTCTATCGGATGTATTCGTTACGAATCCTATCCTTCAGAGAAACTCCGAGCATAGCTCTTTCCATAGCTCGCTGAGCGACTTTGAACTGGTGGACCAGCCCTATCGTGAGTGTCCACGTCTCAGCTCCGTAGGTCATAACGGGTAGGACACACTGGTTGAAAACTTTCGTTTTCAAGCATTGCGGTATGGGTGACGAGGAGACTCGACGTAGTTTCCCAAATGCTGTCCAGCCTAACTGAATCATCCTTTTGGCCTCCTTCTCGAAATTGTTTTTATCCAACTGTAGAATCTGCCCAAGGTAAGTGTACTCGGAAACAGTTTCGAGATGGTGACCATGTACGACCACCGGCCTTGCATCAATGTGACCATTGATCATGACTTTGGTTTTATCCAAGTTCATGCCAAAACCGATACATCGGGAGGCTGAAGCTAGGCCGTCCAGCATCTGGTTCAGTTCCTCAAGCGACTCCGCCATTAAGACTATGTCATCAGCGAATCGCAGGTGTGAGATGTACTCGCCGTTTATGTTAATGCCCTTTCCTTTCCAGTCCAGCAACCTAAACATATCCTCTAATGCGCACGTGAACAGTTTCAAATACTTTGTAAGTTTTAATAAACAGAAGTAATGTGTAAAAATAAAAGCTTTCGAAATCTGCACTGTTGTGGCAAGAGTTTTAACGCGTAGCACGTATTTTAGTAAAAATGTGACTTTATGTGTTAGTGCACTTTCGAGAAAACATAAAGAGGCGTTATGGAGTCCGCCATTCTGCTTCGAGCGACTGGCTTACGCGTCTCGTTGACCGTAAATTAAAGTAAGGAGTGACGTGTGAGCAGACACTTGCTGAGTTGTGCAAGAATCTAATTAAAAGCTTTAAATACTCCTTAAAATATATATTTTTTTGATACAATACCATTAAGTCCTAATTTACCATATCATAATCTAACAAATCTATTTCGATTTTCATAGTAAAATATCAATATTAGTCCGCCAATGTTTGGAGCAAATTATCTCGAAAGAATGAAATAGTTGGTTAACGCCTTCTCATTTAAGACCTTTTTTTATAAACTTTGGGGTATGGTGTTGAAGAAAAGAAGAGAGAGGAAGGAGGAGAAATGATAAAAATTCTAAACATAACCAATAATGTAATCCCGGTGAGGTATTCATGATTCATGATTCATGATCCATGACTTTCAAAATTATTAGCCGCAATATCATGGTCTGTATTTTTTTTGTATGTACGTTGAGATGCGTTAGTTCGTTTATTTGACAACGTACGTCTACGTTACAGGTTTACCTGTACGTTGAGATGCGTTAGTTCGTTTATTTGACAACGTAGGTCTACGTTACAGGTTTACCTGTACGTTGAGATGCATTAGTTCGTTTATTTGACAACGTAGGTCGACGTTATAGGTTTACCTGTACGTTGAGATGCGTTAGTTCGTTTATTTGACAACGTAGGTCTACGTTACAGGTTTACCTGTACGTTGAGATGCATTAGTTCGTTTATTTGACAACGTAGGTATACGTTATAGGTTTACCTATACGTTGAGATGCATTAGTTCGTTTATTTGACAACGTAGGTCTACGTTATAGGTTTACCTGTACGTTGAGATGCATTAGTTCGTTTATTTGACAACGTAGGTCTACGTTACAGGTTTACCTGTACGTTGAGATGCTATAGTTCGTTTATTTGACAACGTAGGTCTACGTTACGGGTTTACCTGTACGTTGAGATGCGTTAGTTCGTTTATTTGACAACGTAGGTCTACGTTACAGGTTTACCTGTACGTTGAGATGCGTTAGTTCGTTTATTTGACAACGTAGGTCTACGTTACAGGTTTACCTGTACGTTGAGATGCATTAGTTCGTTTATTTGACAACGTAGGTCTACGTTATAGGTTTACCTGTACGTTGAGATGCGTTAGTTCGTTTATTTGACAACGTAGGTCTACGTTACAATTGAGCTTTAGGCAAGCCTATACGGCCTCAGCTCCCAGTTGAGAATGATTCTGTGATGATGAAACGTATATATCAACGTGAGCTAGAAACACTGGGGAAAAAATATACCACTCCATCCTCAAATTAGCAGTAACTTTAATTACAATGAAGTTCAAAAGAACATCCGGTGCCGTTAATAGGGGAAAGAAAATGGCCGGTCTATACAATAGTCGCTCAAGACGGTGTCTAATTGTGTTAATATTCAACATCGTTATCCCAAGGTTCATAACTCTTACCAACAATTAGTGGCGGGTATTATGAAAGCTTCATTTGCAATGAAACTTGCTATTAAGTTTCAGTTTACTTTTCTTGAATGTTATTTTAAAAGTAATAAAACTCCTTGCTCAGTAGTTTCAAACTGATGTTCTATTCTTGAATTCTTCATGAAGTTTGTTCTAATATACTCGCTTCTAGGATCTTAGATGTTTTTTTGTTTACAAAGAGGTAACATAACGAAAGAAATATGGGTGGAAATTATTAAACATGTGGCTATACAACGTGTATTGTCGAACCTTGATCCAACGAGATGTGCGAATACACGACATAATATATTTATCGATAAAAAACAAAAAATAAAAAATTATATGTTACCTATCTCAAAAATAAAGCCGATTTAATTATTTTTTAATGAAAACTACTTCATCTGGTTTTTTTCGTTTCTTTTTGAGTAAACGGTGTATTTTATTCAAAGTGGACTTCACTTAGACTCCGATTGGTCCTTTGTGCGTGGTGTGTTTGCTAGTTTAACCAGCCTAACTCCGTCCAGAAGCGCAGAATACTCCTGGGATCTTCACAGGCTTCGTGGAGTGACCTCGGGTGGTTGTGGATTTCTAGTCGTTGCGCTGTTACTCGCTCGCATTCCAGGACTACGTGGGCAGCTGATTCTTCGTCGCTCAGGCATCCTCTGCATAGAGGGCTGTCTGTTGCTCCGATGGTGATGAGGTGTTTGTTTAGTGGGCAGTGTCTTGTGAGTGTTCCCATTAGGACGCGTAGGTCTGATCTCGGCAGGCACAATAAGTGTTTGGTCAGTCTTGGTGAAGCAGCTGGGAGTGCCGCATCACCCACTGCTGAGTATAGGCCTCTTCCTTATCTCTGTACCCCTGGCGGTCCTGTGCCAGTCTGATCCACTGCTTCCCTACATCCCCCACAATGTCTGACAATCGGGCAGGTGGTCTGCCTCGACGCCGCCGTATATCCGTAGGCCACCATTCGGTGACTGATAGACCTTCAGATATTATTTAATTTCTTTAATTTCCTATGTGTTGAAAATTCAATAATTCTATGATTACCGTAGATTCGAGTCATAAAAATTGACTCCATCGTGGACTGAAAATAATTTTCAGTCTACGGTCTCCACAGACTAAATGGTTTGAAATCGCACTGCGCGTCACCTGTACGGGCTCTAACGGAAGACCAGCGCTGGCTAAGTTTCTTACGGAGCTTAGCCAGCATTATACTGAGTTAGAGCCTTTTTGTAACAACTCTCTACATGTACCTTTTTTCCTTCTATAAGTGTGTCTATTTTTTTTTATTTAAGTTGTTATGAATAAATGTCTTTCTATTTATATTTCACTGTCAGATTATGATGTATCTATCTAGATTTTACATCAATGGCGACGAGGGATGTGGATCTAAAAGACCGTGTATGTTGCACTTGATATTCGACAGCTCGAACGCAATATACGTGTTTCATAGCAGTCAATAGGATACAACTCACAGTGTGAGTTTTCCCCCAACTGCCCAGTATCCGCTAAAGCCTTTTAAATGAGTTTGTAAACCAAGCAATTTGCATTTTGCATACACTACAAACAAGCGGGTAATCCCGCGTTTGTCATGTTATGGTGAATAAAGGGAAATACGATTGAGCTTAGCACGCGTGGGTTCGTATCCCATCCTCGTCGCCAATGAGACGTCAATGAAAGCCCGGAGTGAGCAATGGACTGGTTTATTATAAAAATCTTACCGCTACCCGCCACCATACAATAATTGACATTGACGGATCGTCACAATTGAGAGATTATTTATCAATGAAAGAATTAATAAAAAAGCGGGGAGAAGTTTGTGTGATATTTTCAGTGTAATGTGTAAATTACCAAGGTTTTTTTTTTTTTTTTTAATTTAAATGTAAATAAATTGCTGTAGATTTCAGGACCTGAACTCACGATCTAGTACAGGGAGGCTTTTTTTACACTTAATTCTTATATTTTCACTTTACAGCACAAGACTTGAAGAAGCGACTAAACAGATATCGCAACATCATGACACTAGTTAGCGGGTCCGGAACACACTAGGTAGGTAGGTAGGTAGGCTTTCACCAGCTGAGCCCCGAAATCAAGAAACTGACGAGTCGAAAACCTATGTTTATTTTAGTTTATTATTGACAATGCCCTTATACAGCTGCATTTAATTATCTTGACATGTATTCTTTATTTCAATTCAATTTTACTAATTTATTATTATTTTACTGTAATAATAAATAAATAATAATACTGGACAATTCACACAGCATTATCTAGCCCCATGGTAAGCAGAGCTTGTGTTATGGGTACTAGATAACTGATATACATAATACAATACATTACATAGATAGATATTTTTTATTATACATAGAAAACGACCAGAACACCCGGAACAAATATTTGCAGATCGTCCACACAATTGTTCCGAGGCGGGAATCGAACACGCAACCTCCTACGTCGCAGGCGGACCTTCGCCCACCGCTAAGGTAATAAATATTATCTATAAATGTTGTATTAATTTTTTAAATAAGGCATGTCTGTCTGCTTTTTCTAAAACACAATCCCTTATGGTGTTTCCTAAATCAAAATTAATGTGTGTTTTATAATAAAACTGTTATATATTATTTTTATGTACAACTTAACGACATCAAGTGTAACATGTGTACCTACGGTGGAACTGAATAAATGAAATGAAATTAAATATGGCACTTCCTACGACTGTAGCGTGCGTTTAATTGAAAATTTTGGGTTATTAAAAGTAAAAAGTAAAAGTAAAAAATCATTTATTTCTTTAGGCTTACAAAATAAGCACTTAGACAAGTCATATTTTAAATATAAATTATTATCAAATAAAATTATTTTACTGTTCACTTCAATTTTTTGTCCACTAGTGGAAGAAGTGAAAAGAAACCACTAGCATGTTCATCTCTTATATGTCTAATACATGGTTATTATTTAATTTCTTGTAGATTACCCCGAGTTCCAGGGATTACGCACTAAAATAACATAACCATTAATAATAATCATGTTTAGATACATAAGATACATAAATAAAATTTATTGTATCCGACCAAACGATTCTGAGCCCTGCGTTAGCTAAATTAAACTCACCAAAACCCTTTTACTCGATAAACAAATCTAGTACAACATCCGCTGAGCCGGGACGTTATGAAATATTTCTTCGTCAATATGAGATAAAGCTAAGTATATCCGTCGAGTCGCTTCCTTTTACGACACGACGTTATCAGTCCTTAGGTGATAAGCGGCAAACGAGGTTGCTCCCAAAGCCTCCATTTTTTATATTATAACTAGCTTCAGCCCGCCGCTTCATAAGCGTTTTCTAGGATAAAAAGTACCTAGCTTTTATATTATTTGAGGTCTAGAGTTACATTTATGAAATATTTCAGCCCAATCCCTTCAGTAGTATTAGCGTGAAGAGCTAATAAACATCTACATCATTCAACCATCCACCATCTACATCATTCAACCATCCACCATCTACATCATTCAACCATCCACCATCTAAATCATTCAACCATCCACCATCTTTGCTAATTTGACGACCGATGTGGCGCGGTGGGCGAAGGTCCGCCTGCGACGCAGGAGGTTGCGGGTTCGATTCCCGCCTCGGAACAATTGTGTGTACGATCTGCAGATATTTGTTCCGGGTGTTCTGGTCGTTTTCTATGTCTAATAAAAATATCTGTATTATGTATATCAGTTATCTAGTACCCATAACACAAGCTCTGCTTACCGTGGGGCTATAATGCTGTGTGAATTGTCCAGCATTATTTATCTGAAGATCGTACACACAATTGTTCCGAGGCGGGAATCGAACCCGCAACCTCCTGCGTCGCAGGCGGACCTTCGCCCACCGCGCCACATCAGTCGTCAAAAATCTAATGATATACTTCATCAATAAAATTAACTATGAACTATGAAGGAACGATATAAGATGGTGGCACTTACTGCGTAAGTAAGTAAGGGGCGTAAAAGACAAAGGTGCGTGATATATGAAGCAACAGAGAAGACAGAAGTGGACCTCGGCGAGAAAGATGACAAGACTCTGGGACTACGCTAGTTCACGGAACGAGACTATCGGTTTCAGGGCAAATCTTCGCAATACACCAAAAGAAATAGCAAAGGTGCGTGATATATGAAGCAACAGAGAAGACAGAAGTGGACCTCGGCGAGAAAGATGAGAAGACTCTGGGACTACGCTGGTTCACGGAACGAGACTCTATCGGCTTCAGGGCAAATCTTCGCAAAACACCAAATGAAATAGCAAAGCTGCGTGATATATGAAGCAACAGAGAAGACAGAAGTGGACCTCAGCGAGAAAGATGAGAAGACTCTGGGACTACGCTGGTTCACGGAACGAGACTCTATCGGCTTCAGGGCAAATCTTCGCAAAACACCAAAAGAAATAGCAAAGGTGCGTGATATATGAAGCAACAGAGAAGACAGAAGTGGACCTCGGCGAGAAAGATGAGAAGACCTTGGGACTACGCTGGTTCACGGAACGAGACTCTATCGGCTTCAGGGCAAATCTTCGCAAAACACCAAAAGAAATAGCAAAGGTGCGTGATATATGAAGCAACAGAGAAGACAGAAGTGGACCTCGGCGAGAAAGATGATTAGACTCTGCGACTACGCTGGTTCACGGAACGAGACTCTAGCGGCTTCAGGGCAAATCTTCGCAAAACACCAAAAGAAATAGCAAAGGTGCGTGATATATGAAGCAACAGAGAAGACAGAAGTGGACCTCGGCGAGAAAGATGAGAAGACTCTGGGACTACGCTGGTTCACGGAACGAGACTCTATCGGCTTCAGGGCAAATCTTCGCAAAACACCAAAAGAAATAGCAAAGGTGCGTGATATATGAAGCAACAGAGAAGACAGAAGTGGACCTCGGCGAGAAAGATGATAAGACTCTGCGACTACGCTGGTTCACGGAACGAGACTCTAGCGGCTTCAGGGCAAATCTTCGCAAAACACCAAAAGAAATAGCAAAGGTGCGTGATATATGAAGCAACAGAGAAGACAGAAGTGGACCTCGGCGAGAAAGATGAGAAGACTCTGGGACTACGCTGGTTCACGGAACGAGACTCTATCGGCTTCAGGGCAAATTTTCGCAAAACACCAAAAGAAATAGCAAAGGTGCGTGATATATGAAGCAACAGAGAAGACAGAAGTGGACCTCGGCGAGAAAGATGAGAAGACCTTGGGACTACGCTGGTTCACGGAACGAGACTCTATCGGCTTCAGGGCAAATCTTCGCAAAACACCAAAAGAAATAGCAAAGGTGCGTGATATATGAAGCAACAGAGAAGACAGAAGTGGACCTCGGCGAGAAAGATGAGAAGACTCTGGGACTACGCTGGTTCACGGAACGAGACTCTATCGGCTTCAGGGCAAATCTTCGCAAAACACCAAAAGAAATAGCAAAGGTGCGTGATATATGAAGCAACAGAGAAGACAGAAGTGGACCTCGGCGAGAAAGATGAGAAGACCTTGGGACTACGCTGGTTCACGGAACGAGACTCTATCGGCTTCAGGGCAAATCTTCGCAAAACACCAAAAGAAATAGCAAAGGTGCGTGATATATGAAGCAACAGAGAAGACAGAAGTGGACCTCGGCGAGAAAGATGACAAGACTCTGGGACTACGCTGGTTCACGAAACGAGACTCTATCGGCTTCAGGGCAAATCTTCGCAAAACACCAAAAGAAATAGCAAAGGGGCTCATGTAGTTTAAAAACGAAATTATCGATAACTTACCAAGCTATAATTATTATACAGACCTTAGAATGCGTCTATTTAGATATTCAGTACTGCGTCTGTTTTTCATTAAATGGCGATGATCTATAAAGCTACGGTTATGGCGAAGAAGCTGTATTCAGTCTGTAAACGAACATTTTATTACTGGGTTTAATGTAATCAGGTTTATGCCCCGATTTGGTGGCGATTAAGGCTTTGTTTGGTGAATGTGGCTCGTGTATGTATGTGCAAATAGTATAGGGAATTGATACAACAATTGTTTTAACTTGGTTCCGACGGAAGATCAGCGTTGTTATAGCTATGAGCAATGGCTATCATAACAGCAATATCATGACGCGGAATTGAACGCCATTTTATAGCATTTAAATTTTCTGATTCGAAAGTTAGTAATTATAGATAGATAGATAGAAAACACTTTAGTATACCACACAAAACAGAAAACAATACAGGAATAAACAATAGAATAAAGGAAGTATAAAGGGCGGCCTTATCGCTGAGAGCGATCTCTTCCAGGCAACCTTAGGATGGACTGGACATGAAGGATCAAAATAGACGGTGGTACTTAATAAATATATAGATAAAAATAATGCTAATGCAGCAGTTTTTTGAAGATAGGTAATTATGTAGTTCTTATGTGTTAGTATCCCTTCGGCCGTCTACAGAACCGGAGTTTCAGAACTGGTTCCATATGAGGCTTTTAAATTACTAAAGTAAAGTAAAAATCATTTATTTCTTTAGGCTTACAAAATAAGCACTTAGACAAGTCATGTTTTATACATTACATTTTTAATTTTTAATTTAGCCTGTTTCGTCCCACTGCTGGGCAAAGGCCTCCCCCAAATCTTTCCACTCAGTGCGGTCACGTGCGATCTCCCACCAATCTCCGAGGAAGACGTTAAGGTCGTCCCGCCAGCGCTTTCTTGGCCGACCAAAAAAAAAACATAATACATTAAATTATTATCAAATAAAATTGAACTGTTTCCGATCGTGGCTATTAATTTACTTGTATAGAACTGGTTCCGATTTAAAAACTAGCTAAGTACAAATCTTGTAAACCATGTACTCGTACAAGCTATAAATATAAAAATGGAAGTCTTGGTTTTGGTCGTTTTATATGTATAATAAAAAAAAACTATCTATGTAATCTATTAAGTATATCAGTCATCTAGCACGTACAACGGCTTCGCCCGCATGAATGTCTATGTGTCAAATTGTTCAGAAACCTTTGTATTGATTCACTCTATCTTTTTAAAAAACGCATTAAAATCCGTTGCGTAGTTTTAAAGATCTAAGCATGCATAGCGACAGACAGACAGCGGGAAGTGACTTTGTTTTATACTTACTATGTAGTGATAAGTACATGCAGATGTATATAAATAAATAAATAATGCTGGACAATTCACACAGCATTATCTAGCCCCATGGTAAGCAGAGCTAGTGTTATGGGTACATAACTGATATACATAATACAATATATTACATAGATAGATATTTTTTATTATACATAGAAAACGACCAGAACACCCGGAACAAATACCTGCAGATCGTACACACAATTGTTCCGAGGCGGGAATCGAACCCGCAACCTCCTGCGTCGCAGGCGGACCTTCGTCTACCGCGCCACATCGGTCGTATATGCAGATATATACTTTCTAAATCTTTTATCAAAACGAGCAAGCATTTCCTAATGATACCTTAACCTAAGTTGTCAGTTTTCTTTTTCTCTCCAAATTTATTAAACACTAAGATAACACGACATTCCCACCGCAGGCACCGCGCGGAAACAGAAGGCATTACAAAAATATGCGAGCAAGAAATTGTTTTGGAGAATACAGAAATTATTACATGCAAAATATTGTTATGACTGAAAAATCCATTTTCCCGTTACGCCCTGTTTGCTTGCGTTTCCATAAATTTTAACGCGTTTTGGATATTTTTTCGCTCGCTATCTGTATTGTTACAGATAGGAATAGAGGTTTAGGTATTTCAAAAAAACACCTGAAATAGTTTTGTGATAAATAGCAAGAATTAGATGGATTCAGTACGCCAAAATAACTAAACCTTATTACGTAATTATAACGAATCTTTCTTGTGTTAATTGTATCCAATACCTTAAATGCAGGTTTCATTTTATATGAAAGAAAACAAGTCTACAGCTCTGAGCAAATTTTCAATTAAGTTCAAATTTTATTTTGTTACATAACTCCTAAAATTTTCAAATACTGCTTGGATATTTAAACGCCAAATCTTTTTACACTGTCAAATTTTAATGCTTCTTACTTGCTTCTTAAATATTTGTTCACAAATTAACAGACGTTTCAAAAGGCCTTTTCTTACAAAGATTTTCACCTGAAAATGTACAAGACAGGACCTCTCCTAAAGGTGCTTCAAAAGGTCAACACTCCCTTTGTAGTTTTTATACAAAAGCCAAACTGGTTCACGCTTCTCAACAGCCAATGAAATAAAACCACTAAACCCCTCAATTTTTCTAAAGGCTTGCGTGGGTTCACCTCAAATATCCTTTCGTTCCATCTCCATTTTATTTCGGCTTAGATAAGCCCAAGATTTTTTCCTAGACAAGTGAGAGCCCTGTTTGGGACGAGTTAATTTTGTCCAAGTGTCTTTCTAGCTTATCTCGCCGGATCGTTCTGTACTATTCGGACAATTTTCTTTTAATACACAATTTTATCTAGTCTAGCGAATTTCCATCTCAGCGTTTAAGTAAAAATGTTATTTGTGATGTGAAACGTAAATACCCGTCTAAATACAAGACTTGACAGTAGTTACAAAACATTTTCGCTCTACACGCGTTTTTTGAAATTACAAGTAGCTTAAATAATATTCCAGATACAGATCTTTATGTATATTATGTAGGTACTGAATTTGAGCCAGATCCATTCAGTAGTTTTCGTGAAAACACCATCCCAAGGGCATAATTTTTTTTTAATTTAACTATTAATTTTTTTTTTTTGTTTATTTAGAGCATCTCTCTTTCCTTGTCCGTGATGTGACTAAATAAAAAAGGTACAAACTGAAAATCAGCGTTGTTCCGCGCCATGCGTGGTTCAGCACATAGCTGAGTTTGACCCTTTTTGGTCAGCAGGTTACGTGTATTATTATTATTGTTCCTCTGTAGGTTTATTTAATTTAATTTTATGTTTGCTGTGTTTTACTGTTTTAATGTGTTGTTTTGTTAAACCTGTTTTTTTTTGGCCAAATAAAATTATTTTCTTTCTTCTTTCTTTCTTTCTATAAACTTTTAAATTTATTATTTTAATAGGATTGCAATAGGGATATTGCGTGCTTGCTCTAAAGATAGAGAAGGAGTTGGATAGCAGTTGTAGTTAAACCGTGAGCTTTAAGACTGTGTCACCGAAAAACAAACGAAATTATTTAACAAAGAGATGACCTTTTAAACACGTTCTTATTAGGAGCATCATGCCATATTCAGACTTAGAAATTTAATCCTCATCCCTAATCCCTAATCGATTTATTGAATATAACACAATATTCCACTAAAATTAGAGTGCTTTGAAAAACGGTGACGCGTTATTTTGTTTTTCAAAGCACTCTAATATTGAAATGAAATGAAATGAAACGAAATGAAACGAAACGAAATGAAAATGAAATGAAAATATATTTATTCTGATAGAGCAAAAAACTTAATTATCTAACTATAGTAAAGAAATACAGCACACGACTTAAAAAGACTTAAAGTATATAATTGATAATATGCATTGATTCATATATATATATTATTATTAATACATATCTAAATTAATTTAGTGTAGATCAAGCCGAGTGGATCTATTGGATTTAATTTATAAGTTAAAATATAATTTTGAAGTCAAGATGATCCCTGTATTTTATAAGTACGTGTGTTGTAACATTTTCCACTCGTACAGACAATGTTGCGAGTTATTACGCGTCACGTCGTCAAATGACAAATTAGGTGAGACTGACTTGTCGTGTCAAATTTCCTAGTCAGAGTCACATTAATGAGATTGGAAAAACTAGGGAAGAAAGCTTTTAACATTACACACTTTGAATATATTTTTGTACCTCTCAGACTTTTTGGTTTTTTTATGCCGATTTCATAGAGCTGATAATACGTTTCTGTGAATAATAACTATTCATCAACAACCTATGTTAATCCACTGCTGGCATAGGCCTCCCCCAATGAGCGCCATAGCACCCTGTGTTCAGCTTAAAGCATCCAGCATCTACCTGCAGTCTTTCGCAGGTCGCCACCTGGTCGGAAGGCGTCCTACACTACGTTTACCGAGTCGTGATCTCCACTCTCACACACGTTTGCCCCAGCGGCCGTCGGTTCTTCGCGAGTAATAACTATAACATACCAAAATTTATAAGTGAAAGTTTGGATGTTAAGATGACTGTTATTCGAACCCCGACACGCCAAAACTACTGAACGGATCGGACTGAAATTTTGCATGTACTCCTTGACATGGATAAACATAAAGGCTATTTTTAATATTAGAAAAACGCGTGCAAAGCTGCGGACAGCAGCTAGCCTCTCATGGATATTAACGATTATTTATGTTAATCACAGTTTTCCATTGTTTCGGAATATTTGCGCTCCATAATCAAGCAATACATTTTTTACATACTTTTTTTACACATGAAAAGTGTACATAACCTATGATGATACATAAGTTCTTACTATGTATATTATTTTGTATAATAAATACAGAAACAAGTTGATCTGCGTCTAAGCCATTTATCATAAAAAATATTTAATAATTACCACATTTACACTAGTCTAAATTGTTTACTTTGTTCCAAAAGTAACAAAATCACCAAAAAATTTTAAAGCGAAGCAAACCAACACTAATTGAATTGATAACAAAATAACAAATATTGCCAGTAAAGTCTGTTATTGCGTTCCGGGAAGATAAACCGATCTAGGGACCAATTCTGCTAACCAATCGCTTCCCTATGACAATAGTAGCGTCGCCAAATCCCTAGAAACTGCAGATAGTGCGCACAGTGCTGTTTACACGGAGATTTATTTATTTACAAACGGACCTCTATTTTGACGGTAACACCCAATGCATTTAGTAATTTAATCTTCTGTTTATTTATAATTTTAATTATGCACATATACCTTCTCTCTTTACTATATCTCTCTCTCCCAATAAGGTTTGCTGGAAGAGAACTCTTTTTAGGGTTAAGTTCACCTTTGTATTAATTTTCTAGAATAGGTTTTATATATAGTTTATCGTGCAAAAAGTATAAATAAAATAAAATGCAATAGAGTACAATATTTAATATTAAAATTAGAAATCATTATATAATATTACAGAAAAGTAAGACAACAAATCATAGAGTCAACCTTAATTAAACTTACATTACATAATCATAAATTAAAAATCACACATAAAATCATAGATTACAAATCATATCCATTTCAATATACAATAAAATTACAGAGATATCAGGTTCATTTAAAGGTAAAGTATATAATTACACGTCCAATAGTACATAGTAGGTACACCTTAATATATTCTTAAGTATATAAGATGGTATCATTAAATTAATTACCTAATAAATTAGAATATGTATTTCAATAAAACTATAAATTTCAATAAAATAAATTAATAATTAGGTCATGTAATAATAATAAATATAATATATATTAAAAATAATATGATTGACTTGTTTATGGCAGACGTCCGCAATCTCCCCTATAGCCCGATTACCCAGTCCATCCATCCATCACAATAGCTTGGTTTTATTTCTTTCATTTTTCTTTGCAATAGTCTCTACACCTAGCGAATACAATCTTTGGGTGTATCATATTTTGCACCCGAGGATGATACCCGCTATGTGTAGCCATCGCCTTTAGATTAACTTCTCAAAGGGTCTCTGTGTTGTTGACTTCGGCCCCACGCAAGCCTTCCAAAGGACCGGGTCACTTTATGGCCCGAGATAATGGTAGAGACATAAATATAAAATAATGATATTAAGTATTCTATTTACAAATTCGTCAATCCTATAGAAGGATTGTCCGACCAGCCAATTCTTAACTTTTTTTTTCAAAGGATCATTACGTAGTAGGTACTCTGCGTTCTGGCACATCGCGTCGATTGTTTGTGCAGTGAAGTCAAGTAGACATGTATTCTGTAATCTGTGTTATCAAGCTGCGGTATGAAAATCAAATGACCGCTTCTCTGCACAGAAAGTCAACGAGACAGTACGTATAGTACTGCATAATGATTAAGGTTTCGAGGCTTAAGGAAATTACCAAAACGTGTAATTCTATGATTATACCATTGTCATAGTAAAGCGATGAGCTTAACATAATAGGGTGCCCGATAACTCGCCGAGTAAACGGAGTTTATCGATAATATTGATAAACTTTGTCTCGTTCGCGTTATAAAATCAAATCGCCGCTGGACGAAAGAAGATGTTTGGAATGACCGGGGTTTATTAAACTTTTGATTTGTCTAGTCTGGTCAATCGCTAAGCGTTATGTTCCTACTCCTAGTATGATTGCTACGAACTTCTACGAGCGTATCAAATGGTCGTAGACACCCATTACAATACCACTACGCGGTTCGTAGCACTTTTGTCACGATGGGATGCAATGCAATGCAAAGTTAAATTTTACGCTTTCTTTACGTTGATTAAACTGCGCATATCAAAAAGCTTTTATGTTTTTCTGATCATTTTGACTACTCAAGACGCGTATATCGATTTGACGCTGACTGTACCACACGTAGGTAGGTACTTAGGATAAGATAATTGTATCTGAATGAATGAATGAAATAATTTATTTAAAACGACACATTAAAGTTGGTATAAACATTTAATATAAACTGAATTTGTTTTTAACTAATTAGTGTCTTAATTGCCGTCTCAGTCTTTGGTTGGACTTTGGGAGTTATAAAACTATAATTAATGCAACAGTTTGGATGTTTAGATGTTTGCATGCTTTTAACCTTTTCACCCTGAAACTGCTGAGCAGATCAGTCTGAAATTTTGCATAGATGTAGTTCTATACCTGGATTAGCATAATAGATTCTTATTATCTCGCAAAACACGTGTGAATCCGCAGTCTAGTGATAACTAAAACTGGGCCTTTTATAACAGCATCAGCATCAGACCCCAAAGTAACCAAAGCCTTATTTTTATGATGTTTTTTATAAAACCACCTTTATATTTCAGTAGTCAAGGTTCAATATTATGACTGTTTCTATTTGAAGCCTTGTATAGCTTACAAAATTGAATAATTCAATAGTAATACTAATACTAAAGTATCCCAAACGAAGCGTACACTAATCCATTTGCGACAAACTTTCACCTCAAGAGAGATAACTTTTTACTCGCAAACTTTTATCAGTCTTATGTGCTCTAGGGAAATCTGCTCAACTGCGAGCAACCTCTGATGAACAGACCCCGAAACATATTTTATCTACGTACCTAGTACAGGAGATGTAGTCACCTCATCATCATCATCATCAGCCTATACCAGTCTACTGCTGGACATAGGCCTCCCCCAATGAGCGCCATAGCGCCCTGTCTTAAATAACATGTATTTTGTAGTCACCTAATATTAGAAAAAACTAAATAGAATCAACGAGAGGAAGTGAAAAGTAAATGCTCGAAAATTTTAGTTATATTTAAACCATGTCTGAGACAAGGGACTGGGAAAGAGAGGAGGGAAAGAACCTTATCAGACTAGTGATTTGTGAGCGATTTTACAGCAGTACGCTGCGCAATTATCAGTCATCTCGCCGCGTACTCACCTCGCTTTGAACTCGCTTGCAAATTGCACTCGCCGCGTTCTCGCATCGCTTTGATATTGCTCAAAAGTCGTCAGTGTGATAAGTTCTAAGTAACCTTGACCAACATTATTTATTTTATTTATATATTACAAATAAAATAAATAACGTTGGTACATCCACACAGCATCATCTAGCCCCGAGCTCAGCAGAGCTTGTGTTTTGGGTATTAGATGACTGATGTACTTAATACGATAGATTCCATAGATATATTTTTTATTATACATAGAGATGATCGGCGGACCTTCACCCACCGTGCCATAGAGGTCGTCATCGATTTTATATATTATGTATATTGGTAGGTTTCTAATATCAAGTAAGTATCATGTTTGTAGGTCAATGTGTATCATGCAAAAATTGTATAACCAGTGACATTATCCCATAGAGTTTTTTTCTGAATGGCCCCTATATCAATTCATAGGCAAAACTCGTCGGAGCAATGAATTATTTATGATGTGTGTTCATTTCAAAGGTGTTCAGGTGGAAACTTTTTTCATATTTACTGAGTAAAGTTTTTAGATAAACTTTTTCCTCTGTGCCTATCGGGAGGGTATTTTTGGATCAACAGAACTTTTGGTCAGGCTTCTAAACGTAAGGCCTTAGGTAAGCCATAATTTGCATTCAATTAATTATCAAACTTTTAAGGTTTTTGTTATTATAGTGCCTAAGCTCTCGCACTCGAGGTAATCTCTCATAAGAAATTAAATAATATTCCAACAAAATTTAATTTCGGTGGGACTTGAACCCGCCGCTTTAGGGAAAGATCGTGCACACGTTAACTCAAATAAACTTTCATAAGTATATTTTAATATCTTGAAGTCAAAACCTAAACTCAAAAACATATTAACCCTAACCTAACATTAATATACCTACAGGATGTATGTTAGGTATGCCAAAATTACTCACTAACTTCATTTCGTTTCCATACTACGTTCCTTATTTTTGAATAATCCTTTCGTGTATTTCCACACCCAGATTTATTCATACTGATCACCAGATTTATTCATACTTATGACCCGACTACATCCATCAAATCTCAATAACTTGTCCGCCTCGTGATAAACGTCCCTTTGCATAAGTTAGGTCTTGCGACGCGCATCCAATCTCCCTACGAGTACATTGCGTAAGAGGAATAATACATGAAGTTAGAGGATAATTCTAAGGTCTACTGTGCACTGAATATATAACTGACAAAAATGTGATATCCTGATGGCCTTGGTAGATTATCAAAATCGTTATGATTAACACCTCAGCCCTGCGGTCGCGACGTAAGAATTGATCCTTTCAACTCTTCCGTGGATATTGTCAAAGTCGATTAAATGCTACCAGAGGCAGAGCAGCAGCTTTCTTCTATTTTTAACACCTCTATTGCGTATATATCAGCGTATATACCAACAACTTACTACCGCCCTGCAAGCGCAGTGATCGCACTTATAGTAAAAATGTGAAAGATTGAATGTTTCCTGTAAAAGATTGGTTTTTGGATGTTTGTTACCTCTTCACGACAAAACTACTGAACGGATCGGATTGAAATTTGACATTTAAAGGAATAAAACCTAAAACTCATAAATGTACTAGGACTAAGACATAACGATAAGAGATGCTTTATTAGTAGCAAAGCTGACCTCGCGTTTTATACAAAAACAGACAAACATTTTGAACATTTTAAATGCAAAAATATTTAAAACAGTCTCGCTTCAGCGGATCCAAGACTTTGCAAATGGCCGCTGTAACTCCTCGCGTCGCATTTGTTTCCTATTATTGTAGTCGGTGTCGGTTCGTTTAATAAAGCCAATTTACCTGATGTTTACGTTTACGGCACTTTCCTCAGTTCTCACTACAATTTGCGTGTGTCACAATGAACCAGTTAAGCAGGCTCCAACGGAAAATATGTCTTAATAGCAAACTTGTGAGTTTATTTTCCTCTGTCGAGTTTGAACGTATTATTCTCGCTATAGGTGGGCCTATATTGCACAGTACGTTGTGTTTATAGAGGAGCTTCCCCGTGACTTTGCCCGCGCAGGATTCTCATTTCAAAGATTATGTTTTTCGGGAGGAGCTATAATAACTTTTTTGAATAAGTTAGGTACTCTTTATAAGATCAGCTGTACCTGTGAAAGTTCGTAAAATCGGTTTATCCATTTCGGAAATTCAGCGGAATAGACAAACAAATTATTATAATGTGATGAGACAGACAAAAAATTCAAAAATATATTAAGTTAATGTAGTTATCGTATATGTATAAGAAATAAAACATAGTGGACTTTCTAGACTTGTGTTGATTGATTTATTCTAATATTACAAAAAAATATTTGCCACTTGGTAATATATGTCGATCAGAAGAGCGCTATACAACAAAGTGTTCCCAGTTTATCAAAAATATTAAATTGTTACCCTAATGATAAACTAAATTAAGGCTAATTACGCATGATTGTATGTAATATTATACAATTATGCCTAAGTAGTAATAGGCCATATCTCGCGAAGAACCGACGGCCGATGGGGCAAACGTGTTCTTGAGTGGAGACCACGACTCGGTAAACGTAGTGTAGGACGCCCTCCGACCAGGTGGGATGACGACCTGCGAAAGACTGCAGGTAGATGCTGGATGCGGCAAGCTGAAGACAGGGCGCTATGGCGCTCATTGGGGGAGGCCTATGTCCAGCAGTGGACTGCTATAGGCTGATGATGATAATGATGATGAGCCGAGATGGTTCTAAACAGTATAACGTATCTTTGATTTGCATTCAGTAAGATGCTATTAATAAAAAAATACAGACATACACTTTTTCACTTATTCCTATAGATAAAGACCCTGAAAAACCTGGTGACAGATATGATTATGTTGATCCGGGATTTAGTGCCGTAATAGAACCCCCGCAGTGCCGAGATTTGCGTGATCAAGCAGGAAATGAAAGTGTTCTTACTTGACGTAGCTTGTGAATTGCGAGGGGCTGGCACGATCTGACTAGACAAATAGATATAGGAGAATAAATAGGCAAGGTGAGGAAAAAATTACATGAATTTTGTTGAAATATTCGTATTGCTTTCGTAGTTTCGTATTTAACACTTTGACTGCGATTTTTTTTCGACGACTGCGATCTTTTTTTTAACCTAAAAAATTCGTGCTGCCGCTCTGCACAGCGGTTGTGTTGCGCCGCACATGCGTTTCGTTCGAAAAATATTACGGCTGTGCTGAGTCACACAGATCTGTATTTTCTCAGCCGCTGCGCTAGTGTGGATTTACGCATATTAGTCACTTGTAGAAAACACATACGGTGTGATTTCAGCAATCAAAGTGTTGACGCTATTCGTATTGCTAACTTATGCAACAGATAAGCAAATCAAATTTACTAGTACTCTTTTTCACTTCTTCCACTGGTGGACAAAAAATTGAAGTGAACATTAAAATGAAAGTTAAGAAAGCAGGTGCATTAACCTACCACAATTAATAGCTTAATGAATAGTCATCATAATCATCAGCCTAATGAGCACTAAAGCATCTTCAGCTTGACGCTTCCAGCATCTACCTGCAGTCTTTCGCTGGTCGTCATCCCACCTGGTCGGAGGACGCCCTACACTACGCTATTTGATAATAAATAAATAAATAATGCTGGACAATTCACACAGCATTATCTAGCCCCATGGTAAGCAGAGCTTGTGTTATAGGTACTAGATAACTGATAGACATAAAACAATAATAATTTTATGTTTTTTTTTATAATTATTATTTTTATTTAAAATAATAATGCTGGACAATTCACACAGCATTATCTAGCCTCATGGTAAGCAGAGCTTGTGTTATGGGTACTAGATAACTGATATAAATAATACAATACATTACATAGATAGTTTTTTTTTAATATACATAGAAAACAACCAGAACACCCGCAACAAATATCTGCAGATTGTACACACAATTGTTCCGAGGCGGGAATCGAACCCGCAACCTCCTGCGTCGCAGGCGGACCTTCGCCCACCGCGCCACATCGGTCGTCAAATAATGCTGAATAAATAGTATAAAATATGACTTGTCTAAGTGCTTATGTGTAAGCCTAAATAAATAAAAACTTTTGATTTTGATTGTTATTCCAAACAGTCTGCGTTTGGAATAACAATCAAAATCAATAGGTAGGAAGAACCTACCTACATATGTGTTTATTTTAGGGAAATGTATTTTCGTTTGACCACAATCTCACCTGTTAGAAGATTTTTCACGAAGGTCTAGAAGACTAACTATAGTCCTGCCTTCGTGATACAAGAAAATATATAGTAAAATAGAAGAGAGTGCCGACCTCTGTGGCGCGGTGCAACACAGGAGGTTGCGGTTTCGATTCCCGGCTCGGCACAAATATTTGTCCGATCTGCATATATTTCGGGTGTTCTGGTCATTTTCCGATGTAAGTGCATTTTAAGGGGTAAATAGTAATTTAAAAAACTATGTAATGTATAATAATGTTTAATGCGTATCAGTTATATATTACCCATAACACAAGCACTGCTTAGCTTGGGGCTAGATAACTCTGTGTATTGTCCAGCATTATTTATTTATTTAAGGTTATTTACTTTTGTTTTGAAAAGATCCATTTTGTAGTGGCCAAATTAAGAACTACCTCGTTGTTTGTATATAACTTTCATCTTTTTGACCATAAACAACGTTTGGGAGATTGACAAAGAGCTTAGCCCTTAGCGATAACGTCACCTTTAGGTTCTCTCTCTATGTATGTATATGATTATACATATGATTAAGTAGCTGCGCCCCGCGGTTTAACCCGCGTGGTGATAGTTTTAATAATATAAAAATATCTTTATAAATTGTACCCTATGTGTTATTCTGATTTTAAGCTATATTATTGTAAAGTTTCATTAAAATCCATTCAGTCGTTTTTACACGAAGGAGTAACAAACATCCATCCATCCATACTTACAAACTTTGACGTTTATAATATTAGTAGGATATGAATCATCATCGTCATGATGATGATGTATATGATTATATGAATAATAATATGATTTTATTCTTGTCTTTGCATGCTATGGCGCTCATTAGGGGATGCCTATGTCCAGCAGTCATAAAAGTCATAAAAGTCATTTATTTCATCTTTAAACTTATAACATTATCGAAACATTACATAAAATTTGTACAATGTACCTAGATCTCACTTATTATTAAATATCAGAATTTTCTTCACAAAATAAAGATGTGTCAGCCATAGCTTCGTCAATTGTATAGTAACATTTTTTGATTAAATGGTTTTTGACATATTTTAATAATAAAGTATTAGGTTTTTGTCTTATAATAATTGGTATTTTGTTGTAATTTTTTTTAGATATACATTTGAAACTTTTCAAAATTTTACTTAGTCTGGTCCGAGGAACCACTACATTTGCCTTATTTCTAGTGTTATGATGATGAACCTCTGCATTTTTTACAACATCATCAATATTTTCTAGCATATAGACTATATTTTGATAAATCAACTCACTAGCCACGGTCATAATATTAAGTTCTTTGAATTTACCTCTACAGGAGTCTCTATATTTTAAGCCTAGTATGTATCGAATGCATCGCTTTTGCAGAACAAATATTCGATTGCAATCAGCTGCAGTGCCCCAAAACATTAGTCCATAACTCATAAGAGAATGAAAATAAGCAAAGTAAACATCCCTTGCTGCTTTCTCTCAGCCAATTTCTTTAATTTTCTTAATCGCATAGGTTGCGGAGCTCAGTTTTTTTGATAGCTCGTCTATATGAGTTTCCCACGTTAACTTTGTATCAAGCCATACTCCTAAAAATTTAATTTTGTCACTTCTTGGTACATCCATTTCATCTAGTGATGTGCCAACCATAGCGCTATTAGTACTCCCCTTTGCTCCTAAGCCAAATTTTACAACATGAGTTTTGTCAACGTTAAGCAGTAGGTTATTTACGGAAAACCATTATTTTAATTCAACTATGACTTTTTTCAACTTATGACTAAGATTAACATTACATTTGTCCTTAATTATTAAACTAGTGTCGTCAGCAAATAAGACTATGTCAATATCCTTACAAGCTATCGAAACATCATTCACATACAATAAAAACAATAGCGGACCTAGAATAGAACCTTGAGGTACCCCTAGTGATATACTATTTACATCAGACCTACATCCATTTACTTCTGTAACTTGGTTTCTGTCACAGAGGTAGGATTCAAATATTTGGAGTTCTTTATTTCTTACACCATAATGCTCTAGCTTATTAAGAAGAATTTTATGTGAAACACAATCAAATGCTTTAGAGAGATCACAAAATACTCCGTAAGTTTTTTGTGATTTCTCTAGGCCTGCAAACACATCTTCTAGAAGCCTTGTAATAGCATGTTTGGTCGATTTTCTTTTCTGGAAGCCAAATTGTCTACAGTTTAACAGATCATTGTCTACAACATAGGTGGCAAGTTCTTCAGCTATATACTTTTCTAAGATCTTACTTATACTAGGGAGTACTGAGACAGGGCGATAGTTATTGCACAAATCCTTATTTCCTTTCTTATGTATTGGTACAACTTTCGCAAGTTTCATTTGCTTGGGGAATATCCCGTTTAGGATACAATTGTTAATAATAAGCATCATTGGCTCAGCGATTTCACATTCAACTTTCTTTAACAGATATGGAGTTATATACCAGAAATCGTTAGATTTTTTTGGTTTCAAACTTTTTATTAATTTTATAGTTCTGGTAATGTCAACTGTCTTTAATATAAATATGGATTTTACAGATGTAATAAATTGATTCATATAAGATTGAGATTTCTCTATTGAACAAATTAAATTACATGTCACATCATTAGCAATATTTACAAAATAGTCATTAAAAAAATTCGAAATGTCAATCTTATCTAAAATAAACTTATTACTAGTATCACAAATTATTTTATCACAGATATTATAATTAGTTGTACACTCTTTCCCTGTCTCTTCCTTTATAATTTTCCATACACATTTTATTTTGAACTAACATAGGTGAACAAAATGATGATGATGATGATTCGTGTCTTTGATTTCATTTTATGAAATTGTGCAATACAGAACACATCCATCATCCCCTAAACCAAATCGCCATTTGTAAATAATTGTTCCGATGGAATTTCGTAAATTAATTGATTTCCAACGAAAATATGGTTTCATTTCGAGTCTACAGGTGGCGCTAATTAATCAAACGGGCTAATAATTTCCAGTCAGGTAGCTAATGAAATTTTAACAATGTCTTGCAGGCTTCCTTATATTTTATCCTGAAACAAATTGAGAAAACGTGTTCCATTAAAATTAAGATAAAACTTGAATAATTCTTTGAGTATTTTTCGATGTCGAAAAGTTTATTTATTTTCTTAGCGCTATTTTTACCTCGCCGTATATTTTAATGTTCACGCATATTTTGAAGTATTTAAATTTTTATGTGCATAAACCTACCACAGTTAATACCTAAGTGAAAAGTCATCATAATCATCAGTCTATGTTAGTCCACTGATGGACATAGGCCTCCCCTAATGATCACCATAGCGCCCTGTCTTCAGCTTGACGCATCCAGCATCTACCTGCAGTCTGTCGCAGGTCGTCATCCCACCTGGTCGGAGGGCGTCCTACACTACGTTTGAAAAAAAAAACAGCAATTTAGAAAAGATTTACAGAGAGTAGAGACGATTTATGTTATTAAGTTAAAAAGAAAGAAAAGGTTACACACAAAAAAAATATATTTATAACTAGCTGCGCCCCGCGGCTTCGCCCGCGTTGATATATTAATATTTTATCACCGTTTAAACCTTCCCTGGACTAAGACAAACATTTCGAAACCAAAATCAGCAAAATCGGCCTAGCCGTTCTCGAGTTTTAGCGAGACTAACGAACAACAATTGATTTTTATATATAAGAAGATGAAAACTGATTTCAATTAGTAAAGAAATTATTACCTAGTAGGCGCTTAAGCTGAACAGAAGTATTGAAAAATATATCAATATATGTTTACTTTACTACCCACTCACATCATATTTTTTCTCGTCTTAACATATTTTTAATTAATGC
This sequence comes from Eupithecia abbreviata, assembly GCA_943735965.1. Classification (NCBI taxonomy): domain Eukaryota; kingdom Metazoa; phylum Arthropoda; class Insecta; order Lepidoptera; family Geometridae; genus Eupithecia; species Eupithecia abbreviata. The sequence continues at coordinate 10,909,895 of OX030990.1, forward strand.
AAGTCCTGCTCGCTTTAAAAGACTTTGGTTAAGAGTAACAACTGAGAAAAAAAATACATTTAGACCAAAATTCTGAGTCAGTTAGTAATAAATAGATAATGCTGAATAATCAACACAGCATCATCTAGCCCCAAGCTAAGCAAGCTCTGCTTTGTTTAGGATGTTATGGGTACTAGATGACTCATATATTTATTGTATTATGACAATAAATAAATAAATAATGCTGGACAATCCACACAGTATTATTTAGCCCCATGGTAAGCAGAGCTTGTGTTATGGGTACTAGATAACTGATATACATAATACAATACATTACATAGATATATATTTTTATTATACATAGAAAACGACCAGAGCACCCGGAATAAATATCTGCAGATCGTACACACAATTGTTCCGAGGCGGGAATCAAACCAGCAACCTCCCGCGTCGCAGGCGGACCTTCGCCTACCGCGCCACATCGGTCGTCAAATACATTACGTTGCATAGATATATATTTTTAGTATACATATCAAATACCCAGAATATCAGGAACAAATATTTGCAGATCGCAAAACATTTATCCCTAGGCGGGAATCGAACTCGCAACCTCATGCGTCGCAGGCAGACTTTCGCCCGCCGTGCTACATCGGTCTTTCATACTGTTCAAAGTGTACAATCGGTTTTTATATTTTTTAGTTAGCACTCTAACTCTGGCAAAATAGCGCCGTTTGAGTGCAAGTTTAGAGTGGAAGAAAATTAAGAGCAGGTTCTAATACAATTTTCAGTTAATTATTCAGATTTCAGCTTTGTTTTCTCATTGCGGGGCCTTTCGTCCGTGATTGAGCAGCAAACATTGTTAACTCAGTTACAATGCATAATTATAATTAAAGCTTGAAGCATAGAGTTTAAATTAAACCAGCAGTAGTATCGTGTACAGTATTAATGTGACCGACAATGTCTACTGAGGGCATATAAAGCTATGTACCGACCAGCGTTACGGGGCTCATCTCCGTAGACCGAGACACGTTCTTGGTGACCCCGTTGACCCACTCACTGATGCTTACCCGGAGGTGACGGCAGCAACTCAGCTTCCGCAAACTAACCACCCGATCAAAAACCGGCGGAGGGCTAAGGGCGGAACCTCCCTACCCTCTTATAGCATCTAGCAACAGCCAAAGCCGAGGCTCGCACCTAAGTGGTGGCCCGTACGCGTGTTGCCCCAACCTAATTTACCGCCCGCCAAAAATCCAATAACGCTATCATGGCCATCAGCGGTCAACAGCATTATAGTCCTTCAGAAAACAAAATTAAAAAAAGTGTTACGGGGCGTAATGTAACATGTTACACAGCGAGCATGTAGTTGGTACGGGGAAAAAGCCTCCGAAACGAACACCTGGGATTTTAGCACACGGCGCGGCGTAACTAATATGCTAGCTGCGAATAGTATATTAGGTACGCCCCATTACATCGGTAAATACCTAGCTTATGAGGCTTATTCCAGTTTTCCCATTTGACAAATCCCCTTTAAGGGGGAAAACTAGAATCGAAAAAAATCAATTCCAGTTTTCCCGTCACCGATTTTATAAATTTCGATTTTCCACCTTGATAAAATTTGTTGAAGGGAGAATGACACCTTTTCAAGCTGGTCATAAATAATAATAAATAATAATAATAATAAATAATGCTGGACAATTCACACAGCATTATCTAGCCCCATGGTAAGCAGAGCTTGTGTTATGGGTACTAGATAACTGATATACATAATACAATACATTACATAGATAGATATTTTTTATTATACATAGAAAACGACCAGAGCACCCGGAACAAATATCTGCAGATCGTACACACAATTGTTCCGAGGCGGGAATCGAACCCGCAACCTTCAGCGTCGCAGGCGGACCTTCGCCCACCGCGCCACATCGGTCGTCAACGAAAGTCATCGAAGACTCATTGTATCGCCTAGCGCCACGATTTTAAATGACGTCAAAGTTTTATAACTTGAGTGTTTATTCTGCCAATATCTATGTACACTGTGCCCAAAGCAGAGCCCGGCGCGCGCCACAGTAGAACTTGTTCATCCATAACCGCGTCGTAAACAAATTAAAACTGCCAGCATTGTTTCTACGTCACACATGCAGTCGGGCAACTTTATCCCCAAGTTACTGTTGTTCACTGCATAACTAAGCGGCTCGACTAAACTTAGGTACGGTGAAACTTAGCTTCCTGTTTCTTGTTGAAGTCATTTGTTCTATTAAGCGATGCTGTTGCGCTGCGCTTCGCAATGTCTTGCTTGTATTGTTCATTTCTGATGAACGTTTTCTTCTTAGTTGTTCGCTTTTAGTTGGTGGAGTAGTATTGGTAATGGGGACCATAAAAAATAGGTACGATGCACCTCCAACAATGCATCAACATATGTCCCAGTTAGATGCGATGTGGGAATAGTTGGCGGTATTTGTTAAAGACGTGATAAAGTCTAATTATTTAGTTGGTTTTATCCTGGCTTGACAGAAGTTTTAAAAATAAAGTTGGACATTTCGGTTTCTAATGTGACCACAAAATATATGAAACTAACTAACCTGTACCTCAAGCGACTGCTGTAAACTCCTTGTAAAAGCAAATGATGGAATCGACCGTAACGAATTTTTACTTTTACTGCCCTTTCCAATTACGAGCTCCGAAGTTTATGCGTTACCTGGCGAATAATAAAAACCTTTATCACCACAGATTCGGGGATTTTCAATTAAACTTTTACGTAATCGCCATTTGTTTAATATCTAAGTAGGAACCAACATCGGCCGCGGGACTTGAAGGAACTGAAAAGTTTGCGATCTAATCAAATACTTTGGTTTCGGGTGAGAGATGCTGAATTTATATTTTTTCGCCTTAGGGAGTCGGAAATTCGGAAATTAATCTCAAGAAACGTGTTTTATTCCATTACCAATTCATAACTAAACCGATTACAGTAAAAGGAAAATAAGATAAGCGGTAACCTTTCCAAATATCTCAAAGTTCATGGCAAAGTTGAACTGAAATTCCGAAACTAAATTCAAAATTTTGACCATCAATTAATACTTCATGTCAAAACGTAAAAGTTTTAACATCTATAAATCAACCCGCACACAGATCGCTCACGAAACCATGCCAACATTACTGGAACGTAAAACTTCGGATGAAAAATGATGAGCCACACTTTGACTCTTTCACCACAGAATCCTGTCGTTTTATCTGGCTCCTGAGGTTACTCTGACAAATGGTTTATCCGAGGTCCCATGATCCTTGGGCGCTCTACTTAGGCCACATTGATCTGACTTAAAGGGTCACGCACGTATTTGTCAGACATTAGATGAAGCAATGAAGCCCGCATTCCCTCGCTATATGGAGTACTAGCAGCGCCCCGCCCAAAATATCTATCACCACGCGGGTGAAACCGCGTGGTGATAGATATTTTGGATAATATACTAAATATCTTTATGTAAAGTAAAGTAAACAATTATTTATTTCTTTAGGCTTACAAAATAAGCACTTAGACAAGTCATATTTTATATAAAAATTATTATCAAATAAAATTATTTTACTGTTCACTTCAATTTTTTGTCCACTAGTGGAAAAAGTGAAAAGAAACCACTTGCATGTTCATCTCTTATATGTCTAATACATGGTTATTTGCCTATTTAAGTCTAATAATAATATGATTCGATACATGTCAATATTTAAGTAAAGCTATGCACAACAACAAATTTCTTACATACTATTGTCGGTGCGAAACTGAGCGACATCTGGCCAAGCATTAACATCATTGAGATAATAATTTATGGAGTAGAAAGCCTTCTTGATGAGATTTAGTTTTATGTAATTTTTAAATTTACGAATTGGGAGCTCAGTTGCTTCAGATGGAAGCTTATTATAGAAGCGCACACTATTGCCCATAAGTGATTTCCCTACCTTGTGTAATCTAAATGATGGGGTAATTCATTGTAAGCCTATGTGTTATTCTGATATGTAACCTATATTACTGTGAAGTTTCATTAAAATCCATTCAGTAGTTTTTACGTGAAAGAGTAACAAACATCCATCCATCCATACATACTTACGAACTTTGACGTTTATAATATTAGTAGGATAAGATAGCTGTAGGCATCGACAGATCAAACTGTTTGCTTACTTATGAACTCAGTCTTTAAGTAAAATTACATTTTAGAAATTAAATGAAAAACGGTATATATTATATTATAAATGTCGAATAAAAAATATAAATGAAATATCAAAGAAAATAATTGTTTGACACGACACATTACAATAGATAATAGACTCCTTATTAAAAGTATGAGAAAAGTTTTTGTAATATTTGACTTTTTTAGTTCCGGCCTGAGTTGGTCCGATAGAAGTTTTTGATCATTATAAAAAAACAAGACGGATTTGTTTCTTAAACAAAAAAAACAATTTTGTGTAAAACGCCTAAAATGCTAACTGTAGAGGTACATTTTCTCGAAAGTGTGTTAATGAGGATGAAAAGTTCTCTAAAAATTATATAATCTCCCATTTTTCTGTAGGTACAAAGGTTAACACTTTGACTGCTGAAATCACACGGTATGTGTTTTCTACAAGTGACTAATATGCGTAAATCCACACTAGCGCAGCGGCTGAGAAAATACAGATCTGTGTGACTCAACACAGCCGTAATATTTTTCGAACGAAACGCATGTGCAGCGCAACACAACCGCTGTGTTGAGCGGCAGCACGAATTTTTTAGGTTAAAAAAAAGATCGCAGTCGTCGAAAAAAAATCGCAGTCAAAGTGTTAAGGTATGTTACTCGATGTTAAGGCAGGGTTTCCCAACCTTTGTTTTGTTGAGGCTCCACAGACTATTAATAATTTTTTCATGCCCCCCTCCCTTTACATTTTCAATAAATACAAAAAAACACACATTATGTACTTAAAAGCCTTTTATTTTAATTCTAATAAACCTCTATTCTAATAAACATTCTGAAACTATCATGGTTATTAACACTAAAGTCATTTAAATGAGGGTAGATCGGTATATCTGCTCATAAAAACGAACTCGCAGTGTCTTCAGTTATTCCGTGATCATGGCGCATGAAACTGTACCGAAATATTGGAAAACTCAAAAATCAAATCTATTCTAATACTTCTAAACTTTTCTAGTCGGTCTCTTTTCAAAACCTCGAGAAAGAACAACGTATAGCGAACAAAATGGAATTCTCCGTAAACCTAATTTAAATAACGAAAGTTTGGTATAATAACATCAGAACATGAATAAATAATCAAAGGGGTTCTGCGATGTCCACCAAGAAAAAGGGACGTGAGTTCAATGTAAAAATCCCGTTTACAAAGGAAGACACAAGTTACCTTTCAAATTTCAAGTTAGTCTGAGTACTTACGTAGATTTGTACTTACATAAAGCAACTTACATACATAGAGCAACTTCGATACGTCCTAGGTTGATTCGTTTCTTGTAGACGCGATATATTTTTTCAAAGATTTGAATTTTTTCAGCTCTCTGAAAGAGATAAAAACTACATTAAAAATTTAATTTCACACAATAATCCGACAACCGCTGGAGTAAACGTGTTCATGAGTAAAGATCACGACTCGGTAAACGTAATGAAGTTCGCCCTTCAGACAGGTGGGATGACGACCTGCGAAAGACTGCAGGCAGATGCTGGGATGCGTCAAGCTGGAGACAGGGCGCTATGGCGCTCATTGGGGGAGGCTTATGTCAAGCAGATAACTAACATATTCCGATGATAAGTACTTAGGTATTTATAACATTTATTTATTATTTGTTTACTAACTCTTTACGTCAAAACTACTGAACGGATCGGCCTGAAATTGTATAAAGGTAGTTTTAGGGCTAAAATAAAACATAATCATCAGCCTATATTACTCCAATGTTGGACAAAGGCCTCCCCCAATGAGCGCCATAGCGCGCTGTCTTGACGCATCCAGCATCCACCTACAGTCTTTCGCAGGTCGTCATCCCACCTGGTCGGAGGGCGTCCTACACTACGTTTGCCAAGTCGTGGTCTCCACTCAATAACACTTTTGCCCCAGCGGCCGTCGGTTCTTCGCGAGATATGGCCGGCCCAGTAGACTTTATCATTACTTTTACGACGCAGACCTCCCCCTGATAAACGCCTTATTGGTGTTATCTTAGGGAAGTAATGCCCATAATCCCCACGCCGGGCATGCGGGTTGGGAATCGCACTTTGATGGTAAATTGTTCTGCGGGTGGTGTATGTTCTGTAAATAGTTATCGAACCCGAATTGCAACGCACGTTTAATTATACTCTGACAGAAAATACTGTTTTTCCCATTAATATTATTTTCGTACCAACGATAAAAAGTTTAAATTATAACTTGTCAGCCATAACAGACCATGGATAAATAAAGCTTTTAATGTTGCCAACTCAATAAACAAAAGTTTGCTTCTTTTTACGACTGCAACCGTAAAGCGACTTTTCACATCACAAACAAAATGAACCTAATTAAGAACTTGCAGCAATCATAAATAAAATGTCTCTTCTGTGGACACCTCTTAGCAGCGTGTTTTTAATTAAATTTATAATTTGAATGCATTATAGTTAAGCTACTAATGGAGAAACATAAATTAGATTTATATCTAATATAGATGGATAGAATATACTTTATTGCTCAAAAGACTGAATTATTCTTGTATAGGAAGAAGTAAATTAATTTTTAGTATTACTTTTTCTTTGCCATTAAATGTGACGTGTTCTTGAGTGGGGACCACGACTCGGTAAACGTAGTGTAGGACGCCCTCCGACCAGGTGGGATGACGACCTGCGAAAGACTGCAGGTAGATGCTGGATGCGGCAAGCTGAAGACAGGGCGCTATGGTGATCATTGGGGGAGGCCTATGTCCAGCAGTGGACTGCTATAGGCTGATGATGATGATGATGATGAAATGTGAAACTGCTCCAATATAACCACATCCCTATACTTTGGTTGGAAATAATAATTATAATAGTTTTATAGACCCTAGCTTCTGTCCGCGTCTTTGCTCGCTCTTTTCTGGGACAAAAAGTAACCCATGTCCTTCTCCGGGATATTATCTAATTTGATAGGGTAAAAATATATATATGTATATCAAATTTCATCGAAATCAGTATAGTAGTTTCATTGTGAAAAGTTAACAGAGAGGCAGAGTACTTTTGAATTTAAAATATTAGTTTGCACCATCGAATATGGAACTGAAAAAGTAAAACAAATAATAGTTTAAAAAAAAACTAAAAAACCACGCTTTTATAAATAATCCTAACTTATTTCAAAAAAATTTAAAATATTTTTTTAAATAATTCAAATTATGGATAAGAGTGATAAAACTGATAAATAAAAGAAATTATTTTAATGCAAAAAAGTTTGGGGTGCTTTCTGATTATTTAACCTTTACTTTCTTTATTATTTATTTTCTATTTTTTAGTTTAATCTTATCAAATTATTGTATTGCCATCGGTTATTAATTAGTTTAAATGAAATCTGACCCTTCAAAGTGGGTCAAAATCGAGTCCAAAGGAGTCAGTTACAAACAAACATACATACAGGTGAAGCTAATAAAAGCGTGGTAATAAATCAATTAAATGTGTATGCAATTTTTTTTTTTTTTTTTCATTTCATTTTCATTTCAATTTCACAGCTAAATGTCAAAGCATAGTAAAGCGCTGACGCGAACTCAACGCCATCGCGCCAACGGGACAAAATTACCAATTTCCAGATCTTTCTAATTTCCAAAGGCGGTGTTGCCAGAATATTCATCAGTTAAAACAACAAATTCAATTTATTTGCTTCTCAAGATATTTGGAGGAAATTAAATCATCAAGATTTAGAATGTCACAGCTCTGCTGTCAAAATTGCTTCAGTAATAAAGACACAAAGATTCGTAGCGAAGGTTTATGTCTTTGTTATTATTGTAATCGTTTTGTTTTGACGTTATTAAAGTGAGATATTTCACGGTTTATTATTTTGAATGAGAACAGAGCTGTAAAGTTTTAATGTGCAAGTAAAGGACGCTAGGAAAGCTGTGGCTTGGTGGTTTCTAGATTACGATTTATGGTGAGTTTTATGATTGAGGGCTTTGAATTTAAGGTTCATTTTTATTTTTTCATATTCTAATGTTTTTGAGTATTGTTTCAAGTCCTAAAGATAAAGCTATTTATTCTGGAAATTGTAAAAAAACTGGATTTATTACAGCCAGTAGCAGACCTATCAGATCGAGCTTTAAAATAACCATAAAATAATGAAAATTATCTTAAATTATCATTATCTAAGATATTATTAAGCCAATTAGCCATATTCAGCACTTTCTAAGGGATAGCAGTAAAAGGCCTCGGTTAATGAGTGCGTAAAAAGATCCCATTTCTGAGTTATTTCTTTGAATTAGCATTTTAATTGAAAAGGAAACGGCCACTGCAAAGTTTCTGCACAACAGTGAAATGTATGTGAAGATACTTTGAATTTCTGTCTCGTGCTTATCAAGTAAATAAATAATAAATAAATAATGCTGGATAATTCACACAGCATTATCTAGCCCCATTAAAGAAAGTTTTGTTCTAGAATTCATAAAACATTTAGAATACTTTTAAGCGGGAAAAGCGCTTGCCCAAAAGCGGAAAAAGCGCTTGCTTGTTGATAAAAAAATATAAATTTTTAAGAGAGCTTTCGTTTTAGAATGGTAAAGGAAATAAGTCCTTATTAGCATCTGGCTTAAGGCGTCAGCTTTGCCAATAGATATTAAACGAGGCTTGGTAATGTATAGTCACACAAGTAACGATATTGCAAACTATTATACAGAATTTATTAGGGTCAACTCGGCTTGGATAAACTATTTGCCACTTAACTTGATAGATATCCGTTTTTATATCCATATGCTTGAACAGCATTTCTTTTATATTCGTTTCAAAATTACACGTACGTATCTCTCGCTTTTATAAAACTGATGTTTTGTTAGTTTTGAAGTTAACTTTAAACATTTTTGTTTTCAACGTAAATAAATCTCAAACTTGCACATAATAAATAATAGTAAAAAAAAAACTAAAAAACCACGCTTTTTACATTAAAATAATTTCATTTATTTATCAATCTTATCCATAATTTGAATTATTAAAAAAAAAAACTACTTTTTAGTTCGGTTTATTTATAAAAGCGTGGTTTTTTAGTTTTTATAAACTATTATTTATTTCCTTTTTTTTAGTTCAAATTATTGTATTGTCATCGGTTATTAATAAGTTTACTAAGTTTAAATGAAATCTGACCGTTCAAAGTGGGTCAAAATCGAGTCCAAAGGAGTCGGTTACAAACAAACAAACATACAGGTGAAGCTAATAAAAACATGGTAAAAATCATAAACGTTTATTCGGATGTTTTGGCAATTACCGCAATAAAAATTCAGCGTAAGCGCCCTTTATGATTTGTTGGAATTTACAAGCGTTTTTTATCATTTGAAAATTACTTGGTATTTTGCGGCAAGGTCGTATCTACCCCATTCAAATGTACGCTATTGTAGGCACCATTTTATATCCCTTCATTAATCGTAAGCCACGCGTCTCGTTGAGCTTATCTAATGGGTGCGGGACACGCAACACCACACGCCCAGCTTTGCCCACTAATCACAACGAGAGAATCATCTGGAAACAATAACTTGCCCAGAAAAAGTGGGGCATTTTTGTTTCCTTGGAGGAAACTTGCCAATCTAGCTTTAGACAAAACATCCGCGCTAACGTTGGATAAATATTACTCTAACCAAAACCAGTGCAGCATTACATCCATGTTAATGGAGCATTATAATGCTGAGATAGCATATTTATGTTCTCGCCATTAATTTCGTAAGCTTTTTATTTTTTCGTAATTGTATTATTATTTTTATAATTTCCTAATATGTATTATTTTAAATTTTGAAACAAAAATAAACATTTACTATTTTTATCTATAATTTGTAAGCCAGAATATTTAATCTAGAGCTTAAGCAGCATTGGGAATAAATAATAGTAGTACTTTACAAATATCGAGAAATATAAACAACACTGTGGTTTTCAATACTTGTTTTCATAAAATAATAATTCAATTTTCAATTTTAATCTTAAACTACTCGTATCTTACGAAACTAAAAGATCCGCAAGATATTTTTCATTGCAAAAACGACGTAAACTTTTCAAATTCTTCGGGGAATTTAATGAAAAAAGTTAGCGGAATCCGCTAAATCTTAATAAAAAATAGCACCCTTTGGCTTGCGACAAACTTTATCTCGGAATAATTAATTGAAGACCGCCACTTAATTTAGCTGTATTTAAAGAAGTGAAAAGAGTTTCGGTGGTCGCCGACATTGAATGGGTCATTTACATTTTAAAGCCACAAAAATCAGAAGTCCCGTCCCGAAACTTTTGAAGTACTCCTAATAAAACAAAAGTTTTAGCAAATAAAACTCAGGACTATTCCCAGTTTATTTCTGAAATGTTGAGCCGTAGGTAGCCGAATTTAAAATTCAATTTACTTGTCTATCTTTCTCACACGTCTGTCTTTTGAGTTTATTTCCCTAGGAGAGTAAAATCCCGGTATTTGCTTACAAACACACAGCGGAAGTTGGAATCGAATTTATGCTAGTAGCTTTCACCAGACGCTTCCGGTATCATAGACGAGACTGGAGGAAAGTTGGTAACTTATACCTATTTTATTTGATACGAAAAATATCACACTAATTTTATAAATCTGAAAGTTTGATATATTGATGGATGTATGTTATTTCTTCGCTAAAATTACCGAACAGATCGGGCTGAGATTTTGCATACAGTTGGAATCAGGACCTGAAATAAAACATAGGTTACTTTTTACTTACGACATAAGTAACGAGGGTCCCCAGGTTTTCAAAAAAAAATCTGTGTGCCTGGTCAAAGCGACGCGTGACCTGAGAGCTGGTCAGCATTGCCATACAGCAGGCAATGCAGGTTGAGCTACCTCTAGATTATTTGTATTAGTCTACAGTTAGCTCTTTTGTTTCAATTGGAAATAAGAGTTTATTCTACCACACAAAGATAGAAAAAAATAAAGAAATTAATGCTAAAGGTATACGAAGTACAAGAGGGCTAATCGCTACGAACTATCTCTTCCAAGCAACCATTTATGGAGGTTACGTTTTAATTAAGTACCGTGTATGAGCCGCTTTTAGAAACTAGCATGTAGGTACGTTGTATTGTCTGAACATCATCATCAGCATATTATCAGTCCACTGCTGGACATAGGCCTCCCCCAATAAGCGCCATAGGGCCCGTGTTCAGCTTGCCGCATCCATCATTATTATCTGAACGCATCTTCAGTTATTTAAGGCTGTATTAATACATATACATACATAACAAGCTTCAAAGTAAGTGTCGCGACCGTACCTGTCTCCAATAAATGTCCAATAATGTCTAACAAGGTCCACATAAACTGAACATGTATTAATTTAGCGGTGAAATAATACGACCGAATTGGAATAGCCTGTAGATAGGTATCGAGACGCAAATGGTTATTGTTGGACAATAGCAAACTATTTAGTATTATGGCTATGACAGTAGGAATCCGCACAAAATACTTTGACAAAGCGAATGTGCCTAAGGGTCGGTACATATCTGACGGAAAATGCGTCGAGCGTATCATCGGTCGCGTCTATTCGGTCAAATTAGACCAGCCACATTCGCGTCTAGTCAGTTCGAACGGCCTGTACACAATCTCCGCGGATGTTACATCATTAGCCTATGTTAGTCCACTGCTGGACATAGGCCTCCCCCAATGAGCGCCAAAGCTCCCTGTCTTCAGCTTGACGCATCCAGCATCTGACCGCAGTCCTCCGCAGGTCGTGGGACGACCTGCGGAGGACTGTGGTCAGATGGCCGGAGGGCGTCCTATACTACGTTTGCCGAGTCGCGGTCTCCACTCAAGAACACGTTTACCCCAGCAGTTGTCGGTTCGTCGTGCGTATGTTACAACTAGTCTGAATGCATCATACAAAATACATGTCGCGACACTTTACGTCGACAGACTATGCGTTGACGGAAACGTAACAGACGCTGTACACTCGACGCACTAACGCATCATCAGTTGAGTGTGAAAGGTTGAATGTTTTATATTGTTCTGGCGTAACGCGACCGATAATATGCGACGCATTTTCCGTCGGATATGTGCCGACCCTAAAAGCGAATGGTCCCGATAGGGCTCGCATACGCAATTTGTCTGAACGGTCCCAATTTCAACCCAAAGTTCATTGTTAATTCATGGACAACATTGACTTGCTGTTATAACTTGCGAAACGTAAATCGTGTCTACGAAACTATGCAAGGGACATTGTTCATATTTCGTTCTTCGTATAAGCTAGAAAAATCACTAAAATATTATTGAAAAACCACAAAACTATGCCTTTTCGGCCGGAATATACCCAGGAACAGCCCAGGAATCATAAAATCAGGTGTGGATGATGATAATAATAAAGATAAATCTAACACAAGTTCAGGATTCAGACTGAATATAAATTCAATAAAAATATACTATAAAATGTTCTAAAAATATAAAAAAAATCATCATACAAAAAAAAGTATAGTTAATGTAACTTTTTGTTGTAATAAAATCCCGCGGTCCTTATAATTTTTCTACATAATATGATTTTTGAAAGAAAAAGATGGCCACGAAGATAAAACGTTTAAATATTTATTTAGTTTGCCGCTGCATGAAAAAAACATTGCAACTGACAACTAATTTGACGACCGATGTGGCGCGGTGGGCGAAGGTCCGCCTGCGACGCAGGAGGTTGCGGGTTCAATTCCCGCCTCTGAACAATTTTGTGTACGATCTGTAGATATTTGTTCCGGGTGTTCTGGTCGTTTTCTATGTATAATAAAAAATATCTATCTATGTAATGTATTGTATTATGTATATCATTTATCTAGTACCCATAACACAAGCTCTGCTTACCTTGGGGCTAGATAATGCTGTGTGAATTGTCCAGCATTATTTATTTATTTACTGGTATTTTAAAGTTATTCTCTTATTTTTTAAGGGTCTGTTTTGCTTAGCCCAATATTCTTCGCTTCTTCCCATTTATAGAAGTATACAATTTCAACCTTTTTATTACAAAACTTTTGCATTATTTGAGTATCTTTACAGCAGACCAAGAAACAAAACTTATTTCAATTTTTAAAAAATACAGAGCCGGTAGTTATAGACAAGTAAATAAACAGTTGCACACTAGTGGAAAGACGACCTGCGAAAGACTGCAGGTAGATGCTGGATGCGGCAAGCTGAAGACAGGGCGCTATAGCGCTCATTAGGGGAGGCCCATGTCCAGTAGTGGACTGCTATAAGCTGATGATGATGCTTGCACACTAGGCGATCTTATCGCTTACTTATACTATCTCATCATCATCATATATTAGTCCACTGCTGGACATAGGCCTCCCCAATGAGCGTCATAGCGCTCTGTCTTCGGCTTGACGCATCCAGCTTCTACCTGCAGTCTTTCGCAGGTCGTCATCCCACCTGGTCGGAGGGCGTCCTACACTACGTTTACCGAGTCGTGATCTCCACTCAAGAACACGTTTGCCCCTGAATACTATCTGAAATAGTTAAAATAATACTCAGTTTGCTTATTAACTGTCTTAGTTTATCATGCAAAATTTAACAGAAATATTAAAGAACTAACTTCAGGCACAGATTCCAAACTGCTTTTAACAGGTTAAAATTAACTGTAACAACTGTAGCAAAGTTTCCTGTGAAATATAACAAATTAAAATCAACTGTTCGGGTGAGCCATAACAAGTTCTTTCACACCTACTTCGAGTTTCAAGATATAAAGTTTTACGTTCTCGAAACTTGGGCGAAACCTTCGGTTAACATGAGAAATGCACAAAGTTTGTGTTTTGTTGAACTACCGTATTCTTGATAAACTTGCATTATAATAGCGAATTGGCCGAAAACGAAAAATACGGAACAGAAAATTTTGTCTGGTCTTCATTTTATTAAAGAAGCTATGTAATTCGGAAAAAAAAATAGTTACGATTGAGCCTTTTGATCGGTTTCGTTGGTGTGATTTTTTTTACAATTTGGCGTGTTCGATTCCCGGTTCAGACAGGCGATTATTAAAAAATCCTTGAATGCAGTTTAAATTGTTTTTAAAATCAAAATGAAGTCTTCCTTCAGTAAAATGTTCTATCTACAATATTTAAGGTACTTTCCCTCCATGTGGCATGGCTGTGGGACGCCCTGTATAGAAAACACTTTATTTTACTACACAAAACAATACAGAAATAAATAATAGAATAAAGGAAATATAAAAGGCAGCCTTATCGCTGAGAGAGATCTCTGGACATGAAGAAACAATATAGACGGTGGCACTCGGACGATGTTATAAGCTTCGATGGGTCAAGCAGTGTTATTTTGAAAATGAGTCAACCTCTCCGCCGCTGTGATAACTTACCGATTGCATACAATAGAGAGCCCGCGCGGGACGTTCACGAGTTATGAAAGTTTTTAGCGTTGTGAAGAATGTTACTCGTTCGACCTGTAATCTCAGGTAAAAAATGATAACATTCTAGGCCGTATGGGTCTCAAATCATGGAAGACGGTATCACTGCAGACCCAGGCAAAGACAGTAGGTCCACAAAAGCGCAAGACTAAGAAGTGTGGGGCGGAAATTAAGGAGGAATCTTCATGTAGTACGAGGCAGGCTAAAATATAATAATTAGGTTTTATGCATACAGCTCCAAATTATTGCCATCCTCATTTCAGTGTAAGGAGGAAATAATAATTAAGTTTGCTGCATACAGCTCTAAATGATTTCCATCCTCCCTCATTTTAGTGTAAGGAGGAAGGCTCGAATGTTTATGTTCGCCATCCACTCCGATCGCCCTACCTCCTGAATCGTTGAGCGGATGTTGACGTCACAGCGACGAAGTCAAAACAACTCATTACCAACACAATTACTTTTAAAATAAAATAACAACTAAATTAAATTGTTTTAAATTCACTGACTTCATATCTCGCGAAGAACCGACGGCCGTTGGGGCAAACGTGTTCTCGAGTAGAGACCACGACTCGTTAAACGTAGTGCAAGACGCCCGCCGACCAGGTGGGTGGACGACCTGCGAAAGACTGCAGGTAGATGCTGGATGCGGCAAACTAAAGACAGGGCGCTATGGCGCTCACTGGGGGAGGCCTATGTCCAGCAGTGGACTGCTATCAGATGATGATGATGATAAAATTCACTGACGCCGACATACGTTCATCGCAAAATGTTTTTGAGATAAATATACATCCGGGCGAAACCGGGATGGGCCGCTAGTAAGAGATATTTTACTGAGATCCTTCGTAATCAAAACAAAACCCTCGCCAGAAGACGGGTCCCTGATTACATTCGATAATCTCATCGGAACTTATCTTCTCCAAACTTCTCCGATGTCGTCCAATATTTGCTGGATTTATGACACTTTACGATTTCAAGTATAATTTGCTTTTCAATTATTGTTTCGAACTGGGCTTAACATGGATAGAGAATAAAACTTCGCTTTGTATTTTGATTGAAGATATATCCGAACAAATTCTAATTATCAATATACCCACAAAGAAATCATACCAATAAAAGCATTTTTGTAACAATGGAAAATTACTCGAAACATTTTGCACTCAAGCTTCGGGATATGAACAAATTTTTATGCCTTTGTGTCAGAAGTACCATTGATTTGTACCAATATATCATCAGTACACCAACATAATTATGTCGGTTTATTGATAACTAGCGACCCACCGATTTCGCATGATTTCGATATAATACATAAAAAATAAAATAAAAAAACAAAATAATAATATTAATATTAATATATAAACCTTCCACTTGAATCACTCCATCTATTGCTGAAAATTGCATTAAAATCCGTTGAGTAGTTTACAAGATCTAAGCGAGCAGACAGCGATAGCGATTTTATTTTTATACTATGTAAACACTTGATTTTATGTATACTTACTATGAAAAGATAACAATTTGGGTATATAATGTTTCGAGTAATTTTCCATTGTTACCAAAAAACCTTTTATTGGTATGATGGATGTCCGAACTATTGTTAGCGCGGTGTCGATAACCCCCAAATTATTTGGTTGTTTACCCGAGCTGCAAACACCAACTTCGTCAAAGGGATTTAGTTAATTCAATTTCGGTGTTCTCTCAACGCCCTTCCGTGCTTATCCCGGAGAAAATTCTGTGTAATATTTAATTTCAATAACATCTTTGGCTTGGAAGGCTTACGGAAATCTTGTAGAAGTTTATTTTGCGCACAAACTTGATTTAGATTTTACACAGAGGCGACGCGACGCGTGTTCTCGTTAACAAGATTAAAATCCCTGGAATTCTGGGATAAATTTGTTAAACATTGGGCATACTTGTGAAAATGTGAGTTACTATGGATTTTTTAATAAGTTAGTAGATTGGAAATAGTATGTGACAATTTTGTTACCTCCATGGGAAGTGCCATGGCGGCTCGGGAAAATGTAGGGCCTGGATTTTCTCAGTTATCTTGCTCAGTTGAGTTTCTGGTCGTTATCTATGTATAATAAAAAATATCTATGTAATGTATATATTGTTTAATATAATAGAATACATTACGCAGATATATGTATTTTATATATTAGTTATCTATTACCCTTATCACAAACTCTGTTTAGCTTGGGGATGATGGTGTGTGCAGTATTATTTATTATTATTATTACGTTTCCATAGAAACAACGCGGGCAGAAAATAGTTTGTTTATAAAGAACAGTGTAGAATGTGTGTATATACAATTTCCTCTCTCTATCCTAGTCAGTAGCTCTTTGTCTGTTTTTTCGCACACTCGCTAACAAAGTAAGGTATAATTCATACCGACTCTAATTGCACTTAGCCATCTAAGCACGGAGTAGCAAAATGACTTCCTTTTCCACGAACCTGGGACCTCCTTATAAGGTCCCAGAAGCTTCGTGGATTTAGCTAAGATCTACGCAATATATTACCTTATTATTCGGTATTCTTGCTTAAGTTTTTGTCGGTAGGGGGACACACTGTTGTTTTTTTCCTGGTAGGAATATTATTTGTGATTATTAATGCGGATAATATTGGTCACTGACTCATTTTGGTATTATTGGCAAACGAGTGATTATATGTAGATCAAGCTGATTGCATACGTCTTGCTTCTGGTATAGGATAGTTTGTTTAACCCATTCACTGCCCAGCTTCCTTGCGGTGCTTTGGGTCAAACTGCGCTGCTGCAGGGCAGGAACAAGCTGGTATATCTGGACGTGTACGTCACGGGCAATGAAATTGTTAAAGCTGGTGCGATCCCCTTTTATTTTTCGTATAGTGGAGCCTGAGTTTCGTGAAGTCGCATTGACGATTCGAAGATTCTGTGGCGAAACCATTGTCATAGTAAAATTATTGGCTAACAGAAGTTGACCCCAGAACTTTTGTATGAACATGACTCATTTTAGTGACTCACAGCTCAAAAAAATGCTCTTTTGACCTCAGCTTAGGCATTAAATGCCTAGTTTATATTGTTGTTTATTTTCCACCACAGGAACACATGTTACAGTTGATTTCGTTAAGTACTATAATATATTTTAATATAAGCTAGGCATTTTTTTACCTGCTTCACTCTCGACGACCGATGTGGCACGGTGGGCGAAGGTCCGCTTGCGACGCAGGTTGCGGGTTCGATTCCCGCCTCGGAACAATTGTGTGTACGATCTGCAGATATTTGTTTCGGGTGTTCTGGTCGTTTTCTATATATAATAAAAATTATCTATCTATGTACTATTATTGTATTATGTATATCAGTTATCTAGTACCAATAACACAAGCTCTACTTACCATGGGACTAGATAATGCTGTGTGAATTGTCCAGCATTTATTTATTTATTAATGACTCACTCTAGCTATTTTATTTCATTTATTTTTATGCTAGAAATATAAATGAAACATTAGAATAGGTAGTGTCACATACTTCACATACTTCACCAAAACACATTGGCATGCAAACACATCTTTAGCGGTTGCAAAGTTCTTATGAACTGTAATAGTAAGACAAAGAAAACTAAACTAACCTTTATATTAACACAACTCGTTGCCAACCCTAACTAACCTTGTATCAAAATCGTATAAGTCTTTTGTAGCTGTTATAAGTAACCAACGTACCAGAGCAACTAATTGGATTGCGTAGGGTTGAAACACTGTTACTATATAAAAAAATGCTGGACAATCCACACAGCATCATCTAGCCTCAAGCTTCGCAGAGCTTGCGTTATGGGTACTAGATGGCTGATATACTTAATCCAATAGATTACATAGATAGATATTTTCTATTATACATAGAAAACGACCAGAACAAATATCTGCAGATCGTACACACAATAGTCCTGAGGCGGAAATCGAACCCGCAACCACCTGCATCGCACGCGGACCGCGCCATTGACGTCATTAGTACTAAAAAGTAGTACTAAAAAAGGTTATAGCTGAAACCTAAAACGGAAACTTGAACAACCCACTAATCTTACACGTGGAGTGAAAAATGTTTAAATTTTAATTCGAAAAAGAACAAGAGATCAATTAGTAAAATATGAATGAAAGCTTTCAAAACCAAAAATTGATTGAGCATCTGTGCTATGTTTCGGTGACACCAATGATGTAAAATATTTTTTATCAATGTTCATTGGGTTTTGGAAACTCTTTGTTTACAAAAAATATCCAGGTTTTTGAATCGAAGTATAGTTACAAGCCTGTTACCAAATTCAATAAGCGATTGGTATCTTTGATGTAGGTAACTAGATGTGAATGGTTCAGTGAATAATTTAAGTAAATTATTCACTGAAGTAATGATTCTGGTCTTTGATAGTTAGCCATGCGAATTCTGAGCAGACGTACAAGGTAAAGAGCGTAGTTATTTATTATTCAGGGTGTAACATGAGGGGTGGATCATCGGTAAATGGGGGGTCACCTCAGTACCTATCGATTTAACCCATCTGTATGTTCTGCGATATTCACTGGTTCAAAAGTTATTTGGACTTTACTAAAATTTTAGTTAAAATCAGTTTCATCCTTAATTTCGCAATTGCAGCCAAAATGGCGATTTAACTAAAATTTTACTAAAGTCCAAATAACTTTTGAACCAGTGAATATCGCTGGACATACAGGAGGGTTAAATCGATAGGTACTGAGGTCCCCAACCCCCATCTACCGATGATCCACCCCTCATGTTACAGCCTGTATATTCACGTTAAAGTTAATTAGTGTACCGAATCAACAACGTTGTGTTGCTGACTGACAATGAAAGAAGTAGGTACTGTTTATCTACTATCGTGACTAAGAAGTCCTTAATGTGCGTACAGGTTAGTTGTATAAATTAATTAGGGTGGAATTAACAAAAGGTTTTGGGGAATTGTGACACCTATATTATAAATGGGAAAGTTTGGATATTTAGATGGATGGGTGAATATTTGTTACTTGTGGAGTTTTAACGTGAAGATACGTTAAACTTTTTATCAGGCTGGAATTTTGCATAGTAGCTTTAAGCCTGGAATCAAACACAGACTATAGTTTGACCGAAAGCGCTGTACCGCGCCTGAGGTATGCGAGCGGCGAAACGGGGGGGAAATATCGGCCGCTCCGGTCCATCAGTCTGCCGTCAACGCGTACGCTTGCTCTTTTTTCCTCGCCCCCCACGTCGCCGCACTTTCCTAAGGAGCGGTACAGCGATCGATCAAACTATACTTAAAGAAGTAAAAATGGGAATGCATGAATGGGCAGGCATTCTTATAACGACTGACTACTTTGTACATATCAGAGTAGTCAGTCTTCATAAAATGCCACTTTTATTAATAGAACAAATATCCCACGTAAATCCCAGTTAATAAAAAAATATAATATATGTTTTATTTCAGACAACAATAGGTCCATGAGTCCTTGAAACTTAGAAACTACACAACTACATCAACATGGAATAAATTACAAAGGAAAATTAACTAATAATAGGCACTATGTAGCTAAGAAACAAAAGAGGATAAATCAATCGCTATTGAAGCGCTTCCTTGCCGACAAACGTTCTCTGTAATGGTTCTCGTTGCTAACTGGCTTTCGTAAAATAGTTGTTACTAGTGCCCGATTTTAACAATTATGTTGAATTTTTGCTATAATGTTCGGTTTATAAATAAAGATATTTTAAAATTGAAAGGGAATTATTATAAAGTAAGAAGCTCATGCGGGTATATCACCTTGTTTTACTTCATACCTTGACTCCATAAGAAACTTAGGTAACTAAATCTAGTCCGATATAGAGTAAACTTAATTAAAAAGATTCCTTAACGTACATAAAACCCACGCTTGATGGAAAACTTTATAAAGTCAAGCGTTAATTGGATTCCGATTGCTGAAGCCGACCTAGTCTGCTTTGAGATCGTAGAAAAAGAAGCCTCAGTTCAGCTATTGCGAACGGAATATCTTGTTTAAATTACTTTGTTTGAAAATTCACTACCTGATTGGAACTCTTTATCGTTTGATACAGTAGTATTTTGCTCTTTTTAAGGGTTTAAACCTTCACACTTTGACTGCGATTTTTTTTCGACGACTGCTATCTTTTTTTTAACCTAAAAAATTCGTACTACCGCTCTACACAGCGGTTGTGTTGCGCCGCACATGCGTTTCGTTCGAAAAATATTACGGCTGTGCTGAGTCACACAGATCTGTATTTTCTCAGCCGCTGCGCTAGTGTGGATTTACGCATATAAGTCACTTTTAGAAAACACATACCGTGTTATTTCAGCAATCAAAGTGTTAAAAAGAGCATGCAAAGCCGTCGCACATGTCCTTCCGCGGGATACTGTCTATCTCCTTGTCTTATAAAGATGCGTTCAACCGTTTAGGTGGAAAAATGTAACAGACGGAATTACTTTATATTTCATCATATAATATTATAAATAATGTATTGATTTTAATATTATCGCCGTATCAAAGCGATTACTTCTGAACGTTCGAGGCTTAGCAAAAACCACTAAAACCTATCAGTACTTATCCGCAAAGTACGAGCATTTCACGATACGCGCGCTCAATCTTCCCTCCGGGATTAACGGTACAAACGAAGCATGAATGACTAGCGTTTGCTCACGGCCTCGCTCTCGAGCTACCTGAATAAATGTATGGTAAAGCCCGAATAGTCGCCTCAAGGGAGATTCGTGCCACCGTGCCCAAATTCCCACTACGGATCTGGCCTACCACCAAACCTGCCCCTGGTGGTGGGCCGGTATGAAACCCTTACACTACAGTGCGGTACTAAGGTAGCATAAATGTGAAGGAAGTAAGTACTTATTTTACTAGTGAATCTCTAATCACCTATGTGTATCTCGAAACAACTTCTGCTCTCCTGGTACTTCTAATCATCGCAATCAACTATTAGATTGAATCAATTCATCTGTTTGTATTATGGATTAGGAACATGCGAGTTTACATCTTCAGTTGATGAGATAGTGCATGGAATGATGGATTGGAATGTCGGTACCCACTTCATGCTGATGGTGTTTATTATTTTATTCTGTTAGGTGGAAAACAAACAGCTTTAAAGCTTAAATAAATAGTGAGAGTGGTGGTTTAACTTAACCTTAAGAGTTTTCGCTTATAGAATATACTTAAATATCTCTAAACTTAAGTTTTTTAGTACCTACCATAATATTTATTAATATTTATTTCACTTTTTATCTCCGAAAACCCAAACGCAACTTACATGAATTTAAGCAAGGCTAAAGGCGCGATTTATGACAACCTATCAAAGTGATCCGGGCGTCTGCCAACGAAATAATATAAACATAGGTACCCAGAGACAATTTTCCCACAAACTGTTGTGCTTTATGTACTACGAGTATACATCGAGGCATATTTTGTTCTTCTTTTACCTATACCCACAGCTGGGCAACGGTCTCCCCTAAAGCTCCAGAAATTTAGCTCGATTACCAATTCCGTCAAAACTACCCTGCTTTATTGTACACCTATGCAGGCAAATCATTAAACTTGTATCTGCACGGGCATTGTTATCTGGGTGGAATAGAGAAAATTACGCCACTTGATCATCGAATGCGTAAATTATTAGAAATTAATTCCTTCAACTTCAATGATGTACGCAATGTAAGACGATGCGATATATTATTGTCTATCTACTATAGATAACAATCCCCGTGCTTTACCCCTACTACAATAAATTATCATAAACAGAGTACCAATACAAAGTTATTTAATCCCTTTTATAAAACTATTCAAACTACCATGAATTTCATAAATATAAAAATAAATAAACAAATAATGCTGGACAATTCACACAGCATTATCTAGCCACATGGTATGACACACGAGTCATATTTATAACGAGATATTTACCATGATTTGATTTTTGGGATTTTAAACACAGTTCCGAGAAGAAATTGTGCCGATATATTGAAAAAAATACTAATGTTATAATTCTATAGGATATGGTGACATTTTTAATTTCTACGTGCTATATATTAGGAATCTGTGAACAAAGGCGATCAAAATGCGAAACATTTTGATCGCCTTTGTTCACAGATTCCTCACCGACTAGATTCGTACTTTCAAAAGCTTTCAACTTCAGCAAGTTTTACAACCCATGAAAGGGATAAAGTCAGCAAAAGCTTTCCATAATACTAAAGGGTTAGACAGTCATTCAACACACGTTTATGTGATGACGAGGTGAAGATGGAACATACAAAGGTTCAGCCTCTGTTATACAATACGGCTTGGGCGTTCAAATTATACGGATCCCGGGATTTACGACCTATCAATTACGAAAGAGGGTGGCTATGGGCATTCAACAATGGGTATTGATTCTGGCTAGACGATGAAATTAATTTGAATGATAGAATTTGCAATAAATAATGCTGGACAAATCACACAGCATTATCTAGCCCCATGGTAAGCAGAGCTTGTGTTAGGGGTACTAGATAACTGATATACATAATACAATACATTACATAGATAGTTTTATTTTATTTTTTATTATATATAGAAAACGACCAGAACACCCGAAACAAATATCTGCAGATCGTACACACAATTGTTCCGAGGCGGGAATTGAACCCGCAACCTCCTGCGTCGCAGGTGGACCTTCGCCCACCGCGCCACATCGGTCGTCAAAAGGTTCATTTCATTAAATAAATGAAGGTAAGCTTGTTTTGCCAAGACAGTTACTTATTCGACTTTCGTCGTCGAAAGATATTTCTAGGAAATCTACACTATCCTATCTAGTCTAGTCAAGTCACTATCTATTCAAGTAGTAAATACCTAGATAATCATTATTTAAAATAAATCTTTATGATTTTTTTATCATTTCTAAGTGGGTAAGTGTATCAGTCAATATAACAAATCAATAGCGTTAGCCATATTCACCGTTTTACGAAATCTCGGCAAGCAAAATTTCTATAGAGTAATTGACCTCACACGGGTTGTTTAATCACGCTTTTTAGTAAATTATCCAACTTAAGGTAACCTTGGCAATAATTAATGTTGGGCCACTTTTCAGCATATTTCTTCCCACTGCTTGGCAAAACCTGTCCTTAATGATGGAAGCTCACAGAAATCCTTAAACATACCTTGACTAATCTCCCCATATACACGGTCCACGTCTTGGTGTCCTGGTAGACTAAACATATTTAGTTTATTTACTTATTATTTATTTATTAGTTTTTTATTATTATTTTATTTGTTTATTAGTCTAAGACCCTAGACTAATATTCTATTAGACCTCCCATTAACAGCGCTGGGTGTAAATCCCTGATTCTGTCACCCAAACCTAATATTTGTTCTAAAAAGTTGCCCGTCCACAGAGCTTTGTCTAAAATTAGCTACATTAAGCTACCCCAAAGCAATAAATGACAAGTCATAAAGTTTCGCTTTCATAAGCAGTAGGTGGCGGTAGTAATATCGGACGGTAAAGTAGAGACCTTCGGACTACACTCAAATTACGACCGTTTCAAAGTTTTGAGGGTTTAGTGGAAGCCGCAAAAATGTTAAGTTCCTTTTGAAATTACAGTTAGAGCACTTTGTGATATTGGGTGTTCTGGTGATATAGATATAAAGTAGGTCGTTTGAAACTTAACACTTTGACTGCGATTTTTTTTCGACGACAGCGATCTTTTTTTTTCCTAAAAAATCCGTGCTGCCGCTGTACACAGCGGTTGTGTTGCGCTGCACATGCGTTTCGTTCGAAAAATATTACGACTCTGAGTCACACAGATCTGTATTTTCTCAGCCGCTGCGCTAGTATGGATTTACGCATATTAGTCACTGGTAGAAAACACATACCGTATGATTTCAGCAGTCAAAGTGTTAAATCGGTAAAGTAGTAAAGTAGGTAAAGATGAATACATGTATAGGAAATTCATGTGACTTATATTTAGCAATGGTATATAGAAATGAAGACCTCTGTGGCGCGGTAGGTGAAGGTCAGCCTGTAATGAGATTGCGGGTTCGATTCCCGTCTCGGGACAAATACATGTTTCGGATGTTCTGGTCGTTTTCGATATAATATAATAAAAACATATCTATCTATGTGATATGTTGTTATATATACATATATCAGTTATCTATCTGGTACTAAAACATAACACAAGCTTGTTTGTTGTTGCTTGCATGTTTATATGTCTTATGTGTTTAATACATGGTTTTTAGCCTATGTAAGTCTAAATATAATATGATTCGATACATATCTTAAGTAAAGTTATACACAACAAAAAATTACTTACATACTATTGTCGGTGCGATTCCTTTGGGTGAGAAATAAAATGGATTTAAATAATAAGAAGTTTCCAGAAGCAGCTTGAGTCGCATAATCTCAACAAGGAGTCCTGTCATAAAAACGTTTCCTCCACGTCACATGCTGTTATGAACTTACAACCTAATCTGGTATTCCTCTTTCGCTGAGTTTTATTTCAACTCGGAAAATACGTACCTCCTCTTATATTTTAATACGTTGCTTCTCTGGTGTCTTTCTAACATTAGTTTAGTGGTAGTATTTTTTATCTTTATAAATAATGCTTTCTGATTATACTCGAATATGGTAGAACCTTAGTTTGATGCGACGAATTAGTGACCTCAAAGTTTGAAATGAAATGAAATGAAATGAAAGTTTATTTCTTTAGGCTTACAAATAAGCACTTAGACAAGTCATATTTTATACTATTCATTATTATATGTATTGTTGTTCACTTCAATTTTTTGTCCACCAGTGGAAGAAGTGAGAAGAAACCACTAGTATGTTCATAACTTATGTGTCTAGTACATATGATTTGCTTATCTGTAATTTGTTAGATTTTGAGTTGGAGCAAAACTCGTTCCAAGCTTTTTTATCTTCTAGATAATCTGATATTTTGTAATAAGCCTTTTTACAAAGAATATGCTTCACAATTTTTTTAAATTTATTTATTGATAATTTTTGCAACTCACTTGGAGTTTTGTTGTAGAAGCGTATACATTGCCCTTTAAAAGATGCACTTATCTTATGTAGTCTAGTTTGAATGTAATTTTCTCGCCAAAATGTTGTAACTTGATACTTTGTCAAGTTTAGGCATTTATTTGAGAACACTTGATTCTTTTTAATACTTGGTAATAGATTCCGTATAGTTTTCGCTTTTTTATGGTATATTTTTTTAGGAATAGGTATAGTAGATAGCGAGATATAACGATTTATGTAAATAATCGATTTTTCTCCGCGAAGCTCGGACATATAGGGCTATATAGTCGATTTGGCCGGGCGGTCCAGTGGTTAAATAATTGGTTAATAGTTTAACTAATAGTACCTACTTTAAGTTTTGTATGAAAAGTCATTACAATTAGTTATTTTTTCTCGCTTTTACCACTTACAATACAATATAAAACAATATAATTTTATTAAGCACACACAAAACTGAAGGATAATTACAACAGAAAAATTAACACACACGCCAGTGTGACTGGTGTGTGAAAACACACCCTACCAACAAATAATTGTGTCAAAAGAGTTAAATATACAAGCTCGTTCCAAAAAATTATAAAGTGGAACATTTGATCTAAAGGTAATGTTCCTATCGGCCGAATGACTATTGAAAAACTCTTTCTCTCCGCGCGTAATACCTAGTGGAGGCAAAGTAGGCGACTGGCTGGGCCCTGTAAGCCTACTTTAATACATCGCATTACGACGTTTCGTGTTTCGTTTCGTGCGATCGTTACTACTCATAATCGAACGAAAATCCTTGAAAGCACGAAGTCCGTACTTCGCACGGTGGCATGCTACCGTGTAATTATCATGTAAATATCCTCTAGTGTGTAAATCGTGCCTTTTAATTAAATAAATAAATAAAAATATCACACAACATTATCTAGCCCCATGGTAAGCAGAGCTTGTGTTATGGGTCTAGTACCAAATAACTGATATACATAATAAAATACATTACATAGATAGATATTTTTTTATTATATATAGAAAACGACCAGAACACCCGGAACAAATATCTGCAGATCGTACACACAATTGTTCCGAGGCGGGAATCGAACCCGCAACCTCCTGCGTCGCAAGCGGACCTTCGCCCACCGCGCCAAATCGGTCGTCAAAAAAAATTTTTCGGAAGTACGTGAACTTGATACTATTGAACACTGAATTTTGGATCGGTAGAACATTAATGTATGTAAAAGCTTGTCTATGCTAGAAATGCCCACTTGATAATATTTTGCCATTATGGCCATGATTTTTACTAAGGTTCTCGAATAATTTCAGTCATAAAATTGGCCGCACGAAAACAGCCAGTCCGAAAGTAAAAGAGTAGCTACGTTGCGTTTTGCGGCCGCTCTTCGCAACTGCTGACGAAAATTACTAGAGTAGGGGACTAGGGGTCCTGAACCTTGGCACAGGGTACGCATCACTGCGCATTTCTTGCCATTATGTAGAATGTAATGGCATCCGCTTAGGATAAATGGTTTTTCATGCGTTGACCAGGTGTGTTCGTCCCGTGAGGTATTCGATTTCGGAGGCGTTTTTTATGGATTAGGCTAAAAGTTTGGTACATACGATGTAGACATTCAGTTTTTTCTCGGATTATGAGAATGAGAGAAAAGAGAGTGATCCTTTGTATTCACACATATACACTATAATTTCTTTTATAATTTTTTTTTAATTTCTTCTACTTTTTATCCATATATTACTCGCTCATGATTGTTTTATGCATGCGGTTTTACACAAAATTCGAACACTCTGCTAAAACTACTTAGAAAAACAGATTGCATCAAGAGAAAATCTTTTATTTCTATTAAAAGATAAGTTTATTTGGCTGTCAGTGATATTTATAAGAAAAGTTTATTTATTTTTATGAGCTGTGAATTTTGTTCATTAATAAAAAAAAACTTAGAATCTGGCATCAGTATTTTGGGTCTTAATTTATTCACACTCGAAAATAATGACTACCTATTTCAATAAGTAGTCATTATTTTTACCTTCCGATGAAGATACCAACAGCTAGGTACTGAACTTCAGTGTTATCAAATAAAACAGCTACATAGGTGGTACTCAGCATGGCTTCTTATACAGGGAGTGCCAAAATAAATTGCTAAGCCGAAAATTCTGACTGTAATAAGACTCTTTTGTTACACAACTTTTTAAACTTTCGTGATTTGTAAACATCAGACACACTACTACTAGTAGATAAATAGATTGAGACCATAGAATAAATAGACTCAGTTTCCCCGTGACCAAGATCGCTGTAACGCAATAATAACACAGAGGAAAATAAAACAAAAACTGCGCGATAAATACCCGAAAAATAATATTAAATAGGAACATTATGTAGTTCAATTGGATCTACAATAGATATTTGACAAAGTATTTACATATAACCACTAGGGGTAATCAAAATTACTACAGGCTTGATATTCGTTTCTTTTTAAAAAGTTATGATTATTTGTGATGAAATTGAAGTCCCAAAAAGGAAAGACCCTTTTCGTAACCTCAGATTATCAAGGGGCACCCTGTATTGTTTCAGTTTTACGCGTTGTTTTTACGAGGGTACTCTACACGTCACGTTCACATCAAAACCCAAGATAAATTGCTACGTTGCTCCTTCCCTTGCTAATGTATATGTGACTTGTTTGAATGGTTGTCTTCACAACAGACTTCAAAAAAAGTTGAGAAACTCTGCCTTTTTTAAGAAACCACTTTACACCAGTTTCTCTCTGAAGGATAGGATTCGCAACCAAAGTTATCGACATAGCTCTAAGAATTAGCAAGCTGAAGTGGCAGAGGGCCGGCCCTATATCGCGAAGAACCGAAAACCGCTGGGGCAAACGTGTTCTTGAGTGAAGATCGCGTCTCGGCAAACGTAATGACTACTACTACTAGTTTTTTTCCTTTTTGTGTATCAGTTAGTTTTATACTGAATACGTTCTTAAATTTATGAGGTCTATGTAGCATTGTAATGATTGTAAGTCTAAATTTTCCGTATCATAAAATTCCTTTAAAGCCGGCTCTGAACTTGATAATTTGACAATAATTATTTTTTTCTGATAGAAATAAGAAGAGCCTAGAAGAACCCCGAAAACGGGAAGAAAGTTAAGGCTTGGTAGACTTTTTCATGGCCCCGTTATCTTGAACTTCATCGAGGCGTTGATTTAATACGCAAGTAAAACCGCAGTAAAACTAGCTTTATGTTACATCAGGGCGTGAAATAACCTCGGGGCAAGAACTTACTTCTGAATTATGTATAGAGAGAGTATAGAGTGACGAAATAAGTTAGGTAATTAAAATTTTCATGAAGTACCGTTGTAAACAACGATCTGTTGCTACCGGTTTCCACATAGTATGTAAGCTCGATGTGACAGTTCGTTTTATTACACTGATTTTATTACTCGTAGCTTCTCTACAACATTTTTTTGACAGAAGTCTTTGTACAATGTTATAACAGTAACTATTTACCAGAAAAAAATAAACAATATAAAAAAATCATTTCTTTGGACTTGAACCAACCTACCCTCAGTACGGGTTGCCATAACATGTATCATTATTAAAATGTAATTAGGTTTTTCAGTGTCATTTAAAGTAAAAATAAATAAATTTAAATTAATTAATTCCCCCCCTTTTGGGCAAATTCATTGAGCCGTTTTTGTAAAAGGTAGCCAACTGAAAAACAAAATTACTTTCGTAAAATATTAATATGGATGTGTACGATGCATCATCTCGTGAACGTTCCTGTCTGTATTTTAATGCATTTTCTCCATTATAATTTAAATTTTATTAAACTATTCTGTTCAGGATACTGGGAGGATACCGGGGAGGGATATAGGAGTTGTCGGAGCAAAAAACAAACATGTTTACAAAGCGTTTTCGAACAAGAAAAATTGCAACCGGAAAAAACATTACACGCCTCACAGCCGTTCGACGTGACATTGTTTACCGCTCGCGCTAAAATATTACCCAGAAAACACCAGACACACGTGATCGTAGAATTCTAAGAAACTTACACACGTGAGTTTCCACTTATTTCACGGTCGTCGAGGTCGAATCGTAAACCAATGAGAACAATAAATTTTGCCGCGTGCTCAACTCACCGAAAGAGATTTAAGGCAGTCGATAAGCGGATGTTTTGTCGATGGTTCTCGCGTCGGCACACAGGATATATTATTTTAGCAGAGCTGTAAAAGGGTCTCTTTGGGCATGTGTGTTATATCTGCGGTCCCTTTTCTTACAAATATAATTTGGACCCTTAGGTCTGAGTTTAACAACAATTTCTGTAACCTGAGAATATGAAATGAAATGAATGAAATGAAATGAAATGAAATGAAATGAAATGAAATGAAAGTTTATTTCTTTAGGCTTACAAATAAGCACTTAGACAAGTCATATTTTATACTATTTATTATTATCAATTAAAATTATTTTATAGTTCACTTCAATTTTTTGTCCACCAGTGGAAGAAGTGAGAAGAAACCACTAGTATGTTCATAACTTATGTGTCTAGTACATATGATTTGCTTATCTGTAATTTGTTAGATTTTGAGTTGGAGCAAAACTCGTTCCAAGCTTTTTTATCTTCTAGATAATCTGATATTTTGTAATAAGCCTTTTTACAAAGAATATGCTTCACAATTTTTTTAAATTTATTTATTGATAATTTTTGCAACTCACTTGGAGTTTTGTTGTAGAAGCGTATACATTTTGCCCTTGCCCTTTAAAAGATGCACTTATCTTATGTAGTCTAGTTGTGGGAACAGCGAGTTTATTCTTATTTCTAGTATTTACATTATGTATATCGCTTTTTTAATGAATCGATTGATATTTTTATGAGTGTACAACAAGTTTTCATAAATATATTGACATGGTACTCCAAGTTCCAAGCTTTTTTATCTTCTAGATAATCTGATATTTTGTAATAAGCCTTTTTACAAAGAATATGCTTCACAATTTTTTTAAATTTATTTATTGATAATTTTTGCAACTCACTTGGAGTTTTGTTGTAGAAGCGTATACATTGCCCTTTAAAAGATGCACTTATCTTATGTAGTCTAGTTTGAATGTAATTTTCTCGCCAAAATGTTGTAACTTGATACTTTGTCAAGTTTAGGCATTTATTTGAGAACACTTGATTCTTTTTAATACTTGGTAATAGATTCCGTATAGTTTTCGCTTTTTTATGGTATATTTTTTTAGGAATAGGTATAGTAGATAGCGAGATATAACGATTTATGTAAATAATCGATTTTTCTCCGCGAAGCTCGGACATATAGGGCTATATAGTCGATTTGGCCGGGCGGTCCAGTGGTTAAATAATTGGTTAATAGTTTAACTAATAGTACCTACTTTAAGTTTTGTATGAAAAGTCATTACAATTAGTTATTTTTTCTCGCTTTTACCACTTACAATACAATATAAAACAATATAATTTTATTAAGCACACACAAAACTGAAGGATAATTACAACAGAAAAATTAACACACACGCCAGTGTGACTGGTGTGTGAAAACACACCCTACCAACAAATAATTGTGTCAAAAGAGTTAAATATACAAGCTCGTTCCAAAAAATTATAAAGTGGAACATTTGATCTAAAGGTAATGTTCCTATCGGCCGAATGACTATTGAAAAACTCTTTCTCTCCGCGCGTAATACCTAGTGGAGGCAAAGTAGGCGACTGGCTGGGCCCTGTAAGCCTACTTTAATACATCGCATTACGACGTTTCGTGTTTCGTTTCGTGCGATCGTTACTACTCATAATCGAACGAAAATCCTTGAAAGCACGAAGTCCGTACTTCGCACGGTGGCATGCTACCGTGTAATTATCATGTAAATATCCTCTAGTGTGTAAATCGTGCCTTTTAATTAAATAAATAAATAAAAATATCACACAACATTATCTAGCCCCATGGTAAGCAGAGCTTGTGTTATGGGTCTAGTACCAAATAACTGATATACATAATAAAATACATTACATAGATAGATATTTTTTTATTATATATAGAAAACGACCAGAACACCCGGAACAAATATCTGCAGATCGTACACACAATTGTTCCGAGGCGGGAATCGAACCCGCAACCTCCTGCGTCGCAAGCGGACCTTCGCCCACCGCGCCAAATCGGTCGTCAAAAAAAATTTTTCGGAAGTACGTGAACTTGATACTATTGAACACTGAATTTTGGATCGGTAGAACATTAATGTATGTAAAAGCTTGTCTATGCTAGAAATGCCCACTTGATAATATTTTGCCATTATGGCCATGATTTTTACTAAGGTTCTCGAATAATTTCAGTCATAAAATTGGCCGCACGAAAACAGCCAGTCCGAAAGTAAAAGAGTAGCTACGTTGCGTTTTGCGGCCGCTCTTCGCAACTGCTGACGAAAATTACTAGAGTAGGGGACTAGGGGTCCTGAACCTTGGCACAGGGTACGCATCACTGCGCATTTCTTGCCATTATGTAGAATGTAATGGCATCCGCTTAGGATAAATGGTTTTTCATGCGTTGACCAGGTGTGTTCGTCCCGTGAGGTATTCGATTTCGGAGGCGTTTTTTATGGATTAGGCTAAAAGTTTGGTACATACGATGTAGACATTCAGTTTTTTCTCGGATTATGAGAATGAGAGAAAAGAGAGTGATCCTTTGTATTCACACATATACACTATAATTTCTTTTATAATTTTTTTTTAATTTCTTCTACTTTTTATCCATATATTACTCGCTCATGATTGTTTTATGCATGCGGTTTTACACAAAATTCGAACACTCTGCTAAAACTACTTAGAAAAACAGATTGCATCAAGAGAAAATCTTTTATTTCTATTAAAAGATAAGTTTATTTGGCTGTCAGTGATATTTATAAGAAAAGTTTATTTATTTTTATGAGCTGTGAATTTTGTTCATTAATAAAAAAAAACTTAGAATCTGGCATCAGTATTTTGGGTCTTAATTTATTCACACTCGAAAATAATGACTACCTATTTCAATAAGTAGTCATTATTTTTACCTTCCGATGAAGATACCAACAGCTAGGTACTGAACTTCAGTGTTATCAAATAAAACAGCTACATAGGTGGTACTCAGCATGGCTTCTTATACAGGGAGTGCCAAAATAAATTGCTAAGCCGAAAATTCTGACTGTAATAAGACTCTTTTGTTACACAACTTTTTAAACTTTCGTGATTTGTAAACATCAGACACACTACTACTAGTAGATAAATAGATTGAGACCATAGAATAAATAGACTCAGTTTCCCCGTGACCAAGATCGCTGTAACGCAATAATAACACAGAGGAAAATAAAACAAAAACTGCGCGATAAATACCCGAAAAATAATATTAAATAGGAACATTATGTAGTTCAATTGGATCTACAATAGATATTTGACAAAGTATTTACATATAACCACTAGGGGTAATCAAAATTACTACAGGCTTGATATTCGTTTCTTTTTAAAAAGTTATGATTATTTGTGATGAAATTGAAGTCCCAAAAAGGAAAGACCCTTTTCGTAACCTCAGATTATCAAGGGGCACCCTGTATTGTTTCAGTTTTACGCGTTGTTTTTACGAGGGTACTCTACACGTCACGTTCACATCAAAACCCAAGATAAATTGCTACGTTGCTCCTTCCCTTGCTAATGTATATGTGACTTGTTTGAATGGTTGTCTTCACAACAGACTTCAAAAAAAGTTGAGAAACTCTGCCTTTTTTAAGAAACCACTTTACACCAGTTTCTCTCTGAAGGATAGGATTCGCAACCAAAGTTATCGACATAGCTCTAAGAATTAGCAAGCTGAAGTGGCAGAGGGCCGGCCCTATATCGCGAAGAACCGAAAACCGCTGGGGCAAACGTGTTCTTGAGTGAAGATCGCGTCTCGGCAAACGTAATGACTACTACTACTAGTTTTTTTCCTTTTTGTGTATCAGTTAGTTTTATACTGAATACGTTCTTAAATTTATGAGGTCTATGTAGCATTGTAATGATTGTAAGTCTAAATTTTCCGTATCATAAAATTCCTTTAAAGCCGGCTCTGAACTTGATAATTTGACAATAATTATTTTTTTCTGATAGAAATAAGAAGAGCCTAGAAGAACCCCGAAAACGGGAAGAAAGTTAAGGCTTGGTAGACTTTTTCATGGCCCCGTTATCTTGAACTTCATCGAGGCGTTGATTTAATACGCAAGTAAAACCGCAGTAAAACTAGCTTTATGTTACATCAGGGCGTGAAATAACCTCGGGGCAAGAACTTACTTCTGAATTATGTATAGAGAGAGTATAGAGTGACGAAATAAGTTAGGTAATTAAAATTTTCATGAAGTACCGTTGTAAACAACGATCTGTTGCTACCGGTTTCCACATAGTATGTAAGCTCGATGTGACAGTTCGTTTTATTACACTGATTTTATTACTCGTAGCTTCTCTACAACATTTTTTTGACAGAAGTCTTTGTACAATGTTATAACAGTAACTATTTACCAGAAAAAAATAAACAATATAAAAAAATCATTTCTTTGGACTTGAACCAACCTACCCTCAGTACGGGTTGCCATAACATGTATCATTATTAAAATGTAATTAGGTTTTTCAGTGTCATTTAAAGTAAAAATAAATAAATTTAAATTAATTAATTCCCCCCCTTTTGGGCAAATTCATTGAGCCGTTTTTGTAAAAGGTAGCCAACTGAAAAACAAAATTACTTTCGTAAAATATTAATATGGATGTGTACGATGCATCATCTCGTGAACGTTCCTGTCTGTATTTTAATGCATTTTCTCCATTATAATTTAAATTTTATTAAACTATTCTGTTCAGGATACTGGGAGGATACCGGGGAGGGATATAGGAGTTGTCGGAGCAAAAAACAAACATGTTTACAAAGCGTTTTCGAACAAGAAAAATTGCAACCGGAAAAAACATTACACGCCTCACAGCCGTTCGACGTGACATTGTTTACCGCTCGCGCTAAAATATTACCCAGAAAACACCAGACACACGTGATCGTAGAATTCTAAGAAACTTACACACGTGAGTTTCCACTTATTTCACGGTCGTCGAGGTCGAATCGTAAACCAATGAGAACAATAAATTTTGCCGCGTGCTCAACTCACCGAAAGAGATTTAAGGCAGTCGATAAGCGGATGTTTTGTCGATGGTTCTCGCGTCGGCACACAGGATATATTATTTTAGCAGAGCTGTAAAAGGGTCTCTTTGGGCATGTGTGTTATATCTGCGGTCCCTTTTCTTACAAATATAATTTGGACCCTTAGGTCTGAGTTTAACAACAATTTCTGTAACCTGAGAATATGAAATGAAATGAATGAAATGAAATGAAATGAAATGAAATGAAATGAAATGAAATGAAATGAAATGAAATGAAATGAAATGAAAGTTTATTTCTTTAGGCTTACAAATAAGCACTTAGACAAGTCATATTTTATACTATTTATTATTATCAATTAAAATTATTTTATAGTTCACTTCAATTTTTTGTCCACCAGTGGAAGAAGTGAGAAGAAACCACTAGTATGTTCATAACTTATGTGTCTAGTACATATGATTTGCTTATCTGTAATTTGTTAGATTTTGAGTTGGAGCAAAACTCGTTCCAAGCTTTTTTATCTTCTAGATAATCTGATATTTTGTAATAAGCCTTTTTACAAAGAATATGCTTCACAATTTTTTTAAATTTATTTATTGATAATTTTTGCAACTCACTTGGAGTTTTGTTGTAGAAGCGTATACATTTTGCCCTTGCCCTTTAAAAGATGCACTTATCTTATGTAGTCTAGTTGTGGGAACAGCGAGTTTATTCTTATTTCTAGTATTTACATTATGTATATCGCTTTTTTAATGAATCGATTGATATTTTTATGAGTGTACAACAAGTTTTCATAAATATATTGACATGGTACTGTCATTATGTTTATGTCTTTGAATTTATTACGTAGGGATTCTCTGGGACCCATATTATAGATCGCACGAACAGCCCTCTTCTGCAACACAAAAATGGTGTTTATATCTGCAGCGTTCCCCCACAATAGTATGCCATAAGACATAATACTATGGAAGTAGCTGAAATAGACTAGTCGAGAAGTATCAACGTCTGTAAGTTGACGGATTTTTTTAACTGCATATGCTGCAGAACTAAGTCTCTTCGATAGCTTATCTATGTGTGGGCCCCATTGGAGTTTACTATCTAAGGTTATTCCTAAGAATACGGTATTGTCTACAATTTCTACCGTTTCTCCTTTTACGTTTACATCAGCCTTAACTTGTTTTACATTAGGTAGAATAAATCTTATACATTTTGTTTTGGTTTCATTAAGCAAAAGATTATTGATACTAAACCAATGGACTACCTTTGAGATTGCAGTATTTACATCGTCGAAATTTGTTTTTTGTCGATTCATTTTAAAAATTAATGAAGTATCATCAGCAAACAATACAATCTCATGATCATTCTTTACAAGATGAGGCAGGTCGTTAATATAAACTAAAAATAGGAAAGGACCCAAGATAGAGCCCTGCGGTACACCGATTGTAACCACAGACCCTTTAGATCGTTTCCCATTAATGTCAACTCTTTGTATCCTATCACTCAAGTAAGATGTAAGAAGATCCAAAGAGCTGTCCCTTATTCCATAATGATGTAGTTTCCTGATTAATGTTTCGTGATGAACGCAATCGAATGCTTTTGACAAGTCACAAAAAACGCCTAAAGCATCTTGCGACTTCTCCCAAGCATCAAAAATATGCGATACCAACTCTACACCGGCATCAGTAGTTGACCTGCCACGAGTAAACCCAAATTGTTTACAGTGTAGCAGGTCATTGCCATTAAAATGTCTAAGCAATTGGTGTAAAATAAGTTTTTCAAAAACTTTACTGAATGTAGGCAGTACTGATATTGGTCTAAAGTTAGTGGGGTCAGACCTAATACCCGATTTAAACAATGGGATTATTTTACTATGTTTCATTAGATCAGGAAATATGCCACAATCAATGGATTCATTAAATATAAAAGCTAGATCTGGTGCAATGGTATCAATTAAAGGTTTAATAATTTTAACAGAAATGCCCCAGAGATCTGCAGTTTTTTTAATATTTAAAAGTTTAAAGGCTTTTTTTATATCATTTTCATCAACATGGGTAAAAATAAATTTACTATCGCATTTAGGTACATTTTCTTTAAGTAATGATTCAGCTATTATTTGAGAAGAGTTCAGACACTTTGTAGTACAGATTGGAATGTCAGTAAAAAAATTTTCAAAAGCTTGCGCTACTTCAACATCATTTTTGATAGAGCAATCATTAATCTTTAAACTGTAATCATTAATGTGTAGGTATTGACCTTTCCAGTCTCACTATTAATTATTTTCCAAGTTGATTTTATTACATTTTCACTATTTTTAATTTTCGAGCTAATATAATTTGATTTTGCTGTATTACAAACTTTTCTAAATATTTTTGAGTAATTTTTTACTTTTTCTTTAAATTCCTGGCTAAAATTGTACTGCTTTTCACTATACAGTTCATATAACTTTTGTCTACTCTTATGTATACCTACTGTTGCCCACTCACTAAAGCTAAGTTTTTCTGAGACCAAGATCGATTTGGGTATGAATATTGAATTGAACGCATTGGTGAATTTATTAAAAAAACTACAATTGGGTTGTTAAGTGAGTAGTTAGGTGATGGTTTAAAATCCCAATCCAATTTCAACCGTTCAAATCGATCTGTGGTCACAGGAACGTACTTAATTTTTTTTTTACAATTATTGTTTTTTACTGGATGTTTTAATTTAATTAGTTGACCTAAGTGGTCTGATTTTAAATGGCTTATAATTTTGTGACTGAAAATTTTTTCATTTTGGAAAACAAATATATTATCTATACATTTTGCTGATGTTTCAGTTATTCTAGTAGGTTCCATAAATGTTGGCCTAAGATTATAAGAATTAAATAAATTTGTTAATCTGCTACTGAGGGAGTAAACTTCTAAAAGATCAATATTAAAGTCTCCACATACTATGAGGTTTTTATTTGATTTTGGTATATTAAATAAGATATCATCCATATTTTTAGATAGATAGATAGATAGATTTATTTATTTATTGATACAAATTTGTGACATTTTGT
This sequence comes from Eupithecia abbreviata, assembly GCA_943735965.1. Lineage (NCBI taxonomy): Eukaryota > Metazoa > Arthropoda > Insecta > Lepidoptera > Geometridae > Eupithecia > Eupithecia abbreviata. The sequence goes on from OX030990.1 coordinate 10,947,568, forward strand.
TTATAGCATCTTAAATCCTAACATAGGTTTATTTAGACACTAGAGTTCTCTTAACAATAAAAAGGACAATTGGCTGAACGAAGAGGTTTTAACCTAAAGTACATACATGTCATATTGTTTTTTTATACTTTGTTATGACAAGGTACCAAAGCGTTTAGTGGAATTATAATATAAAAAATCTCATCTGGGGTTAGGGCATCTATCCATTTAACTCTTCCATCAACTCGATGGGCCATTATGCGTTCGTCAGATTACTTTCTAGTTGACCGAAGATGTCATCGGCTAGAGGAGTAATTTGATGGGAAGTGAAATCAAGATATTTAAGTAGGTACATAAGTGCACCTTCTGGTAAGGTTTTATGAAGTGAAAACTTCTTTAGGCGCGTTGACTACTTTTTGAGTGAACAACAAGCGTGAAATTCGCGTCATCGTCGCCGCACGCTTCCCAGTATAAATAACATATAAAATTACTTAGGTTTCACTTCTATCGGCAGTCTCCAAAGACTTTCTCGCATGTTTTTTTATTGATTTACGAGTAGTTATGTACTAACGTAAGACTTACGTTAGTATATAACTACTATATATAAAGATCAGAAATTCAGTGTTTCTCACGTCTTGTATTGAAAATATACGATGATGTTGGCCCGTAAAACTGTGCCGCATTTATGCACGAAGCGAAGTTCAATATTCTAGGGGAAAATTGCGGGGTTTACATGTGCGGCAAGCACCCTTTTATAGCGGGTATAATAGAGACGCGGCTTGAATATAAGAAATGTTTCAGGAGAAACCTATAAATCATTGCCTTTTGAATTATTGTCGACCAGATTTTCGCACATTGGAAGCAAGCTCCATTTTACTTAACTTCCAGTTTTATTGCTTCTGAGATGTCATTTAATTTTAACTTTTAGGTTTTTTTTACTGTCTGTCGTATGTTACATTAAGATATCTGTGATATGACGAGCTTCTACATTTCGATTTGATAATATATCAAGTATAACAACATTGCCATTGGCCTCAAAAGTCGATTGAATTATACTCAGTTCTAATACCCTATTTATTTATTGTAAACAAAGCGGTTATACAGCCAAAGATGTTTAGTTTACACCGATATTTAAAAAAAATCATAAATAAGTTTGACACTATTATTGGTTTTCAAAGCTATAGACTGATGAATGAATCTTTTAATTTTGCCTGTAGTTCATTTTCTCTCGCACTCGAACCTGTGCTTGTGCAAATAATGCTTTTTTTAAGTTTAGCTTGCGTTTATTGTTTTTTTTTTTCCTCATTTTTCTTCTTTATATTGCATAACGTTATCTTGTTTCTGTTATTGTGTTAAGTTTTAATGAAGTTTCATTAATATGCTTTGAAATAAAATATCTTGTATTTTAGAAACGAGCATAGACCTCATTAAGCATGTAAACTAAACCCATTTACATGCTTAATGAGAATAATACGAACCTAGGTTGTGTCGGAAAAACAGCAACGTATCATACCTTAACGAGGTTCTTCAGGATGACTGTGATTCCATACATCCGTAGTTTAGATATGAAACTTTGATGTTGTTTCAACACAAACTAGATTAATTTCATATATTTATTAGTACAATCACTACAAAGCATAAAACAAAGTCGCTTTCCGCTGTCTGTCTGTCCCTATGTAGGCTTAGATCCTTAAAACTACGGGCGGTTTTTTTAATAGATAGAATGATTCAAGACGAAGGTTTATAAAACATTTGACACCAGATGCGCGCCGCGGCTTCGCCCGCGCTTGTTTCCACGCGGGCGAAGCCGCGGAGCTTATCTAAATCGGTTTGTCCAGAAGCTTCTTAGTCAGTAAGTATAAAGTTAATATATTATTAATATGTACCATTGTTGGGTTCGTAGTTAAACTGCTAAAATTGGTTATAAATTCGTTAACCTACGAAAGTTGTTTAGTAAACAAGTAGGTATATACATATACATATGTCCCTCAATTTAACTAAATTGACAGATTAGTTATAATAGCCTCAATTCCTACAGCTTGATATTCTATATTTTAGTTTGAAAGAACTATACATAGGTGCACAAAGGATGCATCAATGCGGCAAATGCGTGTCCGATCGCCTGGAAGCCTGCACAAGTAGGTAAGGAAAACTATATTTAGATATCGTCGGCACTTGTGGCACTTCTACTCGGGTAGGGTAATACCTACTTTCTTGATACCAGGCATCGTGTCTCACTGCAAAATAAATCAATTTAAATTTATTTATTTAGAATGAACAAAGATAATATAACTAAAATACAACGGAACATTGGAAAGCGCATAAATTTAAAACTGTGTCGCACCTCCCAGCGCCCAAATCAAATTTAGGACTTGTATTTCTTAGGTGCAATTTGTTTAGAGTTTTAGATGTCCCTATTATTTGATTTTATAGTAATTAATTGGCTTGTATTTAATTAGTTTTAACATATTAAACTGTACTACTAACGATAAGAATACAAAGCTGTAATGAACAAAAAAATAAAAGTACTTGCCAGAATATAAGATTTTTACAAACTTAGCTTGGCAATTAGGGCACAATAATTGTATTGTACTTAATTGAAAAACGCCCTGAATTATTAGAGGGTATGTGTGTGTGTGTGCTCGGTTGACTCCCAGTTAGTCTGGTGCCACTGAAACCATCTTTCTTGAATGTAAAATAGGCCAATACTCCAATAATGATGATGTGGATTTTAATGGAAGTGAGAGATAGGGATTTGATGATGATTGACCTATAAATATAACAGGTTTTATATGATTTTTATTGAAAATTATCACAATCAATGACGTAATATAAAAAAAAGAATATCGTAAAAAAAACTATTTTAAATAATCTCCGCTTCTTTCTTGTCGAAAGTCCAAAATTATGTAGGTCAGCTTATAACATTTCTGGCCAATTTTAACATAATAAAATCTAGTAACCGGGAAAAATATGAAAAGTCGCATAGAGACCCAGCATTCACATTTTACATTTTGCCTTCTAAATGGAAAGCATGTTAAACCGCTTCAAGCAGAGATTTTACACTTATTCGCCGTTCTAAAGCTTATTCACATAAGTTTATTAACGTTGGTAATTCTCGTGAATGTTCCCACAGATTTGAATTTTACCGCCCGTGCTCTCTTAATTTGGCGTTTGCTTCCCGGCTCTTCGCACTCTATGATATTAACTTGTGAGTGTGCTCCAAACTTGAGCTACTTGTATTTTGCAACTTCGTCCGGGTTCTCGGCGAAGACAGTGGTAGAGAATAAACGCTTGTGGAAAACAAAACAAAATTAATTTCATTTGTTTTGTTATGAACAAGAAAATTAACTTACAACAAATATCTCAACTCAATACCGTTCCTCGTGTTGTCACCGTCTCGAAATCTTTTCTGTATAGGTAGGTAGGTACACATACCTCGGGCAGGTCCTACAGTTAGGTAAAAACAATATCACGAAGAAGGCCATGAGGGAGAAACTACATCATGACATACGGAGCTGAGACATAGACATATTTTGCTGATGACACTAAATAAGCTCGTATGGGTAATATTTAAATGTATAGTTATAGTATCTATTTTCGAAGAGATATTTGCACAATCACATAAAAATTTCGACGTCTTTTACACAGAAAATTTCTTACATCATACGCCACAGGTCGAGAAGCTACTAACTGTCTATATATATTTTATCCCGTTTGAATTCCAAGATAGAGGTACACCACCTATCATCATCATCATAAATTATATGACACATAAAAACCTACACATGGCAAGCAAAAATCAAAATATATTTCTTTCTCGAAAAACGCGAATCTTTATATCGACTGGTTGTATAGAAAAACTAGGTAATTGGTTTGTAATCAGCTAAAAATAGATAAAAAATATATTAGAAAAAAATGTGTTCTTGTAAACATTGGAAGTGTTTCAGCAATTATTTTACTTTTCCAATAATTGCTTCGCTCTACCAGTCCACAAATAAAAAGTAGCTTTAACGTTTATTCAGCGACAAAGCTTTGTTAATTTGTCGTATTTCATTTCCTTTTAGTTTCTTTAATTATTATTAGTAATAGAGTGCATTTCTGTTCTTGAAAATAAAAGATTTATCAATTTATTAAACGTCCTATAGCAAAGTTTATTAAAAACTAAGCTTTTTCCAAACGCTAGGTGTCGATGACTACTTCTTTTTAATGTAAAAAGAAATAGTAGGTATACTTAAGTTCTTATATAAATACTGTTAAAATCAGTGTTTTGGAACAATAAAGCTCTTTTTATTTGTATGTAACCTCTAAACAAATAATTTGTCCCATGGAATCGAACCCGCTGCGCAAAATCGATTACACATTAACAAATTTATGATAATCTAGCTATCTACATATCTTCAAAATTTTATTTCTTAGCAAACAGCCGCTATTGAAACCCATCTAAATAGTTTAAAAATGGCGTTTGCCTCAACTCAGTCGCTGTATAAGAGTCGACTACACGAGATACCGCACAAAGAGCACGTTCCGACGAAGGGAATTTTATTTCACGCATCCGATACGGGAACGGAATCGGAAAGGCAGGAGCATCGACTACAGACTGAATGAATTGAATGTGCTTTGGTTGTACCGTTTATAGGACACGATGGATTTTACTGACTATTTAAACTGGTTAATAAAGTTAATAGTTAATTGGTGCTTTTGCCCTCAGTTTTGCCAGTTATTTTAAGGTAAAAGAATACCATCTAGGTATACAACTCTGACGCTAGAACTTTATGCGAGCAAAATGTCAGCCCGATCCGTTTTTTTACAAGCTTTTATTCTACTTGCCCTGTTAGTATTAAGCAGGACAAATCTTGCAAACATTTTAGACAATTTACCCTAATCCGATTGAGCTGAAATTTGGCATACATTATGTAAGCTCAGTACGTTATGTAAGTTTAGTTATAATGTAATCTCATGGTACCATAGAGCTGGTCTGATGATGGAGAATAATGGATGGCCATAGGAACTACTAACTATCTAAGCAAAACGACGTAACCCGGTCAAGTTTGGGTTCCGTTATAAATATATTGGTTTTGGTGATGATTTATTTACTGTTATTTTTTTTATTACAACTAGTACATTCTCTTCGCTAACAACGAAGATTAGATTAAATATTCATTCCAAGAATAAAAGTGTACTCACCTTACAAAGTATAAATAATGTTCTTACCCCGTGGAAGTGAAACTTCATATTAATAAAATGCAACAAACTTGAACAGATAACACTAAAACAGAGAAGACACCGTTGCATAACACGAAAACCGCATAGACTGTGAGAGAAACCAATAAAACCGCCGTATTTTACGCAAGAACTGAACACTTGAGTCGCAAACTCCACTTTAAGAAAATCCATATCCATTCAAGAATACCGCAGATTAGAACGACTTTGAAGACAGTATAATCATAATATCACAAAAGATAAGTTCGTAACTATCGGCTAACTTGCGGTGGGTAGATTAGTTGCAGAGTCTACGGTGCTGCAGCAAAAAGTTGAGGTTCCTATCTATTCTGACTTCGTCAAACGGCTTTGACAAGTTAGTATTACTGAGATTATGAAGCAACTTTGGGTGAAGGTCGACCAGACTCTAGCAAATAGGCAAAGTTTTCTTCATAATCATGTCTTTCTTTGCTTGCCTTTATTTGCACATACAAATAGATTCCAATCCATGTCATCCCAAAACACGTCACCAAAAACCAGAATTATGAAATTTAGATTAACTAAGTTGTAGGTCGTGTACCTTCACTGCTAAACATAGGCCGTCCCCAAACGATGAATGTCATTTCTTAGCATGGATTGGATTATCCAGCATTATTTATTTTATTTCTTATTTTTATTTTATTTTGGTCTTTAACTGAATGCATCATTGTCCAAGACTTGTCTAAGCCTAACGTACCGAAAGGATTTGAAGGAATCTATTATAACAAACGAATACTCCCAGAGGAAGTGTCCGATTTCGCCTCTCCATGCGTTCGGTTCGGAAAAGAATAACCCACCAAAAATCAATGATATGAGTGTGCCTTTGGTTATGTTACCGTGTATGGCCATTCTTTTGAACAAAGTTGGAGGATAACTCCAATAAAAGCGGTATGGGTAAACCACAGTTCATAAGTAGGTAGGTAACTGATAACTTTTCGCTTCGAAGCGCAATTGTAGTTGGCTGCAGACAAATCTCCCTTCGTCGTTTCTCGTTTTTCTCAGAGCGCTTGGTATCTTGAAAAATTACTTCTTTCAACCGTGGCGTTGCGAATACACTAATGCTGCTCAATTTGTATTTTGCTCTGTGCAATCTTATGTTCGAACAAGTTGTTTAGCATTGCAGTGTTTCTTTGTTATGATTATTTTTTTGTTTTTGAAGTTTTTGTAGAGTATGCTACTAAAGTCATTAGATAGAGATTTGTGTGTTAAGTAATATATGGAATACGTGAATTTCATTAAAAAACGATTGATTGCAACAGTCCGCGGTTAGCTCAATTGGTTCAATGACAAATATGTACTAGTTAAAAAAAAAGTATAAAATCATTTATATCTTTAGGCTTACAAAATAAGCACTTAGACAAGTCATATTTTAGTTCTTATTTGTATAAAATCTTTGAATGAAATTTTCTTTAATCAGACGAAAATAAATAAAATAACATTTTTGGTTCGCATGATGATGCTGATGATGCCCTCTAAGCCAAATTTGGGCCAAAATGATCTGTCTCAACGAAGTCTTAGCCAAGTGCGCAGGACATTATTATAGTGCACAAGTGTACGTGCAAACACAGGTCTATCCTTTCACTCTTATAATCCGATGGGACCGCAGATCAACACGGTCCGGGAGAGGTTATGGTCAGGACCAACAGATTAATATGCTTTTCGTGACAAAGGGATGTGACCGTGTCTTGGGCTACGCTTGGCTGGTTATGACATAGGTGTATAACGATGGCATAATAGTCATATAGCAGGCCATTTCCTCAGTCAAACTTTGTACCTAATCTAAAGTCAACAAATCCACCTAGCTAGAGTATAACAAAATGCAAAATTTAACAAAATAATGTGTGCCCATTATTAGTAAATGAAAAAAAATAAAAATAAAATTAAAACCAATCATGCAGTCTTTATGTCATAGTTGACATATACATAACTTAATAATTATTATTAAATATTATTTGACACTATTATGGCAAGCTGAAACCAGGCCGCTATGGCGCTCATTGGGGGAGGCCTATGTCCAGCAGTGGACTGATAGAGGCTGATGATGATGATGAACCTTCATAATTTAATTTTTAATTTGAATTGTTTACATCTGATGTATTGTTACTAACATAGTATGAAAATGAAAATGAAAATGAAAAGTTTATTTATTTCTTTAAGCTTACAAATAAGCACTTAGACAGGTCATATTTTATAGTTCACTTCAATTTTTTGTCCACCAGTGAAAGAAGTGAGAAGAAACCACTAGTATATTCATAACTTATGTGTCTAGTACATTTGATTTGCTTATCTGTAAGTTGGTAGATTTTGAGTATATAGGTAGGTGTACTAACAATTATGGTGAACAACCGAAATAAATGATTTGATTTGAGTAGAGCCATGCGCACCATATTTTATTTTGATTTCTCTTGAGAAGAATTTGTATATTTTCTAAAACGAATAACTTTTTCCTAATTTAATACCCTCACGCGACTCTCATACGAGTAAAAGTTCTCTTAATGAAGAAGTTCAACGGCCACCAACTCAATTTTCATGTTTATTTACAAGTTAAACGAAAACACGCGTTGTTTACCTACCGCCAAATTGAACCACAAATGATTCGAGCAATTTGTATGTTCGTTTGCTACCACATGCCGAAATGAAACGATAACAACAAAGCCTATCTTTTTAGTGAAATTAGCATCTCTGTTTACTTGACCTTTTGGTGGAATACCTCCATCTTTGAAGCTTACTCGCTGCGCCCTCTAGCTTACACTTGTTTACCTTTAAAATTGGGTACCTATAAGGCAGTATTATCAGGATGCCGGGACGAAAATTTAATTATTTTCTGTTTTAGGTCGACATCCACCTGGTGTTAGTCACCCCAATTTGTTTGGAAGTTTTCCATTTGCGATTTTATCGGAAAATATTTGAACTCATTACCATTTTTATTGGAAGGTATTAGGAAAGCGCTTATTAATTTACTTCGATCTTGTAAGAGTTATATTGGATTTTAATGAGTTTCGATTTAGAAACACATAATTTATCGTAGGCCTTTAGTTAATTTAGATTTGTAGAATTTATATGTGAAGCTTGTACTGAATTGCAAGGTTAAATAAATAGATAATGGTAAAGGTTTGGTCTAAAACGGTGATCAAAAAGATACCCAATGAATACAATTCACGCACATATAAGTGCTACTATGCAACGGTTTCTTTATTTAACTGTTTTCATAGGTTAGATATTAAAAAATAATTTACGTAAAGAAAAACTTGGATTGGTGATAAAAATCTCTGACATTTTATTAGTTAGAACCGCTATATCGAATTCATTGTCATGACTGCCATGCCTGGGTGGAAGAAGCCCATTAGCGACAGTCGCAACGTACATAAATTTCAACTATAGAGTCCACACGCAATCTTCCAAGAATGCATTCAATCCAGCACGACATTAAACTGAAATCCCTAAACCCAAACATAGCGGCCGAGTAAACATGCGTCAATACAAACCGCTTCTCAAGCCATTCTCCACAATGTTGACAGTCAACAATGGTCCACACATTACGATCGTCGCATCTTAGATCTCTCTGAGTTCGAGGCACTAGTTTATGACGTCACTATAAAGTTATAGCTGACTGTACATGACGTAGAGGCTATAAACACTCGGTATAAAGGCGGGTGTGTCCGGTCAGAGCTTTCATTGCGCTACGTGCCTTTTATGTGAATATTGGCTACTTATAAAATCGCTTTCAACGTTTCCAGTGGCTGAAATTTAATGTTAAGTTATTGTGGTGCAGGAAAGTTTTATTTTGTTTATAGGTTTACTAGGCATGGTTAATGATTAATAAAGTTAACTACATATTAAGAACAAAATAATGAGAGCGTTGAATTTATGTATATAAATAGCTTTTTACTTTACTTTATAAAGGAAAAATGAATTGGGGAAATCAAAATATTGTAGCTGATAGAACTGATAGAACTATTTTTAGGCACTAGTGAGTTTAACACAGTATCATCTAGCCTTAAAGAAAGCAGAGCTTATGTTATATATGAGATAAGAGTACTAAAAATACTTGCAGTTCTTCTCTTCTCTTCTTTGTCGTTGTCTTCATTGCTGAAGGTCGTGCCCGTCCTGGAAGGCTTTCACGGTGACGCTGATGAATCGCTTCCATACCACTCTGTCTTCGGCCTGTCTCAGGGCTGCAGGCAAAGTGAGTCCCGTTATAGCCTTAATTTGATCAGACCAGCGGGTTGGTGACCGTCCTCTTGGTCTTTTGCCCTCTATCTTGCCCATTACCACTAATTTTTCGAGGTTGTCATGTTGCCTTCTGGCTATACGGCCAAAATAGCTGAGAACTCGTTGATAGCAGATCGTCGACAATCTTTACTTGCATTTAATAATGTTTTAAAGAGTCGTTTAACGGAAATTCCCATCCAATGCATAAAACTAATAAATCTTACCTTTATACATACCTGTAACCTTCTTATTTGGTTAGAGCAACAGATCACATCGCTTTTGTAGCCTTGTTACCCGCATCTACCTTACCCCGTGATTAATGACGTAGGTGTGTGCGTGTGTGCACAAAGGCGGTTTATATTCTTCCTATTTATGTATAACTAACGGACCTTCCCGGCTTCGCACGGTTTTAGTACGAATCACTAACTTTTTTGAAAATATAATATAGCCTATGTTCACCGGGGATAGTGTAGGTTCCCAACGTTGAAAGAATTTTTCAAATAGGTCCAGTAGTTTCAGAGCCTATTCATACAAACAAAAAATCGTACCCTTCGTCTTTATAATATTAGTATAGATATAGATTCACAAAGGAAAGGTATAATCGCGTGTGTCAAAAGTAACCGTGAAGTTTTCACGTTTCATCTCTTGTGCTATTTTTACCCAATATGCAACAGTGGCAATAAGGCCTATGTCCAGCAGTGGACTGCTATAGGCTGATGATGATGATGATGCAACAGTGTTCTTTGTTTGAAAACGATAACGAAATGGAACATTAGAACAGATACCTTTTACCATATTACAGGCGGTTTATATTCTATATATTTGTGTATAACTCAGAAAAGTTTTATTTATTTATTTATTTATTGATAAACTATTTACAATGCCTTTACAGTTGGACACCAAAGCGACAAAGAAATATAACAAAAAAAAACTTAAACTTAAAACACAAACCAAAAAACTAACATTCTACACACTACTAACTACCACTTAATATTAAACTTAAAATAAACCTATTTACATATTCATATGGGTCCTATCCAAAAATTTTAAAACCGCATCCCTGAATTTTGGTAAGGACATATAGAATATGTCAACATCCTCCTCTTTACATAAAGTATTAATAGCCCGAAGGGCCCGTGTGAACGGGGACTTGCTCAGGAGGTTAGTTCTTGCTTTCGGGATCGCAAGTAGCTTAGGTCTTCGGCGTGCGTATACATACTTATTAGGTACGTGCAGCCCTATATGCATTAAAACAAGAGGGTTGTGTATTATGCCTCTAATCACACTAAAAATGTAAGTTGTTCAATGAGCAACAGTGTCTCGAAGTATGAAAACGACAACGAAATAAAGCAATAAAATAGGTTCCTATATACCTAGTTGTACTATTTAAACTTTCGCCGTTTGTTTACATATTAAAGATTATATATAGATCGTGGTTACAGGGTGTCCAAATCGCCGGGGTGAGCCCCGTGAGCGCGATCGCTGTAACGCAATAGAAACGTAGGGGAAAATATAATAAAAGGTACGCGGTAAATTAATATGTATCAGGTATCTGGTACCTGGTACCCATAACACAAGCTCTGCTTAGCTTGTAGGCTAGATAATGCTGTGTAAATTATCCAGCATTATTTATGTATTACAAAATACAAATACAAAATCGTTTATTTGAACAAGTAAACAGTTTTAACAGGTTACATGTTGAATGAGGAGACCACAAAAGTTAAAAACTGCGGCGTAGTCTCATCGCCCGCCTCCTGACATGACATTATTGTAGAGCTTAGGTAATAAAGTACATTTCAAAGTTATTTTTTTATATTTTATATGGTTCTTTGAAAGATTTATATCAAACAACGATTGAGAAGATGAAGCCAGAAATAATAATAATGATAATAATTGACTTGATTGACTTGTTTATGGCAGACGTCCGCAATCTCCCCTATAGCCCGATTACCCAGTCCATCCATCCATCACAATAGCCTGGTTTTATTTCTTTCATTTTTCTTTGCAATAGTATCTACACCCTGGCGGATACCATCTTTGGGTGTATCATATTGTGCACCCGAGGATGATACCCGCTATGTGTAGCCATCGCCTTTAGATTAACTTCTCAAAGGGCCTCTGTGCTGTTGGCTTCGGCCCCACGCAAGCCTTCCAAAGGACCGGGTCACTTTATGGCCCGAGATCATGGTAAATGAGAGACATAATAATAATGCTGGACAATCCAAATAAATATAATATCCCGCGCGACCAATAACTACCAGCCTTCAGTTGCTCAGCAACTCTATACAATAGAATCAAGAAATCCTTATTCGATAGAAGTGGAAACATCGCTTGCTGAATTAAATTTGTTTGAGCTAATGAAACTCGGATGAATCGAACGTGGAAGTTCTTGTCGTTATATTTAATTGAAACTGTTAGAAGCTTTGACCGCTTGTACCACCGATGAGAGTCTATTCGACTATCCGTTTGTTGATTCTTAGTAATTTTTATTTTTTTGTTTTTATAATTTTGTCTCATATTTGTTTATAATAATAATGCTGGACAATTCACACAGCATTATCTAGCCCCATAGTAAACAGAGCTTGTGCTTGGAGATAGATCATGTGTGGATAAGCGTTATTTGCTTATTTTATTCATTTAATTATTCATTGTACACAATAAATAAAGACATTAACTAAAAACACAAAGTAACATGGACAGCCTTGTTACAGAAGCGATTTCTTCAGGCCACCAAGCAGGTTTGGTTAATTCTAAGTAGATTTTTGTCGTGGAATTTTCATAAAATTGCTTGTCCTATTTTCTTTAGTTAAGGAAGTTATGACGGGAAATGAAACCAAACAAATACTCGTAAATATTCATTTCGAATTGAAGGCATCGATTACGAGACAAAGTCGAATCAAAAGGAATTTCCATGCAAATGAGGTTTCACGCTTGTTGGTTTCAGAGTTGCAAATATTTGTTTTGCAAAATAAATCTTAATGAAGAAACATTTCTGCTAATATATTTATAAATATAGGCTGTGTGGTGTCGGCCTAGATAGAATAGCACCAACCCAACTCTTCCCGTGGGTGTCGTAGGAGGCGACTAAGGGACATACACCGGGGGGCGGGCAGCAGCTTCCCTTGCAGCACACTCCCTATACTGCGATCCCCAACCCGCATGCCCAGCGTGGGGATTATGGGCATCAACCCCCCTATGGATCGATATACTCGGAGTTTCTCTGAAGGATAGGATTCGCAACGAATACATCCGACAGAGAACCAAAGTTATCGACATAGCTCTGAGAATTAGCAAGCTGAAGTGGCAGTGGGCCGGCCATATCTCGCGAAGAACCGACGACCGCTGGGGCAAACGTGTTCTTGAGTGGAGACCACGACTCGGTAAATGTAGTGTAGGACGCCCTCCGACCAGGTGGGATGACAACCTGCAAAAGACTGCAGGTAGATGCTGGATGCGTCAAGCTGAAGACAGGGCGCTATGGCGCTCATTGGGGGAGGCTTATTTCCAGCAGTGGACTAATATAGGCTGATGATTTATAAATATAATAATGGTTTTTGTTAAATTTATCATTTTAAAAGAACTATTGCAGTATAGTAAGTTTATGGTAAATGATGATTCACTTCTTAATAAGTGAACACATTAAATGAGTCAGCTATTGAACGACCTCAACCTATATATCTATTTATACTTAACCTAAGAACATTTTGTCATGTAAGTAACTTTATATAATTTGTCTTTTTGTGAATAAATAAATATTCATCTTAAAAAAACAGTTGCCATTGAGCAACTATTGGCTAAGTCATACTATGAAAAGAAGTCCTAATAGGTAGGGCTGTTGTGGAGCACTAATATGGGAAGAAAACAAAAACATCTATTCTAATACTTCATGTCCATGCAAAGGTTGCCTGGTAGAGGTAGTTCATAGCGATAAGTCCGCCCATTGTACAACATATTCTGTCTTGTGTATCTGTTTTATTTGGTATTCATTTTTTATGGTATAAATAACAACTTATGCGCTTTCGAGTGTTCCGTTGTAATTTAGTTATATTATGTCTTTGTTTATTATAAATAAATAAATTGAAATAATGCAGAGTACATTGTGACATTCCATTGCATTATAACAACTTTTATAACATGAATTTCATGCAATAAATTAATTTGATTTGTGCATGCATGTGCAATGCAAGACCTGTAACTGTTCCTCTTTCCACTTTCATTATTGGCCATAAACACACACACTTATAAGATCAAGATTATGTAAGTTCTAGTGGCTCCATCTCGCGCTTCCTGCATGGCCCATTATTTTTGTAGGCCTCAAATGGATGATCTTTTATAAATTATCCAAAATACTTCTGATTCAAATGGCCTTTTCAGGGCTCTTGTCACAAAAGAACTGGGCCATTCGGGAAGCAAATAAAACGTGCTCAGTCTTCGTGTTCGTGATTTACATAATGTTTTTTTTTCAGGAGATTCGAGATAAAAAGGTGTGCGTTGATTTTACGACTGCATAGAAAAAGGATACGTATTTTAGCTCACTTCGAATAAGAGGTTGTGTATTATGTTTGGCTGTATGTATGTTTGTTTTATTATGTTCGTCGATTTCAGAGATACACAGAAAATTTCGTGTCTAGCTTAGATTAGCAGTGGACGTACACGGGCTGATGATGATGATGACTCAAAGATTCAAGATCTCACAACTGAATTTAAGTTATTTAATTAATATTATTTCTGTGACTGTACTGCATCAATTAATCTCTCAAGACATTGCTCTTATTGTTCCGTAGTGAATTAGTGCAGCCGGCAGAACCCTAGAGATAGGGGCGGACTTATCAACACAGCACAGCATCCTCTTGCCAAACGAGGTATAAAATAATTTCATTGTTTTACAAAAGATAAAAATATACTTGTGTAAGCTGAAGTGGCAGTGGGCCGGCCGTATCTCGTGAAAAACCGACAACCGGTAGGGTATTCGTGTTCTTGAGTGGAGACCATGACTCGGCAAACGTAGTGTAGGACGCCCTTCGACCAGGTGGGATGACGACCTGCGAAAGACTGCAGGGAGATGCTGGACGCGTCGAGCTGAAGAAAGGGCGCTCTCGCTCATTGGGGAAGCCTATGTCCAGCAGTAGACTAACATAGGCTGATGATGATGATATAATATGAAATAGATTTCAAATTCCTTAGTATTTTATTTATACAGTTTTTAAGGTTTTCGGGGACATTTTTATACAATAAGTTAAAGGAGTGGGTTCGAAGCCAATAATTATTTCTAGTTGTAAAATTGAAAATATGTGACGTCACACTAGGGAAGGGTACATCATCAGCCTATATCAGTCCACTGCTGGACATAGGCCTCCCCCAATGAGCGCCATAGCGCCCTGTCTTCAGCTTGCCGCATCCAGCATCTACCTGCAGTCTTTCGCAAGTCGTCATCCCACCTGGTCGGAGGGCGTCCTACACTACGTTTGCCGAGTCGCGGTCTCCACTCGTGAACACGTTTGCCCCAGCGGCCGTCGGTTCTTCGCGAAATATGGCCGGCCCACTAGGGAAGGGGGATTCTCACAAATGTGACAGGCTATGACAAGGATGGGGGGGGGGGTGAAAATCATGAAATCTTTGTGACGTAATTTAAGGATGGCCCCTAATGAACTCAATATTGCCGAGACATCATTTATGCTGGGACCTTAAGCCGGGTCTCCGGGACCCGCGACGGCGGCGCCCGAACGCCGCAGAACCCGCTTCATTAGAACATTCATCAATGTCATGCAGCTAAACAGATAACAAACAAAGTGATGTATGGAGTGAATCCACTGTGAAACGAGTCTGGATGGAACATGTGAAAACCGGAAAATTCCGGTTAAAAAACGTTTTCTGTTCGACGCGCGCGGATTAGTCTGGGAATTACAAGCTTGCGTTTTTAAAAGTCAGGAGGTATAATGCAGTATTTTAAAACTCGGACTATGTTAGCAAAAATATGCAAAAATCAAGTTATAGATAGACTCGCATGATACGTCCTTGATCTGCCAGTAAAGTTAAATGAAAATAATTTTAATTTTTCAAAAAACTAAAAACTGGCTGCTAATCCCTTTGTTTTAACTTATTTTTTTAGTTTCTCTAAATAAATACCTACTAATTATCTTTTTATACATTATAGAAAACATCCTCTACGAACAGCAAAAGAATCGGATAGATAAACATATGTAGAAGGTCCTCCTTTTTTCGAAGTTGGTTAATGGGAAAATATACTTCGTATAAGTATGAAAAGCTCCTTCTTCTTCTTCTTCTTTTTCGTTGTCTTCATTGCTGAAGGTCGTGCCCGTCTTGGAAGGCTTTCACGGTGACGCTGATGAACCGCTTCCACACCACTCTATCTTCGGCCTGTCTCAGGGCTGCAGGCAAAATGAGTCCCGTTATAGCCTTAATTTGATCAGACCAGCGGGTTGGTGACCGTCCTCTTGGTCTTTTTCCCTCTATCTTGCCCTTTACCACTTATTTTTCGAGGTTGTCAGGTTGCCTTCTGGCTATATGGCCAAAATAGCTGAGAACTCGTTGATAGCAGATCGTCGACAATCTGGTTCTGATATTCAGTTGGTCGAGAATGGATCTGTTAGTTCGTTTAGAAAAGCTCCTTAGTTCTTCCTAATCAGTACACTAGGTGTTACCTACTGTACTGAAGGGTCTAATAAGGATGTGAAACATTACGTTAGCCAGCCTCTTGACCTCCAATTGCTGGGTGGGTAAAAACTACATCTCTGACAAGCAAGCTTTGACCAGTCTTATCTTGAGAATTAAATATAGAATAAGCTAATCATTATATTCTCAAACCTATGTGATGGCTAACTCGCTAATAGCACGCCTTTACAAACCTTTGTGGTTTTCTTAGTGTTATTATTAAGCTTTCTTTGTAAGCTATTTTAGTTTGTTTTATGTGAAGTCGTCATACCACCTGGTCGGAGTGCGTCCTACACTACGTTTAGCGAGTCATGGTCTCCACTCAAAAACACGTTCGGCCCAGCAGGCCGTCGCCATATAATCTTTACTAATATTATAAAGAGGAAAGGTTTGATTTATTGTTTGTTTGTTTGTAATGAATAGGCTCCGAAACTACTGGACCGATTTGAAAAAAAAATTTACCGTTGGGAAGCTACACTATCCCCGGTGAACATAGGCTGTATTATATTTTCGAAATAGTTAGGGATCCGTACTTAAACCGTGCGAAGCCAGGAAGGTCCGCTAGTATACGTATAATACTGTACAAAAAAAATTATCCACACCATTTAATGTAGAGATTTCTCTAAGCGAGGAAGAAACTCCAGAGATTTCATAAAACAGCCTCATAAACTGCCGCGGCTTGTAAAACACACCAACAAGAAAAAGGTCAAGAGACTGTTTCATTGCATGCACGAAATAAATGTCAACAATAAACATAACACGGAGAGAAGTTAGGTCTAGTGCTAAACAACTTGGACGTGTTCCGCAGTACCAAGTTTAGTTGAGGACTGTAAATGTGACATGTTCGATAGCGTAAGTTTAGGAGCGCCCTAACTCTTGGAATATGAAAACAGGTGTCGGGGTAACGCCTGAATGTAAATTTCAAATTGGATTGGTGGAGAATAAGGTTTGTAGTAATATTTGTTTAGCTATTCGTGTTCTTGGAACCTTTTCTTGCATAGGTCATTGGAACTAATGACCTGATGTGGACAGTTTGGCAGAACCCACGCAAATAAATAAATAAAAATAAAAATAATGCTGGACAATTCACACAGCATTATCTAGCCCCATGGTAAGCAGAGCTTGTGTTATGGGTACTAGATAACTGATATACATAATACAATACATTACATAGATAGATATTTTTTATTATATATAGAAAACGACCAGAACACCCGGAACAAATATTTGCAGATCGTACACACAATTGTTCCGAGGCGGGAATCGAACCCGCAACCTCCTGCGTCGCAAGCGGACCTTCGCCCACCGCGCCACATGGGTCGTCAAAAAAAATGAATTGTAATTGTTATTGTACAAATGTATTGTAGTTTTAGTTATGAATATAAATAAATAAATAAATACAATACAAAAAAATATTTTTTTAGATATCTAATGTTGGTCAACTTCAACTTCTTGCTAGATGTCTCTGCGTCTGGATTGACGCAATTCTGCCAATATCCGTCTCATGATAGCATGGTCACACAATATCAGAGTTTGTCATAATAACTAAAAGCAGAGTGTCAAAAAACGTCACAATTAGACCATCGCGACATGTAGGTATTCCATAATCTCCTAGTGTACATACTACAGTTTAGAAGATTTCTTCGATGACTTTGTTGACGCCGATGTCACGTGACGTGTTCTTGGTAAGATTACCAAGGAAAATCATTTTCGTACTTAGTTCTTACACTTTATTAGGTACTTAAATATGTTATTTTCATAAATAACTATGTATATTATGTTTACATGTAAGAAAATGGTCTTTATCATTATATAAGTGTTAGTGTTATTTTGATGTGTGATGTGTATCTTTTTGTTATATCTAAGGACCAATGTTATTATAATACATACACATCGTTTTGACATTATTTTAATTAATTTTCCAATAATACATATTTGCAATTAATATTATATAATTTTTGCACGCTAAAGCTGTTTCAGCTGGTAAGTCATCGCATGGGACGTTTTAGAATAAGCATACTAACTTATAACCCGTTGACTGCAAATAAATGATTTTGTATTTGTATTTTGTATAACTGTAACTGAAATCAATAAGGTATTCGTTTTTACGCTACTACCAAACAACGGAGGAAGGTTATTATTTTTTCACATTTCTCCTCCTCGCTTTTATTAATATAAAAACCAATTACAAGGCATTATAGTTATTTGCCTCAGGCCATGCAAATATTAAACAACGAAATTGCAATTTCCTTTTGCCACTCAACAAAATTAAAAGTAACAATAAAGACATTTCGAAATGAGGGACTTGATCTCTCAATCTGTCTCAAATTACTCAAATTGCGTACAATCGGAGCTCAGAGGTAAGTGGGTAGGTATTTATTTGAACTTCGGATTCTGTTACCTGCCTTTTACTTTTACTTCGGAATTGGTTGTAAGCTCGGCTGATAATCTGCTCTTCTTCCTGAAGATTGAAACGACATCCCGGACGAGGTACTTTCCCGATCTTTATATTTCATTACAAAGGTCTGTGAATTTTTTTCCCTCTTAATATAATCCTGGCTTGATTTAATTTACACTACTTTTCAGAAGCTGAAGACAGGGCGCTATGGCGCTCATTGGGGGAGGCCTATGTCCAGCAGTGGACTGATATAGGCTGATGATGATGGTGACTTTTCAGAATGAAATGTTATAAGACCTCCTTTAAAAATATTTGCTGTTTAAAATTAGATTTTACTTTGAAATAAATATAATGTCGTATGTGAAACTTTTTTCAACAAGTTTATTAAAATTTGCGGATCAATCAGCAAAATTTATGAAATTAATATAATTAAACCATGTTAGGACTATTACACTCTTTGAGTGTTGAGTGACTTTTGAACGTTTTCTTGTTTCAATTTTAAAATACCTACTAGTTTCTGTCCCGGTTTCGCACGCATTATTTCTGATAATGGAAATGTTTTAAGGTTATTTAAATATCCCATGGGAATTTTTTATGGTATAAATATAGCCTATTTTTTATTTCAGGCCTGAAACTTTCTGTTTGCAATTCAGCACGATCCGTTCAATAGCTTAAGTAACAAACATCCATACATTCATCCATCTATCCATCCTGCTTAGTACCTACTTTTGGATATTAATACAAACAAAAACATATCTGTACTACCTCAGCCTTTTATACGTGTAGATATATATTAACGTCAATTTGATATTCGAGTAGGTACCCTATCTACTCAACACCATTGTTTGAGACTCACCTGTGAACATAATCTATCCCACAGGGTAGCTTGTGTTTATTAGCCTCCGTCCAAGCCTTCGACCCCTGTCATGGGGGTATCCCGTAACAAGGGTGCAGAATAACACTCCGACTAACTGGATATTCTTGGAATAAGATTATACTAATTACTTCGTGTTGATAAACAACTCTATTTATAAATGCCTGGTATATGGTAGCAAGCAAAGTTGCTCCAAAGTGTTTGGGGTAAATAGATATAATAGATAGATAGATAGAAAATTCTTTATTGCACTTTAAATATAAACTATGTACAGTAAAAACTTAAAAATTAAGTACAATTGGCTGTCTTATCGCTCAAGAGCGATCTCTACCAGACAATAATAGGGTAGATAATACTCCATTATATATTATAATACCCTAATTGTATACAAATGGGTTACAATACCCAAGGAATATTGGTGTAAAATATTGAACGGCATTGGTATCATCGAAGCAAATCACGGAAGCTCGAAACAATTTTCGGTTTTGAAAGCTTTCATTCATAATTAATTGATATCTAGTTCGTTTTTGATTTCAAATGTAACATTTTTCACTGCATATGTAAAATAATGAATTGTTGAAGTTTGTGTTTTAATTTTTCGTGCGTACCTTGCTGATACCTCGTTGTTTTCTGTTATTATTATCAATTTTTGTTTAGTTTTTGTTCATAAATGTCTTGGTTGACAAATAATTTCTTGGATTCGAAATAGGAGTACCTATAGGTAAATCAACTGAGGAAGTTGTGTGTAATATGAACAGCCTTTGTACAATTATAAATTAGAACTAACATATTAGCAGCGGATAGCGGTTGTTCCAACGCGACGACGGCTTATTTAAATCTACATACATATACATATCTATGCAAAGTTATTGCCTATTCCTACCCTATTTTAAATGTTTATCGTTTTGCGAAGGCTTCGGATTCAATAATCAATAATCAAATCATTTATTTGCTGTAATATAGGTACAAAAGTTCTTAATTAAAAATGGTATTTCCAATACATTACTACCTCATCAGAGGCGTGCAAAATTAAGATAGCATGCAAATGTCACAGTAGTGTTTAGTAACGTTCTAACCTAGGTATATTGTAGATAATTTTATATAATGTCAAAAATCAGTAATAGTAAGAGGCGAAATAGTAAAAAAGTAATGTCAAAATTTATCTGTCATAAAATCGTTAATATTATAATAGCATTTGGTAATTAATAATTGTTTCAATTTAGTCCTAAATATATTGTCGTCAAGATTTTTTAATGATTTAGGTATTTTGTTATATATTTTGCATGACATACAGACTACACTTTTTTGTAGGAAAGCTGTTTTACCATTAGGCATTTGGAGTTTACTGCTGATTGCGGGTAGTTTAATATTTAGTCGGTATTGTATAATATGTATGTATATGCGGATAGTTACTAAATATTAGATTATACTAAATATTTAGTCTATGTGTATAGTAATTTTAATATGTAAGGGATGCTAATCAGGAATATGTGACTGATTTTGTAGAATATTGTATTGTATTTGATTATTACTTAAAAACGTATACTATTCTTATTTATAAGATTACTACAAAAAAGAGAAAGATATAAAAGAAAGAAAGAAAGAAAATACATTTATTGATTCACAAGTAGGTATAGCTTGTTACTAAATAATAATAATCTATAAGGTAAACAAGTACATAAAGAAATAAATAAAATTAACTACGTATGTATTATATACAAAACAAGCGACTCCACAAAGCGAACCAATAGGTCATATGATATGTGTACCCATAACACAAGATCTGCTGTGTGAATGGCCCAGTATTATTTACCCAGCCCTACCTTTATCCTTCTTAAATATGAAAAATATTTAGCACACAAAAAATAATGCTTAACTGCAAATATTCCAGTCATATAAGCCTCAGCCAATACGTCTAGACAGGGCAGCTTATCAGAAAATCATTATTTCACTTGTATGCCGTATATTATGGACTCAACACACCGACACAAAACCTGGCGGGTTGGGTATTGATGGTTTGATTGGCGACAACTTGAAGGCTTGATTGGTGACAAGTTTAAGGCTTGATTGGTGACAATTTGAAGGCTTGATTGGTGACAACTTGAAGGCTTGATTCGTTACAACTTGAAGGCTTGATTGGTGACAATTTGAAGGCTTGTTGGCGACAACTTGAAGGCTTGACTGGCGACAACTTGAAAGCTTGATTGGCGACCACTTGAAGGCTTGAGTGGCAACAACTTAAAGCCTTGATCGGCGACAACTTGAAGGCTTTATCGGCGATAACTTGACTGCTTCACAGTAAGTGTCACAATTATTATTATTACGCGGTCATGCCACCGCCATTGTTGCACGTAGGTACCGCGGTCTTCTGTCACGGACATATTATAGGTAAATAAAAAATTATGGACAATCTACACAGTATCCAGCCAGCCATAAGCTACATATTTGTTAAGCGTTGTCATATCATGCTGAGACAGAGACCGTTTTGTGACTCAATTGCAAAAAATCTGTTATGTCTTTTATTTTCAAATTCATGTTTGTTTTGTTTTGATTGAGATGCAAATAAAATATTCTCATTAATTCCCTTGTTGAATTTATATTTTCATTTATTTGCGCAATTACTCTTGTGGACATAAATAATGGTATTATTAGGGATCCCATGAAAGTAACGCAACGAGGTATATACATTAAGTAGACGCATTGATATTGCCGTGTAGAGTTGTGTGATTTTAAAATACCTACTGATATATATATTACTATTAAACAGGTACCTACATACAGATTTGACAAGGCATAATAATAATTCGTTTTAAGTAGTTACATAACATACCAATACATTAAAAGAGTACAAAAAGAGTTTATTTTAGCTATAATTTTATTATTCTATTTGTATATATAAAATGTTCTCAAAAACACGAAAATATCGAAAAAATTAAATTAATTTTCGTTTGTCTCCGCTTTTGTGTGTGTATCGGCGGAAGACTGCAGGTAGATACTAGATGCGTCAAGCTGAAGACAGGGCTCTATGGCGCTCATTGGGGGAGGCCTATGTCCAGTAGTGGTAATATACGCTGATGATGATGATTAGTCATTGCTGTTGTGCATGTTTTAAAGAATTCAGTGGAACGGAACTAGCCAAGGATAATATTACTAATAGTGGTGGCCCCTTACTGAGGGCCCACCACTAAGTCTAAGGGGCCCTTAGGCCAATGTAAGGAAATTATTCACCCCGAACTAGGCGATCGCGCCATCTGCAGACCTTGAAATTTGAATCTGCACATTTATTAAACAGAACGCCTATTGTTCCTTTGATTTCGTTCAAAATTGAAAGACTATTTCTTTAGGATTACGCTCGTTTGGCGGAATAGTACTCTTAGCATTTCGAGTAATTGAATATGGTGATGAGTTTCATTTGATCTTATTTAGATTTAGTTGTAATTAAGGCGGAAACTGACACTGCGCGGCGCGAGATAAAATAATTTCTTATTATAAAATAAAATAAAATGCTGGACAATTCACACAGCATTATCTAGTCCCATGGTAAGCAGAGCTTGTGTTATGGGTACTAGATAACTGATATACATAATACAATACATGACATAGATAGTTTTTTTTATTATACATAGAAACGACCAGAACACCCGGAACAAATATCTGCAGATCGTACACACAATTGTTCCGAGGCGGGAATCGAACCCGCAACCTCCTGCGTCGCAGGCGGACCTTCGCCCACCGCGCCACAGAGGTCGTCGTCGATTGCGGGGACGACATTGTAAACAATTTTCTATAAATCCACGCTAAAACAAACTTCTAAAACAATTGTCGTATAGGAGTAAATTGACATGTTAGAGATTTAAATCACTACATAGATCAAACAAAATCACTTCCCGCTGTCTGTCTGTCCATATTGTTTGCTTAGATCTTTTAAACTACGCAACGGATTTTGATGCGGTTTTTTTAATAGATGGACTTGATTCAAGAGGAAGGTTTACAAACCATTTGTCACATAGAGTTCCACGCGGGCGTATCTGCGGGGCTAGTAGTCTATATACCTACTCATATTATAAAGAGGAAAGATTTGATTTTTTGTTTGTTTTTTTGTATTGAATAGGCTCCGAAACTACTGAACCGATTTGAAAAATTATTTCACCGTTGGGTAGCTACACTATCCCCGGTAAACATAGGCTATATTATATTTTCAAAAAAGTTAGAGATCCTTACTAAAACTCCAATAATGTAACCCAAGTGTGTAGTGTAAAAATATCACCAAATAAAGTGAAATTCGAGTTTAACGCGGGTGAAACTGCGCGGAACAGCTAGTAGATTATAATCCCACCAAAAACATAAATGTAAAAAAGGAGAGTCAGTTTTCATTAAATCATTCATTTTATAAAGTTATTGGACGTTTTAATTCTGATAAAAACTAGCCAAGTCAAATCTAACCTACATAGATTTGACTTGGCACTCATTTAGATCTCCATACTTTTTGCCGCGAAGCCCACAGCCAATCATAGTTTTTGTATTGAACTTGGCTCTCCTTTTTTACATTTATGTTTTTGGATATCATTACTTTTTGTAAAGAAAACTAGGCAGGTTAATTTAATGTTTTTTCTTGCGTTTCCGCTGCGTGGTTTTGAAAATACTACAAAAATTGAGATTTTTTTTTTTTGTATTTGACACCATAATGTATGTAGGGGCTCGTCGAAGGTGTAAGACTTCAACTAGGGCTGGTCGGGAGTAATAATCAAGTAAAACAGCTCAGAACACTTAGTGTCGGTTTATTGTACCGAATACTCACAACTACGCACTTATTACAAAGTCACTGCACTGCACTGTTCACTATTTACTTTACTTTCCTTAACACTTGCTCACTTGGTCACTTGTAAAATAAAAACTAACTAAACTTGCAAACAAATTCTACGATTTTCCGGACTATACCTATCTCTTTCTA
The DNA here is from genome assembly GCA_943735965.1 of Eupithecia abbreviata. Taxonomy (NCBI): domain Eukaryota; kingdom Metazoa; phylum Arthropoda; class Insecta; order Lepidoptera; family Geometridae; genus Eupithecia; species Eupithecia abbreviata. The sequence goes on from OX030990.1 coordinate 10,971,892, forward strand.
TATTCCAGAACATTTCTGATTTCCCTTTCTATCGTTTCTATTCGTTCGAAAACAGGTACATAGCTAGGTAGGTATATACGGGCCAGTCCCTAACAACTACACTGTATTCTATGGCGCAATCGGAGACGCTAGTACCTACTATTGCTTATTCTATGCAATGCTTCGACATAGGTACATAGCTAGGTAGGTATTATACGGGCAGTTCCCTAAAAACTACACTGAATTCTATGGCGCAATCGGAGACGTAGTACTATTGCTTATTCTATGCAATGCGGATCTATTTTAATTTAAACCTTATTCCATTGACATAATGTCGTCGTCGCTAACATCACTTACTTTTTGACTTTTTTTTATTTTTTTCCTACGTTTACACACAATTACCGAGCTGGATTCCAAATTTCATCCTTCTAGGTTATCTGGAAGTCGGTTAGATTTAGGTACTATATGTACATCAGTGTGAATTTTTACGACTTTTTGACCTTCATATCTTAATAACCGTTTGAGCTAGCTTCATGAAATTTGGGCTTCTACATGTCCTTATGGATATAATTAAACACACGTAGTTTTATGTGTTTACGTTAAAGAGGTTTTGAGTTATAGAATGGTCAAAAGTGACACCAAGTGGTTCGTGTAATGATACACTCGGCGCGTTCCTTTGCTTGAACTTGGCTTGGACACGCTGCCGCGTGCCCTAATTAGAATTGAACTGTTTTCAAGAGAAAGCAAAGCAGGCTACGTTGTTCTTATCCCCGCTTAATATCTCCGCTACGTACTCGTACCCATACCTACAGTCATGTGATTTTGCTGCAGCAAATTACATTATGCAGTGTGATATTCTAAGATTTTCAATCTGAAATGGAATGGAATGGAATGGAATGGAATTGAATGGAATGGAATGGAATTGAATGGAATGGAATGGAATGGAATGGAATGAAATGGAATGAAATGGAAAGAAATGAAATGAAATGGAATGGAATGAAATGAAATGAAATGAATGAATGAATGACATTATGCAGTGTGATATTCTAAGATTTTCAATATCAGATAATATTTTCATGATTTTCTTGCAGTACCAGCGACAAATATTTTATTTACTGACGACCTCTATGGCGCGGTGGGCAATTGTGTGTACGATCTGCAGACATTTGTTCCGGGTGTTCTGGTCGATAACTATTTATAATAAAATATCTATTTGCATCAATTATAACAATAATCTCGAACCCATAACACAAGCTCTGTTTAGCTTGGGGCTAGATGTGTGGATTGACCAGCATTATTATTATTTATTATTAACAACATCTCGTTAGTTTGTGTTGATAATTACCTATACCGAGTTTATAAATAACAAGAACCATTTGTGTTACGTAAACAGAAAAATGTTTGTACAAGAAAAGGATATCGATTTTCTTGGGGTTGTTGTAACTTAGATTGAATATTTTATAGTCCATGAAATGGCGGTACATATTGTCCCTTACCACAACTAAGCGGGGCAATTGTGAGTCGGACTCGAGCGCAAGGGTTCCGTGAAGTACGAGTATCGTATTAGAAAGAAGCGTTAATTTACTTTTCAAATTCAAATGCAAATTATAATTTACTAGCTGCGCCCCGCAGCTCTGCCCGCGTGGAAACCATCAATTCTGTTAAAGCATGTATGCAAAATTAGAAGTACCTATATTGGACCAAGGTATTATGTCCCATACAATCTTTGCACCCGTTTTTCACCCCTTAGTACTTTCACCCCCATAATTTTGGAAAATCCTTTCTTATCGGATGCCTATGTCATACAAAGAACACATCCTCCAAGTTTCAGGTCTTTACGATCAGCGGTTTAGGCTGTGCGTTGATCCGGCATTCAGTCATTCAGGACAAAGCATTTTATCTGATACACATTGTAATTTACATCCAGTAACACTACTATTAATTTAGTATTATTGTCTAGCACACTAATACATATAGTTATATACAGTTTGGATGTTTATATGGATGGATGTATGAATGAATGTTTGCTACTTCTCCACGCCAAAACTACTAAACAGATCGGGCTGAAATGTTGTATGCAATTAGTTTTGGGTCTGAAATAAAACAAGCTATTTTTATTTCAGGAGGTTGATTCTTACGCCACGACCACCAAGGCCTGCAGTAACGGTGATTTGAACTACTATAGTCGATCACCAAATTAATGTTGATGATGTTATAAATCACTTTCAGTATGTTTTATCTTTTAACATGTTCTTGAGTGGAGACTATACTCGATAAACGTGTAGGACGCCCTCCGACCCGCTGGGATGTCGACCTATGGTAGACTGCAGGTAGATGCTGGATGCGTCAAGCTTAAGACAGGGCGCCATGGCGCTCATTAGCGGAGGCCTTTTTCCAAAAGTGGACTAACATAGGCTGATAATGATGTTTAATCTCCGTAATGACTTCCGCAGTTTTTCGCTTCTTTAGTTTCTAGCTTAATCAAACCAGGGCAGAATCAAATTTAATTCCACAATTCCACGTTCTTTCAAAGTCCGTTGACGAGAATATTTTACTGGTCGTCTTTTAAAAGGCTTCCGGTGCCATCCTTATCCCGATTACTTATTGGTGGAATGGAATTGGTGAAATGGCTTTCTTAAAGGTCCTTCAAATGGTGTAGGTACTTTTAAATAAGATGTATCGGAAATTTGACAAATTTCCGATACATCTTATTTAAAAGTACCGTAAGTAGTAGGTTTTCGTAAAAACTTTTTGAAAAATATATTCTTATTTTCTGTTGTTACTTTATTAGATAAGTTAGTTTATAAATTCGTTTCCTGTTCACCCAATAGTACCACCGTCCACCATGTATTTAATTATAAAGGTTCTTACAATTAATATAATTAAAAAAAAGAAACACACTGCTCGCGTCACGCATTTCTTTCTGAACTTGGGTGACGCTCTATCGCATGTAACAATAATGATGAAAATCTGAAGGTAGATAGATGGGTGACAGAAAGAAAACCTCCGGAAAACCCAAGTTTTTCTCGCTGTCAGTTCTAGGTTTGACAGTTTTGCGACATGACTTCTTTGGTTCTTGGTTTCTATGGTCATCTTGGACGAACTAAATTGCTTAGTACTATGGTCTTCCCTTTATTTTAATTTTATGTAATTTATTTATTTTTTCACTGATAGCTTGTACATAATTTACTCACCCCATAATTATTACCTTTTATTTTTTGTAGTAAAATCTAGTATGTATTTATTATATACGCTGGATCTGAGATCGTGTCTGCCACTCTACCGGGTTCTGACTGAAAACCAGCGCTCTTTCACAAATGACCTGGGTTATCGTGATAGAGCAACAAGCTGAGCCAGGACCTATTAGACCTACACACGCGCGCTTATATACTTTTTGTGAGGGCTACTTAGTACCAAATACTACTTACATTTTGTACCTTTCACATATATTTTGTCTATGTTACGTGTTTTATAATAGGTACCTAAGTAGGTACTTTGTAGTCTAATATAATTATGTGTAATTAACCTTGTCTGAGTGTTGTGTTAGTGTTTAATAAATAATTTTCTTTCTTTCTTTTCTTTCATGTCTTGATAAATTTTATTTTAGCGTTAAAAAGCGCTTTTACTCAACCATCTCCTACTTATTCTGAGAGCTGTGTCGGTCATTTTGATTCTTCTACGGATTTCCGTATTCCGAGTAGAGAAACTCTAAGCAAAGCGTCGACAACCGCGTCTTTAAGCGCTCTTTCAGCTGAATGCGGACCTGTCCGCTCCGTAGGAGCCGCACGCGCCGCAGTCATTGCATTCTAAAGCTTTATATGAAATATTATGCAACAACGCGCACCCATCCGCGCTGAACGCGCCGCATTTTAGGAAAACCCTATGCGGCTCCTGCGGCGTAGACAGGTGCGCGCTCAGCTGAATGACAAGCTACCTACTAAACACATCCATCATCAGCAGCCTATGTTAGGCCTCGCCTTATGAGCGCCATAGCACCCTGTCTTCAGCTTGACTCATCCAGCATCTACCCGCAGTGTTTGACAGGTCGTCATCCCACCTGGTCGGAAACCAACACTACGTTTACCAAGTCGTGGTCTTACTTTAAGAACACGTTCCGGAAACGCATCCGCCTGTACCTAAACAGATGGTTGTGTGCCTAGTAGCCTTTAGATAACGGTCGTTTACTTGTAATTGGCTCTAATTGTTACACATTACAATGAAACATGTATTATGTCTGAACATCTGATCGATCTTGTGAAACCGCCTAGTGCCGGCATCATCTCCCTGAATTATAAATGCGAAAGATTCTATGGAAGTAATGGTCATTACAGAAGAATATGTAGGAAAATTATACTTGATTTGATTATAAACGAGATTTTTGATTCAGTAAAAAAATTAACAATATCCTGTGCCGAAACGAAGGTAGGTACTTAAATTGAAATTCCTGTTAGAGTAAAGTGAAGTAAAGTAAAATTTATTGTATCAAATACATGTAAATAAGGTACATGGGTGCTTTATGTTTATTTAGTATGAAATATGTATTTCAACCGTTGCGTCGTGCAAAATCTGGGTAGATACAATTGTCACAATTTAAATGTATACTACTGAGTAAATTAATCAAATAGGAAACAAACAGTTGATCAGAAAATCATTGTAACAAAACACATGTTATCTCATTTGTTTGTAAGCTTTTGCTAATAAAAAATTTCGTTTGCATTTCGGATTCCTAAAGATTGTATTTGACTGTGTTATTACATTTTATCTATTCAGGTAAGTCCTTTTTGTATTCCCACAAAAACACATACAAAAGCCTAGATATTTTATGTACATATGTCCCAATTAAATATTATTCTATATAACACGCCACACGTCTATATGTACTTGTTCTAACACTTCATGTCCATCCAAAGGTTGCCTGGCAGAGATCGCTCATAGCGATAAGGCCGCCTATTGTACAACATATTTTGTATTTGTTTTTTTCTTTTGTATCTGTTTTTTATTGGCTGTGCAATAAAGAGTAATTGTATTGTATTGTAAGTCTTTATTTGAAATCAAAGCTTATTGTATCGTGTACAATTGTGGACTGACTACCGCAAAAGTAAAAAAACTGTGCAGCGGAGATTACATACAAGAAACGGATAAACGTAAGAAAATCCCACCAGTATTTCACCGTCCTTGAAACTGTTTCGGCCCTCGCTCCCACTAAACCACCACGTAAGAGGTAATCAGTCGTGAATTTCACTTACTGGCCAGCCGTTCGTTTTGAAGCACCATTACATTGCCGATGGAGTGAGCCATCAATTTGGCTTCACGCCGACCGCACGCGTTGCGGCCTGCGGACGACATGTGAAACGTTTTATTACGGTCAACGAAAATGCGCTACAATAAGAACAATATGCTAAGTATTTGTGGTGACAGTGGTTATGGGTCTGTTTTTTATGTTCATGTGAATCGGTTTTGAATCTTTCAGTCTTATTTTCGTTTGGGTAGATCACAAAGTTGTGTACACTTTATTTTAAGATAGAAACCCAAGGAATGTATCATTCGGGTCAACTCAACTCAATAGCATTTATTTCTTTAGGCTTACAAAATATACTAAACTATACTATTAATTATTATCAAATAACATTAATTTAATTATATGACGACCGATGTGGCGCGGTGGGGGAAGGTCCGCCTGCGACGCAGGTGGTTGCGGGTTCGATTCCCGCCTCGGAACAAGTGTGTGTACGATCTGCAGATATTTGTTTCGGGTGTTCTGGTCGTTTTCTATATCATCTATCTGTATTATGTATATCAGTTATTTAGTACCCATAACACAAGCTCTGCTTACCATGGGGCTAGATAATGCTGAGTGAATTGTCCAGCATTATTTATTTATAATGTTCACTTTAATTTTTTGTTTACTAGTGGAAGAAGTGAAAAACGGTCAAACCCCTACTGGTTTAAAGAGTGTTATTATAAATTTAATTATGTATATTATTTTAAATAAATACAAGATAAGTAAGGATATAATAGAATCTACTCGTATTCAGTTTAAGTAAAAGTTTATCTTCAATCCCATAATTTCATCCGAGATATAGGTTATATATAGAATGGCCATATTTTTCACAAGAACCATCAAGATTCCGCTCACATACTAACAACAATAGCAACATTTTTCCAAATGTTTTCCCGGAAGTGTACAATCGCAAGTCTTCAAATTCACAGAGAATATGGTCCTTCTGGGAAAGCGTGCTCCATTCTAGACGTCTTCTTTGTTATAAAGCTGGATAATCCATACGTCTATCTCTCATCAACATCATATATCTAGCCCCAAGCTAAGCAGATCTCGTGTTATGGGTTCTAGATGACTGATATTAGTACTTAATACAATATATTACATCGACATAAATAATCTTATACGATAAGAAAATACCAAGAAGTAGTATCCTGTAGTATCCCACTGCAGAGCTAATCAAATATTGAGGTGTTCCGCGTTCGGAACGGTAAATCAACTTTTTTTGCTGATATCGTTTCTCTTTGGTCCCATTTTACAAAGGCTGGCTTTAGTTCTGCCAACCACACACTTTTCATGTACGAAACTTATTATTTTAAATCGTTAGTAAATTGATTATTATACTCGTATACAGGGTTACTTGTAAGTAGACCGGCAGGCTGATTATCTAAAAGCAACAGCAACAGCGACGCGACCGCGACCGCTCCGCGACCGGTTGCAAAGTGTCACTAGAAACCGTATTACGGAAGGCTGTCGCGCACCGATCGCAAAGTTGTTGCTGATTGCTCATTGCCCATGGACACTAGCGCCACTAGCGACAGAGTAGCAATAAGTGGAAACAATTATTTGTAGTTTTAACGTTCACTAGGGCCACTAGCGACAGAGTAGCAATAGGTGGAAACAATTATTTCTAGTTTTAACGTTATCTATGGTACAATTTTTATTCTGTGCGTCTTTCTTGATTTGTTTGTTGTTGTTTTTTGCAATTTTTTTCTTAGTTTTCAATTAATTTTACAACATTTCGTATACTCTCTTGGATATTGGATCTAAAAGTAAGTTATCAATCAATTATAATGCGTAATTTTGTTTCCTGTCTCTATAATCTTCTTGTAATTTAAGTGGAACATCGAGCTTCAGACGACCAGCTAGACTAGTTGCTGCAGCACCTCATAACGCACTCGAGCCTTGACAAAGGCTTTGGCTTGGGAGATAGGTCAAAGGAGACCATAGGTCGTGAGTGAAATGATCTTGCTACGAGGCTTACAGTCACGGCGGCGGCGGGGAGGTGCAACAAAAACTGGCCAGCAGCGGTACAGAAGGTGTAAGAATCCAAACAGCATGAGGAGTCACGAGGGTTGAGGCTGTTAAGTCTTATATCATATTTTCTCAGAAAATGACAATTGCGATAAACAGCTGACCTAATTTATTTAAATATTTTATAGGTCAAAGAATTGGATCATCGTGGACTGTTGAATTGGAGCAGAGGCGAGTAAATGCAGAGGGCAAGCTGGCTGATGCCGCCGTTATAATAGCAGAGGCGGCGCGAACGCAAGCCGATGCCGCGCGCCAGCAGGCGGGGGCATCTCTCACTATAATAAATAAACAAATAAAATAAAAAAGCCTTTATTTGATCCTACTACATTGATTCCTAATTTAGGTACTGTTATTATGTTATTATATCTATAACACTATATATTTGATTATTAGCAGGGTCCCCAGGTTGGGTGAAGGCCTCTTTCACTATAATGCTCAATAAATTATTGGACATATTGTCAAAAATAATAAACTTAATATTACTTCCTTTCTTTATTTAAGTCATAATAGAAAGATATATATTTAATAGGATGTCACTGTACAATAGGTGTACCTAAACTTTTAACGGACACATTTATTTACTAAAAATCACACAGAACTAAACAGTACCTATACAATTGAACTACCTACTTACAAAAGGCAAACAAAAAATGTACTGAAAACTTTAATAAACTGATATAGACAAATCAGCTCAAAGCTACTAATTTATATATCACATATCATATATATGTAGTGATGCAGTGCAGGCTATGCTCTGTTATTCCACAATGGTAGAATAGAAACTTGTCGACGCTCATTTTGTAGTATCTGGGACTCATTCTGGTCCTCAACGTATACCTATGTGGTTCTTCATTCCAAGCTCACTTTTGTTCGTCTTCGCTTTGCAGGCATAGGTATGTGGTTTAATTTTATGGTGTCGTGAGAATAACTCTTTAGAGAGCCTATAATGGGCTCCAAACTCGTAGGTATCTGAAAATGTCGAAGGATTAGCTTGATCTCTAAAATTTCGCCGCAAACGAGCGCTCTCAAGTTGAACTCTCCCATCTTCGCTATCAAGAGCCTCTACGAGAAGGACAGTACGTGCCATATCTTTGAAATTACAACAAACATTTATTTATTGTATTAAAGGTACACATTAGAGGACAATTTCTATCAAAGTAATGATTGTGAGATTCTGAAGGAAGGTATAATTTATTGAAACTACAACTTACCTATAGTTATTTTTATCGTTCCAATGAAAAATCTAAGCGTTTCACGGTTTTTATTTATAACTTGGGGTTAAACAGGCATATTTTTCATAAAATTCTGAATAACTTCTCAGTCGCAATCGCCAAAAATAAACAGATGCTCAGGTTGTTGCTGTGGACATTTCAATGGACAGATCAAATCGCTGTCATACTTTATATTCTCTTTGAAATCGAGTCGCTACTGCTGTCGTGTTGCTTTTACGTAATACCAATTTGAACCAAGATATATGAAAAATACTTGAAAAGTAAGCAATTTTTAGTTCACCGATTGTCTGGCAGAGGGAAACCTAGTGCTCGATTGTTGGTTGACGTAGTACCTGGTGTCATCTAATACAAAATTGGCTTTTGACAGCACTGATTGCTTAATTTACGCCTGTCGCAAACTGGTCGCAGTTACATAATCAGGGGGCCGTATGGTGATTATGTAACTCGCGACCGGTTTGCGACATGCGTAAATTAAGCAATCAGTGCTGTCAAACGTCAATTTTGACCAATTTTGACGTTGTAGCTGGTGTCAAACTAATACAAAATTAACGTTTGACAGCACGGATTGCTTAATTTACGCTTGTCGCAAACCGGTCGCGAGTTACATAATCACCCGGCGGATCCTTTCAGGACGTGATAGTAGGGTTCAGTAGAAACCAATTTGACTATGGAATACCCTGGTCTAAAGTTAAGTCCCATCGAGATATTTGAATTTTTAATATGATTAGTGAAAGTGTCACCTTGAAGTCGAAGATCTATGATATTTTTTAAAAAACGTCTTTTTTCGTAGATTTTTCAGAAACAAAAATAACTCTCTAAATAAGAATAACCTTTGAAGTAATATAGCATGCGAGCTGATAACTCTACAGTAATTACTTCCAACACATTTCTAAAACAACATTAGTGAACATTTAGCGTTGATTGCCTATTGACTGGCGGCCTCATTCAGTTTGTACGTTATCATATTATTAGAATAATCATGAAAGCGTAATTCGCTTGTCGAGTGGTGAGAGGTAATTTTGTCACTAAATTGTTGTCAACAAGCATTCATTATTCCGTTTTATTGCTGCATACATTACCTACTCTATTAAATTTTAACACAGTAAATTGGGGTGGGCATTGGTCGTGCTTGAATTGATGTTTGAAAAGCATCGCATTTGATTTATTGAAGTCATCGATATCAAACGCCAGTGATTTTAGATCGATGATTTAAGACCGGAAATGTGACATTCTGAAATCTGAAATAAAACAAGTTACCCCTGATTACTAAAACGCATCTCAGATTTAAGCCTGTCTCAAATGACGATTTTCTGACATATTTTAATTGAAAACTGTCAAAAACTTGCTACTTAAAATGTGCGATGCGTTTGAGTCTTTAATTCTAAGGTTTGAGTATTCGGGTGTTCAGTCTGTTTTCTAAGCATGAGCGTACCAGAAACCACCTTAATCTATGTATGTAGGCTTTACCAAAACCATACAACAAACTATCATGGTTAGCCACACAAAAGTCTATTATAACGCGATATTTACATTGTTCAAGTCATTATAAAAAACTTTTACCGGAACCACATTCAAAATCATAGTATTTTTATAAATAATTCCGAAAAAAATTTACAAGACACCGTTTTTTGGCGCAACTGATACTTAAGGAGCCTCGCGAAAAACATAAACCTCAACAATAACCAAAGAGCTTTACAGTCGGCGTATCCAATCTCGAAAAGGGCCTATGAGACGAATTTAAAGTATCCTATACGTGGAAACTGCGAGCTGAGGGCTCACGAGGGAGCCACCTCGAAAACAGGAACCTGAGACTGGATGAGCTTTTTAAATTTATGCGCAAACATTTATCGTGCTTTTCGGGAAAGGAAAACATCAGGACCGGAGAAAAAGCGAACGGCAAACCATTTTATTCAGTCATGAATGTAAAATATTTATTTTAAAAACCATATTGACTCAGTTAATCCGTAAAAGCAGGGGATTACTTGATTCTTTTAGTTTCTATCTGCAAGATTTTCAGAAAACGTAGTGTAGGACGCGCTGGATGCGTCAAGGTGAAGATAGGGCGCTATGGCGCTTTTTAGGGGAGGATTATGTCCAGCAGTGGACTACTATAGACTGATCATGATGAACATTTTCAGAGTTAGCAGAGGCCGATAATGGATATGCAAGTTGGTTAAAAAATTCTCTGCGAGAGTCTAACCGACGACGCGACGATAAACCTATCTTGAACCTACATTATATCCTAGTAGATATTCTGTAGGATATTGGTTAAGTTCGGTAAGAAACCCGACGGCAAGGTCCGGAAAGAAGCAACTTGGTTCAAGGTAATTTAATAAGCAAGAGTACCCGCTTTCTTTGCTAGTTTTAAAGATTTTCTAATAAGGTTTCTAACATGTTTACAGGTAGAGAAGATTTCAGAGAAAGTTTTAAAGTTTTTGATAGAATTTAGAAAGCTTTGATTTCTATAAAAAGAGCTATGCTCGATGTTTCTCTGAAGGATAGAAATCGTAACGAATACAACCGACAGAGAACCAAAGTTATCGCCTGTGGCAAACCGGTAAGCGTAGTGTAGGACGCCCTCCGACCTGGTGGGATGACGACCTGCGAAAGACTGCAGGCAGATGCTGGTTCCGTCAAGCTAAAGACAGGGCGCTATGACGCTCATTAGGGGAGGCCTTTGGCCAAAAGTGTACTAATATAGGCTGATGATGATGATTTCTAGGAAAGTGACCTAAAGTTGCATAAACCCTTGCATTAACCACTAAAATTCAAACAAGGAGTGAGGTCCAATATCGTTTATAACCAACGTAACATTTTTAAAACCTCCCAAAAATCCAAATATTACCGAGAGAGCCCGTCTTCAATAAAAACATCAAAGTATGATGTGGGTCAGTGAAGTAACTCGACCCACGTTTTTTCAAACTCGAGTTGCAAATGGGAAAATTTTGCACCGTTTACCTCAAAGTTTCGCCCCAAACTTTTATGATGTGGTTATTTGTTCGACCTTTTCTTTTAGATATTAAGATCGGGAAATTTGCCGCGTTTTTACGTTAATTTTTCAGCGATGTTGTCTGCTTTTAGGAGCTTTTTCTTTTTTGATTCATTTTCCGTTCTCCCAAAATCTGGGAAGCGAGAGCTAGAAAACGTAACTCTATTTCGGAATATTTGAACTAAAAGCTAATGCATTCGAAAACAGGCAATTTAAAAAAAAAAATAGGGTATATATGTACCTATTAACACCGCCTACTATAGGTAAAGAATTACAAATATTGCTAAAAAGGGGAAATATTTTAACTGTTTTAGATGTAGTTATGCGTAGAGCATACCGCTGCTGTATAATTACTCAACACCCATCTTATATTGACAGTCTATTGATATTTGAAAGTGCTTTGAATGGCCTTGGTAATTTGTAATTGCATGGCAAAGGCCACTATAAGGACTTAAAATGTCTGTTATAGGATGGGTCGTTATCGTATCGTTATTGCACAGCCGGCTTGTTTTTGTTGAGACTGGCCGCAGTGAACAAAGATTCGACAAAGAAAATTTCTTACCTAGGTTTTTAGGGTTCCTTTATATGGTATCTAAAGTGTAAAACGGGACCCTAATACTAAGACTCCGTTGTCTGTCAGTGCCTGGTGACTGACGTAAGATATTTTCTTTGTCAAATCTTCTGTATCTCATTAACTGTGATAGATAGTTGAAATTTTTACAGATGATATATTTCTGTTGCCGCTATAACAACAAATAATAAAAGACAGAATAAAATAAATATTTAAGGGTAATTATACGGTTTTTATGTTATTATTTGTGTCAAATAACAGCAATTCTTCTCTTTGGATCGACGAAAAGAATGCCTTTTGGCTTTGTTTGAGCTTTTGTGTGTACCTATTGTTTGGTTCGGCTCCTTGTTAATTAACATTAAAATTAAGTTTAATTAAATACGGGTCACATTAAATCATTCTCTCATAAACATGCCTGTTTCTTTATCATATATTTTTATAATTAACAATGAATGGGATGGGATGTTATTAATAACGAGAGAGCCACTGCGACCGCCATATTTCACATTTAATTATACTTTAAAGTGTAAACAAGGTTGCGACCACGATGTGCTTGCAGTTTTAACGAACGACGTTTCCAAACTTAATTTACCCGCAAGGCGTGGGTTATATTTCGAGACCGATGTGGCGCGGTAGACTAAGATCCGCCTGCGACGCAGGAGGTTGCGGGTTCGATTCCCGCCTCGGAACAATTGTGTGTACGATCTGCAGATATTTGTTTCGGGTGTTCTGGTCGTTTTCTATGTATAATAAAAAATATCTATCTATGTAATGTATTGTATTATGTATATAAGTTATCTAGTACCCATAACACAAGCTCTGCTTACCATGGGGCTAGATAATGCTGTGTGTATTGTCCAGCATAATAAAAAAATAAAAAAAAATTAGCTGCAATCTCAAAATTATAACTGAAAACTTTGCTACAAACGGAAGGAAATGTCAATCAACGTCGTAATTGTTACCGAGCGCTTAGTTCGTTATTTGCATTTTTCCCATATCGGGAACTTTATATTTTCCATATAAAAAAGCACTTTTCACTTTCTTAATACGTTGCAATTAAAAGGAGTATCGTAAAATAGAGGCATTCCATAGAAAAACATGGCTACGGCGACAACTTGACTTGTCACTACGCATTTTGAGCAAACTGAGAATCTGACGGTATATTTTGCCCCAATTTGTTGTACTACTGCAAACGCACCCTGTCAGGAGAGATGACGACCTGCGATAGGCTGCGGGCAGATGCCGGATGCGTCTAGCGTCAATCAATAAATTTTGTAGGTACATGCAATGATGTTATATATACGTAGATACGTTGTACCGAGGTCTGCCTAACAAGACGAAAATCAGGTACGTGCCTGAATTGAACTCAGTCCGTCTTGCTCCTGGCCGCGACGCGGACGTACGTTGAAGCGGGATTTTGGAGTATGAAAAATATTAAAATGCCATGTTGCGCGTTTAGAAAGTGCAATACTTACTATGGGACGGTTGTGAAAAGCAAGAAGGATGTGTCTTTTTATGTCTTCTATTTGTTTTGTACTGTTTAAAATGGAAAATCATAAATAAATTTAATTTTACTCAAAAATCAATGCCGCGCGGTTGCCGCTTTGCCACCTACACGAACGAGACAAGTAATTCGTGCGTTGCGTTTATGAGTGACAGAGATAAGGCCATATGCCGTGCGGCGTCTCGTCTATTCGAACTAAAATCACAGCCGCGTTGTTACCGCTTTGCCACCAACACGAACGAGACAAGCAATGCGTTACGTTTATGAGTGACAGAGATAATGCCATGCGGCGTTGTATGTTCAAACATCGATGCTAGGTAGATAGATAGATAGAAAATTCTTTATTGCACTTTAACTATAAACTATGTACAATAAAAACTTAAAAATTAAGTACAATTGGCGGTCTTATCGCTCAAGAGCGATCTCTACCAGACAACCATGGATGGATAGGATCGTGGACAGTACCAGGGGATCTGTGTGCTTGTAAGTTATGGGAATAAATAAAATACTTATAGTACTTACATAGAAATATACTACATATATATCATAAATTATACATATACTACTTATAAACATAGGATCTCAGTTATGCGCTTAGTGACAGCAGGATAAATAGTGCTCCTTTAACAGTGTTATAAAGGTTGGTAATGACTTAGCACGTCTCACCGATATTGGCAATGCGTTCCATAGTTGCACAGCCCGGGCAGTAAAGGATTGGGCGAAGAAGGAAGTAGAGTGAGCAGGTACTTGAAGCATAAGGGTTGAAAAAGAGCGGAGAGAAAGAGTGTGAGAAAGATGAAGAAAGGTGAAACGTTCTTTGAGATAAGGGGGTGCAGAGGCCAGAAATAGAATATTATAGAGAAGAGATAGAATATGAGAATTACGGCGAAGCCGTATCGGTAGCCACTTGAGCTTCCTGCGAAATTCCGAGACATGGTCGTATTTCCGCAAGCCAAATATAAACCTTATCCCGACATTCTGTATGGTATGTAGCTATAGTAAAATATCGCAATGTTTTTATTTCTTTACAATGAGTATGACGTCTCTAAATGTAAAATCTCTTTGGGTACGTGTATAAAAGGCAACATTGATACTAAACTATCTCTGTTTGAATATGGAATGGTTAATGTGAATACGTTGAAGCTAAGCTCCAGCTCGGAATCCACTCCTGTTTAATTTTACCTACAAAATAATAGTAAATAATCCAGTAAAATTATCGACTAACTAAAAGAATTAGCAAGCTGACGGGCAGTGGGCCATATATCGCGAAGAACCGAAATCCGCAGGGGTAATCGTGTTCTGGAGACCGCGACCATGCGGACGTAGTGTAGGACGCCCTTATGCCAGGTGGGATCACGACTTGCGAAAGACTGCAGGCAGATTCTGAATGCGGCAAGCTGAAGACAGGACGCTATGGCGTTGATTTGGGAAGGCCTATGTCCAAAAGGGGACTATTATAAACAAGTATCTTCGTACCAAATAAGTATGTGTGTGCGGCACTAGTCGGCGGCACCGCTAGTTCTATGGCGTCGCCGCCGCATCAATTTTTCCTTCCATCTCTCGTCGATCTATCCACCTCAACCAGTTTTAATACGGTAGTGTCAGTTAAAAAACCTCTTTTTTGAAGAATATCGACGAAGCCTACAGCTGGTGATTGAAGTTTGACGTTGAATTCATTTGCAAGGTTCAAAGAGACAAAAACGCAGTGAGCTTTGAGGCAGTCGGGCGGCCGCACTTACACTGGAAGCAGGGTTAGTGCAGAGCGGTACTATTTATTTAAAATGTATTGCACTACTAAAGGTACAAAGGGTGGGTTTAATGCCGAGGCATTAAGGTACTCTTCTTCCACTAGTGGACAAAAAATTGTAGTGAAACGTAAAATAATTTTATTTGATAATAATTTATATATAAAATATGACTTGTCTAAGTGCTTATTTTGTAAGCCTAAAGAAATAAAATATATTAGTGAGTCTCCTTTAGTTTGTTAGTTTTAATAAACAAATTGACTTATCGTATTATTATTTTATTTTTTTCATCGATAATTAATTCCAACCATATCGCAGTGGGTACACGGGTAAACAGGAATTACCCCTACACCCACCGGTGGGTGAAGCCAGCGGGTGCACGGGTCGCGGGTCAATTTTTTACTTTACTTTACTTACTTTAGTATCGTGTGGTTAGCTGTCATTTATATAATTGAACCGAATTCGAAATAAGGAGGTTGGATCTACATATGTTCAGCTGTATGCACGTCTTTTTACAATACTATACAATAAAAAATTCATTACAAAAAAAGACATTACGTGCGACAAGAACAATGGGCGGCCTTACTGCTTCGAAGCGATCTCGTTCAGATAACCTTTGGATGAAAATAATTATGTTTTTTATTTATTATATGTTCGTCGATTTCTCCGTCAATTATGGACCGATTTTACAATTTTTTTGCTATTCTATTAAGAATGATTCTGAGGTGGTCTCATAAGAATTTTATTCCCGAGAGATTAGTATTTGTGCCACAAAACTTAAAAACACTGTTAATGATTCATATTTTTTTTCATTTCATCATTTCGGAAAATCCCACAGGAATGCTGGAACGAAATTTCTGATGATTTAACGAGACCCTTTCTCTAAACGAAGACCTACGAGGCGCGGCGGGCTAAGCTCCGCCTGCGTCGCAGGAGGTTACGAGTTCTATTACCGCCTTGCGAAAAATGTTTGTACGATCTGCAAACCTGCTGGGTGTTCTATGTATAATAAAAAATATTTATCGATATAATGTATCGTATAAAGTATTACCAATCATCTAGTATCCATGACACAAGCTATGCTTATCTCGTTTTATGTGACTTTTGTGTTAATAACCATTATAGTTTCAAAAGTTTTAATGTTTGCATCTGCAAGATTAATAAATTGTAGAATTAAAAAATTTGTACTAGATTCACATTTCACATTAAAACATGTACGTACCTACTCCCACAATAGAATACGTATGCTGTGCCATAGATGAGGAAGGTAGGTCAGTGCAAGTAGGTAGGTACATGATCTCAACTTCATCTCGTTTTATCGCTTATTTAATGTTGCTTGACAAGACTGCTTGACAAGACTGCCTGCGGGTTTGAATCGTTAAATTGATGACTGGTTTACGATATCCGCAGGCTGATTATGTAAAAGCAACAGCAACAGCGACGCGACCGCAATTTTAGCAAGCAATTTTTAGTTCACCGATTGTCCGGCAGAGGGAAACCTAGTGCTCGATTGCTGGGTGACGTAGTACCTGGTGTCATCTAATACAAAATTGGCTTTTGACAGCACTGATTGCTTAATTTTCGCCTGTCGCAAACCGGTCGCAGTTACATAATCAGGGGGCCGGTTTTCTAAATAAATGCGTTCGTTTGACTCGTCAGTGCATACTGAATATTTCAGGAAAAGTGATCTAGTAAATGCGATGCGAAAATATGGAAAAAGAAGCGAAAGCGATTGAAAAGTTTTTAGAGTAGAAAGCAAAGTTATTCACCTATTTAATATTTTTAAGTTATATAACTGATTAGTTTATATTATTTATTATTTGATCGTATAAATATTATAAGTTATATTTTTTAAGATATTAATTCAAAGCAAAGTTTTAAAGTATTCGTAATGAAATCATAATTTATAAGTAATATCGTTATCGTTATTTATCGTTTTTTTTTTTGTTTTGTATTTCTTTGATCAAAGCAAAACACACACACACACTACACGGCTGCAAGCCAAGACTTAAATAATTTTAATAAGATTATTAGAATTAAACAATTATAATTACATTATTATTTATTAAATATATTTAGTAATTACAATTGTTGAATTCCAAACAATTTATTCTATAGGAAGGGGGAGTTTAATCGAAACCGTAACTGAAGTTTCATTTTAAAGCAGACACGGGAAATAATTTTAAATCACCTTTAGGTTTACGACTTAAATGTTACGAGCACTCTCTCGTCTGGTAAACAATACTGCTCGTAAAAATATAATCTTAGAAGACTCTTGTCCTCGCATTTTATCTAAATTATATCTGTACGATATATTTTAATTCATAAGACCCATGGATCTTTATGATAAACTAGCTGAGCCGGCGCGAATTGTTTGACAGTTATGAAACCCATGAACATTTAGTATAGGAACACTATTTTTAATGTTATTCTATTTTTTCGCTAAACTCTAACTCAGCATAATGCTGGCTAAGCACCGTAAGAGACCTAGCCAGCGCTGGTCTTCCGTAGAACCCAAACAGGTGATGAAACCTTTGAAACTATCATGGTTATTAATACTAAAGTCATTTAAAACGGGATATTTACCATGATTTGATGTGATCTCACGAACAGGCCAGTAAATATGGTATAAAAAATATAATCAGTTATCTAATACCCTAACACGCTCTGCTTAGCTTGGGGCTAAATAATGCTGTGTGGATTGTCCAGCATTATTTATTTATTTATGACTGTATGCATAGTTAGTGTGACCTTGTGTTAACACCTTTAGACCTTTGGATACTATTCAAACAAAAGCTTTCAGCTAATACTGTGAATCCCTTGCCGGAGCCTGCGCGAAGCCGAGGTCTTTGGATATGACAGTGTAAGACCCGGGTAGCTAAGATCCCGAAGGCGGTGATAATGCAGGGAGTCTGCTTTTTAAAACAATTCTAACCTTGATCACAACTCCTTTTCTTTGCGGGAGGAAATCTATCTAATGTACATAATTTCGTGTGGAAGATTATGTTAGACTCCTCCTGGACAATTCACACACCATTATCTAGCCCCATGGTAAGCAGAGCTTGAGTTGTGTGTGGGTACTAGATAATGATGATATACATAATACAATGCATTACATAGATATATATTTTTTATACCAAGTAGAGTACAAATCACCTAATTAAAGCAACGTCGCGCCGGGCGCGGTCGGTAGGTGTATGGGTGACCGCGTCATATTAATATATGTATATGTAGATATGATATAATTATAATAACTTATTTAAGGTTTATTAAAATAACGGTTCCTATTACAAAATTTATATACGGAACTCGCACTTGACTGGTTTTAATTGTTTAAAACATCCATAGCACATAGAACAAATAAGTATCTGTAGATCAAACCAACATTTATCCGGAAGCGGCGGGATTCGAAGCCGCAGCCTCCGGCATCGCAAGTTGAATTTCACCCGCTGCTGTATTGTTCTTTAAAACAACGAGTACAAGGTTGAAATTCATATTAGGACTGTTCTCTAGTTCACACCACCCACGTAACCGACACCCAAGGCAGCAATAATGCAGGCGGAGTGAGGTCACAAGCCCCCACTAAAACTAAATACGTGAGTAAGCTCTGCAACGCACGCCTTTAACAGCTTATCTCTGGGTAAGCATACGGGTTTTACGGTACGTTACGGTACCTACTCGTACTATTGCACCGTAAATTCAGGTTTAGCGCGTGTTTGTATTTGTACAGTTGGCTGCACTAAGATTGTCATACTAGAGAGAGATTATTGATGTGGTCAAGTAAATTCATATTCTATTTTTATTTGTATTCTTGTTGATTTTATTTATATTAGTGCGTTTTTGTTTGTTTGTATAGCGGTAGTGAGTAGTCAGTCCGTAACGCCAACAAGTTGCTTTGCTGGAAGACCAGCGTTAGTTGCTAGCATGCTAGTCATCCAACTCATGCTGAGGCAAAGCCATTTTGTTACTGGACTTACATGATTAATTACCAACACGTTTAGTTTAACTTAAACTAAACTTAGTTTACCTTTAAGTTTATTATTTAATGTCTTTTAACAAATAAATTCAGTATTTTTTTTTAATATTACTACTTACTACTCGTACTATTGCACCGTAAATTCAGATTTTTTTCAATTCAAAACTTATTATCGCATGAGAAACTCGAACGAGTCGAATTCGCCGGAATTCCCGCGGCGCCGCGGGCATCCGCGCGACTCGTCGAGTTTCTCATGCGATAATAAGTTTTATTGTAATAAAAATAAAGTTAAAATTCATATGACACTGAAACTGCGCTCCGCTTCGCTGCGCTTCGACGCTCTTTTGGTGTGAGTTGAGCCTTAATCTTATTTGATATTGTCGCGGTTTTTTTAATAAAGAGATGGTCGCTGTTGAATATGGTTCCGCTAAAATGTTGATAAATGAACCTAAATCTAATCTATCTAATCTAAATACATTTAATTTAAGTTCAATCATCAGTGCCTCCCTTCGATCTTTGAACTTGGCGCAGTTCATCAAGATGTGGTTCACCTCACGGACTCCACAAACAACACAGTTTGGAGAGTCCGTTTTTTTTTACATAAAGAAACTAAGTTAGATAGATAGAATGTACTTTATTGCACAAAAAGTTGTACATAGGCGAGCATAATGCTAGATAGCATTCTCTACCTGCTAACTTTTGGCTAGTGTGGACAACAGTTTGGTAGGCAGTGCTATATAATAGAGATAATAAAATATACTACTCATAATGATACTAAGCTACTTATATTATACTTAAACAGTAATATATATACCTATATAAATAATTAATATAAATTATAATTACGTACCGAATTATTCTTGCGAAAGAAAATAGTTGGACTCTAGATCTGAAGACATTTATCGAGGATGCCTCGCGATATTCAATGGGAAGACTGTTCCATAGCCGAGTGGCCTTAACACTTTGACTGCGGTTTTTTTCGACGACTGCGATCTTTTTTTTATCCTAAAAATTTCGTGCTGCCGCTCTACACAGCGGTTGTGTTGCGCCGCACATGCGTTTCGTTCGAAAAATATTACGGCTGTGCTGAGTCACACAGATCTGTATTTTCTCAGCCGCTGCGCTAGTGTGGATTTACGCATATATATATATATAAATAATGCTGCTAATTTTAATTGTACCCAACTTCTTTTATCTATTAGGAATTAGTTACTATATTCTGTGTCTACAGAAAGCTTTCATTATCCAACTATCATCCCAATCGTTACGTGCGAGCTTTTACTTATTTATTTAAAACTTGAAACTTGTACTACAAATAAAAATAAAAAATAAAATAAAATTCTTTTATTTCGGACTACTATAGATCCATAATTTGTTAGTAATGATCTTATAATAAATGTTAGTAATTCTTACGAACTAAAATTAAATTAAATTGAATTGAAAAGGTGGGCTTAATGCCGAGGCATTTTCTACCTGCTGACCAGCAAAACACATGTTTATATAGAGTTTTTACTGTGAGTGAACACGCTTTATTAGTTTTAATCTTCTTTCAAATAGCATGCTATTAATTTCTCACTTAGCTGTGTGACTCAGCACACAGATCTGTATCTGTTTCTCAGCCGCTGCGCTAGTAAGGATTTACGCATATTAGTCACTTGTAGAAAACACATACCGTGTGATTTCAGCACTCAAAGTGTTAAGTTCGTGAAGTGTGCACCTGTGCTATTTAATTGTACCCAACTCCTATTATCCTCCTATATCTATTAGGAATTAGTTGCTATATTCTGTGTCTACAGAAAGCTTTCATTATCCCATCATCATCCCAATCGTTACGTGCGAGCTTTTACTTATTTATTTAAAACTTGAAACTTGTTTTACAAATAAAAATAAAAAAATAAATTAAATTCTTTTATTTCGGACTACTATAGATCCATAATTTGTTAGTTATGATCTTATAATAAATGTTAGTAATTCTTACCAACTAAAATTAAATTAAATTGAATTAAATTGAATTGAAAAGGTGGGCTTAATGCCGAGGCATTTTCTACCTGCTGAGCAGCAAAACACATGTTTATATAGAGTTTTTACTGTGAGTGAACACGCTTTATTGGTTTTAGTCTTCTTTCAAATAGCATGCGATTAATTTCTCACTTTGCTGAAACTAGACCTTTTCAATTTCCCTTGTCTATTTATTCCCGCATCAAATCAATTCGGCATCACAAAGGACGGTTTTTTACAACGCCGACCTTACAGATATTCCCACATTTCAGGGTCAAATATCGACCTTGCGTTGCGGGCAACTTCCATCAATATTTGTTTGGTTTTGTAACCCCTTTGTAGAAAATAAATTATCTGGGATTTATCTTACCAAGTCGGTCTGTGTTCTGTGCTTATTTCATTGGCCTAATAAACCTTTTTTATTTTCATATTTAATAATAACTACTTTTACTTTGCAAAGTATGCCAGTCCTATCATGACCTTAACTTATTAATAACAAACAAAACAAAATTACGAATTAGTTGTGGGTACTTATATGTAAAGGGAGTCACTGATCCATAAAATTTTTGTATACTTATAGAGATGGCCGCTGTGAAATATATTTCCGCTAAAATTTTAATAAATCTAATAAACTTATTGATTGGTTCTTCGGAAATTCACGTTATGCCGGGTAGATACTGACCGGGGCGTTACGAGGCGTAATATAACGCGCAGTGAGCTTTCGTTGAGTCGGTACGGGGAAATGCACTTCCAACGAGCAATAAAACGTTTTGCTCGCTGACAATGACAATGGTACCCCTTTTGTCTGTCATAATCATCATCATCAGCCTATTTTAATCATACTGGACATAGGCCTCACCCAATGAGCGCCATAGCGCCCTGTCTTCAGCTTGACGCATCCAGCATCTCCGTGCAGTCTTTCGCAGGTCGTCATCCCACCTGGTCGCAGGGCGTTCTACACACTTTTGCCGAGTCTGGTCTCCACCCAAGAACACGTTTACCGCAGCGGTTGTCAGTTCTCTTGTCAATACCCGGCTTCAGATATGTAGATAATTTACCCATGAACTCACCAGCTGATAATACAAAAGAGCCGCTACTTTATTTGTACCTACAGTATCACACTCATTCCGACCCCAATCCCAGACACAGTATTGGAACTCATCCAACGATTGTTTGTTCCGTTCAATATCGGACGGCTTCAAATAACATTATCGAAATTAGTGACAGGGGAATCGGAAATCGGACCGGTAAGAGTGTTTTGTTTTATATCTAACTAGCTGCTCCCCGCGGCTTCGCCCCCGTGGAAATCTATGTGTCAAATTGTTTAAATGATAAAAAGTATCCTATGTTAGACTCCTGGTTTTAAGCTACCTCTCCACCAATTTTCAGCTAAATCGGTCCAGCCGTTCTCGAGTTATAAGTGTTGTAACAAACACGACTTTCTTTTATATATATAGATAGAAAGTTCTACACCAAATAAAATTTTATACTACGAACCAGTAAAAAGCCATGCACTTAGAATCTTGAAGCTATTTTCCCTTGAATAAAATCTAATCAAACAATTAGCTTGCCTTCAATATGCCACGGCCAGGTTAGAGATGTATATTCTTACGTCACTGCGTAAGAATTGACATTGACAACTTAGTCCGTAAGGTTGTCTAAGGAAAGGAACCTATCAGAGAAAGAACAGCAGCTTGCTCTTGCGTAAATGAACACCTTTACTGCAATCGCAATTCGACTGCTTGACCCCCTTGTTTGGGACCTCTCCTGAGCAAGCATCCTAGGACTGTCAACTAATATGGATGTCTGGCTAGCAGTCATTTTTGTGTGGGTAAAGGTTAAAAATACTAAAATATGTAAGCTATATTGAATGCCTACCTAAGGCATTGGATATAGCTTATTTTAGTATTCAGCTTCGTTCGAGAACGGCCTTCACGAAGACAGCTGTTATGCCTATGTTTGTACTTAAGGGACATAAAATCTCTCGCCCTAGGGCGAGAAGAGGGCAATTTCTTGTCAGTAACAGAGCATTGTAGTCCGTATTAGCCGGACACGTTTTGAATGGCTAAGGATGGTAATGCAGGTAAGAATGACAATTTCAGGTCGTAAAGGAAGCTGGGTAGTTTTTATGATAGTGTTTGGTAGCATGATTGTATTACCTCCTTGCAGCGGGATAGTTTTTTTATGGAAGAATTTAAGTGCTTATGGCATTATGCGGGGAAAAAACTATTGTTTTTTTGCGTGAAAGCCGCCGAAAATGTTAATTAAACATTAAAATAATACATATAATTCTATTGTATCAAATTATCTAAAAAAAAACTAAATAATCTAATGGATTTAATTTTTAACTTGCTATTCCTCGCTTTTATTTTATTCGTTTTGGCAATATTACATACATATTATCAAATTCACCATTATGTCTCCAAATAATTTGGTAAATAAAAGGACAGTCAGTCAAACACAGTAAAATTAAATTTGTGAAGATAACTTCAGAAAATACATCTGAAACGAGATTACATTATCAGAATAAATGTTATGAGACCAAATGCATTGAAAAACGTGAGCGGAATGTCCAGAGGAAACTTGATTGGGCGGCGTCGTAATGACATATTCGTTCAAACCATTTCTATAGTTATATATATATACGTTTGAATGTAATTTGGAATTATTTGAATTGTATGAACAGCCAGTAAAAGTATAAATATAGAATAGTATTTATTTATTTTTCACGTATTTTTCCTTCATTTTTGTTTTGTTTCGTTTCTGTCTCCAAACCTTGTATTGTATTTTATAATATACCTATCATATGTATAAACACAAATGCTTTCTACAATTTCTACCATAAAACCACGTTACCCTAACCTTTCTACCACATTACAGGAGCTGATTTGACAGATGACAACTCATAACACTGACAAATAAGGTTGCATTCTACAGCTTGTCAAAAATGTCTTGAAACGGAACTGTTTTCTTTTTTTTAGTTCTTTTTTTTGTTTATGGTAACATTCTTACAAGAATGTTACCATAAACAAAAAAAAGAACTAAAGTCATTTAAAACGGGATACTCGTATTAACCATGATTTGATTATTACGGAATAACTCACTCGCAGTGCCTTCAGTTACCTACTCCGTGATCATGGCGCATGGAACTGTGCCGAAATATTGGAAAACGCAAAAATCAAATCATGGTAAATATCCCGTTTTAAATTACTTTAGTGCTGTAAGAATATTTCAAAATTGGTTGTGTGTGCTTTGAAATCGACCCTATGCTATCCCAATAAATAGTCACGTAACATGTAGTTAATGTTTACCACGTGCCGCGCCATTTAGTCTTTCGATTTCGTCACAATACCGTGGTAATTTTTTCAAACCCGAATCAAAATGAGCGGGCATCTGACCCTATAAATCAAACGTCCTATACTCTAGGATTATAGCCTGTACCTTCATACAGTAGTCATAAAACACATGCGTCATGAAACGGCCTGACCCGAACATCGAGTGGATCCACGGAGACGACCGTGGCACGTACCGCTTATTATAGCTCTGAACGGCTGAAAATACGAGACTTTGTTGGTGCCCACTTTGAGGTATGCTGCGTCACTTTTGCGTCAAAAAACCTTATAACACGTCTCTAAAAGCCTCATTTCAGGTATTCTGTAAGAACTTGAAATGAGAATGAGAATATTTTAGTTATAAATCAATCAACAAATCAAAACAAACATGGTTTCACTACATTCTATAAAACAAAGTCGCTTCCCGCTGTCTGTGTGACCGTATTTATGCTTAGATTTTTAAAACTACGCAACGGATTTTGAAGCAGTTTTTTTTTATAGACAGTGGTTCTAGATTTCTACGAAGGCGAAGACACGGGGCGCATCTACTTAAAAATAAAAGACTTTGCAATTGAGTTACAAAACCGTCTCGGTCTCACCATGAGTTATGTAGTTGTGAACACGTTACAGCCAATTCTGGTCTTCCGATAGATCCGTTTGATGACGTCACGGAAGATAGCATAAGACACAAAACAATCGAGACTATAACAGCTACAACAATAAAATATAAACTATGACAACGGTTAACAAATACAAGATACAGATGTCATGAAATCTTGGTATCAAGCTCCCTATTTACCATAACCTACATTAAATCACTGACCATTGATCTTCGCTTTTCAATTTCTTACAGCTGGTAAATTTATATTCGACTTTGAATCTACCACAAGGGTATCTCAAAATCCATGGATTTTATGCCTACTTTCTAGTTATTTAACAACTTGGCTATGGACTGACAAAATAGCGGTTGCGATTAAGCTTTATGATATTTTTATGGAATCAAAGTGAATCTCTAAAGAAGTAACTTTGATTCGATCTGTGCGCCGCTATTCTTTAGCCATTATTCACAGGGCTCAATCCGCCGGGTGTTAAGTACCCTTTTAAGGGCGACGTTAAGGGCGTAACTACTCTTGTCATTCAACTGCGGATTATTGCCTGGAAATGGAATAACCAACATTGGCTCTTGTCGCTTTTCGTCGCTTTCAAAAGGTAATGACCCTCTGCATTTGACGCGTTCTAATAACTTTTCCTATTTAAAAACGTTATAAATTTTCTTTGTAAGCGCTCAAAAGGCGCCCAACGACGAACCAACAATGAGAGGATTAGAGACCTATTTCGATTTAATAACGCCTCCGAAGATGGCTATAGCGATAATAATTGCCGTCCGTAATAGCCTGTAAAATATTCGTGAAATTATTCGGTTTTCGGCGCGAGTCATTAGCAAACATTTGTCATTTGCAAACTCGGCTTGACGTTTATCTCTCTACAATTGATGGACGGATGTTAGGGCACGTAATCAATTGTCCCCTGAGGATGATTGCGGCGAAATTTTCCGCGAAATTATATCTGTGAAATAATTTGTTTGTGGAAACAAGGAGCGTCAAAACAGTGATTTATTTAGAGTTAGAATTAGCGCGTCATTGTGGAATTTCGTTGGTAATAATGTTAGATCTAGAAGTGTTATTGTGCGGTTCCCATCTGCATTTAAAGATTTATAAATACTAGTAGCTTTGATAATAACGGGTATTTTTCGTTTATTTATCTTCTTTTCTCGAAGTTTCTGTTTGGTTAAAAATAGTTAGGTATATATAATAAATTGTTCAGATCGCGTAAGCTTAAAAATAACATCGGTAAATTATATTTTTCGCTAATATGGCTGCCAACTCTTTTTAGATATAAGTTTTATGAATAAAGGTTTATCAATCCATCTATCTATATTTGCATTCTCCTATTGCACTATTTTTCAATCTATTTTTAGTTTGAGCAGTCTTGATCAACCACAAAAACATTTACTCACACTTTTTTCAGAAGTCATCGAACCATCTCGCGCCGGTCAACGTCCTTGGAATGAACACTTTACAGTCTATCCACAAATTAGTGGAGTCTTTGAAAATATCCCTTTTATTGAGAGATTTGACACCTAATGTACGCCTCCTCGCTTCCCCCGGCTGACCTGACCTTTTGGAGTTATTGAAAATCCTCTGCCGCCCCATCGGCTTATGAGAGTGAGGGAGTGCACCTGTATATGCGCAATTGCGCACACACTTGTGCACTTTGGCCTTTTGGAGTTATGAAATTTAGAAAAACCTCCAGATCATGTTGTGCTGTCTATAAGGTACATACATATACATATGTACCTTAACGCATTCAGCATCTACCTGCAGTCTTTCGCAGGTCGTCATCCCACCTGATCGGAGGGCGTCCTACACTATGTTTACCGAGTCGTGGTCTCCACTCAAGAACACGTTTGTCCTAGTGGTTGTCGGTTCTTCACGAGATATAAGAGAGAGAGCTATAGCTCTAAGCTATAGCTCTAAGCTATAGTTCTAAGCTCAATAATCCCCCGTTTCCACTGTCCTCCTAAAATGTACCCTTAAACACTCGGTTAAGTAATTCATACAGTGGATATTTGGCACCAAACGTTGTACGAAGCAATTTGCGACCCCAGACTTGTTCATAAAATCAACGTTGAATGGCGAGCAGCGGACGCAAAAATACTGTGAACAGGAATCAAGTGTGTACCTATTAGTGAAATGGTTTGTTTGTAAACTGATTTACGGTCTTGAGGGCACATGCACTTTAAAGATTTACGTTCCAATAGCATCCACTTAGAGGTAAACTCTAGAGTTTACCTCTAAGTGGATGAAGTCTATATATTTATTTATTTTATTTTATTTTCAAAATTTTGGGAAAACTTACAGCTAGTTCTTAAAAATAGTTACTTTCTTTGTACATGCCGGTAAATACCAGCGCATGTGTGCTGAAGGCCAATTAAAAAGTTTCCGCAGTTATATCTAGATATATAACCAGTTTTATAGATAGATAAGAAAATACTTAAAAAAAAAAATAATAATAATAATGCTGGACAATTCACACAGCATTATCTAGCCCCATGGTAAGCAGAGCTTGTGTTATGGGTGCTAGATAACTGATATACATAATACAATACATTACATAGATAGATATTTTTTTATTATACATAGAAAACGACCAGTACACCCGGAACAAATATCTGCAAATCGTACACACAATTGTTCCGAGGCGGGAATCGAACCCGCAACCTCCTGCGTCGCAGGCGGACCTTCGCCCACCGCGCCACATCAGTCGTCAATTTTATTATCATAGCTCTAAAACATAGTCCAGCTGTGGACTAACAAAGGCTGATGATGATGACAACACAGGTGTTACTTTATTTAGCTTTAACTGTGTTAAAAATATAAAAAATCACTTTGAACTTTATTGTTCCTAACGAAATAGAGTGTGAGATTTTTTCTCATCCGATTATTGCGTACATAGTATTTGTAACAAAATGTAAGTACTAAAATTTTTAAATCAAGTGGCGATTTTTTGCTGTTCATCAAGACTCTTCAAAATAAAATAAGATAAGAATACGAAGACAAATCCCTCGAGCCATTGTCTAGCTCATCTAGCTAGAGGTTTCTTAAAAATACGCAATTTGTGATTTCGTCCAATCTGTTCCACAAAACTTTTAACAAGTTACTAAGCAATAAGCATGAATACTTTACTTTAATATTGAGTTTTTGTTACGTTCTGGGACTTGTCTTCATCAGACTTGGACTGTAATTGAAAAATAAAGTATTTTATGACGTCGTCGCCATCTTGGTGCAATCGTATTCTACGTTCAAAAGCTACGCGATGAGCCAATCTCAGCTACATTTCATTGCATTCGAAATTTAAACGGATTTTATTGGTTCACCCATTGCTTTTTAATATCAGAAATTTAATAGCGCTGATTGGCTTTCTTAATCATTTGAATTTGAGAAAGTTTTTTGATACAATCAGGTAAAAAAGAAGTAACTCGGTGAACGTAGTGTAGGACGTCCGCCGATCAGGCGGGACGACGACCTGCGAAAGAATGCAGGTAGATGCTGGATGCGTCAAGCCGAAGACAGGGCGCTATGGCGCTCATTGGGGGAGGCCTATGGCCAGCAGTGGACTAATATAGGCTGAAGATGATAATGATGAGGATGAGGTAAAAAAAAAACCTGATATTATTATCAGGACTTTTTTTACCTCATCATAATTAATTCTTCAATTATTTAAAGAATGAATGATAGGATTAAAACAGATTAACATCAAGCCCCAATGCAAATAAATGGCAAATTTATCGCTGATGTGTTTGTTAACCACAACATAACGGCTGATTGAATCTGAGGGAATTAAAAATGGCGATGGATATCAGTATTCCGCCGACGGTCGTATTTCCGAAACGAATTGCGTTCAGCCTCACAATGGGCGTGCGTTCTGATTAA
Organism: Eupithecia abbreviata; assembly: GCA_943735965.1. Lineage (NCBI taxonomy): Eukaryota > Metazoa > Arthropoda > Insecta > Lepidoptera > Geometridae > Eupithecia > Eupithecia abbreviata. Next base: position 11,001,023 of record OX030990.1, read on the forward strand.
AATTTGAATTAATTCTCCATTTATGACCTGTTTGCTGTGTGATGGAATAGCAATGGATGGATCGGACATTTTGTTTTAGTGAATTTTCAGACAGGCTATAGGTATTATTCGACTGCTGAAATAGGCCCCCCTTAACTAATGAGCGCCATAGCGCTCTGTAAGTTAGTAGGTATATATTATTCTACCAAAAATGGTAGAACGCCCTGTAAGGTAGTGGTATATATTATTCTACCAAAAATGGTAGAACGCCCTGTAAGGTAGTGGTATATATTATTCTACCAAAAATGGTAGAACGCCCTGTAAGTTAGTATATTTGTCTATAATTATCTACGCTGTATAATAATTGTGTCAATAAGTCTATCTCTATTCATTTATCCTTTCGCTGCTGTGGTGAAAAACGTCCTTATGTAATATTTGGTGGTCACTTTATTTTTACTACCTACTAAGTACGATTATTTAAGGTCTCTAAAAGTTTATTTTGTCAAGTGTAATAACCACTCGTCGTATCGTGATCCTACCTCATTATTATTTGGTAGAAAAACTCTTGCTTTTGCGACAGATAAAAATATTTTCATACAACATTCTCTGCAATTTTATTTTACTGCCGGTTCTCGCAAAAACGCTAGTCTGTTTAACGGTCGCCGAAGGTTCCATTTTGAGGCCTTGGTATGAGTTTTGCAAAGTTAAAATGAAAGAGAGAAATTATTTTTTAAACCTCAAAAAATTATACACTGGCTACAACTGGTAGTTACTAGTTATGAATTCGTTCATTTTATTGATTGTATGCGCAGCATCGTCTGATGCAAATGCTGGACTCGACTGAAAATCTGCACTGGGTGTCTAGCTACCCAGTGCAGTATATTTAACTAACTATTTTCAGTCGAGTCTAATTGCAAGTCAACGCCATGACCGTCGAGAGTGGTAATATTGGTGCGAGTACAGAAAAGTTAGTCGTTAAAGAAAACTATGAGAGTTATCGTTTCCATCCATTCATTTATTTAAACAAAAGTTTCTTTATTCAAACATATTATTATCATTTAGCACCTTGCAGTACTCCCCTATCGCATACTGAGAGGAACTATTTATCATGATATGCAAACTCTATAATAATATGTATTCGAATAATTTTATTTTGAGTGATTTTTTACATTTTGGCCGAAAAGTACATCTTTGACAAGTTAGCGGTAGTAAACGAAAACTTTATCCTTTTTTAAATTGTGCAAACCCATGCTAAACCACTGAATACGATCCGATTTTCATTTCCAGAGCGTCTCAATCCGAGATTACAATAACAATGGCCGATCTCGCTTTGTGTCCGTTTTAGGTAACTTTAGCTTGTGTAAGATATGCTCTGACGGTAGCAGATACCCTAGATTGGTAAGTGGTAGGCATTGTGGTTCAAGCAAGCTTGGCTTCCGAAATTGGCTTTGCTGCATCAACACGTGGTTTAAATAATATAATCACTACATAAAGTCATTTAAGTTGCAAGAATGAGCAAGAAGTGGACCGCAGTGGTAACAGCCTGGCGGGGACCACCTGGTAAAAGGAAAAGGGGACGTCCACTTGAAAGATGGGTCGACAAAATTTTGGAAACAGAAAATAATTGAGCGGCCATAGCGAAGGATAGAAAGAAATGGCCTATAACCATGATTCCCGCTGTCTGTCTGTCCCTATGTATGATTAGATCTTTAAAACTACGCAACGGATTTTGATGTAGTTTTTTTTAATAGGAAGATAAAGTGCTTCGAGTGGAAGGTTTATAAACCATTTGACACTTAGATTTCCACGCGGGCGAAGCTATGGAGCGCATATAGTATATTATATACCTATATACCTAATTTTACACACACACGGCACATCACCAGCAGCACGGCAACATAGCTCTAAGAATTAGCAAGCTAAAGTGGCAGTGGGTCATATATCGCGAAGAACCGACAGACGCTGGGGTAAACGTGTTCTTGAGTGGAGATCACGACTCGGTAAACGTAGAGTAGGACGCAGTCCGGCCAGGTGAGATGACGACCTGCGAAAGGTTGCAGCCAAATGCTGGATACGTCAAGCTAAAGATAGGGCGCAATGGCGCTCATTAGGGGAGGCCTATGTCAAGCAGTGGACTAACATAGGCTGATGATGATGATGATGATGAATGTTAGAGAGCTTAAAGGTTGTCGCATACATAAACCGCACCGCTCCCGCACGCATCTGCCTCACATCGTGTTGACCGCAAGTTGCACGCGCTGTCTACACAGCAGCTAGTAGCAAGCTTGCTAGGCAAAAGCCGTCGTACCTAAAGGTAACGAGGTAAATAAATGAATAATGCTGGACAATCCCCACAGCATCATCTAGCCCCAAGGTAAGCATAGCTTGTGTTATGGGTACTAGATTACTGATATACTTAATACAATAGATTACATATAATAGATATTTTTTTATTATACATAAAACGACAAGAACACCCGGAACAAACATCTGCAGATCGTATACACAATTGTTCCGATGCGGGAATCGAACCAGCAACCTCCTACGTCACAGGCGGACCTTCGCCCACCGTGCCACAGAGGTCGTCAAAGAGTCCTAAATCCTATATTGTATAGTGAGACTACTACGACATAGAATTAGTACCTATCATCCTCATGTATGTATGTATCCTTATGTAGGTACAATACATGCAATTACTATTTTTGTTTCGATAACTACATTAGTATTTTATTTTTGAGTAGCGTATTGATCGGTACCTACACTGTCACTTTCTCCACACTAGCAGTGTAACCACGAGTCTTATGTTTCACTAATTACTGTTGATCACACCGCACAGTGTGACCACGAGTAAAATAAATTACTCGTAGTCACACTGGTGTAGCAAAACGGTGTGACCACGAGTCTGTCATCTCATCAACCTACGTTAGTCCACAACGGGACATACATATGCCCTAATAAGCGCCATCGCGCCCTGCCTTCAGCTAGACGCATCCAAGAACACGTTTACCCCAACGGTGACATCGAACACTCGAATTTACAAGAGGCAATTTGCGTTAGACCGTATAGTAAACATATTACTCAAGCTCACACGATTATAATTATCATAATATTTACCAGTAAATAGAGCTGATCAACAACAAACAAACATATGAGGCATTTGCTTGTTATTGTGGCATTACCATTGATTGTTACTGGCGTTTTCATCAGCGATCCAAGAGTTTGGCAAATATCTCGACTGTAGTATCTAAAAGTACATTTTCGATTATGTTTGCTCGAGACATAACTTTGCTACTAGTAGATATAATGTAGATTTCATATTTAATCAATGACGACCACTGTGGCGCAGTGGGCGAAGGTTCGCCGCAGGAGTTTGCGGGTTCGATTCCCGCCTCGGGAGAATTGTGTGTACGATATGTAGATATTTGTTCAGGCTGTTCTGGTCGATGATATATGAATAATAAGAAATATTTATCTATGTGATGTATTGAATTATGTATATCAGTCATCTAGTACCCATAACACAAGCTCTGCATACCTTGGAGCCAGATGGCGATATCTGGAGTCCATCTTCATCATCATCATCAGCTTATAGCAGTCCACTGCTGGACAATGAGCGCCATAGCGCCCTGTCTTCAGCTTGCCGCATCCAGCATCTACCTGCAGTCTTTCGCAGGTCGTCATCCCACCTGGTCGGAGGGCGTCCTACACTACGTTTACCGAGTCGTGGTCTCCACTCAAGAACACGTTTGCCCCATCGGCCGTCGGTTCTTCGCGAGATATGGCCGGCCCACTGCCACTTCAGCTTGCTAATTCTTTGAGCTATGTCGAAAACCTTGGTTCTCTGTCGGATGTATTCGTTACGAATCCTATCCTTCAGAGAAACTCCGAACATAGCTCTTTCCATAGCTCGCTGAACGACTTTGAACTGGTGGACCAGCCCTATGCAGAATCTGCCCAAGGTAAGTGTACTCGGAAACAGTTTCGAGAAGGTGACCATGTACGACTACCGGCCTTGGATCAATGTGACCATTGATCATGACTTTGGTTTTATCCAAATTCATGCCAAGACCGATACATCGGGAGGCTGAAGCTAGGCCGTCCAGCATCTGGTTCAGTTCCTCAAGCGACTCCGCCATTAAGACTATGTCATCAGCGAATCGCAGGTGTGAGATGTACTCGCCGTTTATATTAATGCCCTTTCCTTTCCAGTCCAGCAACCTAAACATATCTTCCAATGCGCACGTGAACAGTTTCGGGGATATGACATCCCCCTGCCTCACTTCTCTGCGCAATTGGATGGGTTTAGACTGCTGACCCTGTACTTGGCCACTCATGGTGGCGGCCTCGTAGAGACATCTCAGCACCTGGATATAACGATAGTCAGATAGCCCAGGTTTCGACTGATCTGGAGTCCAGCATTATTTATTTATTAATCAAGTGAGCGAAATGAGTACTCTCTAGTGAGGTAGGTCTGGAATACAACATGGACTACTTTTAATCCTGAAATCAGTTACCATGGCAACCATTAAACGTTTCCATATAAACAACGCGTTCGAAGCCGCAGGCAGGAACGAATAAACATAGAAATCACCGGAAAAAGCATCTTCAGATCGGTCAAATATTTTTTCGAGGCAGGAATCGAATCCGCAACCTCCTGCGTCGCAGGCAGACGTTCGCCCGCACACTACCGAGGTCTACCCACACTTGATAAAAGGACTCGATACTCGATATTTGTTACTAACACAAAGGCAGCTATTTGCCTTTCAATTCAAATACAAATATTTATTCTTACTGAAACTCGGGATTACGTCTATTTTCATACATTGGCGTGTCTCTAGGGATTACGAAATCCATCTGTCGTAAGTAGTCTCGCCTTCAGGTTTCTTATATTTTTATTTACTTTTAGGATTATGGATATAGTTATCGGCTCAGGTATGGAATGGGCGAAGCGTAAGTTATACAAGATGGTACAAAATCTATAATATATTTCAGTATGAGTATCTGCAAAAGTAAACTAGATTATCAGATTTATGGAGTGTGTTGCAGTTGAGCTACCTGTAGAGTTTTTGGAATAGACTGCAGTTAACTCAATTGTTTCAATTAAAAAATGTCTATCTATGTAGCGTATTGTTTAAGCCACCTTACACAGATTTTTTATTACATAGAGGTTTACGTGCATAACCCAGATAAGCCTACCGTCCTATATATAGGTCGGTAAAAATAAAAAAATATTTACGTTTACCCTCTCAATTTGCGGATATTATTGTTTATGATTTAAAATGTGGAGACTATGTGCTATTGAATAAAAAATATAAATCTTAAGTTATCCTAAGTTATTTACGAAATATTTAATCGATAAGTGTGCAAAAAAGTAAGTTGCAGGTATGTCTAGCTACCGGTATGCATAAAAAATCAGTGTTTTTGAAATAGTTACATTTTATTGTATTTATATATTGTTTATAAACTCTTCTGTACGATATACAATGATTTTATGAAATTAGGAATTTGAAAATGGAGATAATTTGTTATAAATAGCGGTGTTCTACATACAGGATAATGCGAGTAACGTTTTTTTGATAGCCGTTACCTGCGCATGAAATTTTAGATGTTTTGAAAAATATAACTGATGATGAAGAGGATAACAGGGAAAGAGTGATATGTATTCTACCACTTAGGACACAGACTTAGGCCTAGGTGCAAGTCTTTTGTGACATACTAATTTCACGAGGAAAAGAAAAAAAAGATCTATGGTGCAATGGAACTGTTCGTAAAAACAGACCGTCTAGTTGTCCTCTTATCTCATGAAAGTTACTCAAGAAAAAAGAACGAGGAGCTTCAGACTACAGAACGTTCCACGATAACCAATTCATCATTGCTAAATGGCATGATAATAGTATATTTATTATTTCATGGCGGTTTTTACAAAGCGAAAAGAGGAACATCTTCTTAGAGTAACCCTATATGGGTGCAATCTATAACAAACATATGGGAGGAGTAGACCGGTCTGATGAGAATATATCTCATTATCGAATTAGTATATTACAGGAAGAAATGGTACATGCCATTCTCTACACATGATAGATCTTACTAAACACAATACATGGCAAATGTACAAAACAAACCATGGAAAACTTGATCACCTAGGCTTTCGCAGGATGGTAACAATAGCTAGGATTGAATCTAATAGGAAAATGCTGAAAAGAGGGCCAAGTCGACCTCAGCATTTCAGCAGCAGATTCTCAGCATGAACACGCTGATAGTAGAAGATAATTTCGTTATACCACAAAAAAAACTGACATGCTACCATCTGTCGCATAAAAATATGTTTGACCCGCTGCTGTAGGAAATGCAATGTTGGAGTTGTCTCAAGCTTCGAAACGCTTGACAAAACTCCAACATCGCATAATATTTCATAAACATTAATTAGGGCAAAGTTTTTTAACCCTTAGTAAGCCTTTTTCTTATAAGGAATCAATACATGCAGTTTTGTCAAACAACATTTTTTAGTTACCTATTATCTTACTGTCCTACATAAAGAACGGCTGTTTTCCTGAAAACCTTACAACCGATATTTTTTTCAGTACTTGCTGTATTCTATTTAGGATCCATATAACTAAAAAATATTAAAGTTTTCAAAAAAAAGTAGTTTCAGGCTTATCTGGGATAAAACAGTGTATTACGTGTATGGATATCATCGACATCAACCACCGCTTTTTATCTATCTATCGAAAAGGTGCGGTGCTCTAGAGTACCTCCAGAAAGCTACCTACAAATCTAATCAAACAGAAAGTACCCCACAACAACAGCACGTACCATGTAATAGAGTTGAAATGAAACAGTTAGGTAGGTAATAAAGTTATGCATGCGGCGCATTGTCCTCGCATTACCATTGCACCGCAGCATTGTTTGCTCTCGGGTCGGAGACGTGAGCTTTGCTTTTAAATGATTCAACGTGAAGCTACCTTGTTCTGTATGAACTGTTGAAATGTGATGTGGGCGAATGTTAGCCACAGCGAATAAAAGAAAGAAAGACCCTGGTTGTTCTGATCATGATGAAATTTGGTTTTTTATCTTGGAAAAACTGGTATGAAACTGCGGGAAGAAGCGCATATTGCTGATTTGTAATGAACTTTATGTAATTTCAATAGGTAAACTTTAAACTTGGAGCTTTATGGTGGCATTTCTATCTTCTTCTTATATCTTCTTTTTTAATTTACAAAAATTAGGTTCGTAGTGAACTCGCCTAGTTACATTGATAAATTGGAGCTGTAATGAAAGCTCTACTTATTTTATTTATTGAGCTAGTACAGAAATAAAAAATAAAATAAATAAAAAAATACCTATAGTTTCTTTGCTGTCGGCTTGTTTTTGTATAGAAAAAAAAGTCTTCGATTTCGAATTCTATACGATATTTAATCACAATTACCCGACCTGTTTATTAGTTTTTGATAGTTCAATCAAACAAATACATAAACATACATTTATTATTTGTTTTTTAGTAGTCTTCTTTAGATAACCTATGGTACACCCCCTGCCTTTTCTTAAATTCATATAATTCTTTCCATCCAAAGGTTGCCTGGAAGAGATCGCTTCTAAGCGATAAGGCCGCCCATTGTACCTGTCGCATATAATGTATTTTTGTAATGATTAATTTGATTATGGTGTACAATAAAGAATTTTTGTATTGTATTGTATTGTTGTAGATCTGTGCAAGCTTCGCCTATGCAATAAATAGTAAAATATCATTATCGGTAACAAAACGGCCCCCACAGGGCGACGGCCACAATTCATTGAAGCAAGCCGATAATAAATCTACAACCCACTGGCAATTCAACCCCGAGTCCCGAGATATTCAATGTAGTGTGCAACCTAAGAGACCGTGTGATCACGAAACATCAACCTGATTAATGAACAAAGGATATGTTTAGAGCTAGGTTATCCAATAGAACCTCTTTGGCACAATCATCGGCGATATGTTGAGTTCACGCCAGTAAATTGACTCATTGCTATCTTCCAACCTAGCTTTCCACCTTACGTTGGATTTTGGGAATTTTAAGTATTATCTTCCAACCTCTGTCAGGTTGGATAGTGGGAGGACATTATCTTAATTATTCTTGTTCCCAACTTCCATACTGTCATTGATGTACAGTGGCTGGCAAAAAAAAACATGAGTATTATTCATTTGGATGAGAATTATTAACGTGATCATTACAATGACTACGGAAAAAAACAATCTTAGAACAGTCTTTTTAATTAACATTTGCTGCTGTAGAAGATATCATCGGTCGTGGCGTGATCGCCTCTGGTCTTCACTGAAAACCAGCGCTGGGTGGACACAAATGTATAGCACAATGCTGAGTGTAGGCCATATTTGTCCTTAACTCTGCTACGGACAAAAATAAACACCTGTAGTTTCCTAGAACGGTACACCAACGCTTTAGCTAATATAAAACCAAAAACCTCTTACCGCTTCCACTTCAAAACTGCAAGAGCAAACTCAAGTCGCCCATAATGAATTTAAAACCACGATATTTCCTAAAGAACTGCTATTAAAGCAGTTTAGTTCTTATTACGGTCGCGTCTTATCTCAGAATATTGGCGTCTTTAATCTGTTACGCCAAGTGAATCCGGACGGTTGACTGCGTCCACACGATCAGCAAAACGTGTAAAATATGGGGACCATATTTTCCGTCGATATCGGGGGAAAACGCACCTAAGATACCGTATTTTACTGAAGGAATGTTGGGAGCTGGAGGGGAAAACGTCTGGCTCTTAAGCTTTGACACCTGTTCCGATGATAATATCGGGCGAGGTATTTGGAATTTGCACTTTTAGCGAGGGAAATTCAGTTGAGTTGAGATTATTTTTGATATTGATACCTAGATTTAGATTTAAAAACACTTTACACATCCAAGGTATACAATGTTGAGCCCGATGTAACTTTATTGTCGGTTGAGATAGATCTGTATTAACCGATCATAATAAAATCATAATAAAAGTTTTCAATTCTATTCTAATAACTGTAAATAAACAAACTAAACCTCCTTAATTCAGATAATTATGGATCCATATAAAGTTAGTACACCTAAACACACAAAAAATAAAAATGCAAACAGAGAGCGTTAGTACAATCCTAAATTTAATATAATAATTGAATACCTTTTATTAATATATTTAAAAAGCATGTTCCTCATAGTAAAGATTCGGTCATTTGCCGGAATCACGCCCAGCTGGGATGAGTTTCTATCCGCTATGATTTTAGGATGTTGGTGTGGCTGTCCCGCACTCTGCGGATCAATGCAGTTTTTCGGCGGAATATGGCTTCGAAGCCATCTTTTTGATACTCTGCAAACACTGAAGCGGGCCAGTATTTACATAGCCCAGAATTTTGAAGTTCTTTAGGCGCGTTGAGCACTTTTTGGGTGAACAAAAAGCGTGAAACTGGCGTCATCGTCACAGCTCGCTTCCCAGTATAAATAAAATAACGGTAAAATTACTTAGTTTTCACTTCTATCGGCAGTCACCATAGACTACACAGCATATTTTTTTAAAAATTTTAGTCATTTGTGCGCATTGTCATTGCGTTTTGGTCATCTTATTTCGTAAGAAATTATTGAATTGCTCGATATACAATACCCAAAAATTGAAAGAGCGTTGAAAATGTACAGTATTCTACTGTACATTTTCAACGCACTTCTACAAATAGACGCGCATATGATATCAATATACCACTTCGGACATTACTTCCGCTCAGATGATTTGACGCTGTACTGGCTACCGGATGTCCGGTAACGAATGATAGCGAATAGATATGTCCATTTGCGTTCGCCCATTTATCTTTGGCGTATTTTATGCTACGCTCGCCTAATAATAGTCTGTTCATGTCTTGTCACTATTCAATCATCATCATCATCATCTGCCTATAGCAGTCCACAAAGACACTATTATATACATTATTCAATACAATACAAAAATTCATTTTTGTACACCACAATCAAATCATTACAAAAATACATTATATGCGACAAGTACTATGGGCGGCCTTATCGATTAGAAGCGATCTCTTCCAGGCAACCTTTGGATAGAAATAATTATGTGAATTAAGAACACTTTGACTGCTGAAATCACACGGTATGTGTTTTCTACAAGTGAATAATATGCGTAAATCCACACTAGCGCAGCGGCTGAGAAAATACAGATCTGTGTGACTCAGCACAGCCGTAATATTTTTCGAACGAAACGCATGTGCGGCGCAACACAACCGCTGTGTAGAGCGGCAGCACGAATTTTTTAGTTTAAAAAAAGATCACAGTCGTCGAAAAAAAACCGCAGTGCCTTAACACTTTAGGCAGGGGGTATACCACAGGTAATCTAAATACGAGCATAACAAGAATACTAAAAAAATATATATTACAAATACCAAACTAAATAATACAAACTACTATACTGCACGGTGGCAATAGATTGAGCACTCTTCGCCAACCTAAATTTATCGTTAGCTACCAAACGAGTGGGCTAATATTCAATCATTCGATCTCATGGCTGAAGGAAATGACTTTCCTGACGGGAAATGGCTGTGTGTCATTATTATGTACTTAATTAATTGTTAATTAAGTACATACTTAATATTTTTTGCGGTAAATAACGAATTTTGTCATATTTAGTTACATATATAAAGTTCAGGAAGACAATGAATTAACTGATAACTGATAGTTTTTTTTTTTAAAGAAAAATGCGTACGATACGGAAGAAAATATTACAGTATATCCGGAATTGAAGCCAGGTCAAACAAATATCATAATTTTTGAGACTTCCCTTTACTTAAAAACCAAACTCTACGTCTAGTCTAGTCATTGTAACGACTATGTCAGTACCGTATTTTAACAAACTACTATCTAAAACCAGGATTTGGTTGAATTCTCAAAGAAAACCAGCCTAAGTAACGAATTATAACTAACCATGTACGTCGCAATTCCATTATTCAATTCCATAGGCCAGTATAGCAGTTTATCCATATACATATATATTGAAAATACTCGAAAATCCGAATTTTCCGCCTATATAAGTTGTCGACTCGGATCGACAAATTTTTTACGCTCTTCAATTTGATGTGCATTTCGTTCGAGTCTACCGTAGACCGGTACGAAGATATTAATATAGATAATAACTAATTATAACAAAATTGTATCATATCATCATCATCATCAGCCTATAGCAGTCCACTGCTGGACATAGGCCTCCCCCAATGAGCGCCATAGCGCCCTGTCTTCAGCTTGCCGCATCCAGCATCTACCTGCAGTCTTTCGCAGGTCGTCATCCCACCTGGTCGGAGGTCATCCTAACTACGTTTACCGAGTCGTGGTCTCCACTCAAGAACAAGTTTGCCCCAGCGGCCGTCGGTTCTTCGCGAGATATGGCCGGCCCACTGCCACTTCAGCTTGCTAATTCTTTGAGCTATGTCGATAACCTTAAATTGTAACTAAAACAAGCCAAAATAACAATAATAACAAATACCTTTATCAAGAACTGAAGGTTCAGGAAACGCAACTCTATTGTAGTGTTCAACTCTCCTCGCATTTCACTAGTGAAGTTATAAATTCCATACCACATTCCGTTGATTCCATTACAACAGAACAAAGTTATCGCCTTACTTCGGTAACTATACTCCCGACAATTTATTAAGGCACTTTGGCGCGGAATGTATGGAAGTACCACATGGGAAAGATTCACTCGGCTGACTAGAACTAGAATAAGAACTACAATACTGTGTACAATGTCGATGCAGATGAGAGAAAAAGAAAATAAATATATTAAATGTTGTTGCATTTCATTCTAATTTATCAACCTGCGATATATCAGATAAATAAAATAAATAATGCTGGAAAATCCACACAGCATCACCTAGCCTCAAGCTAAGCAGAGCTTTTGTAATGAGTACTATACGACTGATATATGTACATAGTACAATATATTACATATATAGATAGGTATTTTTATAGTGTGCAATCTCTAATCTCTCACTCGCATAATCCAATGGGACTGCAGACTGTCTCAACGGGGAAGAGGTCAGACGCAGGACCAATTCCTTAAATGCTTTGCTTTTTTGTTGGTGTGGTTGTAACACCACCAATTTCCTAACACCAGCAGTTACTGTGAATTTTTCAATCAACGTAATGCGTTATATTTACAACGATGATAAAAACACGTTGGCCAATCAAGGAGCCAGCGCCGATGGCAGCCTACAGACTAAACATGCAAGTCCAAGATGGACCACAGGCTACAAACTGTAGCTGCAGGCTGCAAGCGATACTACTTGTTTGTATGCATCTCTATGAAATTGATTCCAAGTGCGGCAACACTGCGGCCTGCAACCGCGGCGCGCAGCGACCGCACATTGCAGCGGTAGTGGTCGCGAACCGTGCTTGGAAATGAAGCAACCGCGACCGCATGCAGCACTGAGGTCAACCGCAGCCTCTGGCCGCAATGTCGCCTGCAGTCTACAGCCCATCTCGGGCTTGTAACTTTAGTCTTTAACACTTTGACTGTTATCTTTTTTTAACCTAAAAAATTCGTGCTGCCGCTCTACACAGCGGTTGTGTTGCGCCGCACATGCGTTTCGTTCGAAAAATATTACGGCTGTGCTGAGTCACACAGATCTGTATGTTCTCAGCCGTTGCGCTAATGTGGATTTACGCATATTAGTCACTTGTAGAAAACACATACCGTGTGATTTCAGCAATCAAAGTGTAAAGAGATACAATCGAGTGAAACAAGCCTGATATCCGATAGAACATGAGCAGACAGGTCAATTATTGCGCTCGCAATGTTGACGTTAATATTTCTTTACAAGTTCTGGAGTTGAAACTAATCATTTAATAAGTTTTGTTTCGCTGAGCTCGGAGGGTATTACGTTATCTGGTTGTTTATTTTGAACGTACTGTATAATGGTCCGTCCACATGTTTACCGAGTTATCGTAAACTTTATTTTGTGATGTGATTACTGTGATTTTGTGTGTGAATTTCCCTTAAGAGGGTATTTTCAAAGGAAAAAACTAGGATAAGCCTTTGTCAGTTTTGTAAAGGTAAAAATAGGATTGCTTTGTCGCTTTTCTTGGATATTTTTTAGGCTGCTAATGGCTAATATTTTTTTATTAGAAATAAACAACCATAAAAGTAAAGAAGCAAATGAGAATTAGTATTTATAACTCAAATAGTTAAGCTAACTGCAGACTGTTGCAAACAATCTTGAGGTAAGTAGTGCAACTCGTCCAAATAGTACATCCACACCAATAAGGTTGTTTATATAATGCGACTTGCATTTCCTAAGACAAGAAGCCCCGTGCGTAAAATTTCCACTCGATTTGCATACAATACAACTCTTCAATCAGCGAAAAAGAGACAAAATAAAGCGATATTCACAGTTCGTAAACTTCGGCGTAACTTCGTAATGGGTTTTATAAAATTTCCTATAGCTTTGTTATTGTGCGATAAAGAAAGGATGTGGTCATTCAAGCGGTTTAATGTACTTATTATACTGTCTTCAGCGTTCACAAGTACTAACGTCGTGTTTACTGGCCGTATCGGGGCTTTTACCAGCAATTATTGTATTTATTGCATTAATCTGGCTAAAACTGGTTGAAACTCGCGGGAACTGGGTATTCCGGGTCTTGTGTCTGGTTCAGGGACATTCATAAATCGTATTGGGGTTAACTCGTATTCTATTTGATGACTGCAATTTTTATAACCATGGTAATAAACCTATATTTGTATCGTAATGTGCCCAAAAGATGAACTGGTGAGATTATAAAAATCGAGGTCAAAGGACTGGGATTGAATAACCATTAACTTATGTAACTTCATAGAAATAACTACGAATGCTTTCGACTTTATTTCTAGAATGTCAATAATAGGGATTTTTATTATAGGTACTGTGCCAATTTGAGGTGATAGATGATTATGGTTTTCCAAAATTTCCTCATCTTATTCCGCTTCCGCTGTCTATTCGCTTAGATCTTTTAAACTACTCAACGGATTTTAATGCAGTTTTCAGCAACAGATAGAGTGGTTCAAGAGAAAGGTTTATAAATTATTTGACACATAGATTTATCCGCGAGCGAAGCCGCGGAGCGCAGCTGGTATGTACTAAACTAAGTTTTTTTCCATTAGAAATACTAAGCTTACTCTCAAGACAAACTTTATGTCTTACTTTCCTAAGTGAGAAGGAGCAGGCAATCTCATCGACAAACGTCTTCTATTTTTGTGCTCATTACATTTTATTACGAGACTTCATATTAATTCAGCTGCCTCTTTACTGTAATTGGATTGTCGGTGTGAATTATTTCATCTGTTTCTAAATATATTGTTTGTTTTTCTAGTAAAATACTTTTCAGAATTGGAATAGAAGTTCCTTTGGGTTTCCTGGGTGTGAATGGATATTGATTAAAAACATAGTAGAATTCGTAGAGCTTTGCGCTTATTCGTAGACGTTACGAGTCGTAGCAATTCGTAGACACCCGTAGTAGTTCGTAGCAGTTCTGAGGCCCGTATTAACACTTTGACTGTTCGACGACTGCGTTCTTTTTTTAACCTAAAAAATTCGTGCTGCCGCTGTACACAGCGGTTGTGTTGCGCCGCACATGCGTTTCGTTCGAAAAATATTACAGCTGTGCTGAGTCACACAGATCTGTATTTTCTCAGCCGCTGCGCTAGTGTGGATTTACGCATATTAGTCACTTGTAGAAAACACATACCGTGTGATTTCAGCAGTCAAAGTGTTAATAAAGCTTGCTCGGTCATTGATCTATAATTGAATAAACGGTTTTCTATGGCAAAAGCATTACTCAAGCATAGATCGAGTCATTTAGTCATTTCAGAATACGGGCCGTATCTTTCACTAATAAAGACCATTATTTAGCAATTAAAGAAATTAAATAAATAAATAATGCTGGACAATTCACACAGCATTATCTAGCCCAATGGTAAGCAGAGCTTGTGTTATGGGTACTAGATAATTGATATACATAATACAATACATTACATAGATAGATATTTTTTATTATACATAGAAAACGACCAGAACACCCGAAACAAATATCTGCAGATAGTACACACATTTGTTCCGAGGCGGGAATCGAACCCGCAACCTCCTGCGTCGCAGGTGGACCTTCGCCCACCGCGCCACATCGGTCGTCAAATTATATCCCTATTATGGTAAAAACGATAAAATTTAAAGCCTACATTTTGTAGCGGTTGTGTGTTATTTCGGTTGACAGCGGAATTTAGTAAAGTTTTAACTTTTTTTTTATATTTGGCAGTATCCAAAAGTGCAAGTGGCGACCAAAAGTTAAAAAAAAAACTGATGAAAATACGCTACTATACATCTTGATCACACACACACGTCCTTAGCTAAAAGGAGCGTGTAATACGAGCTTGTAAAACTTATATCACGTCTCATATCTTCGCAAGGTGAGTAATGACTTCGTGTCACCGTTCGCTATGAATGCTATAGCCGAATTCATCAGACTTATGAGAGATCTTGAGATCATTTATCCTCTAGCGAGCGTAATCTAAGACGGATCTAAGACTATTTATCACTAAGTGGAGGTTTTTACTTCCCCGTTTTACTGATTAAAGTATGGGTGGGTTAAGACTAAACTATGTAATTGGACTCGTTACTTTCTCATCATCATCATCAGCCTATATTAGTCCACTGCTGGACATAGGCCTCCCCCAATGAGCGCCATAGCGCCCTGTCTTCAGCTTGACGCATCCAGCATCTACCTGCAGTCTTTCGCAGGTCGTCATCCCACCTGGTCGGAGGGCGTCCTACACTACGTTTACCGAGTCATGGTCTCCGCTCAAGAACACGTTTGCCCCAGCGGCCGTCGGTTATTCGCGAGATATGGCCGGCCCACTGCCACTTCAGCTTGCTAATTCTCAGAGCTATGTCGATAACTTTGGTTCTCTGTCGGATGTATTCGTTGCGAATCCTATCCTTCAGAGAAACTCCGAGCATAGCTCTTTCCATAGCTCGCTGAGCGACTTTGAACTGGTGGACCAGCCCTATCGTAAGTGTCCACGTCTCAGCTCCGTAGGTCACTTTTATATAGTTACTTTCTATCACGTTTTTTTTGCATTTATAGTTATCGACGACCTCTGTGGTGCGGTGGGCGAAGGTCCTATGACGCAGAAAGTTGCGGATTCGATTCCCGCCTCGGGACAAATGTTTGTACGATGTACAGTTATTTGTTCCAAAGTCAAAGTCAATAGCATTTATTTCTTTAGGCTTACAAAATAAACACTTAGGCGAGTCAAATTTTATACTTCTTATTATTATCAAATAACATTATTTAAATTTTCATGTTCATTTCAATTTTTTGTCCACTTGTGGAAGACCGAGTGTTCTGGTCGGTCCTCTAATGCATAGTGAACTACAGTTTTCTATTTACAGACAAACAAAAAACCGCTCGAGCAGGTGCATAGTTCCCTATGTAGTCGTAGCTCGAAGCAGTCGATCCCCAAAGCTTCAAGTTGCCTGTGTATGCCCCTACAATAACCAAAATAAAATAATACTCTTTCAAATATCGCCTTTTAAAAGCGCTCTTCTGTTTTTACAAAACAAACGATAATTTTCCCGGCTATCACGTTTTCTCGCAGACAAAATAATATTTGCCCGAACCCACCTGCCCTCCAAACGCGGAGCGTGCTATCCAAAGAAAACATACATTAATTAAACCTTAATGTTTACTGAACGAATAACTAGAACCGTGCCGAAGTCAGAACGTGACGTTGCTTAATCAATTTAAACTCTACCGTTATGAATTCAACGTTTATTATCGTATTGGAACATCTAGGTGGTATGTCTAAAAGTAAGTTGTAATCTCAACCCTTTTCTAATCTCGGGTGTTATAAAAACAAACGCTTGTGTAACTTTTAATCAGACGCTAAGACTATGTACGCTTTAAGTTCCAATTATGTATATTTGACGACCGATGTGGCGCGGTGGGTGAACGTCCGCCTGCGACGCAGGAGGTTGCGGGTTCGATTCCCGCCTCGGAACAATTGTGTGTACGATCTGCAGATATTTGTTCCGGGTGTTCTGGTCGTTTTCTATGTATAATAAAAATATCTATCTATGTAATGTATTGTATTATGTATATCAGTCTAGTACCCATAACACAAGCTTTGCTTACCATGGGGCTAGATGTTGCTGTGTGAATTTTCCAGCATTATTTATTTATAATTTATTTATTTATCTATCGGCACAGTGCGTTTTAGAACCGCACATACTAAATATTCAATCCGCCAGCACGGCCGGTGTCTGTCGGCGTATGCACTGTAGAAAGAAATACGTTTATAACACACTGTACAGAATAATATTTTTTTGTTCCAAAACAGCGTGACTGGCACACTCAATGACTGTAGATATAAACGGACCTTCAGACATTTTGAAGGGCACGCTTTGTTAAAGCGCGTTTTTAACACTTTGACAGCTGAAATCACACGGTGATGCTGAAATTACAAGTGACTAATATGCGTAAATCCACACTAGCGCAGCGGCTGAGAAAATACAGATCTGTGTGTCTCAGCACAGCCGTAATATTTTTCGAAAGAAACGCATGTGCGGCGCAACACAACCGCTGTGTAGAGCGGCAGCACGAATTTTTTAGGTTAAAAAAAAGATCCCAGTCGTCGAAAAAAAACCGCAGTCAAAGTGTTAAACTATCTGATTCCATACATGCGAACACGCCCGCGTCTTGGTCAGAACTCAGAACTTATCCGCGAAACGAGAGTCCATTGTGAGATTTTCGTCTCGGGAAATTTGTTGGTACGATCTGCCGATATTTATTGCGAGTGTTTTGGGTTTTTTCTATATATAGTAAAAATATATATCTATGTAATGTATTAAGGATATAAGTTATCTAGTACCCATAACACAAGGTGCTTAGTTTGGAACTAGATGTCACTGTGTGAAATATCCACCATTATTTATGTATATATGTATAAGCGCGCTTCAAAACGACTATTGTGCAGCTTCTTTTAACCAGACGTTTAGCGAGTTTGTAGTGAGAGAGAGAATAGGCCTAACTTTTTCAGCAAATTACTTCTATGGCCCGCGCCTGAAACTTTTTGGGTCATGGGTCATTACTTGAGTTTTTTGTAAAATGGCCCGCCGGTGAAACCCTATGCTACCCTATGTTTCTTGTTATCACTGTGTTTTAAATTCTAGGGCTGGTTTTATTTTTTTTATTCCACAGTTTAAGAAAAACCAGCAGTTATTAGGTAATATAAATTAAACTTTCTCAGGGGATTTTGTTTTGTTTATTTACCTACCTCTAACTTCGACTAAGTTTCAGCAGGTTCACGCGCTATGTGTAAGGTCAGTTACAAAACGATCGAGCCAGACGAGTAACTGCAATTTTACATACGTTTTTCGAGGAAAATTGTCTAGCGTTAACACTTTGACTGCGGTTTTTGTTCGACGACTGCGATCTCTTTTTTAACCTAATAAATTCGTGCTGCCGCTCTACACAGCGGTTGTGTTGCGCCGCACATGCGTTTCGTTAGAAAAATATTGCGGCTGTGCTGAGTCACACAGATCTGTATTTTCTCAGCCGCTGCGCTAGTGTGGATTTACGCATATTAGTCACTTGTAGAAAACACATACCGTGTGATTTCAGCAGTCAAAGTGTTAAGCACTTAACTCGTGTAAACGCCTATGCAAACTAGCGCGCGAATCCTGGCGCGGATTGCAGTGTGAAACTTCCAAGGCTACTTCACTTGCGCGCTAATCACGCGCACCTTAGAAACCTTTTGACGCGGGCTAGGAAACTGTCAAACTACGGACGCTAGGCGGAAAGATGCAAAGCCGCAACTAATATGGAAATAGGGTTCATACTGGTGGTTCACGTGTGGTTCACGGCTTCGCGCGTGACTCTGAAGATTGTAAATAATTTGTGAGTCACCACGACGGACAGGTATAATCCTAGTTATAAAAACTACATGAAAATATTGGATAGCTCAAAAATCAAATCATGGTAAATATCCCGTTTTAAATGACTTTAGTATATGATCTTAACAATAAAAAGAAGAATATTCCCTTGATACCTGAGGATGATACCCCCTTGGCTTCGATAAAGGGCCTCTGTGCTGTTGACTTTGGCACGCATGCCTCTTAAAGCCATAGGCTGGCCTCTATATGGCTTGAGATCATGGAAATGAGTAACACCTTAATCCTCTGTGGATTTTCCAGCGTTAATTAATTATTTATTTAGGCGTAAAAGGAGTCATGGGCTCAATTAACGATATAAAAATCTGCATATTTCTTTTAATTTTCACTTATGTGAAATTATCAAATCGTTTTTAAAACCAGTATGATCTTGTATATTTTCTAACGTAAATACATTTTTATGTACGCCTTCCTTCTCATACTCAATAAACGTACACAGGGTAGTAGTATAGGCAGGTTAATTACACAATTCATTACTGCACAAAGGGAACACCGGGCAGTAATTCTATTAATATACTGCACATCGTGACACTGTGGTCGCACGCCGCTGAAAACGCTGCTTTATAGAGTGTAATGAACAACTGCGGATGAAATGAGGGTTAAGCTTTATTAAATTGCATTATTTATTCATAGGTTAGCAAAACAAGGTATTTTCATTTAAAATTACAAAGGTTAGGCAAGTATGTAAATGAGCTAGCCCTTGGGGCCTGTACGATGCAGCGCAAACGTGCATTTAGGCTAGGTAATTATTGTCCAGTCATCGATATTATTAAGTAGTATTATTAGTAGTAAGACATAGGCCTTGTCTAATGAGCGCCACAGCGCCCTGTCTTCAGCTTGCCGCATTCAGCATCTTCCTGAAGTCTTTCGCATATCGTCATCCCACTTGATCGGAGGGCGTCCGATACTACGTTTTGATTAATTTTTTATACTTAGCTATATCTATTTGTACATGTACATCTATCCTAACATAACATGTATATCTAGGTAGATGCTGGATGCGTCAAGCTGAAGACGCTGTGGCGCTCATTGGGGGAGGCCTATGTCCAGCAGTGGACTAGCATAGGCTGCTGCTGATGATGATGATGTAGATCATCTTCCTAACGGGTACACCCAATGCAATAGAGTAACTAATCTTTTAGTCTACTCTTATCATTTTAATTATTTAAATTAGAAAATCATTACACATTATAGAAATAAAATAAAAAAACATGTTAGCCAAAGACAAACTTCTGTGTAAATTCGAACTAGATAGATAGAAGATAGAAAACAATACAAGAATAAACAATAGAATAAAGGAAGTATAAAGGGTGGCCTTATCGCTGAGAGCGATCTCTTCCAGGCAACCTTAGGATGGACTGGACATGAAGGAACAAAATAGACGGTGGTACTTTAATAAATATAATAAAATAAAATAAAACAGCTTTTATTTCTCACACTTAACTTAAATACTAATCTATATATTATCTCTGTTTATACATATGTGAGTACCGCTTTCAGCGGTGAAAGCCTCCTCCAGCTCCTTCCATCTTCCTCGATCTCTAGCTACTCTACTCCATGTCTTCCCTGCTATTTTTACGATGTCATCGTCCCATCGTTTTACAGGTCTTCCTTTTCTTCGTTACATGTTTATTGGGTACCAATTCATTATAGCTTTGGACCATCTCTCTTTTTGCATTCTCTGGATGTGCCCCACCCATTTCCATTTTAAAGATAGAACTTTAATAAATATACCTATAGATAAAAAAAAGAAAACAAATAACTACACTACATACCATAATACCTACATACCAACCAGTTATCCAAAACGAGTTCAAAACCCTCACAATAACATATTCCATCCGCTTCCATTAAATCACAGACTAATCAGGCTTATCACGTCACAATCGCAACCACAATCACCGGAATCAATTAATCGAATCTGAACCGTGCCGAGTTAAACTCAAAGTTGAAACTCGGAAGTGCAACAACACGTTTCAGCTGCGGTTTTTGAAATTTTCCGAACAACGACTGAACTGAGATTATCGCAAAGGCTTCAAACTGTGTCGCTTACAAGTTTATGCGCTCCCTCGGGCGCACCATTCAAACTTGTTATGATATAAAATTGTTCTGGGGGTTTACTACCTATACCTATACTACTTTTTGTGTTATGATCGTCTGTCTATATGTGTCATTATCGTCCTCGGTCGATAATGACAACAAGCTGAGATTGGTCCTTATTAGCCGCGCTCATAGGGAAAGACCAGTTATTCTTATACTTGGGACTCTACTACCACGCTACATTATGTATAGTTTAAATCCCTACTACTTAAGTTGTTTTGTATTTTTTATGTGTTTTCCTTTTTTTGTAACTGTTTATTATTGTGTGTGGCTATAAATAAATTCTTTTATTCTTTTTATGATAAATAGTTATTTTTTGAATGCAACTGATATAAATTTATGGTTTTTTGAATTATTTTTTACATACTAAACCATAGCGTTGTCTTTAATTAAAAAACCGGCTAAGTGCGAGTCGGACTCGCGTACGATGGGTTTTAGACCATTTATCTATAAAAATGGCAAAAAAATCTTCTCTATTGTATGGGAGCCCCTTAAATATTTATTTTATTCTGTTTTTTAGTATTTGTTGTTATACCGGCAACAGAAATACATCATCTGTGAAAATTTCAACTGTCTAACTGTTACGGTTTATGAGATGTAGCCTGGTGATAAACAGACAGACAGACGGACGGACGGACAGCGGAGTCTTAGTAATTGGGTCTCGTTTTGCCCTTTGAGTACGGGCAGAACCGTACCTAATAATTGCATTATTTAACAATAAACTAATAAAAAAAACATGCTCAATGCATATTGAAAAATATTTCCCTGTTTGCGCAGCTGCGTAAAAACATTTTGTATTTTGTATTTTATTCAAAGCATTACAACTATTTTCACAGGTATCACCTAATACAATAGTGTAGTCAACTTAATTAATCGCTAGCATCGAATTTAATAAAACTAATAATCAAATATACACATGTCAATGAGCAAAAGTAATCCAATATACATGTCAATGAGCAAAATAAATTCAAATTCACAGTAACATACACAAAAACATTATTATTTACCATAACATAAATTGAATAGTATAGCCCTTGCGAACTCGCTCAGTGAACAGTGGAATACATCAATGGTTTCCGCTACCCGATTTAATAACTGTATGGTGCGCGTCAGAGGGGCTTTGTTCAGCAGGTTAGTCCTTCCGCGAGGCACTGCGAACAGAGGCGGCTGCCTACGCCGCCCTACGTACTCGTCCGGTACGCACAGCCTCATCATCTCCAAGATGGTCGGGTTGGATATCATCCCACGGAACACCTTTACCACATACAGCGCAAGCGCCATATCCCTTCTGATTTCCAACTTGTTGTAACCAACCATACCCAAAACAAATAGAGTTGGATACATCAATGGATAGAAAGGGTAGACGCCATATCTTTTCCAGTGCAGGTATCGAGTGAACTTGTTCTGTATGCGCTCCATCATGAGACTATATTTAGCTTCGTGAGGAGCCCATACAGAAGCTGCGCTTTCCATCTGGCTTCTGACCAGGGCATCATACATTGCTGTTAGAGCCCTAATGTTTTTAAAACCGCTTGCTCGTCGCAAAACGAATCCTAAAATTCTGTACGCCTTTTTACAAACGCTCACCACATGGGCTCTGAACCTCAACTCGGTGTCCAGCCGAACCCCAAGATCTCTCACCGATTCCACCCGCTTCAACTGCGCTTCCTCTATCTGGTAGTTGTAGTGGAGTGGGGCTGTTGCTCTACTAAATGTAATAATGGAACATTTGTCTACATTAAACTGCAACTTATTTCTCTGGCTCCACTCCACTACCCTATTCACGTCTTGTTGAAGACGGACGCAGTCTCCTTCCTCCTTTATCGGCAAGATCAGCTTGAGGTCGTCTGCGAACAGAAGACATTTGGCCGCTGTTACAACTTCAGGGAGATCGTTAATCATTACGATAAATTCCAGCGGCCCTAAGTTACTGCCCTGACTCACGCCAGTTCTCGTGTAGTAAGGCTCGGATTTGTATCCCGCGTACTCCACATACTGCCGCCTGTCCTTCATATAACTAGTGAAGAACTGCAGCAGTTTGGGGGTGCAGCCGATCGTCGCCAGCTTAGTCAATAAGATGTCGTTATCGACCATGTCAAAAGCTTTTTTAAAATCAAAGTAGGCGACGTCGACTTGCACCCCTGCATCCACGTTCGGGATAATGTACGACATCGAGTTGAGGAGGTTACTGGTCGTGCTGCGCCCTGGTCTGAAGCCGTGCTGAGCATCCGAGAGATGAACCGATATTTGGTTTTGTATGCTGCGCTGCACCGCCGACTCGAACACTTTTGCTGGTGTAGAAAGGATCGCCACAGGTCTGAATCCGTTAACCTCCGAGCCACTGTCACCTTTCGGTATGGGGATTACTCTGGTAACTCTCCAGCGTTCCGGGAAATAAGAGCCTTCCAAACATATGTTAAATATATGGCCGAGAGGCTCCGCCAAAACCCTCCGACAGTCCCTCAATACAATACATAATAATACTGAACCAAAATAACATTACAAAAGCTTGCGGTAGGCCCCCGCTTTGCCGCATAAGTTGCGGAACAGAGGTACATATAAACTTTGAATCAGAAAAACGCCTTGCAGGAATTTTCTTTCGCTCTTTGTTTCTCAGAAACTGTGCTCTATCTTTGCACTCATCTTGTCGAGGGTTGTTTTCCTTCGCTTTGTTGCGTAACTACTTACTTTTTTGTTTTGAAATAACTTCTTTTCAGCTAAGTTTAAACTTTTCAGATCTCCGTACCTACCTTAACACTTTAATACGGTTGCATACTTATCCTACAAGATACGAGTAAGTACTTAGAAATAATAATTTTTAATGTTCAGGTTCAGGTTCCCCCACCTGAACCTGAACCTGAACATTAAAAATTCTGTACTCCTTTATCCTCATTTGGACTTCAGTTGGTCCTTTATGCGTATTTTGCTAGCATAGCCAGCCTAGCTCCGTCCAGAAGATCAGAATCTTCCTGGGGTCTTCACAGGCTTCGCGGAGCGACCTCGGCAAGTTGAGGATTTCTATGCGTTGTGCTAATACTCCCTCGCATTCCAGGATTACGTGGGCAGCTGTTTCGTCGTTGCTGAGGCATCCTCTGCAGAAAGGGCTGTCCGTCGCTCCGATGGTGAATAAGTGTTTGTTCAGTGGACAGTGTCCTGTTAGTGTTCCCACAAGGACACGTAGGTCCAATCTGTTCAGGTATAGTAAGCGTTTTCTTAGTTTTGGTGATGTTGATGGAATTTTTAATGTTGTTTTGATCTTCGTTTTAGACGGATGTTAAATTTGACCCATCTGTATGTCTGTCTGTCCTAGCGTAGGTAGGTTTTTTTTTAATTCGGCTGTTGCGGCGGCGAATGATTATGATAATGTTTGCAGGTTTTAAATATCGCTGCATACGCTTCTACACACGTTATATAACAACTAACAGGCTAAAGGTTTCTTTGGGGCTTCTTTACTTCTGTCTACATACCGAAGCGAGTACCGACTACATTGTATGGAGAAGTATGGAAAGACCGGAAACTGGACCTTTCACCGCTCAAAATGGTACTTGCACATATTTGTAGCAGGGGAAAACTTAATTGTATGAAACAAAATAACGTTTATTTTTATTGTTGCGACATAAATCAAAAATATATTTCATTTTGACGACCGACGTGGCGCGGTGGGCGAAGGTCCGCCTGCGACGCAGGAGGGTTCGATTCCCGCCTCGGAACAATTGTTTGTACGATCTGCAGATATTTGTTCCGGGTGTTCTGGTCGTTTTCTATGTATAATAAAAAATATATATCTATGTAATTGTATTGTATTATGTATATCAGTTATCTAGTACCCATAACACAAGCTCTGCTTACCATGGGGCTAGATAATGCTGTGTGAATTGTCCAGCATTATTTATTTATTTTACTTCCAGAATTTGATCATATTTAAGTGTAAATATTATTCATTATCAGCCTACACAGGCGGACATTCGTCCACCGCGCCATAGAAGTTAACAAGGTTCGTAGTTAACCCGCTTACATCAGCAATTAATGGAGTTTTTCATTGTTAAGTCTTGCAACTGACTCTGGTAAACACCTAACCCACATTAGAAGTGGTAACTCAAACCAATCGGTTAACTCAACAACTTGACTAGGATTACCTCGTTGCGGTGTCGGTGCGTGAGCTATTAATATTTAATAGCAAATTTGATGTTCTTGGCTTCCGAAGTAGTGGAGGTGGTTCGATTCCTGTTAGGTTTATTCCGTGCGTTTGTAATCTCAGAAAAAAGGGGGTTAATATGTATGCATAACGAATTAACTACCTATGCAAATTATAACATTCTAAAAGACCATGGGTATGGTTACCATGAAATTTTATTGATTTCGATTCTATAGGTTAATTTTAAATTTATGCTTTACACGTGCCAATTAAATAGTCGTGGCGCGGTGGGCGAAGGTGTAACATAGAAAATGTTGGGTTCGATTTCCGTCTTGAGACAAATTATATCCAGGTTGTTCTGGCTATTTTCTATGTATAATAAAAATATCTATCTATGTAATGTAATATATTGAGTACGTCATCATCAGTGCCCATAACACAAGCTCTACTTAGTTTGGAGCTAGATGATGCTGTGTTGACTGTCCAGCATCATTATTATTATCATTATCATATGGAACTACTATCGAAAATTACACCAAAAATCACATAAAATCCGATGAATAATTATGTACTTAATTGCTAGTGTTCTTTTCTAATAAATGTGCACATTGTGCGCTGACCGTTTGTATGGATGCGTACCACCTACGCACTCAGATGAATTATCTAAAGGGGAGCCACTACGCCTTCGGTAAGTTATTGAAGCCAAACGAACGGACTAATGGAAACCTTCATGAATAGTTACTTTGGGAGATGGGGAATTAACTGTTATAAAAAAATTTACCATCATATTACTTACGCAATGCTTTCACAGCCCAATCTAAGCCATCTTCAACACATGATATTTATATATGTACGGTTTTAGAAATTAATTTCTCAAAAAAAAATCCATTATCTTATAGAGAAATACAGGATTCTCTTAAATAAACATGCAGAGCGGACTTACATATATAATAATAAAATAACTAACAGTTGGTGATGATTTAACAAAAGCTTAGCTAGGGGCTATAGGCTAGCATCATCTAGCCGCGCGTCACAGAGGTCGTCACTTATGGTTACTTTTCAGTTGGTTACGAGTATGTATTCTTGAGAGATATTTGAACGTGTCACTTGAACCATATTGTAGTCAGATATATCCGGAAACCGATTTTTTTTACGATGGTTAAATAATTATTTAACTATATCCCGACGCAAGAGAATGTAGTCCGCAAAATAAGGACACGTACGCTCGTAGAGACTTTAATCTGTTTTGGTAAAATGAGCAATACTGAATCAATCGTCCCAGTTTCCCAAATTGGCCCAGATTCTGCCCCCATGCGTATTACGGACCGCCAGAACAATACGGATTGCACTAACTTCATCAATAAATATTGTACAAAGCGGTTGTTTGTTTGTTTGTAAGTTATTCAAGTTATTCGAGGTCACAGCTCTGAGTTATGTGATAAGCTAGGTGATAAAGTTTAGGCGGAGGATCGGAAGAAGGCGACGGCAATTCCATAGCCTTCTTCCGCTCGATCGAGACCAGCTGGGTGATGGTGAGAGGAGAACCACCCCAGCATTGCACAGGTCTCCAACGGGGAGAACGCCTTAACTGCTCCGGAACATGCCTCGCCCTCTCAAGGGGGGACAACAAGAAGGATCCGTCCCAGACGGATGATCACCGACAGGGTAGCGGTCGAATCCGCCCGGGAACCCGCAACCCTGTCAAGTGCCAGCGCGCCGTCAAACGAATCGTCTGGTGACGAGTGGTTTGATGACGCTCTGGCACTAAGGTGAGAGAGGAAGTATCGATGGGTTTTTAGTTGGTATGTCACTATCTGCTAACACTCTGTTAGTAGCTCAGTGGAGAGCCCAACATACCCCTCTAGCCCTCCTCAGGCTAGAGGCAATGCGCAACAGCATTTTCCCATCATAAAAAAAAAAAAAACGTGATAAAGTTTAGTAAAATAATGTTCTGGGTAGTTGAATATGGAGATAGAATAATTGACACACACAAGGCAATTTAGTCAGCTTCTTGGAGACGCTTCCGAGTGATATAGATTTGCATTAATTGATCTATATGAGAGATTATGCGTTGTTGAAGTGTATATTTTACTTTTTAGAGAAAACCTTGTAAAAGGCATGTATAACGGATATTTACCATGATTTGATTTTTGTGTTTACCAATATTTCTGCACAGTTTCATGCGCCATGATCACGGAATAAAACTGTACTGCGAGTTATGTTGTTGTTATTGGTAGAAATACCGATCTACCGATCTTTTGATACGAACTTTACCACTACCATGGGTTTTATTATCGAACGACCTTCCTAAGATACCTATCTTGTTTTATACATCATCATCATCAGCCTATAGCAGTCCACTGCTGGACATAGGTCTCCCCTAATGAGCTCCATAATGCCCTGTCTACAGCTCGCCGCATCCAGCATCTGCCTGCAGTCCTTCAAAGGTCGTCATCCCACCTGGCCGGAGGACGTCCTACACTACATTTTGCCGATTCGCGGTCTCCACTCTAGAACACGTTTACCTACCCCACCGGTTGTCGGTTCTTCGCGAGATATAGCCGGTTCACTGCGACTTCAACTAGCTAATTCTTAGAGCTTATGTCAATAACTTTGGTTTTATACATTTATGTATTTTGTTTTTCGACGACCGATGTGGCGCGGTGGGCGAAGGCCCGACTGCGACGCAGGAGGTTGCGGGTTCGATTCCCGATTCCCGCCTCAGAACAAATGTGTGTACGATCTGCAGATATTTGTTTCGGGTGTTCTGGTCGTTTTCTATGTATAATAAAAAAAAAAAATCTATCTATGTAATGTATTGTATTATGTATATCAGTTATCTAGTACCCATAACACAAGCTCTGCTTACCATGGGGCTAGATAATGCTGTGTGAATTGTCCAGCATTAATTTATTTATTTAAAAATATGCACCAAATGTTTATTTAATAAGCCCTTTGCTGTAATTAAATCCTTTATAACTTTACTTTTTGTAACACTGACAGTATCAAATCATGGTAAATATCCCGTTATAAATGATTTTTGTGTGTTCAACTTTTATTTATGAAGCCATTATGCTCCAACGTAGCTAAATATCGGAAGGCCTCGCCACCGGGAATTGTGACTGTTTACGTCATAAATTAACCACGTTTTGATTGCTTTGCTAGCCACTTCGAGTTCCGTTTTGACTTGCAAATGGAAGTATGAAATATCCATTAATAGGAGAATCAAATAACTTTGATGGGAACGAGTGGCGGTAGCATTAAAATGTAAACGGGGTGGAATTGTTAATGTAATATTTTCGTTTTGTGACTCTTTTTTCGGATTGTGACCTTCCGTGTCAGCATGGTTGAACCGCGGGGTTCGTTGGATTCGATGGATGATTACCGTGCTGTTCCTACGCGGTCTCAATTTTTTAGAAACGTATACGATTTGAATACGTATTTATTAACACTTTGACTGCGATTTTTTTTCGACGACTGCGATCTTTTTTTTAACCTAAAAAATTTGTGCTGCCGCTCTACACAGCGGTTGTGTTGCGCCGCACATGCGTTTCGTTCGAAAAATATTACGGCTGTGCTGAGTCACAAAGATCTGTATTTTCTCAGCCGCTGCGCTAGTGTGGATTTACGCATATTAGTCACTTGTAGAAAACACATACCTACCGTGTGATTTCAGCACTCAAAGTGTTAAGACTACTAGTTTCTGCCCGCAGCTTCGCATTCGTTGTTTCTATGGAAACGTTTAAAGGTTAATTCTATTTCATGGGAACTGATTCTATGGGATAAAAAGTAGCCTATGTTTAATTCCAGGCTAAGAACTACCTGGAAACAAAATTTCAACCCCATCCGTTCAGTACTTTTAATGTGAAGAACTAACAAACAACTTTCGCATTCACAATTATTAGTGTGATTTTAAAGGGTATTTTTGGATTTATTTGCCTACTTTGCCCGACATTTCAATAGGTTTACACGCTGTCGTGGTCACGGGATGACTGGGAAATATGTAAATAACGCGTTTATTTACAAATTTCCTAATAATTTTGGAATATCCAGACGTTTATTTAGTATGTATTATTTATTTGTATCTATATAATAAGCGTGCCCTAGATTTAGGCAAAACCTGTATGGTGCTCACTTATTGCTGAAGATCCATCTTTGTGAGCCATGTTTACAAATAAACTTGGAATTGTAATCTGAAGTGTATACCGAGCTGACTGTACGTTCGCTCAGATCCAGTAGCAACATTTATTTCGAAATTGCGGACTCTTAATTCGCCCCCAACGAAAATAATCTCGACTCAAACAATATTCAGACAACAATGCAAACACAGCACAATGGAAATGATTTCGGTAAATCAGAAATGAAAGCCAGTCGCATGAAAAATGTATTTGCATCCATCAGTGGTGCCGGCGGCGGCACTGGCATTACATTCAACTGTCAAGGAGGCTAACGAGACAGACCTATTTCGATATAGAAAACCACAAAGAAATTATTTCTCAAAGGAAGTGGTCTCAGTGGAGCGAAAGATCTTATTCGCCAAGATTGAAGACACGTTACCTTGTCTATAACTTTAAACTTCGGCCAAACCTGCGCGTAAAACACGAGGGACGCGGAAAGCAAAGCGAATAGGTTAGCAGGTAAATGCTATCTAGCATTATGCTCGCCTATGTACAACTTTTGTGCAATAAAGTATATTCTATTTATCTATCTCACGCGGGAGCGTCAAACCGAATAAAAAAATCCAGATGGAGGAAGTTCTTTGTTCGGCTATATGTATTTTTTTATACCAAAATATATGTATTGGTTCCGAAAACCTGAAAAGACAGTTTAAATACGGAAAATGAGGAACTTATATACAATACAATACAATACAATAAATCTTTATTGCACACCAAATACATAAAAGATACACAAGACAGGAAAAGAAAAACAAATACGAAATATGCTGTACAATGGGCGGCCTTATCGCTAAGAGCGATCTCTGCCAGGCAACCTTTGGATGGACATGAAGTGCTTGAACAAGTATAGACGGTGGCGTGTAATACAGAAAAATATTTAATAGGGACATACATAAAATACCTAATATATAGTAATTTTTTAGTTTTTCAAACCTAAATATAACATTATTTATAACTTTTTGTTCGAAACTCCGTACACTCAGTGTGTTATTACAACGACTAGACGCGGTGACATGTCGCACAGGTTTATCACTACGTAACATTCCGCGTTATCAGTAAGGGATGGCGAATACGGGCCCAGTTATACTCCTCGCAATGATATGCCGGCCACAAGCGCCGTGGAATGCACGGGCTATGCCCGGATGCTCGCAGGAATTTCTTAGCCCCGAGAGAGATATTTTAAGCGTGAATTTTTTTAAAGAATTCCTAGCACAAAGCCTTGGGTCATCATTTTTGTGAGATCATATTCATTTTTATCTGTAGCTTCTGCACATTAATAATTATTTTATTATCGGTTTTACACATTATCTATATTTTTGCAAAAATATTTTGATTCGTTCAGGTTATAATGTGAGATAGTAACAAAAATCATCATCATCATCAGCCTATATTAGTCCACAGCTGGACATAGGCCTCCCCCAATGAGCGCCATAGCGCCCTGTCTTCAGCTTGATGCACCTAGCATCTACCTGCAGTCTTTCGCAGTCGTCATCCCACCTGTCCCATAGGAGGCGTCCTACACTACGTTTATCTAGTCACGGCCTCAAAATATGTTTGCCCGGGGGTAACAAAAATAACCTACTTAAAATATATATATATATATATATATATAATAGCCTATTGTATGTGATAAAAAAGTAATATATGCAATTTTTTACACTAATGATTTTTTTACACTAATGAACAAATTCTAATAATAACTCAGTATAGCACTCAAGAATTTAATGGCAGGACTACACTACGCAATTTAAGGAAACTAACAAACAATATATTTAAGCCATTTTAAGGCTTTTTACTTTTTAAATTCATACTAATCTCACACATTCTTTCCTTAGTTTTAGTCAAGAAAACTGTTAGTTTTCCGAAATAATCTATATTGCTGAATTGGTACGGGAAGTTTTTTGGTGGTATTTCGAACTTGTTAAGGTGGTAGCTACCCTGAAACAAACAAAGATTTAATCAGACCATTTTATTGCAACTATATGGATCTGGGGATTTCTGGAACTCTTGTCCATAAATCCCCTGAGTGTCTCTTCGCTGGCGGGGGATTTATGGATAAAAAATCCAGAAATCCCCTTCACAGGGAATAATTGCATGGGATTATCGGAATACATGTGATCGTACGCACAATTGTTCCGAGGCGGGAATCCAACCCGCAACCTCTTGCGTCGCAGGCTGTCCTTCGCCCACCGAGCCATAGAGGTCGTCAAATACAATCATAAAGAGGAAAGGTTTGATGTTTATTTGTAATGAATAGGCTCCGAGACTACTTTTGAAAATTACGATTTGAAAAATTCTTTCACCGTTAGGAAGCTACACTATCCCTGGTGAACATAGGCTATATTATATTTTAAAAAATGTTCAAGAGGGATCCGTACTAAAACCGTGCGAAGCCGGGAAGATCCGCTAGTAGGAAATATATCACTTTGATGCTTGATATTTAATCAATCCAAGGCAGGCTGCAATAGTCAAAACACCTAGTTATACTCACCGTCGGAACGGGGCATATCAAAGGGATATCAGAATACGATTGAAGCCACTCTTTGATCCACTTTATTTTGAATGCCTCGCATACTTTAAAGTCGAATCTCAAAGGGAAGGCAGTTTGAAGTTTTTGGTTCACGAACTCAAAGCCAAACTGAAATCAGAAGAACAAAGTTGCTTTAAGAGTAGACTCTTTGATGCTGGCCTTTTTCCCGGTTTGTGTAGTTCCTACACGAACCGGGAAAAAGGCCGGGAAATGCTTTAGAGTCAGCTGAGGAAAGATCAAATTAAATATGGATACAGTCCGGTCGGTCTAAAGTTACGGCATCATCACACTTCGAACTGTTGGCATGCAACTAGACAAAATACTAAGATTCAGTTCAGCGTCATTAGTCACAAAATACTTTTTTCACTTCTCTTGCTCAAAAAGTGTATCATAATAGTGTAGCTTAGCGGGCCTAAAACTCGAGTTTAATACCTCGGGCTAAAAAGTATTTTTTCTTTTTAATTTTTGTCTAAAATCATCAGCCCGTACAAAGCATTCGTTCTCTTACATAAAAACTCGACTTCTTGGTGCTCCGTCAATCTTTTTTGAAAATAGAACCGTCTTGGTGATGTTTTATGAAGGTAAAGTAAAGTAAAGTAAAAAATCATTTATTTCTTTAGGCTTACAAAATAAGCACTTAGACAAGTCATATTTTAAATATAAATTATTATCAAATAAAATTATTTTACTGTTCACTTCAATTTTTTGTCCACTAGTGGAAGAAGTGAAAAGAAACCACTAGCATGTTCATCTCTTATATGTCTATAATACATGGTTATTTGCCTATTTTAAGTCTAAATATAATATGATTCGATACATGTCAATATTTAAGTAAAGCTATGCACAACAACAAATTACTTACTACATACTATTGTCGGTGCGAAACTTGAAGGTTGATTCTTCCCTTCACGGTAGAATGCGAACTGTTTCGTTGCGGGTTAAATAGAGATTTAAAAAAAAAGATGGTATTGGCGCTAAATCTCTAGAATTTTCTTCATTCCAAATCACAAACTTTTACGAAAATTGTCTAATTTTAAATTGTTTTATTTTCTCGCAATCGAAGTGAAAAGTAGAGTGTTTTACTCGGGCCAAAACCACCCATTATAACTCGGTCTTGTCACCCTCCCTCGCTACGCTCGGGAGTATAACAACCTCGTATATAATGGGATGGTTTAGTCCCTTGTAAAACAATCTACTATTAAAGGACCAACATGGATGTTTCCAGCGCGTGCAAATCGATGCGTGCGCTATTTTGTTTATTAAACAGTAGAAAAAATATTAAAAACCTAGCGTAAATGTTAACTTAATGATTTCTCTTAGAACAGCATTCTCATATTAATAAGATCATGGATAAATTAGAATAGAATAGAATATACTTTATTGCACAAAAAGTTGTACATAGGCGAGCATAATGCTAGATAGCATTCTCTACCTGCTTACCTTTGGGTAGTGTGGACAACAGTTTGGTAGGTAGTGCTATATAATAGAGATAATAAAATACACTACTCATAATGATACTAAGCTACTTTTATTATACTTAAACAGTAATATATATACCTATATAAATAATTAATATATGATTATAATTACGAACCGAATTATTCTTGCGAAAGAAAATAGTTGGACTCTAGATCTGAAGACATTTATCGAGGATGCCTCGCGATATTCAATGGGGAGACTGTTCCATAGCCGATTGGCCTTTACAGCGAAGGTTCTATGATAACTGTACAGGCGGCGTCAGGAGTTCCAAGCTGCAGTCGTTTCGTAAATTACATCTACATACGTTTTAATAACAAAAATCTTCATCTTACTTAAAATTTATTTAATATAAAGCTTCTTTAATAAAAAAAAATGCTAACGTAACCTTGTTCAATCAAGTTAGAATATAACACATGAATTTTTTTAAACGTAGCTAAAACAAAAGCGCAAAATAAGCAAAAAAATCCCAATCATCTAAGACCCTGGAATAAACTACGACTAATTCACTAATCAATTACCAAAGGTGATCTCAATTCACTCGAGCCTTGTGTCAATTGGAACGGTGTCGAGAAGGCTAATAATGTCCCTATGAATAGCGTAATCCTTACCAATCAATGTAATTGGGAACCCTACCTTGGCTATAGATTAGGGGACTTGTTCGTTATCGAGACTTACCTTAATTAGTCTAAGAAAGGCTAATGACCTCGTTAGTTACTGGCAATGCATTTATTTGAATAGATAAATATATTTATATTTAACAGTTTCACTCTAGAATAAACCTACGAGCGAAGAAAAAGCTGGAAATCAAAAGCAGTTTATTTACAAACATAATTTATTTATAAAAAATTGGGAACCCTACCTGGGCTATAGATTGGGGGACTTGTTCGTTATTGAGCCTTGCCTAATTAGTCTAAGAAAGGCTAATGACCTCGTTAGTTACTGGCAATGCATTTATTTGAATAGATAAATATATTTCTATTTAACAGTTTCACTCTAGAATAAACCTACGAGCGAAGAAAAAGCTGCAAATCAAAAGCAGTTTATTTACAAACATAATTTATTTATTAAAAATTGGGAACCCTACCTGGGCTATAGATTGGGGGACTTGTTCGTTATTGAGCCTTGCCTAATTAGTCTAAGAAAGGCTAATGACCTCGTTAGTTACTGGCAATGCATTTATTTTAATAGATAAATATATTTAACAGTTTTACTTGAGAATAAACCTACGGTTAAGGTAATAGGTATTTATAATTCGTTTGGAGACAATATAAAGCTGCAAATCAAAAGCAGTTTATTTACAGACAGTTTATTTATTCAAAAGTTGAAATACATTTTTGATAAGATATACTCAATTGTTTGTCTATATTAGTTTTTGACATGTAAAGTGGTTTTACCAAAAAAATGCATTTCTGTATTTAATAACCTTTGTGCTAAAAGTCCACATACATATTTTTAAACAGTCGCTATAGGAACGAATCGTGCATTTCATCCTACCGTGCGAGTAGCGGGAGGTGTCAGGTGAGATAGCATACATATAAGCCTAGCCTATAGATGAGTTTGCACCGTGTGTCGTTTAACCTTAATCTAGTTGACTTACGGTAACATTGTCCCCTATAGGCACTAGGGAGGTTGTGTTCAAAGACGTCAAGTAAGGCGCGTGTCGGTTCTCCCTTGACGTCAGAATACTAAAGTTGGTGACGTATTTTGGATTCAGGTACACCAGTTTAGCTCTTTCTTGCTTGAACCCCTGTTGAGTAAATGCACATTTTTAAAAGTAAGAATTTTTTTTTTTGTGAGAACAGAGACTCTTATAAGTTAAACTTATTATAACAGATTAACAGAAGACAGAAACTGACAAAATCGGTCTCCACTCAGCATGTGCTATGGTACAGCAGATCGTACCATAGCGCTGGTCTTCCGTGGAGACCGTGGTGCGCAAGGTGGCCTAATACAATAAGGAACAAAAAAAAACATCGTATTA
Source organism: Eupithecia abbreviata (assembly GCA_943735965.1). NCBI lineage: Eukaryota > Metazoa > Arthropoda > Insecta > Lepidoptera > Geometridae > Eupithecia > Eupithecia abbreviata. Next base: position 11,036,414 of record OX030990.1, read on the forward strand.
TTATGTTCTGCCTGTGACTTTGCTCGACTCCGTAAAAGACTAAGAGTTATAATAGCTATTTTACCAGGGCGACATTTGCAATACAACAGGTTTACGGGATGACTGAGTCATCCCGTAGAGACCACGACTCGGTAAAAGTAGTGTAGAATGCCCTCCGACCAGGTGGGATAACGACTGCGAAAGACTGCAGGTAGATGCTTGATGCCGCAAATTGAAGACAGGGCGCAATGGCGTTCATTGGGGGAGGCCTATGTCCAGCTGTAGACTGATATAGGCTGATGACGATGATGATGAGTCATCCCGTGACGACGACTGTGTGACCGGGATGGCTAGATGATACTGTGTGGATTGTCCAGCATTATATTATATTATCAAATCGACTAACAAAAATGAATCCTAATCCATCCCTAAATCAAATCTGGTAGGTACCCTGCATAGTGTGAACATGTTCATAGAATAGAGTTCGCAACGTAACTTGCTAATGAATGAAATCTATTTACGTTCAGCCTCATTAGCACATGTTCAGTTCTCGCACACACTAGTTTCCTATCTACATAACCTGGGTAACCCACAGTATACTATGAAACAGTATGGAAGCTACGAACAAACGCTTGAAACGGCACACTCACACAAACACGCGCATATTATACCAGACCGTATTGTGCTAGCTAGTTATTTCAATTACATACCTACATTGATTGATCACTACAGAAAAAAACCGACTTAATAAAAAATATATATCAAAAACAAGAAAAGTTACAACCCTACAATACAATACAATACAAAAATACTTTATACACAAGATATTATATATGTACACAAGATACAGATCATTACAAAAGACATCACATGCGACAAGTAAAATGGGCGGCCTTATCGCTTAGAAGCGATCTCTTCCAGGCAACCTTTGGATGAAAATAATTATGTGAATTTAAGAAGCTAATAATGGAGCGTAGGTAATTATTTCATCAACTAGGCTTAGTTCACATACTGGTCCTTATGTATACTGTGCCTGAGGCCAAATTCTAATTAACTTATCGCTTTACCTCAACAATGGTATCGTTTCAAATGACATTGACATTTTACAATGGTATCGTATCAAACCATTATTCGTATCACCAGTTCAAAGTCGCTCAGCGAGCTATGGAAAGAGCTATGCTCGGAGTTTCTCTGAAGGATAGGATTCGTAACGAATACATCCGACAGAGAACCAAGGTTATCGACATAGCTCTGAGAATTAGCAAGCTGAAGTGGCAGTGGGCCGGCCATATCTCGCGAAGAACCGACGGCCGATGGGGCAAACGTGTTCTTGAGTGGAGACCACGACTCGGTAAACGTAGTGTAGGACGCCCTCCGACCAGGTGGGATGACGACCTGCGAAAGACTGCAGGTAGATGCTGGATGCGGCAAGCTGAAGACAGGGCGCTATGGCGCTCATTGGGGGAGGCCTATGTCCAGCAGTGGACTGCTATAGGCTGATGATGATGATGATGATGATGGTCGTATCAAATGACACATTTTGGCATTTTTGCTTTGATGAAAGTTCCTATAGATCCCAATAATGGTAAGATCCTTCCCCACTAAATGGCAGTCATTTGAAATTTAGGTGATGCTGTGTGGATTGTCCAGCGTTATTTTTTTATTATTTTATTAGAACATCCGAGATAAATTATCTGCAGATCGTACAAACATTTGACTCGAGGCGGAAATCGAACCCGCAACCTACTTTGTCGCAGTACGCCTTCGTCACCGCGCCCCAGAGGTCGTCAAAAAAACGATTTTGGGGATTGCAGATATTCAGAGGACACCCTATATAAATACGTATTATTTTTGTATGAGGTTTGCGTCCCATATACGTAGGTAAATGCGATATACCAATAAATTACTGAGAAACAAATCAAATCAAACCAACTCACCAAATCGCATACAACTATGCACACAAATATTGACATTGCAATGAAATAAAAACACAACATCCGCATTGTCCTGTATGGAAAATCACATAAACTAAACTGAGCCTTGAAATCACTGAACAATCACAAAAATTTGAATTTAAAAGTGATGTTATCGAAATAATGGAGAGATCACTTAATAGTAATGATATTCTGTGAGTTAATGTTGATGTGTGACACTCATGCTCATGAATTTGTTACGCGTCATTAATAGGTAAGGCATTATTTGTAAGTAATAGTCTAGTATTCTCATTATCATAGAAATATTAAAATGTGATTATTAGGTTTTCGGAACCTGTCCCTGCCCGCGGTTTTACACGCACTGGATACATTTACTGGATATAATGTTCCCCGGGATACCTTTAATGAATGCCGCTCGAAATAAAAGAAGTTATACATAAAAGAACACTTCTAAAAAATAAACTAAAATGTTATCTTCTGGAAAAGTGTATCTACTCTATTGACGAACTGATTATATTATAATAATTTATAAACTTTGTGCTCTCTTAGTTAATATAATTTATTTTTCAGTTTCTGCACACAATGTATATTGTTTTATGGAATAAATAAATATGAAATATATGAAACAGAAGGTATATATAAAATATAGTTAGATTAGGTAAAAACACATGTTATAAATAGTAATACAGTCAAATAATCATGAAGCATAATTAAATTATCATAAGAAATATTCTATTATAAATTCAAATTGTTAAAGAGTCAACATAAAAAGAAAGAATTCAAAAAACTCTTACAGTATCGACTGCTATTTTTCATAAATTCCTATAAAATATCGATATAAAAATTGCGATGCATCATTTTTTGATATATTTTATAAAATTCCAGCAGCGGATATACCTGAAAACTTTAAAATAAATATGTACAATGAAAAAAATAAATACTTTTCGTAAAATTCCTTTTGCAATTCTTAATTCTTATATTTGCACATTACAGCACAAGACTTGATGAAGAAGCGGCTACACAGACATCGCAACAAAGATTAAGAGGGCATTCATCATCATCATCATCAGCCTATAGCAGTCCACTGCTGGACATAGGCCTCCCCCAATGAGCGCCATAGCGCCCTGTCTTCAGCTTGCCGTATTCAGCATCTACCTGCAATCCTTCGCAGGTCGTCATCCCACCTGGTCGGAGGGTGTCCTACACTACGTTTACCGAGTCGTGGTCTCCATTCAAGATCACTTTAAAGAGGGCATTATTTACTATACAAAATGATACAAAACATGTGTACTAAGCCGATAGGGTGATTTTGGACCCCGGAGCGATCAAGTTTTGTTCTACGATTTTTTAATATGTATATCGACAAACAATTACATTAACAAAAATATATATAATTGGTTATGAATCAAATTAAAAATATTACACTTCATGAAGAATATTATGTCTATAGGACGTATGAGAATATCTATATATATAAAAGAAAGTCGTGTTTGTTACAACACTTATAACTCGAGAACGGCTGGACCGATTTAGCTGAAAATTGGTGGAGAGGTAGCTTAGAACCAGGAGTATCCTATGTTAGAGGATACTTTTTATCATTTAAACAATTTGACACATAGATTTCCACGGGGGCGAAGCCGCGGGGAGCAGCTAGTTCCTTATTAATAAAGAACTGAACTATGTCCTGTAATAATAATATTCCTCCGTCTTTCTATCTAATACCTACAATACAGTTGTATAGAAGTTACTTTAACATTACGTAAATATTTATTTTAAAGGCGAACAAAGCTTAACTTTCCCATTCATTCAGGTAACAAAATTCAAATCCAACTGCTAGGTTCTTATTAACATAATTATAAAGTCTTGTTTCCCCTCACTCACAGAATAACGATACCCTCGCTTGAATTTCGCCGCCACGCTCGGTGTCAACAAAGTTTCAACATTTAGTGGTTTTGTAGTTAGCTTATTAATTCCCTCACCGACTTATTCCACTGTGGGTTGCTGAGTATGAGTTTTGCATAGCTTACGAGAACTAAACAGTTTTCGTCTATACATTTAGCACGAGGCCCCTACCAGATAGAGAATAACTCTTAGGTACTACTTATGGGGTCAACGTTGAGTGGAGACCGAGGTGGGATGACGGCTTGCGATAGACTGCAGGCAGATGCTGGATGCGGCAAGTTGAAGACAGGGCGCAATGGCGCTCATCAGTGGAGACCTATGTCCAGCAGTGGACTATTATAGGTGATGATGATGACTACTAATAGTAATATGACGGTGATCCAAATCCTCAACAGCCTAAATTGGTCCATAGCTGGACACAGGCCTCCCCCTGATAGGCGCCTTATCAGCTTTTATCAGATACGAGGTAATGCTCCTACCTAACCCCACGCAGGGAATGCCGATAGGCTCGATTATAGTTCTCGAATTATTTTAACGATTTCTTGCAACTTAACGGCACAATTTATTGCAAGTCGGCGATTGTAATCGAAAATCTTTTGACTTTTCTAAGTGCTTATTTGTAAGCCTAAAGAAATAAACTTTAATTTCATTTCATTTCCATATTGCGATTTCATTTACCTTAAAAATATTTAAACCAATTACGAGAAAGAAAATTGCAGAATTTGTCTAGTAATACTATTATTTTGTTCAGTGTTTATTTAAAACTAGCTGTTCCCCGCGGTTTCACCTGCGTTAAACTCGAATTTTACCTTATTATGTAGGTGATTTTTTTACACCTTGAGTTACATTATTGGAGCTTTAGTAAGGATTCATATTTTTTTTGAAAATAAAATATAGCCTTTTTTCACCGGGGATAGCGTAGCTTCCCAACGGTGAAATAATTTTTCTAATCGGTCCAGTAGTCTCGGAGCCTATTCAATACAAACAAAAAATTAAACCTTTCCTCTTTATAACATTAGTATATATAGAAGTGGGGGCTGTTGTTACCGCAAACCTTTTCTATTTTGGTACCCATTGTGCACACTCATAATAAGGCACTCCCAGCTTCGAAATGCATGAACCAATTACGAGAAAGACGGTAGAATTGTAGAGTAATAGCGTTTTCAAAGAGTTTCTAAAACGAATGTGGGTTTCTACTACTAGAAGTAATAGACAGAGAGATTTATCAATATTTGCCCCTTAAGCCCTAAAGGATTTTGTCGTTTTGCCTTTGGGAATTTAGTTTTAAAGTTGCTCTTTGACATATCATTCCAATTTGAGTTTACAGACGCAAATAATATAATCTAAGGTATCTAATCGGCCGTTTGAGCAGGCGACTTGACTATTGATTTAGTTTAGTCTCGATAGAGTTCAAAGACTTTTAAAGAAATAAGATCTTTGTTTTCTTATTCAGTGTCGTACACATTTAATTAATATACACTTAGCATGAATCAAAATGTATAAAAGCCCGAATTTATACATAAATAGCGCTTAACACTTTGAGTGCTGAAATCACACGGTATGTGTTGTGACTAATATGCGTAAATCCACACTAGCGCAGCGGCTGAGATAATACAGATCTTTGTGACTCAGCACAGCCGTAATATTTTTCGAACGAAACGCATGTGCGGTGCAACACAACCGCTGTGTAGAGCGGCAGAACGAATTTTTTAGGTAAAAAAAGTCTCGAAAAAAAATCGCAGTCAAAGTGTAAAAACAGTAAAAAGCAGTAAAAACCTGTGTTTTATACATACCATATCAATAATGTACATGTACAAAATAAAGTCATTACGTAATCTGTATTTGTCTTTTCCTGTCCTGTATCTGACAAAATGTATTAAAGCCCGAATTGATACATAAATAGCGCTTAAGTAAAAACCTATGTTTTATCATACAATAGAATGTACATGTACAAAATAAAGTCATTACGTAATCTGTATTTGTCTTTTGCTGTCCTGTATATGACAAAATGTATTAGCCCGAATTGATACATGAATAGCGCTTGAGTAAAAACCTGTGTTTTATATATACAACAGAATGTTCATGTACAAAATAAAGTCATTACGTAATCTATATTTTTCTTTTCCTGTCCTGTATCTGATTTATTTGGATTACAATAAATAGTCAATCTATTATATTGTAATTATCTCGGCGGGGAAGTTGAAAATCATAGGTAAGTAGGTACAATAGATATAAAAACTATATTCATACAAAAGAGTAGGTAAGTATTTTCAGTTAAATATTTTTTGTTTAATATACTTTGGCATACCGTTTTATTAATTTATTATTAAGTTTATTGTGATAAATTATTTTAAATCTGTTTATTTAATCTGTTTTTTTTTTAAATAAGGCATGTCTGTCTGTTTTTTCTTTGCACAATTCCCGATGGCCTTTGTCAAAAGTTAGTATGTGATGGATGATATAATGTAACAATTAAGAATTAATAGAACTTAATGACATCAAGTGTAACATGTGTACTTATATATGGTGGAAAAACAATTTTAAGAACGTGGCAGTCTTTGGGAACTGCCGATAGAAATGAAAAAAAAAGTTTTTTTTATACTATCCCAGTAAAAAAAAAATACTTGCGGTGACAATGACGCGAGTTTCAGACTTTTTGCTCACCCAAAAAGTACATATATATACACAGTTAGGAAAGCGTTCGGTGATGATGTCGGGAGTTCCATGATATTTGTTCACCCAAAAAGAGCTCTAGGCGCCTAAAGAAGTTTTCACTTTAAAAAAAAACAGCGCGTTACTTTTTGGGTTACTCCGGTAGTAAATATCTAACTGTTTGTAAAGAAAGAAGATCCACCTCGTGTCTACCATTATTTCCCCAATAACTCAACCGTGTTAGAAATAGATAAGATCAAACAGCATAGGAGCGGCTACGACGACGTACCAAGAGTGCTCCGACGTGCTACGACGTGCTACGACATACGACGCGACGTTTGTCGTAACAAATTGCACTGCAATCGCGTTCGCAATACGTAATCCTACGAGAAAATTGCATGTCTCTTAGAATTAACTAGTTTTTATCCCCAAAGAGCATTGTAAAATCGCATTGCGAAATTTAAAAAGAACTTAACAATAATGTCTTATTTAAACTTTTTTTTTTAACAATATGTGAAAAGCGGAGTAAAAATAAAAGAAGTTGTTACCTCCCTTGCCGCAAACCACTTTATTAGCCGCTAGTTTGTGCCCGCGGCTTCGCACGCGTTGTTTCTATAGAAACTTTTTACGTTATTTCTATCCCATGGGAACTGATTTATGGGCCTATGTTTTATTCCGGGCCTGGGACTACCTGTATGCAAAGTTTTAGCCCGATCTGTTTAGTAGTTTTTGCATGAAAGAGTAACAAACATCCATACATACAAGCTTTCGCATATCACCAAGAACCAACAACCACTGGGGTAAACGTGTTCTTGAGAGAGATCGCGACTCAGCAAACGTAGTATAGCACGACCTCCAGTCAGGTGGGATGACGACGTCCGAATAACTGCAGGTAGATGCTGGATGTCGCAAGCTGAAGACAGGGCGATATGGCGTTCATTAGACTATTATAGGTCCATGATAATGATGACACATAAGACTGCCGTTCTGTAGATAAAATATCTCCACTAAACTAGAATTAGTTATTTTAGATCAAGAGTAAAGTAACGCCTGCAAGCCTTCACTAAACAAAAGCGGTCAGACCAAAATAGTCTAGCCTTTAAATTTTGATGATAGAGCCACAAACGGCTTCCACCATGACATTCTCATAGCCGATTGTTCGCAGTCATAGCAAATAAATGCCATAGCTGAATCACTTCTAGATGACAAACAATAAGGCGGCTTCCAACTTCGCAGCCCTTTAGTTGTGCGTCCACTGCGTCGGAATCGAAGCAGGTATTTACAGTATGTTGATAGGACCCACTGCTTTCCGATTTTGCATATAAAATATAGGTATTTTTCTTTCGAATTTTCAAAGCACTCGAGTTTATCGATGGCATCATCCGCAGAAATACTGGCATCGTTATCGGCAGTAATGCCGATACAGTGAACGCTGTTATCAAAGCAAGAAATCCTTAAGCTGTGTACGGTACGATTCCGGTACAGTGGACGCACACCTCTGAAGACCTGTTCGTAGAGGTATTCACTACTCAAACCGACAGCAGTATACATTCTTGAGAGATGATCGCAATTAGACGCGTGATGTAGTTGTCGCAGGGAGTCGGTGGTTGGTGATGATTCAGGACAGATATTTGTGGCTTGGTATGGAGAGGCCTACAATCTGAATGTTTGCGGGCTATTAATGATGATGATAGGTTTGTAGAATGAACCAGCTATCTGAGTGTTGCTCTACGACCGAGGCAAAGTGAGAGGTTTCAATTGGCCCGCGTCCAGGATAGATTGGATTCGGCCCAAGTCACGCTAACTGCGCCTTGTTTGGGCCCCGCCATTATGGCTTTAACACCTTTCACCATAATTGCGCAATTAACCCTAGAATTAGAAATAATTAATGTTAATGAAGACAAGGCGCTGTGGTGCTCATTAGGGGAGCCCTTTGCTTCAATAGTGGAACTCCATGCCTGTGGTAGCGCATAGTCTGATATTTTTTTTTATGCATAAGCTATTAATCGATCGGCATATTATCTTAAAATGAAATGGTACTAATTTTTATCTGAAACATAAAAATGCGGGTGCGAGCAATTTTAATTTCATCGTAAGAAAAATACAATATACCTACAGAAGTCAACATTTTAAAGACCCTGAATGTATTGTAAAATCATTGACTTACCCCCATGTCAAAAAAAAAGTCAAAAGTCATTTATTTCTTCAGGCTTACAAAATAAGCACTTAATCAAGTCATATTTTATACATTAAATTATTATCAATTAAATTTGTTCACTGTTCACTTCAATATTTTGTCCATGATAAATTTTTCCGTTTGTTTATTCTTTGTCTGTATTTTGTGTCTGTGTCTAAATAAATATTTTTCTATTCTATTCTGTTCTAAAAGTTCACATAACATCCGAGAACATGTTCATAGAATGCACTGCAGGTTATCAAGAAGCACCAACGTAAAGTGGATGTCATTTCAACAGGCATCACGCATGCATTGCTTCTAGAAATAAGACGTCATTTCCATTCACATACGATACGTGGGGACTAGGGAGCTTACTCTGGAAACCAGTTCTAAACTCGATCCTAATTCAGATTGCAGCATAAAAAGTCTAGTGTTGCTTTTTAGTTTGAACCATACAAACATAATCGATTTGGATACCTAGGTACTCAAACTCACGCCTCGAGACAAGGGACGCTAAACGCGAGATACGAAAAGAGAGACCTCCTACAAGTATACATATAACTCATCAGGTCCAACTCTACTGCTATACGTACCGTAAGATGTTCAAGACCAAGTTCGGTCTAGCGAGCCATATTAGGACTCATGATAGAAGAATCCGTGGCCCCTAGACGTCTAGGGTCGCCGTCATCGAGATCGATAAAGAGGAATATGCTCAAACTCTCTCAAAGCCACTTCGTTTACAGCGTTTTCCAGTCAACATCTTCATTTACAGCTGTAGTAATTTTTATAAATCGTTTGTTTTACTTAAATCGTACTTTTTCAGCTACGAGTAGTTATAGGTAAGTTTCATTTTTGTTTTCCGTTTGTGCTCGTTCTGCTCGCTCTCAGGTTTTGGCTGAAAATCAGTGTTTTTGCTTTTAGCAAAAAATATCGCTGAGCCATGGCCTATTTGTTGTACTGCGGCACACACATGTTTACCTACAGTAAGTACTTTAGTAGCCATTTTAATTGCTCGTTTTATTAATTGTTTTATGGTAATTTAGTTTAATATTGTATCTTTCGCTATGTTATTTGTATGTGTGTGTTATTAGTACCAAATAAACGTTTCATCTATCTATCTATCTATCATAAAGTCGATCACCAATATACAATTCGATCCTGTTCGATCGATTCAAGCGGGGCATATTAACTGTTTTGAAATTTCATATGAGTTTACTAGAATAAGCATGTTTCTCGTATTATTGCATTCTCTTCACACGATATATGCATACATAAAATCTCTTGGGGGTGACGTCACACCAGCGAAGTGTTGAGAGGAACAATATCCTTATTTCTTATCTTAGGCATGTTTTAAATTATCTTTATTTTAGACTAGCTGTTTCCCGCGGTTTCACCGGCCGCGTTAAATTCAAATTTCACATTTCTACATTTTAATATAGCCTATGTTCACCGCAGATAGTGCGGCCAAATAATTTTTCATATCGGTCCAGTAGTTTCGGAGCCTATTCAATACAAACAAACAAACAAAAAATAAAACCTTTCCTTTTTTTATAATATTAGTATAGATGCCTACTGTTGAAGGTTCTCATAATAAAAAGCTTTTTAGATACAAAAAAGTGGCTCGTGCGTGCCATATTGATTGATAATTTATAAGTTACTATGTTCGTACCCATATCTCGACCCACGTTCCTGACAAGAGGGATATATGTATATATACATATGTATAGTGTGAAACGAGGTGGCGAATCACAGTGAAAAAAAGAGTTCCTAAAAAAGGATTTCAGGACTGTTGAATGCATACAATCAATTGCATTGGATTTATTTATTAAAAACTTTATCAGGTTAAAAAGTATCGCATATATTATTCTAGTCAGTTCAAAATCAAAGAGCTATGCCCGGAGTTTCTCTGAAGGATGGGATTCGTAATAAATAAATCCCACAGAGAACCAAAGCGATTGACATAGCTCTAAGAATTAGCAAGCTAAAGTGGCAGTGGGCCCGGCCGCTGCGGTAAACGTGTTCTTGAGTGGAGACCGCGACTCGGCAAACGTAGTAGGACGCCCTCCGGCTAGGTGGGATGACGACTTGTGAAAGACTGCAGGCAGATGCTGGATGCGGTAAGCTGAAGACAGGGTGCTATGGCACTCATTAGGGGAGGCCTATGTCCAGCAGTGGACTATATAATAGGTTGATGATAATGATGTCTAAATCGTGATGAATTGACGACCACCTGGACCACATGTCCATTATGAGATCAATTAAATCGTCACTTCATCGGACAGGTACTATAACGTCAAGTGAATCCTATCGGCTAACACTCAGTCAACGCTTTAGCTACTTACTTCACCTAATATAACATAGGTAGGTTAGGTAGGTATCCTGTGTCAATAAAACGTATTCTTGCCTACGTTAATATACACCCTACTTCAGGAAAACCACGTTTTTCCTCCGCTGAGCATGAACATTGAGGAAAACTGTCCAGAAATAACATTAATGCATTAGCAGCCATTACAAGGCCTTGTAATTTATTGTCTTACTTCAATAATACTTCATATTTCCCTCAGATGAGTTTGCTTCAATGAGGGGTTCTAGAAATGGAGGGAATCCTAGAACGGAGGAAGTTTCGAGAAGTAATCTCTCACGTTTATAGACGTCCTTTGTGCAAAGGTCTCACAGTAGATAGAGATTATTTTTAATTCCAAATTATAATGGATTGAAATGATCTACCTAAATTCTAAATTTTGATGAATGATTCTGCGTTTGGCTCGGCAAAAATCTGCTAATGTTTTGTTACCTATTCACGTTTCCTATGAGAGGCGGTTACTATGATGTCCATCATCATCTTCAGCCTATAGCGGTCCACTGCTGGACATAGGCCTCCCCAAATGAGCGCCATAGCGCTCTGTATTCAGCTTGCCGCATCCAGCATCTAACTGCAGTCTCTCGCAGGTCGTCATCCCACCTGGCCGGAGGACCTGGTCTATTATGTCCTATGAGATATAATTTAGGTATAAAGATTATGATTATAATAAATAAAGATATTTGAGCATAGGAGTCAATACACTAAGGTCGCTACGTTCTATAGCCGGGTTGGCAAACTTTGTCGGTGGCAACTTTTGGCGGACATGCTGCCGACATTTGTCGAGAAGTCGAAGAGGACTATGGTCAACATAAGTGTATAAAATAATGTTGCCGATATCAACCCACGCCGTGCTATGTCGCCGACGTTGCCTAATTTGGTCATATAAATCTTTATAAATAATTCATATTCCAAGATAACTTACTGCGCTGCGTCTACGCCATTACAGGCCATTTAACTCCAAGCACCTATGTAAGGACTATAATTAAGAACTTCGGATCTAAGCAACTTTGACTCTAAATCCTAGAAGCTACAGTCCAGACTCCTTTGCACGTAGCACGCTTAACTTTCAACTATTACGTTTCCGTTGAATCTTGCGGGTTGCAGCCACAGTTCCGCAAGTTATGATTAATTTATTAGTTAAACCTCAGTTAAACTGACAACAAATTAACCGCAGGTAGTATTAGATAGTCTGTTATATGACTCACAACAGACTACAGGTTGTAATTTATTTGTGCCCTCAAGTCTCAGAAGTAGTGAGACTTGAGGGCACAAATAAATTGTGAATACACAGTGAAAGAAATTAATGAGAAATAGAAAAACAATCAGAACTATAATTTAAAATTGAAACAATTGAGCAAACTTCAGACTGTTGCGAACAATAATTATCATCGATGGATTGACGAAGTGGTAGACGTACTAGACACTGCAAGCGAGAAACAGCTCAGAACCAAGCCTGGTGAAGTCCTGTGTCGGAGGCCTAGATTCACTTCGAGTCTTTGTGTTACAAACTGGAATTGGAGGATAATGGAGGATAAAGAAAAAAATCCAACATCGGTACATTTTACAACAATGTTTAAACTTTTAACGATTAGAGCGATGGATCGGAGAGTATGTGTATCTTTTTATCGCCTATTACTTACCATAGGAACAACGCGTTCGAGGCCGCAGCAGAAACTAGGTAGTTCAATATAACAAACAAATTTTCCTAGACTAGGTCTCAAGTACTTAACTTACTTACTCTTTCATTATTTTGGGAACAAAGACACCATTAATCGCCACGCCTTGGCATTTATTCAAGGGTGTCTTTTGTAATTACAATAATTTAAAAACTCGCCACTTCTCGTCTTACTTGGCTCTTTAGTATGCACAAACAGCTATAACTTTGGCGCAATTTCAAGAACAACTTGACACAATAAGCTACAAACATAATTAAAGTCTTTTAGTTTGAAAAGCATTATGAATGAATAACTAGATATGTAACTTGTTAGACCTCACTTTGAAATGTAGATACTGCGAAGTTCTTCTAAAGTTACTTCGATTTACAGCTTTTGACAACAGAGGCGCACTATATTTATTGAAGACAAATGTCAAAACCAAAGGACTGCAAGTAAGCAATAAGCTCAATCTTGATTGATGTCAGGGTATTTAATTTTTATTTTTAGCCATTGTTGTCTTTTGCCCCCCTTCTTTCCTTCCACTCCTCGCGATCGAAGGCCGCAATAGGCCACGATAAATGAGATGGTGTGAGAGCCTCTAGCTCGTCACGCCATCTCATCCTGGGCCTTCCTCGTTGCTTTTTAGCATAAGGTGGGCTCGACTATGTGGTGGTTTGCCCACAAGTCCACAATCAGTTCCTATGAGATAGAAATAACCCTAAAACATTTCTATAGAAACAACGCGTACGAAGCCACTGGCAGAAACTAGTAAACACTAAATCGCCAAAAAAAATTAATTTGTAGATGGGCCCACGTTCAGTTGATGTTCGAGTCGTCGATAAAGAGGTGCCAAGTTCCATATTGATACATGCAGAATGCCATGGCTTCTTTCGTAAGCAGTAACTTTAATAGGGTTTAGAGAGGTACCTACATATATATATTCCGATTTAGAATCCAAAATTATAACAATCACAGAAAACAACAAGGTAACAGAAAAGTCATCAAGTCAGTAAAAAACCAAAACAACAAACTTTAACAACGCATAATCTCACATGCAAAACACAAACAAAACTCAACGAAACTAACCAAATTCAGCGAATTCGTTTAGTAATATTTATTGTTTTTAGTTTAAAACAAAAAAAATTAAAACATTACCAGTTCAGTCATAATTAAAAAGCATTACAAAAAGGGGTAACATTAATGGTAACATTGACGACCGATGTGGCGCGGTGGGTGAAGGTCCGCCTTCGACGCAGGGGTTCGATTCCCACCTCGGAACAATTGTGTGTTCGAGCTGCAAATATTTGTTCCGGGTGTTCTGGTCGGTTTCTATATATAATAAAAAAATATCTATGTATGTAAAGAATTGTATTATGTATACGTATGTATATCAGTTATCTAGTACCCATAACACAAGCTCTGCTTATCATGGGGCTAGATCATGCCGTATGGATTGTCCAGCATTATTATATTTTTTTTTATTGGTATTTTTTACATCGAATGAAGTTCATTAGATCTTGTAACTGAGTACCTACTACTTTTACTAGAATAGATCCAATTTATGTGTACAAACTTTTAGATTAAGTATAATAATTTTACCATCAGTAGTCGTCCTGTAACTTTGTTTAGCATTAATTTAAGTAGCTTTTTGTGGAAATTTTTAATTAGCCTTCAGTATTCAGAAGTAAGATACCTACTCATTAAGTTAGCTGTTAATTTCCTGAATATTGTTAAAATAAATAAATAAATAAGTAATTAATATATTTTATTTGGAATTTTCTATGTCTCAGATCATTTTTAAAATTACAAAAGCGCGGCCTCTGCTGGAATACCTAGCCTCTATCGTAGAATCACTCCCTAAAATAAATTCTCGTAACTAAGTAAATCATGTGTGTCCAACTTTTCCCACGTAGGTAACCCATTTCAGGCTCATATTTAGTCAATGACACGCGATATGGGTTGTCCCTTAGAACCCCTGCCATATAAGTTATTGCTTGTTAAGTGTTTAGTCGACATTAATCAGACAAGTCTCTTAGGAGAACTGCTTGAGAGCTTTTAGATTAATACTAGATTTAATGAAACACGAGTTCTGTTGACCTATTCTTGATTAAACGGAGTTTGTATGGGAAAGTAAATAATAATATCTTGTTGGATCTAGATTTTAATAAACGAATGTAGGTTAGTTTTTATGAAAGGTACTTTGCTATTGATGAGATGGAATTTATGAAGGAGTAAGCTGAAAAACAGCGCCGAACGTGCTTTTTAAGCTTGTCGGCATTATGCTGAGCTTACTCCCGTTGTCTGAGAATGTACTTAGTTAATAAAAATGTGTATTGTATTTTATATAAGGACCTACTTATGTATTATATATATCAGTTATGTTTTTAGTTAACGATGTAGTATCTATAAGTAGTTATAAGTTCAGGCAATAAATCATTATTCTATTCTGGATGGATGGATGTTTGTTACTCTTTCACGTAAAAACTACTGAATAGATTTTAATGAAACTTTACAATAATATAGCTTATACATCAGAATAACACATAGGCTACATTTATAAAGATATATTGTATATTATCCAAAATATCTACCATCACGGGTGAAAACGCGGGGTGCAGCTAGTAAATAAATAAAAATACATTTACTGCAGACAAAGTAGGTTAAAAATGGAGTCGTTCGATCAACAATACAACTTGTCGTAGTATTGTTGATCCAAGGAGACTTTACACGAAAGTCAATAAAACAGCCCGGCGGGTTAGAACTCCTAGAACTCCCATACAGAAGAAAATCCTATCGGGATAATAAATGGGGATATCTAGTTTTTCTTACCAAGGTACCTGGAGAATAGAGGTGAAGATATATCTCCTACCGTAGCGCCGAACACTCGCAGTGATTTACTACTTGGTTCAAACTCGAGAAATCTCCAGAGCACGTCCAAAGTGAACTCAATGCAGTTACTTTATCTTGTGAGTTATCAATAAAACTGTTAGTAGAGTAATAGAAAAGTTAATAAAGAATGATTGCACGACTACTTTGCAATAGACAAGAATCTTCGAATTAGACGACTGATGTGGCGCGGTGGGCGAAGGTCCGCCTACGACGCAGGAATTTTCGGGTTCGATTCCGGATTATAATAAACTGCAATAATAAGTATATTTCTCTATACTGAGACTGTAATAGATTTGTTTATGGTTATAGACTGCTAATAGTTCACATAAAGTAGTTTTACCTATGATTTGTAGTAACACTAGTTTCTGCCGCGGCTTCGCACGCTTCGCTCGTAGCATGCGTGTGAAATGCACATTTCGCGCGCACAAGACGTCCAAACTACGAAAAATTGTTACAAAGTGTTTCCTTTCACCTTTCATGATAGATGGCAGCAATGTGTACGGCAAATTCTTTCATTGCATGATAGATATCATGTTACGTTTCACAGTCTGTACGCACCATATTATCGCAGTATATTTGGGTACCTATATCACTTACGTTAGAATTAATAGGGACAGAATATATTTACATAAGTATTGTATATGTATAACTAATGAAATGAAATGAAAGTTTATTTCTTTAGTCTTACAAATAAGCACTTAGACAGATCATATTTTATACCATTCATTATTATATAATAACATTATTTTAATGTTCACTTAAATTTTTTGTCCATCAGTGGAAGAAGTGAGAAGAAACCACTAGTATGTTCATAACTTATGTGTCTAGTACATATGATTTGCTTATCTGTAAGTTGTTAGATTTTGAGTTGGAGCAAAACTCGTTCCAAGATTTTTTATCTTCTAGAATGAATAATATGTAATGCAACTTTACCATCTTGATGTCTACATCACGCTCCTGACGACCGTGACGAGACACGATCCCTCCGGTCTTCACTGAAAATCAGCGCTGGGTGGACACATTAGTGGGCACCCAGCACAATGCTGAGTGAAGGCCATATTTGCCATGAACAATGCTACGCACAAAAATTTGTAACATATGTAGTATTAATTTATGTAGTTTTAAGTTTGTTGCGTATGGTAGTTTTAAGTTTGTTGTGTATGGTAGTTTTAAGTTTGTTGTGTATGGTAGTTTTAAGTTTGTTGTGTATGGTAGTTTTAAGTTTGTTGTGTATGGTAGTTTTAAGTTTGTTGTGTATGGTAGTTTTAAGTTTGTTGTGTATGGTAGTTTTAAGTTTGTTGTGTATGGTAGTTTTAAGTTTGTTGTGTATGGTAGTTTTAAGTTTGTTGTGTATGGTAGTTTTAAGTTTGTTGTGTATGGTAGTTTTAAGTTTGTTGTGTATGGTAGTTTTAAGTTTGTTGTGTATGGTAGTTTTAAGTTTGTTGTGTATGGTAGTTTTAAGTTTGTTGTGTATGGTAGTTTTAAGTTTGTTGTGTATGGTAGTTTTAAGTTTGTTGTGTATGGTAGTTTTAAGTTTGTTGTGTATGGTAGTTTTAAGTTTGTTGTGTATGGTAGTTTTAAGTTTGTTGTGTATGGTAGTTTTAAGTTTGTTGTGTATGGTAGTTTTAAGTTTGTTGTGTATGGTAGTTTTAAGTTTGTTGTGTATGGTAGTTTTAAGGTAACTAAAGATATTTTCTTTCTGTTTTTCTTTCACCATTACAGCCCGTTACTACGATCAGTATCCCCCTTTAAGTTCCACGCACTTCAGGCCGTTACCTAAATAAAATAGTACGTATCACAATAAACTAGCGGTCAGATTAAAAGGCATCAGCCAGCGGGACCCCCTGGGGCCGGCGCGGAGCCGTAACGTCCCTTATCTGTACTCAGCAGATACCATGAAACTGTAAGAATTACGAAGAATAAAGTGGAAGATAGAATGTGGTTTGAACTGGTATCCGACTGCATGAACTCGAGACAGTAAGTAGCCTAGTTTTTTTATAAAAAGTATGTTATTGTATGTGTAGGAATATTGTGTTGTGTATGTAATAATAAAATAATGCTGGACAGTTCACACGGGATTACCAACCAAAGTAAGCAGAGCTTGTGTTACCTATTACTAGATGTTTACTAGATGTACTTAATCCAATACGTTACATAGATAGATATGTTTAGTATACATAGAAAACGACCAGAAGACCCGAAACAGATACCTGCAGATCGTTCAAAAATTTGTCCCGAGGCGAGAATCGAACCCGCAACCTCCTGCGTCGCAGGCGGACCTTCGCCCACCGCGCCACATAGGTCGTCAATGATCGTCAATATGCTCCCGCAGGCTGATTATGTAAAAGCAACAGCAACAGCGACGCGACCGCGACCGCAATTTTAGCAAGCAATTTTTAGTTCACCGATTGTCCGGCAGAGGGAAACCTGGTGTCATCTAATACAAAATTGGCTTTTGACAGCACTGATTGCTTAATTTTCGCCTGTCGCAAACCGGTCGCAGTTACATAATCAGGGGGCCGATGCTAACATAAAGCGCTCTTACAATCTCGAATCAGCAAGCAAACAATAACTACGCAAACCATCCTCCGTTCCCTGTGTTTTATGCTCGCAATTTGAAGTATAAAAGGCAGCTCCTTAACCTTCCCTAATCCGCGAGCAAACCATAGCGGGCTCGATTTCACACGCGATAAACCTGCACGGGTACTTTTGTACGGCCCTTGCCCACCGCGTCCTTGCTGTAGCTTAGAATGGGCAAAGCTGGCACACTCAAATATAAAATTGGAAAAAAAAATGCCGGACAATTCACACACCATCATCTAGCCCCAAGCTAAGCCTAATTTTATGATTTTGTCGGCGTTGTAACTACGTATCAGATGCTGGACGGCGTAGCTTCAGCCTCCCGGTTTTGGCATTTTGCAATTTGCCCCATCGATGGCCACATTAATTCCAAGTCCAGTTGGCGTACATGGCCACCTTCTCGAAATTGTTTCTGAGTATGCTTACCTTGAACAGATTCTGCAGGTGGGGAACAAAGATTTTGACAAGGAAGCAAAGAAGTTGATCTAGCGTTACCATTGCATAGAAAGAAATAACCTTAAAATGTTTCCATAGAAACAATGCGTGCGAAACTGCGGGCAGAAAATACTCGAAGTTTTTTTTTTAATTTTCGGGAAACTTACCACACGTAAAACAAGAAAGATTAAGTATATATAATAAGGACAGCCAATTAAATATGTACATGTATTAAGAATTAAGTGATTTTTTGCTAAAATATCCATTCGCACAAATGTCCACTTGCGCAAACGACCACTTGTAATTTTATTATTTCGCTTTCAAATAATGCTCTAACGGTTCCCGAAAGGCTAGGTCCCTGGCTCCTACGTCCCGCGATCATAAATCCCGCCGACGACGATAGCCGCGCAGCGAGCTTGATCCACTTTATGACCAGACTTTTTAACAACTCTACTCGAAATTAACGGCTTTTACTCTCTCGATCCGTTCAATTTACGGATGCATCGAGAATGGTGCTCATATGAGGTTTCTTGGCATGAGAGTTAATATGAGTTAAAGGAGTACTATGAGTTGTGGTACACTAACTGAACCGAAAACTCAAACACATCTCTTAACACTTTGACTGCGGTTTTTTTTCGACGACTGCGATCTTTTTTTTTACCTAAAAAAATTCGTGCTGCCGCTCTACACAGCGGTTGTGTTGCGCCGCACATGCGTTTCGTTCGAAAAATGTTACAGCTCTGCTGTCATCGTGTCATTGTGTCAGTCACAAAGATCTGTATTTTCTCAGCCGCTGCGCTAGTGTGGATTTACGTATATTAGTCACTTGTAGAAAACTCATACCGTGCGTTTTCAGCACTCAAAGTGTTAAGTCAAGTGACGATTTTCTGATATATTTTCATTGAAAACTGGAAAAATAAATAGCTACTTGAGACGTGCTTAAATCTGAGATGCGTTTGAGTATTCGGGCATAAAGCAACGAATTGTATGGGAAAAGATTTTTGATATTCCTGACTTATTTACTCTAACTAAAAAACTTAGTTGTGATCGGTATAAAAAACGGAATCGATTGGCGTCAAAGAATGTTGGTATTTAAAACGCCAATTTAATAATTATTTAAAAGTTAACACTTTGACTGCGATTTTTTTTCGACGACTGCGATCTTTTTTTTAACCTAAAAAATTCGTGCTGCCGCTCTACACAGCGTTTGTGTTGCGCCGCACATGCGTTTCGTTCGAAAAATATTACGGCTGTGCTGAGTCACAAAGATCTGTATTTTCTCAGCCGCTGCGCTAGTGTGGATTTACGCATATTAGTCACTTGTAGAAAACACATACCGTTTTCATTTCAGCACTCAAAGTGTTAAAAGTTGTGACAGTTAGTTGGCGTAAATAGTATAGTAAAAAGGCTATGTTTGGGGGTGATATCTCTGCCAACGGCGAGCGGTGTGATGGATGAAGGTAGCCACTGGCAACACAACCCGTTTTACAAACGGTAGAACACACATAGAGAAGAAGTCTGTGAGCTTGGGATCCTTAACATTTCTCACAGCAAGTCTTTTAATCGAGTCGCCCTTTACTCGAATAAAAGACGCGAAAACTCGATTAATATACCAGCTTGGGCTAAAGCTGGTATCCAAGTTTTCCATATGTAATTATTTTTATTTGCTTAAATATTAGGCACTGTTTTGTTTTTATTTCTGATTTTCCATTAAATCCCTTATAGTGTTTCCTTCAACACAAAAGAACTTGTGTTATATACATAATAAAAAAAATAAAAATTAAATAGTAAATTAGATTATAACTAGGTACATCAAGTGTATTAACATCTACGGTGGAATAAAATGGAATGGAATGAAATGAAATTAGTGTGTTCCATACGTACTAAAGTCATTTAAAACGGGATATTTACCATGATTTGATTTTTGAGTTATCCAATATTTCGGCACAGTTGCATGCGCCATGATCACGGAGTAACTGAAGGCACTGCGAGTTTTTATGGGCACACATACCGATCTACCCTCATTTTTTGTCTTTTGCTACGAACGATGCCACTACCACCGGTTTCACTATTATCGAACGCAGCTTGATCACGACACACAACACTGACGGTATCAGAACACGAAGCGGTTGGTACATCACTTCTTCCGTTTTTGCACATTCTCACAACAGGGTTCCAGGTTCCCGATAATTGGAAGCCATCTTCTCGGTTGAAGTTCCTGTGTTTTGTAATCTCAATAGCCTCCCGTACCGAAATATTGGATAACTCAAAAATCAAATCATGGTAAATATCCCGTTTTAAATGACTTTAGTATTAATAACCATGATAGTTTCAAAAGTTTTATTGTTCCATACGTTTCTCCTTTTCTTACTACCAGGTTCAGGTTCAGGGGTACTCCTTTATCCACATTTGGACTTCTTACTACCTTGTACACAAAATTCACCCTGTATACCTATCACAAGCTATGATCAAAAGTCGACTTTATGACCTAAATCTCATTTTACTAAAGCCTACAGAGTTTATTACAGTACGTATCGATAAAACAAATGATCTCGTCATAAGTGCGATACAGTCGACGGCTTACGATACCTACGTCCCAACGTGACTCCGCATACATTTATCTGCAATATTCCTGAATCGAGCTGCTATAAAACCTGATTCATAAAAAAGTGCTTGGAAGAAAGATCTTTATTTTCTCGCATGGTCGTGACTTTCCGTTATGAGAATTTAACTGAAGAAACAAAAGGTAAGTACGTAGGGCATAACCTCCTATACAATACAATACAATTTTATAAATTTAAATTTGTTTTCCTCGGTCCCACAGGCCCGAGCAGAAAACCAGCGCAGGTGCTTTTACTAACACCTGTATATGCTGAGTTGTATTTTCTTTAAGTGGTAGGTAACGATTTTTTCAAAAAACAGGAACAATTAACATAATAACATAGAAAATAAAAACAAAAATAAAAATCATGAAAACTTATCAAGAGTTGATGAACTTTTGAAGATTAAATTAATAAAAAAAAAAAAAAACGTTTATAGCAGTACCTTTTTTTACAAAACATATATTGGTTTGGGAGCGTCTATTTAAGCAAACATTTGCTTGTGTTTGGGGACTCCGCTCTTGCCAGTGATGTACTTAACTTAGGGCAGATAGGAAGGGATTTCGCAATAACCCCTATGTTAGTAGTTATTCTACTCAGCGGAAGGTTATCAATGTCTTAGCGCGATTGCGTCAGCGTGGCTTCTCAAAGACTGCATCACCTTGGGACACCGAGGACGCCTAGGGAGGCATGCACCGGCATCAGCGAGCTGCTGGCCTTCCTGGAGGACATCTGGTGGTTAGATTAGCAACCCCCCCACCCGACACGCAAAAAAGGCCCACCGGCGCGGCGGCCAAGTTGCGGAAACCAGTCCAGAAACAATGTTACAGAATGTTACATGTCTTAGCGTAAAGTTTGCAATGTCTAGTCTAGACGATTAACGAGACAGTAGCTATTATTATCCTACTAATATTATAAACGCGAAAGTTTGTAAGTATTATATATTATAAATATTACAAACTTTCGCGTTTATGGATGGATGGATGGATTTTTGTTACTCTTTCACGTAAAAACTACTGAATGGATTTTAATGAAACTTTACAATAATATAGCTTTTACATCAGAATAACACATAGGCTACAATTCATAAAGATATATAGTATATTATCCAAAATATCTATCACCACGCGGGTGAAACCGCGGGGCACAGCTAGTGATACTATACGAATACCATAGCAACGTTGGCACGATAAGAGTCAAAATTAAAGTGAACAGAAAATCATAAATAATTTGTTTTTTTTAAAACTATAAACCGACTTCAAATTCCTATATAATGAAAATTTGTTTAAAACCCATTTTCCAACAATACCCAAAGAATCATCGAAATCGGTTCTCGTGATATTGAGTTATTTTATTAGTCATTTGTCGCGCCCATACTTAAAGCCAATTTAGGACTTACATATATGGTTTTCTCATGGATGCCATTGTCAGAACTGGACTAAATTCAAATGGGACTGACACATTGAACGGGACATGGGAAATGGGACACGAGAGGCACCAGCTTTCTAATAAAAAAAGAATCATCAAAATCGGTTCAGCCAGTCGAAAGTTTTGAGGTAACAAACATAAAAAAAAATATACAGTCCTCCTTTTTCTAAGTCAGTTAAATACCATTTTATTGACATAATACGAAAATAATCCGATTGAAGTATATTAAAATCGAATTTGGTATCGGTAAACGTAGTGTAGAACGCCCTCCGACCAGGTGGGATGACGACCTGCGAAAGACTGCAGGTAGATGCTGGATGCGTCATGCTGAAGACAGGGCGCTATGGCGCTCATTGGAGGAGGCCAATGGACTGCTTTAGTCTCATGATGATGATGAATATCGAATTGAATCTACTCGCTGCAAATGCACATTACATTTACATTCAAGTGAGCTATTTAAGTAAATCCAAGTTTATTTATAGTTAATTAAAACCTACCGCGGCATATATAACGTTACTATAACTCAGGGTTGGAAAAAAAAACAGTTTTTTTATATTTTATAAAACAAACAGTTCAAAATGTTTAAAACAAGTGTTTTTTTTTTGTTTTTTTTTTACTTATCAATTTCAAATCAATTATAGCGAATAATAAAATAATCCATTTCTAAACTATTTCCTAATTCACATTAGCAAAAATTAACAAAACGATAAATATTTACTTTTGTTGCATATCTCAGTACCTCTAATCTAATTATTAAAAATTATTATTATTATTAATCAATACAAAACACTTTACATACACCTTGTATGTAGTGTTGTAGGTAGGTAGAGAACTAGAGAGAGAGCGGGGAATAGGTACCGTACCCACTAATCCAGAGAATTACTTTCTTTCGACTGCCGACATAGGGACTTTCCCTGCGGGACTTTACTGGCGGGGAGTTACCTATGCAGTGTATAAATACCACAGCCTGTCTGTGGTATTTATACACATTCATTTGAAATTAAAGGTAGTTTTAAACCCTGTTTTTTTTCTTAATAAAAAACATAGTTTTATTTCAAACTGTTTTAAACACGTGTTTTAAAACAACTTGTTTTAATCATGCCAACCTTGCTATAACTACAAACTTCACTTCTATAGACTTAAATAAACAATACTGCAGCCAAGCCAAATAATGCAAAACATTTTGTTTCATTATTTTTCCACCGCGCGAGAAGCAACGAAAACATTTCTTTTATGGAAAAGGACATGAAAATAACCAGTTTTCGCAATTATATCATAAAGTCTAAGTAGAGTTTTGGTTGAAAGGATATGCGTAATGGGTGAACCATGGGGCAGCTATTATTTGGGATGTTGAGATCCAAAATTATATATACTTAGCTGGTGTTATATTTTATATAATATGTTATACTGTACTTGTTTATTGTGAAGGAAGAATGTAGCAAAAATAATACACCTCATTGTATTATTTTTGCTTCATTCTTGCTTCACTTGCTGAAAAATTACTTATTTTATATCATTTTGGCAGTTTTTGCATAGGCGATTATTGTAGAAAAAAGTATTCAAAGTATAATACTATCTACTATCTAAGCAGATTATGCAGTGTCTGAGTTTAGTAAGTCTTCATTCAGTCATTTGTCTTTAATTAAAATAACTTGAGTGATAATCTTTAAAATATCTGTCAAAAATATCAAATTGGACAATCCACAGAGCATATTCTAGCCCAAAAATAAGCTGAGCTTGACTATGTTGTGGGTACTAGATGACTGTACCCACAACACATATTATATTTAAGACATTACATAAAAATTTATTTACATATACAGAACACCTAAACAAGAATTTGCAGATCCTAAATTTGTCTCGAATCAAACCCTCGAAGCAACCTCAGGAATCCTTGGCGGACCTTCCTCCCCCGCGCCACAGAGGTCTTCAAATAACATATACCTCACTAGTTACTTACCTTTCCAATAATCGATCATCATTATCGTCAAGCACATGCCTAAACGTTCGTCATTACTAAATTAGAAGGAAATGCTCAAATGAGTTTAATCATGATGACTGTCCAAAGGCCAGACAGGTCAATCAACAACACGGTAGGTCACGCTTATCAATGATCTAAATTAACAAACAATTGAATGGCGTGCCCGGTCGTTCGACCCATTTCGGCCTTTCTATACTACGTATCAGAATCCAAGATATTTTATGTCAACAAACTTATAATTATTTTATTTTTGTTTATTTAACGTACAAAACACATCACAATCACATTAAATTATGAGGTTACATAAAGTTTGATCAGAACTTGATTGCAACATAAACACATGTACGTGCTGCTATAATATATATATGATCGAGTAGGTAGAGTTATTACTATCTAATTACAGGTTATTAAGTAAAACAAGACAGAAAAGAAGAAAAACAAAAGGTAACAAACAATTAGAATTACGGTTGCTTAAATTAGATTACATGCTATATAATATAAATATGTAATTGTAATAATGTGAATTCCACAATCAGTAGGTATTGTATTGTGTTATTAAAACAAGACAGAAAAAAGGTAACAAACAATTAGAACTACATTGCTTAAATTAGATTACATGCTATTAAACATTATTGCAAAATTGTAAATTCCACTCGCTTACAAGAGAGTAGAATCCACAATCAGTATTGTACTAACTGGAACTCGGTTTCTTTACTTTGATATTGAAGTGGAGGATCTCTTTAATAATTAGCCGTTGGTTAACTAAAAACTAAACATAGTGTGTAACTAACAGCTGATTATAAGTTTGTAAGTACCTAGCTTAGTTTTGCCGAAATTATAAAATAAAATAATAAATAAAGATATTTATGGATTAAAACTTAACAGAAACTGTTGACAATAACGGAACAACGAGGTAACAGCAAGGTCACTTTAAAGTAAAACGCAAATTTCAACAGAACATAATCTCATTATTAAATGTAGAGCGAATAATGTTTAAATTTAAATTTGAGAACGAACGAGAGATATATTAAATGAAACTAAAAGGGGTACAAAACCCAAAGGGGGTTGCAAAACCCAAGTAATATTTAGTGGACAATATTTTACGACATTGGTATCATCGAAGCAAAGCACAGAAGCTTGAAACTATTTTAGGTTTTGAAAGCTTTCATTTAATTTGACGACCGATGTGGCGCGGTGGGCGAAGGTCCGCCTGCGACGCAGGAAGTTGCGGGTTCGATTCCCGCCTCGGAACAATTGTATGTACGATTTTCAGATATTTGTTCCGGGTGTTCTGGTCGTTTTCTATGTATAATAAAAAATATCTATCTATGTAATGTAATGTATTATGTATATCAGTTATCTAGTACCCATAACACAAGCTCTGCTTACCATGGGGCTAGATAATGCTGTGTGGATTGTCCAGCATTATTTATTATTTATTTAACAGATCTCTCGTATACCAAAAAAAGCGGAGTATAAAGTCATAGTCTAGCATTTATTTCTTTAAGCTTACAAAATAAGCACTTAGACAAGTCATACTTTATACATTATTATCAAATAAAAAGATGAGTTAAATAACTGAAATTCGAAAAAATAATTGATATTTGAAATTCGAATCTCGTTTATACAGTGTGACAAGTCACAGTCCAAGTGTTCCGCGTTCGTCCCACTCGCGTCGGCCCAAATTAGTCCGAACACGGAGAGTCATAATCATAAGCAAATTATAATTTTTTTATTTTTATTTATGAATAATTATATTATTTTATGACTTGTTGTATTGCGTCCTGCAAATTGAATATAATTTAATTAAGTACTTACTTTGACAAATTGTTATCATTTTAATATTTAAAATTTTATGTAATTGTTAGTATGCAAGTACATTGATTTGTATTATTTGACTTGTAAATTATTATTTTACCAATAAAATGACTATCTGACTATCTAAGCAACCAAGCGTCTTTTTTTGACACAACTCGAAGTCGCGTAAAATAACTCGCTTTATTACACAAGTCCTGTTTGTGCTAGAATATACGTAGGTATTGCTTATAAACAGCCGTTTTAATTCTAGCTAGTAAATGTACAAGTTTTCTCTTATATTTTCTCTATTTCTTGCCGTAGGTATTCCAGTTTTAATTAGAGGCTCGTAAGCTGAACTTCATGGCCGTAAAACCCAAGAGACCACCCATGACTCTAATATTCGACTCATAAAGGCCGGCCATGCGCGACCCGGCCAATCAACTAGATACCTACGTATGTAGGTAGGTACAGTCAGCAACAAAAGTAGTAGGTATTTACTAAAATGTTACTGCGAAAGCAGTAGGGTTAGGTTTATCACGATCTCTATAAAAGGTAAAGGTTTTTTTTTACTTCTCCACTTCACCTTAAGAGTGTACCTTATGTAATTTTATAGTTAGAAATCGTTATTTATCTCAGAATCTGTGAAAGCAACCACCTTCATATTTAGGTAAATGATAATTCGAACTTTTATCTTGGATTCCGTCTTTTCGAAAACACGATTGGTGAAAATTTTCTCGATACTTTTATTTTTTGAAAAAAACATGTTTTGCACACATTTTGCTATTTATCTCAGGAACCACGAATTTTTTTTGTTGGATTTTTGTTATGTCGAGAAACGTAGTAGAATTTCTTCGTTTTCGTCTTTTTAATTTTTAGATTAGTTGTGTAAATAACTTGTAATTAGGCATTAGGCAGTTTTGGCGCTTACGTCGATAAAAAATACGGAGCACGTCTATCGCTCTGTGCTTCTCACTCACAAGAAAATCATATCTTGTCATTCTGCTCTGAACTGAAGCGAAATTCGAATTTTGGCTGAGGTATGGCACGCTCTTAAGACAAAATTGGTGCTTTTCCGAGACAAGGGCGTCATCATCATCATCAGCCTATGTCCACTGCTCCACTCCACTGCTAGATATAGGCCTCCCCCAATGAGCGCCATAGCGCCCTGTCTTCAGCTTGCCGCATTCAGCATCTACCTGCAGTCTTTCGCAGGTCGTCATCCCACCTGGTCGTCTTACACTACGTTTACCACGACTCGTCTCCACTCAAGAACACGTTTACCCCAGCTGCCGTCCGTTCTTCGCGAGATGTGGCCCACTGCCACTTCAGCTTGTTACTTCTTAGAGCTATGTCGATAACTTTGTTTCTCTGTCGGATGTATTCGTTACGAATCCTATCCTTCAGAGAAACTCCGAGCATAGCTCTTTCCATAGCTCGCTGAGCGACAAGGGCGTAATTGTCAAATATTCGGATTGCTAACCCCTTTGTTTACAAAAAAATACTTGGATTGTAAATTCAAATTAGACAAAATCAAATTAGGAACTATTAAAATAATTTAAATACCAATGTTGTAATTCTGGCACAGATGGTGATGTATTGATGATCATACGTGAGCCTGACGCAGGATTAAATAATAAATAAATAAATAATGCTGGACAATTCACAGCATCATCTAGCCCCAAGCTAAGCAGAGCTTGTGTTATGGGTACTAGATGACTGATATACATACATAATACAATACATTACATAGATAGATATTTTTTATTATACATAGAAAACGACCAGAACACCCGGAACAAATATCTGCAGATCGTACACACAATTGTCCCGAGGCGGGAATCGAACCTGCAACCTTCTGCGTCGCAGGCGGACGTTCGCCCACCGCGCCACATCGGTCGTCGATGATTAGTTCAGTCTAATGAGCCATATAAGAGCTCATGATAGAAAAAGGTTGCCAACGTCGAAATCGATGAGGAGGCCTATATTATACTCAACTAGGAGATGTTTCAGAATAAGCTTTTTCCTAAAATAGATTCGTGGTGATATTCATTGCTGGGGCAAACGTGTTCTTGAGTGGAGACCACGACTCGGTAAACGTAGTGTAGGACGCCCTCCGACCAGGTGGGATGACGACCTGCGAAAGATTGCACGTAGATGCTGGATGCGTCAAGCTGAAGACAGGGCGCTAAGGCGCTCATTGGGGGAGGCCTATGTCCAGCAGTGGACTAATATAGGCTGATGATGATGAAAGAACATTGAAGGTAACCTACCTAGCGATTGTCAAAAGTCTTTATTATTTTTCCACGTAAATTATAAAGCGGCACAAAATAACTTTCTATAAATAAGTTGCCCGTTAAAAAAAAGTGATAATAACAAAGCAATTTGGTGTAATAAGGGAAGTAAAAACAAAGGGTGGCCTGGGTCGTCCGTTTTTTCCCGGAGTTATTAAATCCCTAGTACAGCATCCTACAACTTAATTGAGATTTAAATTTTAACGAGTTTTTTAGTCTTTTCAATTTTAAAAGTAGGTAAGTTAATTGATTTACGAGTATACGTTGGCTACTAAGTATTTTAAACTCTATTTAATTATCAACCTCCATTCTACTAATATCATAAACACGAAAGTTCGAATGTATGGATTTTTTACTCTTTCACGCAAAAACTACTGAACGGATCGGGCTAAATTTAGCATACGGGTAGTTCCAGGCGCGGAATAAAACATAGGCTACTTTTTATCCCATAAATCAGTTATGGGATAGAAATAACCTTAAAACGTTTCCATAGAAACAACGCGTGCGAAGTCGCGTGCAGAAACTATTACTAAGTATATTTGAGGAACAAAAAATATGAAAATACCTCGTTTTCAGCCAGATTTTACCCACAGCTGGGTTCTTAAAAGAAAAAGACTGCAGATGATGGATGCGGCAAGCTGAATAGAGGCCTATTTCCAGGAGTGCACTATTATAGGTTGATGATGTGTGATTTGTGGGATCCTAAAAGGCTTCTCATAGCTGAAAAATCATAGATAGATAGATAGATAAAACGTTTATTTGGTACTAATAACACACACATACAAATAACATAGCGAAAGATACAATATTAAACTAAATAACCATAAAATAATTAATAAAACGAGCAATTAAAATTACTACTAAAGTACTTACTGTAGGTAAACATGTGTGTGCCGCATCATTACGCGAATATAGATTTCCAAGAAGCGTTAAAATACTTCTTAGTTATGAAAGTTTAAGACCTTTGCCATGTAATTTCTAAGTAGCTTTCTTTAAAAACTTAAGTCAAAGAAAACCACGCTGAAGGAGCAAACTTCGTATCAACTCTGGGCAAGTTTTGGTGTTCGCAAAACACATTACAGAGAATTTAAGAGAAGGTCGATGTATATTTTATCAAAATAAAATGTTGCCTACTATATGTTTCAAATGGTTAATGAACCTTCCTCTCAAATCACTCATCTATTAAAAAATAGCATCGAAATCCGTTGCGTACCTAGTTTTAATGATCTAAGCATACATAGGGACAGACAAACAGCGGGACTTTGTTTTATACTATGTACTTAGTGAAGTGACTACATAACTACACGAGCATTGAGGAAAAAAAATCAGACACTACCCCACATCACCCAATCACATATTTGAAGGTTTTTATTTTACTTTAGATTTCCCCATAAAATTTCAACAAATTATACGGAAACTGGCAATTATACATATTATAATTTATACAATAATTAACCTAACCAATTCTACCAATTTAAACGCAGAATAGGGCACAAGTAACCATATTGTAGAAGGTGGGGACTGTAGGTAGGTATGACTAAAAACAATTATTTACTAAGAAGTGTGTAAGGGAGGTAGACCAAACGACGGACGTGCGCGCGCGCGGTGTCTGAAAAAGCTACTACTGGCTGGCATGTGCGACCGACGCGACGCGGCGCACCCGCCCGCAACCCCCAGCACCCCGCTTTGCCCAGCGTCTCCCGCGAACAACACGCGTTTATTCACTAATAAATTATAATAATAACAAATTCAATCAAAAAAACAAAGGAAACTATCGCTATTAACATTTAATCCTACACGTCGCTTACACATATATCGGTATTAAGTGTTTATTAAGGTAAAGTAACTTATTTTATTCAAACTAACATAAGTCTACAAAAACATTTCTGTGCCACCTAACTTTTTTAGCGACTAAAATTATTAAAACAAAGTTTTTAGTCCAGTATACAAGCCAAACTGCGTCGCATCTGGCAACATTTTTCACAAAAGTGGAAATTCATATTCGATGTTAAAAGTTGTCAGCTAAAACCAATTCATTTTTATGAAACAGAGTTTGCACTGTAATCTGTGATACGTTCGTGAAATACGGTGATTTTAGTTTGTGGGCAGGCGTCGAATATGTTCCATTCTGTTTATTTTGAGGATAGTTTAACAAATAAGAACTACAAATTTTGACGACGTCTGTGGCGCGGTGGGCGAAGGTCTGCCTGCGACGCAGGAGGTTGCGGGTTCGATTCCCGCCTCGAAACAATTGTGTGTACGATCTGCAGATATTTGTTCCGGGTGTTCTGGTCGTTTTCTATGTATAATAAAAAATATCTATCTATGTAATGTATTGTATTATGTATATCAGTTATCTAGTACCCATAACACAAGCTCTGCTTACCATGGGGCTAGATAATGCTGTGTGAATTGTGTTTATTAAAAAAATATAAATAGAAATATAAAAATATTTACAATTGGAGAGGATACGGCAAGCGAAAGACAGGGCGCTATAGCGCTCATTAGGGAGGCCTATGTCCAGCAGTGGACTAACATAGGCTGATGATGATGATTTACAACTGCAGACATTATACAGGTAGCAACTGATTCATAACAATGCCAGCCGAAAGCACAGAATAAAAAGTTTGGTTATGAACGGCGGATGAAACGCCCCTCCATCTGCTAAGTGAGTGTGGAGCACTGATACACAAACGCAGCATCCATCTGGGCAAGCATTTGCATAGCCCACACGAGCTGAAAGACATCACCCCGAAGAAAATCCTACAGTTCCTAGCAGCTGCAAGGGTTAGTGGCGAACTATGAACGCCACGGCTTCGGGGCTGAACGTAAAAGTGGTGATCACAATAGGCCTATCATGGCCGCCGTGATACAAAAGCCACCCCAAAGCAAATAAAAAAGAAAAAAAAAATTGGTTATGAAAATTTCTCGCGGTCCGCGGTATTGCATCGAGTATTTCCGTGACAGTAGGATTATATCTCGGGTTTCGCAACCGCTCGATAGCGAATACCGCGTAGGTTAGAATTTTAGAACCTCTGCGGCCTTTATTTCATCATCATCATCAACCAATGTTAGTCCACAGCTGAACATAGGCCTCCCCCAATGAGCGCCATAGCGCCCTGTCTTCAGCTTGACGCACCCAGCATATACCTGCAGTCTTTCGCCTTTATTTGTTATACAATAATGTTACTAGCTAAAAGTCAGTATAGTAAAATGTTCGGGTTAATGGTTTTAGGTATTCCTAACTAAAACAATTAACCCGAACATTTTATATCTCTTGGTTTAATTGCGAGCCGCATTGCAAGCAGTGCTCAGTATAAAGTCAATGCACCAGTCTGTAACCATTAAGGAGTCTACACACTAATGTCGCGTGCATGGTTACTCTGGCTCGCCGACATAGCCCGGTTGCATGCATATGCCGGCCACACACGTTACGTACTATGAAACGTTTTCATGGGTAACTACAAACGTTGGTAACTTCAAAAATCCGTACACACCCAAACGTGCACAAACGTAAATTTTTATGTATGCTCGTCAATTTCTCCGACAATATAGACCGATTTTCGAAAATTATTAATAGATAATAATTACGAAGTGGTCGCTTAAAAAATTACTCCCGATGGATAAGTACATTATTTATTCCGCAAAACTACCGACAAACGACAAACGTTGGTTACTTCAAAAATCCGTACACACCCAAACGTGCCCAAAACTGTGCTTCAAGCACGCGTCATATATTCACCGACTTCGAAAAAGGAGTTCTTATATTCGGCTGAATGTACTTTTTTATGTATGTCCGTCGATTTCTCCGTCAATTATGGACTGATTTTCTAAAATTCTTTTGCTATTGCACTTATAGAGAATCATTTCGATGTGGTCAACAAACAAAATATTTCCGAGGGATTAAGTATTTATCCAGCAACACTTAAAAAAATTGCAAAATTAAGGCATGTGAAATAAATTTTTAGTTATAACTTTTGAAACTATCATGGTTATTAAAAAAAGTCACTTATAACGAGATATTTACCATTTGATTTTAGAGTTTCAGTTTCTAGTTTTTTTTTAAACAATCCTATTATGTACAGCAGCGTATTATAAATTATAAAGTACTGGTTCAAAACTCAAAAACAATGTACCTAAAATAGTTATGTAATTTGTAGGAAATAAAAGGCTTTATTATTTATTTATTATGTACAGAGCGCTCGTAACCCGCGCTTCAAACGCCTAATGTGTACTGGCCCTTAAGAACAGTCGTTGCGGCGACAAAATAAATGAAATCCGACCGAGGATAGTGAACTCAGAAACAAAGTTTCAGACGTTGAAAAGTTGCGCGGCGATGAAAAGGTGCAGGCGTAAAGGTAACCGTGGAGCGCGTTACAAGTGCGCTCTTTGGGTTAAAGTTATCTTCCACTTGGTTTTAAAGTTATATCTATTCCGTGGAACTATTTTCTTTTTGGCAGTTCGACTAATAATCAGATAGTCATCATCATCATCATCATCATGCTATAGCAGTGCACTGCTGCACATAGGCCTCCCCAAATGAGCGCCATAGCGCCCTGTCTTCAGCTTGACGCATCCAGCATCTACCTGCAGTCTTTCGCAGGTCGGAGGGCGTCCTACACTATAATAGGTACGTTTACCGAGTCATGGTCTCTGTCAGATAGTCAAGTCCTAATGCAAAAATTATCAATAAATAAATTCAAAAAAATTGTCAAACATATTCTTTGTAAAAAGGCTTATTACAGACTATCAGATTATCTAGGTAGACGATAAAAAACTTTGGGACGAGTTTTGCTCCAACTCGAAAACTAACAAGGTAAAGGATCAAAGTGATCACTTTGTTTTCTAGTTTAATATATGCAATAGATAAACAAATCAAATGTACCTATTAGACACATACGTTATATGAACATACTAGTGGTTTCTTTTTGACTTCTTCCACTGGTGGACAAAAAATTGAAGTGAACATTAATAATAATGTTATTTGATAATAGTATAAAATATGACTTGTCTAAGTGCTTATATGTAAGCCTAAAGAAATAAAAACTTTTGAATTTTGAATTTTGCTTTACTGATTCGATTTTTCATGATCGTTTTTGATTATTAATCCATTTTGTCATCGTTTATACGTGAAAGTTTATTTATGTATAGATATTTGTTACTCTTTCACGTAAAAACGACTTATCGGATCGGGCCGAAATTTTATTTATTTTTTTAGAAATTACCCCGGCTGCGAGGGCTTACGCCCTATAATAACAAAAACCTTATAATCACAACTTAAAAAGTTACGCTCGCTTGGCCTTAAACCTCTCCTATATCCCACAGCCCTTAATAGAGCCTATCAAAAACCAAATAGCTTAAAATTAAACCAACCAGGTACTCTCTACTCACTACATCTAGTTTAAGTTAGAGAGTAATTAAACCCACCAACTAAAACTAGATGACAAGAATGTAGTATCCTGAGGATTAAGTTTGTAATACCTACGGTTAGCCTTACCTAGGCCCAGAGGCCAATTGTGCTAACCAATCGTTTTACTATGACAATGGTATCGTCGCAGCATCATCCATAGATGTATGTATGTACATATTTATTATTTATTCAAAGCATCACAACTATTTTTACAGGTATTACCTAATACAATAGTGTCGTCAACTTAATTAATCACTAGCATCGAATTTTTTAAAACTAATAATCAAATATACACATCACACCCGTCAATGAGCAAAAATAATCCAATTTACATGTCAATAAACAAAATAAAATAAAATACAATCACAAATGTCCTCAAGAAAATGAATTCAATACATCAATGAGCAAAATAAATTGAATACTCAGTAACAAAAATATTATTATTGACAATAACATAAATTGCCCTTGCGAACTCGGAATGCATCAATGGTCTCCGCTACCAGATTTAATAGCTGATGACATAAACTCTAGATAGTGCGTGCTATTTGTACGGAAATATTGATAAATATAATGGTTTCATCCTTGTCAATTTTGACAGACGTTCCTATTATAACTCCATTATAACGGGATATTTAATTTACCATGATTTAATTTTGGAGTTTTCCGATACTTAGGCACAGTTTCATGTGCCATGATCACGGAATAACTGAAGATACTGCGAGTAAGGTTTCATTCTCAAACATCTACCCTAATGTCCTATTTAAAACATTAAGATTAAAAAATTTATTTACTCGGTTTCGGGAACCAGTGCTATCTAAAACTATTATTATTGTTATTATTTTGGCATTTCACTTTTGGTTAAAGAAACGACAGATGAAACTTATGAAACTATCATGGTTATTAACACTAAAGTCATTTAAAACGGGAAAAGTGTAAGTAAGTAGTGGTAACGTTCTTAGCAAAAGACAGGAAATGAGGGTAGATCGGTATATCTGACCATCAAAACGAACTCGCAGTGCCTTCAGTTATTCTACTTTCTTCGATCATGGCGCATGAAACTGTGCCGAAATATTGGAAAACTCAAAAATCAAATCATGGTTAATATGATTTTTGTCTTATTCTATGACGATACCATTGTCATAATGAAACGATTCGTTTCGTGGAATAAAGGCCCTGTCCGACTGATATCGATCTATGCCCAGGCTGGCTAGTTAATACTCCATTAGCTCCCGGGAGACTAGACTGTCGGCTCATTTGCACGAAACCCACCAGTTTACAAGAATATGCTTTTGTTTTCCACGGCTCAACTAGGTTAGGTGTTAGGTTAAAGAGATGGCCCTGAAATAATGGTCTGGGATTAAAATGTGATAAAATGGAGTCTGGCGCAATATATTTTTACTGTAAATTATGTTTATTGTGCTATGGAAAGAGCTATGCTCGGAGTTTCTCTGAAGGATAGGATTCGTAACGAATACATCCTACAGTGAACCAAAGTTATCGACATAGCTCTAAGAATTAGCAAGGTGAAGTGGCAGTGGGTCGGCCATATATCGCGAAGAACCGACGGCCGCTGGGGTAAACGTGTTCTTGAGTGGAGACCACGACTCGGTAAACGTAGTGTAGGACGGCCTCCGATCAGGTGGGATGACGACCTGCGAAAGACTGCAGGTAGATGGGGGATGCGGCATGTTGAAGACAGGGCGCTATGGCGCTCATTGGGGGAGGTCTATGTCCAGCAGTGGACTGCTATAGGCTGATGATGATGATGATGATGATGTTTATTGTTGGGTAAAATAAGGTATTTTATTACATGGTGAGTTTATAATAATACTCGTAATAATTGACGACCGATGTGGAGCGGCGGGCGAAGATCCGCCTACAACGCAGGAGGTTGCGGGTTCGATTCCCGCCTGTGACCTATGTTTGTACGAGAAGCGGCTGAACAGATCCTAATAACATTTGGCATGGACGTAAATGATATCTTGGCTTCGCCCCCAACGCGCGCCCCCTGGCCCAAGGGGTTCGATTTACACCCCGCACCCCCGAAGAATACCGCACGGTGCAGCGCCACCTGGTGGAGGCAATGGCGGAAGATCCGGCGATCAGCTGGTACAGCTACACCGTGTCCGCCGAACTGCCTACCAAGGTGGCCATACGTGGACTACCTGCCGACACACCCGTCGACGACATCGCTGCAGCACTTCACGAACTGGGTTTCCCTACCCGTTTTGTGAAGCAAATAAAAGCCGCACAGGGCCGCGCCGGCTGCCTGTTCCACGCGCAGCTGGACCGCCTGCCCGAAGAGGAGCTCGTGCGCCTGTATGGCATCAGGGAACTGCTATTCATGCCGGGCGTGTGCGTGGAGCATTGGCGCGGCGCAGCGAATCGCGTGGCGCAGTGCCACAGGTGCCAGGCGTTCGGCCACGCGTCGGCGCACTGCTACCGCCCGATGCGTTGCGTCCGATGCGGCGCTCAGCACGCCGCCGCCGACTGCCCCCGCCCCCTCACCGAGAAGCCGACCTGCGCGAACTGCGGCCGCGATCACACGGCTAACAGTAGAAGTTGCCCTGCGCTCCGCCGCGAGGCACGCAAAGGGGGGATAACCTTCCCTCCACCTGCCCCCACTCACCCTATGACTGCCCAAGGGCGGGCAGTCTCACCCGTCCCCCGCCCAGGAAGCCGATGGGCGGCACCACACCGCCCGCCAGCAACGCACAGGCCACTTCCCGCAGTCACGCCGAACGCCCCCGAAGTAGTGGCCAACCCGGCCACGCACAGGGGTGAGCCAGCGCCCACCCGCAGGAGGAGACCAAGAGGAGGTAAACGGCGGAGGAAGCCAGTTGCCTCCTCCACCCCGCACCAACCAGAGGGTGACATCCCGGGCTCCCGTAAGGAGGCCCCAAAACCCAGCACGCAGCGGCTGGCGCCGGCCCCTGCATATGCCTTGCCGGGCCCCGCGCCGCCGCGCCCACACCACCCACCGCCGTGCCCAACCCGGGCACCGGCGCAGCCCAGCATTGAACGCCACGCCACAGGTGCACTCGAAACAGAGAGTGCGCCCCTGCCCCAGAGCGAGCGCAGGGCCTCCCGAGGCCGCCAGCGCGCCGCCTCCATCGAAACTGTCCCAGCAGGGACCAACCCGCCCAGACCAGTGGGGAACCCAACAGAGCTTCTGTTGGGAGCCCTCACTGAGTTCCTGGTCGCCATCGCTGCAGGAGTGGACCTCCAGAGTGCTGCGGTGCGGGGACTAACCATACTGGAAGGGATCCGGTATGGATAGGTCCTCCGCATTGCGCATTCTCTACTGGAATCCCGGGGGGGTCCGCAAGCATCTACAGCCCCTCCGCCTACTCGCTCAGTCGCAGGACGTACACATCGTCCTCCTGGGCGAAACGAAGCTCCAGCCCAACCACCAGTTGAGCGTGCCCAACTTCTTTACGTACCGCCGCGACGAGGTGTCGCCCACATCGGGGCAGGCCTACCGTGGTACGGCCGCCCTGGTCAGACGCGATCTCGTCCACGAGGAGTTGGCGCTCGCTCCGTTCAAGGAGTTGAGGTCCACCGGGGTGTTAGTGAGAGCGGCGGGCGAGGAACTTCGCATCTTCGCCGGCTACCGCCCGCCGACACCCCGCTACGCTACCACCGACACTGCAGCGATCTTCAACTCGCGCACCCCAACGCTGCTCGCTGCCGACCTAAACGCCAAGCACCCAGCGTGGGGATCGCGAGTGATCAACCCTGCCGGTCGCAAGTTGCTGGACGACAGCGATGCGACCGGCTTCACCGTTGTGGGGCCTGACTCCCCCACACATATACCCACCGCCACCACACACGCTGCCGACGTCCTGGACATAGTGCTCCATAAGTTCGTGCGCTGCCCCGTCCTGGTTGAGGTGCTATATGACTTGGACACACAGCACCTCCCTCTCCTCATAACGCTCGACCTGGCCGCGGACTTCACAGCGCCGCGGCCCCTGGGCATGAGGACTGATTGGGCGGCGTACGCCAAGGCATTAGAGTCCATGGACGTCGGCCCCATCCTGACGCCGGCCGAAGTGGAGGCCGAGGCGTCCGTTCTGATGGCACGCATCAAGGAGGCCAAAGAAGCTGCCTCCTCACCCATCACCAGGCACCAAGGTCGCCGCCGCGACCTCCCACCTCACCTCAAAAGGGGCATCGCGGAGAAACGCGAGCTCCGGCGCGAGTGGGCGCGCTCCCGATGCCCACGACTGAAAGCTCGCCTCAACCGGCTCACCGCCGAGCTCTCGACCGCCGTGCAGGCATGGCGTGGGGAGACCTGGGACCGCGCAATCGACCGGGCCTCCGAGCACGACACCAACCTGCATGCGCTGAACCGGGCGCTCACGCGCCAGCCGGCGCCCACCTACCCGCTGCTGGACCGAGACGGGGTCCGGCGCTTCGCTCCTGCCGATCGCGCCGAGATACTGGCCGAGCATCTGGCGGAGCAGTTCACGCCACACCCTGTTCCAGCAGATGTCAGCTTCGAGACTCTCAACCATCACCACCAGGTTGAGGAGGCAGTTGAGGACTTCCTGTCTGGCCCGACACCGCCCCTAGGCGGGGAGTACTTCTTCTCCCCTGCTGAGGTGCGGAAGGCCGTCCTCCGTCTACCCAGGCGGAAGGCGCCAGGCTATGACGGAGTCCCCAACATGGCACTCGCCCAGCTGCCCCGCCGTGGAGTCGCCGCACTCGCCCGGCTCCTCAATGGAATCCTCCGAACGTGCCACTTCCCGGACCAATGGAAGACCGGGCGGGTCATCGCCCTGCCGAAGCCGGGTAAGGACCACCGCCATCCCGCTAGCTATCGCCCCATCACCCTGCTACCAACAGTGGCCAAGCTCCTGGAGCGTCTGCTCTTGGGCCGCCTGGCCTCAACGATCGAGCCACGCCCAGAGCAATTTGGCTTCAGGTCCAGTCATTCCACCACGCTGCAGCTCACCAGGGTGATGCACCACCTCGCAGTCGAGCACAACGCCGGGCGATCCACCATCGGGGTCTTTCTAGACGTGGAGAAGGCCTTTGACCGTGTATGGCACCCCGGCCTTCTGTACAAGCTCCTGCAGACTCCTACACCGCCAGCCCTCACCAGGCTAGTGGCATCCTTCCTCGCCAACCGGCGGTTCTTCGTCGCAGTCGAGGATGCCACCTCCTCCACCCAGACCATCTCAGCTGGTGTACCGCAGGGTAGCTGCCTGTCGCCCGCCCTATACGCGCTGTACACTGACGACATCCCTACACTGGAGGGCCACCTACACCCCGGGGAGAGGGATGTCTCATTGGCGCTGTTCGCGGACGACAGCGCCTACTTCTCGTCATCCACCAGCCCCACCATCGCAGCCAGCAGGATGCAGCGGCTGCTAGACGTCCTGCCAGCATGGCTGGACAAATGGCGCATAGCCGTCAATGTGGGTAAGACTGCCGCGCTGTTTGTCTCCCGCCGCCGCCGCCACCCACCTCAACTCCAGCTTCGGGGCCAGGACGTGGCTTGGAGCTCGCACACGAGGTACCTCGGCATCGAGATTGACAGGTTGTTGAGGATGCAGCCGCAGGTTGACCGCGCGCTACAACAAGCGCGCGTAGCCCGAGCGCTCCTCCGACCTGTCCTGGGATCTCTGCCGCTGAGGACTAAAGTGCGGGTCTACAAATCCTACGTCCGGTCCCGGCTAACCTATGCAGCGCCGAGCTGGTACGCTCTGGTCTCCCAGACCAACAAGGACCGGCTCCAGGCGCTGCAGAACATGGCCCTCAGGATCTGCACGGGCGCGGGGCGCTACGTCAGGAACGACGTCATCGCCCGCGACCTGCAGATCCAATCCGTGGAGGAATTCGTCGTGCAGACGGCGCGTCGAATGTACGATCGCGCCGACAACGGGCACCACGAACACCTCCACAACATCGCGCCGCCCCAGCCCCGGCCCCAGGAAGACGACCGCCCATGGCGACCCCTTCCGCGGGACCTGATCCCTGCGGAACCACCATAGAGTCCTTGGGTTTATAAAAAAAAAAGGAAAAAAAAAAACAAAAAAAAAACACAGAAAAAAAATAAAGAAAAACAAAAAAAAATAAACAATCCAAATGCAGCCAAAAAAAAAATTTGAGAAAGGGGAAAAAAAAAAGATATTCCCACAAAACCCAAGGACCGAGGGGTCGTCACCCCTCGAGTTGACGCCGGGGTAATGAGGCCAAGCCTCGAGGCCCCTCTCTGTGCCCCCACCAGGGCCGGAAAGAAATGCATTGATTGAAATGATATCTCAGGGACGGACATAGGCTACTTGAAAAGCCCGTACGAAGCTGTGGGCAGCAGCTAGTTTCAACAAAAGTATTGGGATTTCCACGAACTCAGAACGTTTGAAGGACAATCTTTAAAAATAATACGGCTTTTCAATTCTTATTATTTTATCCTAATGGACCTGCCACAATTTTCAATTTTTTTTAGCACTGACATTGGTCTGAATGACCAACAATAACATTTCTTAACCATCGCCCATTTAATTTTTACCTATTTATAAAAACTCTGTCTTAAATTCTCACAGCGATCCATTTTGTAACTTATTTTCGGACCCTTTTAATAGATTTGTAACTAAAAACACAACGGGTAAGTTTTACCCAACGTTACGCTCGCCGGGTTAATAGAGCCAGATTATGATTACTAATAATAATAAATAAATAATGCTGGATAATCAACACAACATCATCTAGCCCCAAGCTAAGCAGAGCTTGTGTTATGAGCACTAGATGACTGATAAACATAATACAATAGATTACATAGATAGATATTTTTTATTATTCATAGATAGTGACGAGAACACCCGGAACCAATATCTGCAGATCGTACACACAGTTATCTCGCGGCGGGAATCGAACCCGCAACCTCCTGCGTCGCAGGCAGACCTTCGGCCACCGCGCCACAGAGATCGTCATTATTAAACATAGGCTATTCGACAGAATACCATTCCATTATAATTGTTCAACTTAAAACAAATCTAACCCACAACAACGTAAATAAACAGAGGGTTTTTAAAAATCACTTGGCTTGATAGATTACCCGTTGGCATCACGAGTTCACGCCCAAATGAATAAATCTCCCACATATGGCCTCCTGACATGACAAGGCCAATGTGTTTGGCATCCGACGTTAGGGCAGCCGTGTCGATAAAATGCATCACATTATGGCCCACTGTGTTATACTATTTCATCATAAAGTCATTTAAAACGGGATATTTACCATGATTTGATTTTTGAGCTATCCAATATTTCGGCACAGTTGCATGCGCCATGATCACGGAGTAACATCAGTACTCCGTGATCATGGCGCATGTAACATCAGTTACTCCGTGATCATGGCGCATGCAACTGTGCCGAAATATTGGATAACTCAAAAATCAAATCATGGTAAATATCCCGTTTTAAATGACTTTAGTATTAATAACCATGATAGTTTCAAAAGTTATATTTCATAATATCGCCGGGCCATATTATGAAACCATTGACCAGAAAATTTCGTATTATCGAACAACATTTATTTTGCATAACAAATAACAGCTCGCTATTATAACAAAACAAAATTCGATACCGTCACAATTGATATTGAAATATGTATTTACTTACACAATTTTCCATTGTAAATATTGGCGTTTGGTGTTCAAATAAAAGTTTCTCTGTAGTTTTAATTGTTATTGTTATTTCTATGTCTATACAAAGGAGTGTATAGACATAGAAAAAACTAGGAACAAATCCTACTAATATTATAAACGTCAGAGTTTGTAGGTAGGTGTGGATGGATGGATCTTTGTTACTCTTTCACGTAAAAACTACTGAATGGATTTTAATGAAACTTCATAATAATATAGCTTACATATCAGAATAACACATACGCTACATTTCATAAAGATATAAAGTATTGTATCCAAAATATCTATCACCACGCGGGTGAAACCGCGGGGCGCAGCTAGTATTAAATATAGTATAAATGTGTTTCGTTTCCATTAAATTAGCTAAATACAACGTTTTTCTGGATTTATTCACACGCAAAGTCAAAATCGATGGCTATGCAATTTGAATTATGGTGTATATGGATAACTCCATATTCCATCCAGTTCTGAAAAAATATGAACCAGGTACTAAAGTACCTTAGTACCTGGTTCATATTTTTTCAGAACCACAGAGCATATGTGTTCAGTACAATCATTTATCACACTACCACTATAAATGCGACAGCTTGGATAAATACAATTAGAAATAGCTCAAAAATTAGCAAGCGAAGTGGCAGCGGTCCAGCCATATCTCGCGAAGAACCGACAACCGCTGGGGTGTTCTTGACGGAACATGTGGAGACCGCGACTCGGCATACGTAGTGAAGGACGCCCTCCTGAAGCTGGATGCGGATAAATAGTTACTTTTTCACGCTAATCCACAGAACAGATCAGGCTGAAATTGCATAAACACATATCTATATGCAAGTCTAGAATTAAAGTAGGCTACTAAGTGAGTTTTAGTTATTAGTTCGTTGTTTGTTTATAAAAATCCTACATCGAGTTTGGCTAGTTTATACGTACTGCAACTAGGTTACTTCAATAATACATAGTACAGAGTCACTTACCTACATGCTATGTATTATTCCAGCTACGCTTTGTGTCTCTAAACAAAGCAGATAACGCTTCCTGCATCGATACAGTAACTGCAGGTTCTAACAAATCGCGCATTGTATGACTCGCATGAGAGCGGACATTTGAATGGACTATGCACACGCAGTGTTAGACTAGCGCGTCATAGCCTGGGGGTCCAATCAGCCTACACCATTGCTATCTACACTATTGATGAGCGGTAGTGGACAAATAACTCTATGCTTATAGATATATGATTGGTATTCCTTTAGTAAGAGGTACTCCTTTAGAATTCATATTATTTTATGGCAACGATATAAATAAATCTATATATATAAAAGAAAGTCGTGTTTGTTACAACACTTATAATTCGAGAACGGCTGGACCGATTTAGCTGAAAATTGGTGGAGAGGTAGCTTAGAACCAGGAGTTTAACATAGGATACTTTTTATCATTTGACACATAGATTTCCACGGGGGCGCAGCCGCGGGGAGCAGCTAGTTATAAATATAAATAAATAAATAATGCCGGACAATTCACAGAGCATTATCTAGCCCCATGGTAAGCAGAGCTTGTGTTATGGGTACTAGATAACTGATATACATAATACAATACATTACATAGATAGATATTTTTTATTATATATAGAAAACGACCAGAACACCCGGAACAAATATCTGCAGATCGTACACACAATTGTTCCGAGGCGGGAATCGAACCCGCAACCTCCTGCGTCGCAAGCGGACCTTCGCCCACCGCGCCACATCGGTCGTCGATGAAAACTTATGAATGAAAACTTAACAAAAACAGAACACAACTAGATAATCTAGTACCTATAATACAAGCTCTGCTCAGTTTGGGGCTAAATAATGCTGTGTGGATTATCCAGCGTTCATTTTTTATAATATAAAGATTTTATTAAAAGATAAATTAGGTCCATGACTTAGCTTTTGAATTAAGATATTTTTATAAAAATAGTTTCAATTTTTTTGTTTAATATTTTAATACATTTATTCACGCTTACTTCAACATTATACAGAAATTACAAAAAATATTACAAGTCTATGAAGTTTTATCAGATATGAGGATATGAGTAAGGTATTGACACTTGTAACCATCTCCTAACCCCAAAAAGTGGGATTACAATTTCGTAATTCGGGACCTTCTGGCAAGATTTCCCGAGGGCGCTGAGGAATGAACGATGTGCGAAATGAAAGTAGATACCGTTCAAACCGATAAAGCTAAATTTACCCTAGACAAAAGCAAATACCAAGTCGCTATAGTTCAACTACACTTTGCTACAGCTGTGTCTTAAGGAAGTATAACTCCCGATTGATCAACTTCCTTTAAATTAACTTCACCTATTATTATTGCGTCAAGCTGAAGACAGGGCGCTATGGCGCTCATTGGGGGAGGCCTATGTCCAGCAGTGGACTAACACAGGTTGATGATGATGATTATTATAAATGCGAAAGTTTGGATGGGTATTTGTTACTTACTTCTTCACGTTAAAACTGCTGAACTGTTCAGCAGTTTTAGCACGCTGAAATTTTGCATAAAT
The DNA here is from genome assembly GCA_943735965.1 of Eupithecia abbreviata. Classification (NCBI taxonomy): domain Eukaryota; kingdom Metazoa; phylum Arthropoda; class Insecta; order Lepidoptera; family Geometridae; genus Eupithecia; species Eupithecia abbreviata. The sequence continues at coordinate 11,080,670 of OX030990.1, forward strand.
GTAGGTCTCCCAGAATAAAACATAGGTTAGCAAAGGCTTGTTTTATCCCATTAATCAGTTTCCATGGGAAGTAAATACTCTTTGAACGTCTCTATCTATAGTTACAAAGCATGCCAAGCCGCAGGCAAAATCATGTAGTAAAACGATTTAATAAGAAATAAGCATTTTCTATTTTGACATGTGAGTCGACCCCCTGCTGCAAAAAAGACTTATGTTTATGAAACGATTACTAATAACAATTTTCAATCAGCCATAATTTAATAGAATCTTCTCGAAACGGAAATTGGATACAGAACTCCATTATCATCAATAAAACTCCCAATGGCCCTCAAATACTCCCAAGAATCAATATCCCTGGGTTGATTTCCTCTGCATTAATTTTATTGGAAGCCATTTTTGAAATTAATTCAACAATCTCAAGCGAATTGCGTAAGGAAAGTTTAAAATTAATTGCCTAAATGTTTGGTAAATATTTAGAAACGAGAGTGGGTAGTGGATAAAGCCCTCGGGTGGCAACAGAATAAAATTACTTCGGGCTAATGTATACTTGAACTTCTGTGAAGTTTAAATGGCGTTTGAATGAATTGTAATGTAACATTTCAGAGAACCAAACAAGCATTGCCAATTGTATTAGTTATTGAGAAATATTTTTCCATTCCTCAGAGATATTTGTTCATTGACGGAATCTAGTAGCACCTTCCACAACATTTCTTTGTTATTATTCGCGGTTGGCACGATCTTATACGTAGTAAACGTAGTGTAGGACGCCCTCCGACCAGGTGGGATGACGACCTGCGAAAGACTGCAGGTAGATGCTGAATGCGGCAAGCTGAAGACAGGGCGCTATGGCGCTCATTAGGGGAGGCCTATGTCCCGCAGTGGACTGCTATAGGTGATGTTGATGATATGACGATCTTATTTTATATTTATTTTAAGGAAAACCAGAAGCTTATATATAACACAATAAAAAGTTCATAAATACAAGAAAGCTTATTGAAGGTTTTCACGGATAAATAACATAATAATATAATAAGAAGAGACTGTGAAAATAAAGTGAATTGGTACATATAGCATCTATAAAGTCAAATCAAATAATTATCAATAGGTTACAAAATTAACAATAATGTTTACTCCAAAAACCTATCACCAACATTATAATTATTGGTGCCAAAAAAAAATTCTCTGCTGAGCCGCCGCCTGGCCGTGCTAACACTTGTGCAGAATAAATCAAAATCATATTGCTTACATAAGTTATTAAAATTGTTACTCGCGCGCCACATGAAGGAATTTTGACGGTAGTTGGGGCCAGCAGTTAAGAGTCTTAAACCCGCAGTCGGCACAGTACGGATTATGATGATTCGTAGGTACAATTCATACGAACTAAGAACTAAGCTGAATTATATGGTTTAATAAGTTTTAAGAATTAGTTTCAAAGTCATCTCGGGTACTCCCCTGGCTACGAACCGAGGTTAGTTTCAGACCTGGCCGGCTGCCAATGTTTGTGAAAAGTTCTCTCGACACTAGCACGCTGCATACCTGGACCACAGTACCTCATAACAAAGCTTCCTCACACTTGCCACAAGTGGCTAAGCTGAGTTACTTGATGAGTTTGACTTTTAGTCAAACCACGACTTGCTCATATTTTAAGGACAATTTCAAGTATATGTGTGCTGTTACAGTTTTTGTGTGGGAATGAAATATTTTCTATAAATGATCACAAGGTAAAATATTGTTGTGTAAATGATTTAAAGGACAATTTCATGCACAAGTATACATTTTGTGTTCTTTTACAGTTTTTGTGTGGCTATGAACCATAGCGTATAATGAATATCACGTACAACGTAAAATATTATTGTGTTCATAATGTACGAGTAATTCGCATTATTTGGTGACAATATCACCACCATAACAGCGTGTAGTCTACATATATAATTTTATCATTATATTGCATAAGCTTTACCAATACATAGATAAATAATGCTGAATAATTCACACAGCATCATCTAGCCCGAAGCTAAGCAGAGCTTGTGTTATAGATACTAGATGAATGATTTACTTAAAAATAACCACCTATGCAAAATAATACTAAAAATTGTATTCTCGTGTTTAGCCTTTGGTAAAAATATAAGTGCTTAACTTATTTAAAGCAGGCACTTAAATTCAAAACTCCCCAACCGCAAAGCAGAGTGCAATAAAGACAAGAATCATCTGAGTAAGTGCAAATGGGCTGCATAATGAAATCTATTAGTCTGATGTATACCCGCTTTCCTCGTCATAATTTATACCTAACTAGTTTCAATTGTTATTTGTGAACATAAACTTAACTAACACTTTCATGACGACCGATGTGGCGCGGTGGGCGAAGGTCCGCCTGCGACGCAGGAGGTTGCGGGTTCGATTCCCGCCTCGGAACAATTGTGTGTACGATCTGCAAATATTTGTTCCGGGTGTTCTGGTCGTTTTCTATGTATAATAAAAAATATATATCTATGTAATATATAGTATTATGTATATCCGTTATCTAGTACCCATAACACAAGCTCTGCTTACCATGGGGCTAGATAATGCTGTGTGAATTGTCCAGCATTATTTATTTATTTATTCATGGCATTATATTGAACTAACATTTTCATACAACGAGGACGCCCTCCGCCCAGGTGGGATGACGACTTGCGAAAGACTGTAGGCAGTTGCTGAATGCGACAAGCTGAAGACAGGACGCTATGACGCTCATTAGGGGAGGCCTATGTCCAACAGGGGACTATTATAGGTTGATGATGATGGTGATGAACATTGCACTTGCCCACCTCCAGTTCTGTGTAGCGTCCATCTTCGGTGGCACCGTCAAGGCTGGGCAGTGAGAGCATTCAGAAGTTTTCTTGTTAAATCGTATTATTCATGCCTAATAGTTGATTTATTGATTTATTGCTAGTTTCATCTACAGTTAGGCCTTCAAAAACGAATAACCTACTAACGAAACCTATTTAGGAAGAGCAAAGCCATCTAACACAAGTATTTCCATAATTCTTAAAAAGTGTCTTCTTATGTGATTAAGACTGTGTATCCTGTATCAGTTTTTTCATAATTTAAGTGTTTCTGTAATATTATTATTAACAGTGTCAACCAGCAATAAAGGCTTATATTATTTTTATTATCCTGTATTTTTTTTTTTTATATCTTTGTATCGCTATCCCATCCCCTCGGTGACCACTAATCCGACGGGAGTATATTGAAAACCAGCGCCGCATGTCATGCAGCACAATGCTGCATTGTGCGAAGAGAGTATTCCCTTTGCCTGTTATCAGTGTTTAATTTTAGTTAAGGTTAAAAAGTGTAGGGTAGGTACATACCTAATGTACCACGTCACTCAATGACCTACTTTAGAGATAAGGAAAAATATAATTATATTTTATTAAATGTCAAACATATCGGATTACTTACGGAGAATCTTTAGATAAGAAAATAGAATATCAATATCATGTTACAAAAATAAGGAATTAATAAATTAAAATTAGAGGTAAATCTATAGTATAAAAAGGCATGTTTTAACTCAATAAATATTCAGTATTCAACCTACTACAGTCGTGTTAATTACTCCTCCTACCAACCAACTTTACAAAAGTTTAAAGGCAATAAATGGTTTTATTACGGTAAAATTGGTATCCTTTAAAACAAACATTTATATGTATAGTTAAAATGTTGCGATTCTGATTAAACTTTACTATGTTTACAAAACCAGCACTCTTTTGGAAACCGATAAACTTCCTCCGAACTGCTTCTTGCCTTTGTGCTTGTTACAGCGCCTCCAATGCTGAAGTTCTCAAAAAACTTCCAAAAACTAGCGAGTGGTTTAGAGATGTTTACTTTTCTTAGAACAGAAGTATCAATCGTATTATTTAGGGATGTTATTTTGAAGTAGTTAGAGTTTAGAGTAAGTAGTATTCAGTGATATATATCACTATCGATTTATTAATTAACTACATATCTATATAAGCTATACAATTTTAAATATTATATTAAGGCAATATAATTAATTTTTATATTGAATACCCCTTTTCTTGACATGTTACTCCGTTATCAATAAATGATTTGTATTTGATAAGAATAAGAATTGCCTTATTCTGACTCTCGATTTGATTGCCTTAGTTTGACAATGCCCTTATACAGCAGATTACTTTGACATTTTATCTAATTTATTATTCAATTTAACTTATACCATTATTTATTATCTGTTTTATTGTGACAAATTATTATAAATGAATTTATTTTAATTTTTTTAAGAAGGCATGTCTGTCTGCTTTTTTTTGCACAATGCCCTATGGTGTTTCCTTTGTCATAAGTTAGTATGTGTTATAATAAAAATGTAATTTATCTTTTAAAATAGTATTTAACGACATCAAGTGTAACATTGTGTACCTACGGTGGAAATAAAACTGATAAATCTCGTCATCCGACCGACATCTGACCGACATGCGACATGACTTACGGAGCTGAGACGTGAACACTCACGGTAGGGTTAACACCAGTTCAAAGTCGCTAAGCGATCTATGGAAAAAGTTGTGCTCGGTGTCTCTCTGTACGATAGCATTCGTGAAGAGACCAGTCCGGACAGGGACCACTCGGCAAACGTAGTGTAGGATGCCCACCAGCCAGGTGGGTTGACGACTTACGAAGGCAGATGCTGGATGCGGCGAGCTATAGTATATATAGCGACAGCGAGCTATGACGCTCAAGAATATAGAGACATTCATTATTCCGACATATGTATATTACCTCAAATATGTCCCAACACATAATATTTGCTGTATATTTGAAGAACCGGATTAATATCGTCGCCAAAAATACTCTAGTTTCTATAGTAACGATTCAATATGTTTTACATTCGCGTACTTCCCCGTCTATTTCCCTTTGCTGGTGTTTACGGCTCTACTGGGACGTAAACAGAAAATCGAGATATAACATGTGTTAAGCCCGCGCTCGATCGAAATGGGACCGAACCTTGTCAAAGTAAATATTTTACGATACAAATAAAATCATAAAAGTTAAAGAAAAAATAATTCAAATCATTTAATACATATGTCTAAAAAAATAAGCACTTCGACAAGTCAAATGTATACTGTCGTTGTTCTGTATGGCTGCCTGTCTATTATAATTTTGACACCTAAACCTAAATCTATAAGTTGTATTTTTTATGATTTTGATTATGAAGACTGTTGGTATTTTATAAGTTTCGTTAATAAAATGTTAATGTCTAATTGGATGTTCGTTAGATTACTAAGTTTTGAACTGTTTCGATTGAGACCTATTGATTTTGTTAACACAATTAAATTAAAAATAAACGGCTTAGCAGATCTTGATTGAAATAGGCAGGGAGGTAGACGGGTCCCGAGGATGGAGCACGTAATTTTTTACACAATCTGCATGTTTTCAAAGTGAGATTTGATCCTAATGGGTATTTGTAAAGGAAAAAAGGGATTCATTTATATATATAGATATTATATAGAGTTTATCTTAGGTAGACAAATGAGTAGGTACTAGGCAGGCACTAATTTTATTTATATATATTTAATAATTATTTTTGCTGCAGATTTTAATTAAATACATTACATAGGCTATATGGTAGGCATGTGTGCGTATATCTATTTAAATCTTTAACTTCCTAATTAAAAGATAATTTTGGCAGTATGCGTAGGTTTGACGTTGTGATGTAACTTATTTCTAAAGGGTCAACATAATACCAGCGCTGAGTAGGCATCTATATTTATCTACCCAGCAACATGCTGAGTTGACACCTTTTTGACTCAACACCAAATGTTTTGCCAGGCAGGTTGTGGAGATTATTAGTTGGGTACCTAGTTTTTTTTATTTTTAATCATTAATTTTTGAGCTCTAAAATAATTCGGGGGTATTTTGTTTTTTCTTTGTTTTGTATTTTTAAGTATTGTTTGACCTCTATTATTTTAGTAATTAATTTTGTGCCTAGTTCTTAGTTATCCTTTGTGTTTTTAAAATTGTAATGTGTCGTGTCAAATAAACCTTTTTCATTTCATTTCATTTGCAAACATCGACCGTTTTTATTTTAGTTCGAAATGGTTCTATCCCTTTTAGATCGCGTATACATGTTCTTGAGCTGATATTGGTATATATCTACACATTTCTTACTTTATGGGTCTCTATGTCCCATGGCTAATTTGGTTGAGGCCAATTTTTGCAAGGTGGAATATTGAATAGCCAAATTGTCATGTTTTCGGATCGGAATATCTTCAATTTGTATCTACTTACTTAGGTACCAAGTCTAAGTGTTTACAACTCGCTCGCATACTTGTAAAGCCACTAACTAAGCACTAAGGACCACAGAATGATAGGACTATTAGGACACTATGGATGAAATAATAAATCTAGTAAAAGTAAAAAATCATTTATTTCTTTAGACTTACAAAATAAGCACTTAGACAAGTCATATTTTATACAATAAATTATTATCAAATAAAATTATTTTACTGTTCACTTCAATGTTTTGTCCACTAGTGGAAGAAGTGAAAAAGAAACCACTAGCATGTTCATCTCTTATATGTCTAATACATGGTTATTTGCCTATTTAAGTCTAAATATAATATGATTCGATACATGTCAATATTTAAGTAAAGCTATGCACAATAACAAATTACTTACATACTATTGTCTGTGCGAAACTGAGCGACATCTGGCCAAGCATTAACTACAGGAGTACAGGATCACATAAATAATCTAATAACCACGTAAACTGTACCGAAAGGCTCATACCCTTACCGCAATCGGATAGGATAATATATACCAGCTTCAATAGATCATTTATATACTCGTAAGCTGCTAAGTTGTTCAATAAATGTTTCTATATGTAACTAACTATCTATATACGTTATTCCCCCAGAGTAGGGTTCGGGGACAGCAAAACATGTTTATAAAAAAGCATGTTTCCCATTTTTTTATTTAGAAAAATCATAGGTGTCGGACAATGAGAATAATCCCGAAAAAGCAACAGATTTCGCACAATAATGACTTTTGTTTGCCTTAGTTCTGTTCCCCGTGAAATATCATCATGATCATCAGCCTATAGCAGTCCACTGCTGGACAATGAGCGCCATAGCGCCCTGTCTTCAGCTTGCTGAATCCAGAATCCACCTGCAGTCTTTCGTAGGTCATCATCCCACTGGTCAGAGGACTTCCTACACTACGTTTACCAAGTCTCCACTCAAGAACACGTTTGCCCCAGCGGCCGTCGGTTCTTCGCGAGATATGGCCGGCCCACTGCTACTCCAGCTTGCTAATTCCACGAAACGAATTATACTAAATCAGTTAGGGTGTTCTAGAACGAGTTTAGTTCTAGAACATCCTAACTGATTTAATATAATTCATAGCCTAGTGTCGATAGCAGTAACGCGTGATACCCATTAACGAAAAAGTTTCCACATCTGGCCAAACGAGGGCATATCAGTTGTCGGCTGGCAACCCCAACGGGGTTCCTAAACAACTGTAATGGAAGTGTCCAACTCCGTCCCGCGAGGCTTGCCCAATAAATTGATCGGAACGGCGAACATGACTTTCTTTTAAATCTAATATCCTGACGGTGATTGATTCCTACTAAAGTTAGAAGAATTTGCAAGTTTTAAATCAATGGAGTCAGCGCACGTAAGGTCTTCGAAAGTTTAAAAATTTAATTAACGGGAAAGGGTATTTGCGTTTTTCGATTAAATTTTTAACAGTTGTAGGTAACTAAGTCGTCCGTCAGGAACCACAATCCCTCATCATCAGCCTATGTTAGTCCACTGCTGGACATAGGTCTCCCCTAATGAGCGCCATAGCGCCAAGTCTGCATCTACCTGCAGTCTTTCGCAGGTCGTCATCCCATCTGGTCGGAGGGCGTCCTAACTACTTTTACTGAGCCGTGGTCTCCACTCAAGAACACGTTTGCCCCATCGGCTGTTGGTTCTTCGCGATAAATGGCTAGGAACCATAATCCCTGCAACAGTTAATTTAAATAGAAAAATCAAGTGAACCATCTTTGCTTTTCTTTCTAGTGAAAAGCCTAACAAATAACGCAGTTCATTTCAAAGACTTCGATCATCTCTATCAACATCGCATTACCCACTACTAAGAATTGATAACTTTGATCCATGTGTTCCTGCAGAAAAGGCCAAGTTGCGTAAACCAGTACAGAAACAAGTAACCAGTCCATGTGTTCCTGTTCATTTCTTCGAATGGGAACATAACTTCTTGGAAATCCAATTTTCTAGAAATATTTTCACTGAAATTTTGTATCCCTGCATTCTAGGTAAACAATCCGATATCCGGAAGTTTATTTATTTATTTTTCTTTCTTAGGGATAACAAACAGTATCACTTATAAATTAACTATAAACTATTAAACTTAAATAAACGTAATTCGAGAAGTGAACCAGCCCCGTTATCCAATTATTACTTGTACAAGGGGTGGTGTTAGTGAGCATTTGCAACAATGTAAAAGTTAACTAGGTAAGTTACACAATACTACAATACAATACAATATAGCTTTATTGCACCATCAAATATAAAGAAAATAATAAAAATAAAGGATCTTAATACTAACTATAACTAGTAGCACAATCGGCGGCCTTATCGCTAAAAGCGATCTCTTCCAGGCAACCTTTGGATGGATAGGATCGGTACGTATTAAAGCTGACGGTGGCGTAATTATTTAGGATAATTATATATAAAATAATTAATATTTATATTTAGAACGTACATAAGTATATAAAAATAGTACAAAAAACAGGAACAATTAACATAATAACATAGAAAATAAAAACAAAAAAAAATCAAGATTTTTTTTAATACTACGAGTTTATCTAATATTTACAGCTATATATATGAGCACAAATGTAGGTATATACAGCTACCAGCTCTTAGTAATAGAATACACTTGATAAAACAAGGTACGCTATAGTATTTGTAGCGTAACTTGTCTTATCAATGTAATTAGGTATTTATAATATACTAGCTGCGCCCCGCCGTTTCATCCACGTGGTGATAGGTATTTTGGATAATATACAATATATCTTTATGAATGCCTATGTTTTATTCTGATATGTAAGCTATATTATTGTGAAGTTTCATCAAAATCAATTCAGTAGTTTTGCGTGAAAGAGCAACAAACATCTTTACAAACTTTCGCGTTTATAATATTAGTAAGATAAAATCTGTTTCCTCTTAGTTAACTTTATTTTTTAATGAGTAAGTCTTATAACAAATAAATATATATATACTATTCTGTGATTTTCTATATGGGTTCTAACGGAAGACCGCTGGACCTAGCTAGCGTCGGCTAGTAGTCTGACCTATCTCACAGGGACCTTAAAAACCACTGTACATAATGTATTCATTACCTAAGTGTCTTGTTTTAAACAGTTTATATTGTTGCTATAAATAAATGCCTCTCTATTCTAATAAAAAGTTCTGCCTGTGGCGTACAAAGCCACAGGCAGAAGCCAGTTATAAATAAAACGTCATCAGCAAGATGCCACTGCCGAATAAATCTCTACCCGGCGTTACCTGTAATAAGAAGTAATAAGCGCTTGAAATTCCCTTCGAGATTTTAATAGCTGCGTCACGGGAATAATTGAAGGAATGAATATTAATACCCCGCTTGAATAGCCGTCTCGGATTGTGAATTTTCGAGACTGCCTTATATCGAAGGCGTAGGCTTTTGTATTAGCAGCACGTTTTCCTTGAAAGCATTAGTTATTTAAATTGCTTTGCATATTAAAGTGGTGCGTTTGATATTTTGGCTATAATGTTTGCGCATCGTTTGTTGAAGTATTATGGGGTACTTAGTTTTCTTTATTCGCGAAGAAAATTGCCATATAACCATAAATAAACAAATAATGTTGGACAATTCCCACAATATTATCTAGCCCCAAGCTTTGCAGGTGGAACTGCCCGCGCGCCGACCGACCCAAAATGCCACGAGCCATTCTCGCCAACTGAGAGGGTCTGTCTCTAACCTAACCTAAACTTACCTAGTAAGTTTGTTCCTTAATTTTTGTTACACCCTCCATAATATAATAAAACAAATAAAAGACATGCGACACTGCACTATTAACTGAAACACGCAATAATCATTGAGCATATCAAAGATTCTGGTAGGCCCCTGTGATGAAATGAGTGACAAGCAATCACGACAGCGATCCTTCCCTTCCAGTATCCCATCTGGTGGATTGAATGGTCTTATCCATGTATCGTGTAAACCTGGCCAACACGTGTGTATTGTGCCAGGTTTACACGCCCGCTAGTGTTAGCACTAGTAAATCAGGATTACCATGAAGAGGTTTAGGCCTCGCAGTAATGTAATGCACTGAATTAGGATTTATTCGGACCATTCCTCACAGCGAGCTGGCCTCTGCTTCATTATGTATGAGCTTCAAATGAAAGAACAGTGAGTTTTCGAAACGCGAATGAATGATATCCATGCTCTCTCCAATCCATGTGCACATGAATTTCCTACAACTCTTGACAAATAGAAATTTAACAGACAAATAACAGCTTTTTAAGGAATCAGGCAGGGAAAACTATCATTGTAAAATAACAATAATCCGATTCCGCTTTTTTTACCCAAAAAATTAGAATCTTAAACCACTGCAAGATCAGCAATTAGTTTTACAAGATCTCTGGGCACCTGCCGATGACAAACTAGGCTCGAATTCTACGAATTAAACACTTCACTATAACAATGGTACTGTCTCAAAATGACACTTTTTGGCAGTTTACCTTTGACGAAAGAAACTAAAGATGGAGGGACGCGGAACCAAAGTGTCAAGGTCGAAACCAATATATGATTTTTTATACTACTGCGTAACCCATAAAGAAAGCTTGCAATATGCTACCATGAGATGGATATTGGCAGAATGGCGTCAATCCAGAGGCAGAGCCATCTAGCAAGAAGTTGAAGTTGAAGAAGCACCGAACGTACTATCTAGAGTTTCTTTAATCTTTGGACGATTCTGCGATGGTATTATTGTCATAGTAAAGCGATTGGTTAGCAGAATTCGGACCCTTCGGTTTTGGAATTAACGTCGCGTCGTTAAAATAAAATGACGTAGATCGGAGAGACCGTGTATGACTTTATTTAATGAAAAAGATAGAACAACAACCGACTTGCAAACCCGAAAAGGTAAGTTTCCGGTAGGTCGGTACTGAATAAGTTTCATATTGGAAACCAGTTTAGAAGGTATCGGTTACAGCTTGTTTTCGCACAAACAAAGAACTTAAGGTTTGCGACCCCGATTATCTTAGGGGCGGTAATGAATCCGGAAAAATAAACCTATAAACGTCCCACAATATTTCTCATCATGCCTTTGAGCGTGTCGGCGAGTAAAAGATAAAACCTTGGTAAAAGTAGATTCAGCATAAACAAAACTGACGACCTCAGTGGCGCGGCGGACGATCCGCCAGCGACGCAGGAGGTAGCGGGTTTGCATCCCGCCTCGGTACAAAATATTTGTACGATCTGCAGGAAGTTGTTCCGGGTGTTCATGTGTCAGATACATAGATTTAAAAACCTATGTAGATACATAGAATGTATTGCCGTGCAATAACTGACTGAAAAAATTAATAAACACACGCGAGTGAAGGTCTAGTGCTGTGTTCTGGAAGTTGGATCCTTGCAAGGTTTCGAGAATTCAGGTCAGTGGTCAATCTATTTTATCTACCCTGTGTAACGAGCAAAGATCTATCCATTTCCTAAGTATTTTCGCTAGGTACAGCATTATATCATTCGTGATACTTGGGCCCTTCGATTATACATATGAATTTTTTACTACCAGCGACGTATTCTTTAGACTCCACATCTCGAATAGAGGATTTTAAAGTCTACAGTTTCCATGGGATTTTATCTACAGCATACAGATTACCAGACATCGCTTATTACCTGTCCAAAGTGTTTCCTAAAACGGGCCTAAAGCTTTTTGACAGGCAACACTCTGTCAGATACGATAGGATAGGATTGAACGCAGCTCATTACAGTTGCAAATATCTGTTCTAGCCTCCATTGCAGTGCATTGCAGTAATCTACACATTTACATATGGTAACCCCGGCAAATGCAGTGCTGGATTATACTCCACTGTCGCTTTGCACTTAGCGCTTGTTTGTGTTCAACACTACTTATGTTTAATACCGAGAGCAGCCTACAGATAGGAAAGGTCATGCGGGTAGATGTAAACGGAAACTGTGGGAAGTTTTTATTTAGTGTTGCACGCAACAAACTGGTTCGGTTGAGGGTACCTGCTCCTTAAGTCCGTAACATCGGTTCCGTAAAATTTTCTAAATTAAAAATACAAATACGTCGTAATTTGTCTCGAAATAGTAAAAACACTAAATAGAAAACAGAAAAACACCTGCACAACCTATTTCCTCACAGTTTCTCAAGTGAAAACGTCCAAAAAATACCTTTGGAAACGGATGCCATTAGTGAGTGTTTTGACAAAATCAGAAGATAATTCCACGGAGAAACCAGCCAAACCACAAACACAGAAGGTCAGTCAGCTAGAATATAATACAGTTAGCTGCAGAAAACAAATCCCTGCTTTTGTTTACATTATTATAACCTCAAAAGAAACTTGGACTCAGCTTGGACTAGTCAATCACAGATCAAAAACCTTGTGAAAAAGCGCCATCTAGGGAAGAGTAGCGGAAGTACTGGCCTTTAGACCATCGCCAGCGAAAACCCGAGCGACACACATAAGCGCCGCAGGCGCTGCCGTTCAAAACAAATACGAACTATCCGTCACTAGAGGGCAGCTATAATAGAACGTGAAGTGTGGAGGAACTACCTAATTTAGAAGGATTCTATAATATAATAATAAGGAGAACCGTTTACAAACGACAAAAAGCACGACAAACCGATAAACTCCAAAACGGGCCTGTCCATACACCCCCAAAGAGGACAAACTACGTTTCTTTTCTGGACGAGTGTCTGCAGAGGAGCGGCGGCGATTACAAAGGAGCGGCGGCGGATAATTAAATTAAAATTAAGTTAAAAATAACTTTAACAACCTTCCCCCTTCCTTTCTCCTTAATATAAAAACTACAAACCTCTCTTCCCTTATCCTAACTATTGAGTCTCTTAAAATCATAATATTAATCAATATTATAATCACAATTTAGCTTCGGTACATTTTAACCCCCCCCCCCCCCCCCCTCCTCCCCCTCCGTCTGCTCCTGTAAAATACTTATATGACATTGTATTGCACATTTTACATTTTACACCTGAAATGTACCCACCTGTTTAGTTTTAAGACATTAATTGACAACTGGCTTCTAGTATCATAATCATCATCATCAAGTGTTACCAAACTGCTACTTTAAATTATTCGCTATCTACGGCTCCGTTTTAGGTTGCCATATAGGCTTAATTATATTTTGGATTATCTAAGATTAACACTAAGCAAAGCTTGGCAATTTTATCATGATGTTTGCAAACTTATCTTGCACATAGATTTTTTGACTAGTTTATACATATTAATGAAAGTTTGACATATTAAGGCAAGTTTGACTAAGTCTGTCGACCATAAAACTTCATTTATAACTTATACAAACCTTTTGTTGACCACTTCATAGACTCGTTTCAGACGCGAATTGCGGCGTACCTAAAACTTAATAACTTTGTTAAACATAGTGCAATAAAAATTTATTAAATTTTTTTTTTTTTTTTTTTTTTTTTTTTTTAAACTTTTAAAATTAAAATTATACATATTAAAATATATACCTATAATACTGAATACAACGAGTTCCTCTAACAAACACGGAAGTCGACTTTGCTTCTGCAATTTTAAAATGTTTGCTGTAGACAGAACACCTGTAAAAGCGAAAAAAGTGTCAGAAGAAATACCTAAAGACCCTCAGTTGACTAATAAAAGGAGCCCTACTCCGGTCGCTCACACTTCGAACGTACGAAAGAGTATCGGAGAGTTGGAACAAAAAATGCACACCATTCCGAAAACCGCAGTTTCTTCGAAGAGCAACAAGCCTACCGATCCCCTAAAACCAAAACCGAAGAATATGATGTCACAGGCTCAAAAGCCGCCAATAGAGACAACAATACCTCTTCCATCACTGGAAAAAAGCAGTCAAAAGTACGCAGACCGGTTGGCTGAGGCGAAAAATTGTCGAGATGTAGCCATAGACCACCTTGGCGTTCAACGAAACATCCGAACAGAGATAAGAAAGGAAGTCGCCTTTGCCCTAAATCGCCTGTATCAACTAGTTAAAGAAGGGGAAAGCAGTAAAAGAAGCATGATTGCAGCACCAGACAAAGGACACCAAGGAACAGAACAAGAACTTCTTATAAAGCTTGAAGAGAACACCAGACTGCTCCAAGAAAACAATGAAAGAATGGAAAAATTACAGGAAAGTCTAGACAAGCAACAAGATATACAAATTAGACAAACTTATGCGAACGTAACAGCTGCTGCACCAAGGAGGACAGAACAGACGGCACTGCACTCTGTTGTTGTAACAGCGGTAGACGAAAAAGAAACAGGAGAAGAAGTTCTTGACAGGATAAGGAAGGCTGTGAATGCAAAAGAGAGTGGTATAGCTGTGGAAAAGATAAGAAAGGCGAAAGATCGAAAAATTATAGTAGGATGTAGGACAGACGAGGAAAGACAAAGGGTAAAAGAAAAACTAAAAGGCACAAAAGAGTTAAATGTGGAAGAGATAAAAAACAAAGACCCCCTGGTGATCTTTAGAGATGTCATGAAGTACAACACTGACGAAGAGGTCGTGATTGCGCTAAAAAATCAAAATAAGGGGATCCTCAAGGATACAAGCGGACAGAAAATGGAAATTGCTTTCAAGAAACAAACCAGAAACCCCCATACGCATCACATTGTCATGAGGGTTTCCCCAACAATATGGCAGTATTTGATCGATGCAGGATCTGTCCAAATCGATCTCCAACGAGTTAAAGTAGCTGACCAATCACCCCTTGTGCAGTGCTCGCTCTGCTTGGGTTACGGCCACGGGAGACGATTCTGCAAGGAGACAGTAGAAAAATGTAGTCATTGTGGGGGAGACCACATGAAATCCAAATGCGCAGATTGGCTGGCAGATGTTGCTCCATCTTGTCGGAATTGCGTGCATGCCGGGCTTGAAAGGACTGAGCACAACGCGTTTAGTGGCGAGTGCCCGATCCGTCGAAAGTGGGATGCACTGGCTCGGGCGACAATAGCCTATTGCTAAAGTGGCCCCAGGCTCCGACACCTCAACTAGTGCAAAGGCCTACAAGGTAGCACAGGCTAACTTACAGCGGAAGGCTTTAGCGACGCACGAAATAATGATTGAAGCGGGCCGAAGGAACATAGCCTTTGCGCTCCTCCAGGAGCCGTACGTTGGGAACGTTGGATCGATGAAAAACTACGGGAGCGCCAGGATATTCCAGAGCGCTAATCAAGGAGACGGAGTTGTGAAAGCTTCAGTAGTTGTGTTCGACAGCGACATAGACGCTATAATTTGTCCAGAATTTACTACGAATAACATAACAACGGTGAAACTCCGAACACGTGCCTGGGAAATCGTGGCGATCTCGTATTACTTCGAGCCTTCAGAACCAATACAGCCATACCTGGAACAGTTGAGGAGCATAATGCAGCAAATGGGAGGCCAGAAAATCGTAATAGGGGGTGATGCAAATGCAAAACACTCGATCTGGGGTAGCCTGAAAATTGACGACAGGGGGGAAGAAATGGCCGGAACATTGGAG
Organism: Eupithecia abbreviata; assembly: GCA_943735965.1. Classification (NCBI taxonomy): domain Eukaryota; kingdom Metazoa; phylum Arthropoda; class Insecta; order Lepidoptera; family Geometridae; genus Eupithecia; species Eupithecia abbreviata. Next base: position 11,096,442 of record OX030990.1, read on the forward strand.
GAAATTGAGTTACAAGTGCTAAATGAAGGTGATACTCCAACCTTTGATACAATAAGAGGCGATAAACAATTCACCAGCTTTATAGATGTAACGGCCTGCACGACGGAGATGATTCAGTTGATCGAGGACTGGAAGGTAGAAGTTGGCATGATTAGCTCGGACCACAATGTGATTACTTTTAAAATTCTTTTAACAAAATCAAAGGGAATAAGCATTAGCAGAACTACTAGAATATATAATACTAAAAAAGCAAATTGGGTTCAGTTTCATGAGAAACTGACTCAATTACTCGAGTCAAACCAAATAAACAAAATGGAGATCGATAAAATACAAGATATAACAAATCTAGACAGAATAACGCAAACATACACAAACATAATTATAGAAGCATGCAACGACAGTATCCCCAAAAAGAAACCAAAAAGTACACTTACCTCGCCCTGGTGGTCAGAGAGCCTCGCTGAGCTGAAGAGAGAAGTCACCACGATGAAACGACGAATCCGGTGTGCAGCGCCAGTCCGTAGGCAAATGGTGATCGACGAATACCTGAAAACAAAAGAAACCTACGAACAGGAAGTAAAGAAATCCCAAATAGAGAGCTGGAAGGACTTCTGCGGGAAACAGAACAGGGAAGGAGTATGGGAAGGTATTTACAGAGTTATAGGCAGGACTTCGAAGAGACAGGAAGATCTACCCCTGTTAGACAACGGAAGAGATCTTGACGGTATAGAGTCTGCTAAGTTTCTGGCTGACACTTTTTACTCCGAAGACCTTGAAAGGGATGACAGCTTAGAACAAAGACAAATTAGAGCAGCAGCTGAACAAGTAAACGTGTTGGTGCATGATGAACACCATGACCCACCGTTTAACAAGAAAGAGTTGACACTCGCACTCAAAAGCTTCAACCCAAAGAAGGCTCCGGGCTCAGATGGACTGACGGCTGACATTTGCAACCAAGCGATACACCACGATCTGGAACTGTTTCTTACCTTGTCTAATAAATGTCTTGCTCTTGGTCACTTTCCGCTCCTTTGGAAGGAAGCAACGGTGGTGGTCCTAAGGAAGCCAGGAAAGGACAACTACAGAGTACCAAAATCGTACCGGCCCATAGGACTGCTGCCAGTCATGGGAAAAATCCTAGAGAAAATAGCGATCGGGAGGTTGAAATGGCACCTTATTCCGAAAATCAGCATACGCCAGTATGGATTCATGCCACGCAGGAGCACCGAGGACGCCCTCTATGACCTAATGCAACAAATTCAAAGTAAACTAGACCAGAAGAAACTTATTACGTTAGTATCATTGGACATAGAGGGAGCCTTCGATAGCGCCTGGTGGCCAGCTATCCGGATAAGGCTAGCTGAATCGGGTTGTCCGATCAACCTCCGAAGGCTCATCGATAGCTACCTGCAGAACCGCTGTGTCAAGGTGCGATACGCTGGCTGCGAATATTACAAAGAGACTAACAAAGGGTGTGTCCAGGGGTCCATTGGTGGACCGATGCTTTGGAATCTCCTTCTAGACCCCCTCCTCAAAGGTCTAGACCAGCGTGGACACTACAGCCAGGCTTTCGCAGACGATGTGGTGATGCTGTTTGATGGAGACACAGCATTAGAGGTCCAAAGACAGGCCAATGCCGCTCTCGCTTATGTTCGGGAGTGGGGAATCGGAAACAAACTAAAATTTGCTCCGCATAAAACCTGCGCGATGATCATAACAAGAAAACTAAAGTACGATACTCCACTCCTGAAGATGGGCGGGATCGACATTGGCATGTCAACCGAAGTCCGGCTTCTGGGACTGACCATCGACAGCAAGCTAACCTTCAATGCCCATACTGCAAATACATGCAGAAAGGCATTGAACATATACAAGCAGCTGTCGAGGGCAGCCAGAAGCAGCTGGGGTCTCCATCCGGAAGTGATTCGAGTCATATACATGGCAGCAGTGGAACCGGTAATGACCTATGCGGCTAGCGTTTGGGCACCTGCTACCAAAAAGCTCAATGTGCGCAAACATCTCAACGCGGTTCAAAGATATTTTGCCATGAAGCTAACAAAAGCGTACCGCACCGTGTCCTTAAACTCAGCCTTAGTGTTAGCTGGTTTACTTCCAATGGATCTCAGGATCCAGGAGGCGGCCGCCCTCTATGATACCAAGCGTGGGGTTCCGCAGCTAATGTTGGGAGACAGAGATGTCGAAATTATGGCATCATACGATGTGACACCGCACCCGGCAAAGCATATGGACTTGGAGTTCATGAGCCTGGAAAACCAACAAGATGTTGAGCAACACAACAACCAGGCAGTCCGCATATTCACCGATGGTAGCAAGATTGAGGGTAAGGTTGGGGCGGCACTATCCCTGTGGAACAGTGAAGCCGAAATCAAAACCCTCAAACTTAAGCTATCATCCTACTGCACGGTATACCAAGCGGAACTCTTCGCCATATGTAAAGCCACGCGTGAGATTATGAAACGCCGTGAGACCAGTTTCGGCATCTATAGCGATTCGCGTTCGGCTCTAGAGACTATTACGAATGTCGGCTCCATCCATCCACTTGCAATAGAAATACGCGAAAACTTGCGAACCATCGTACTCCAAAACAAAGATATTTCCTTGTTTTGGATCAAAGCTCATGCAGGGATGGATGGAAATGAGAGGGCCGACATGCTTGCTAAAGAGGCAGCTCTGAACTCCAAAAGAAAGCCAGACTATGACCTGTGTCCGGCTTCATATGTCAAGCGACAAGTCAGAGACGAATCGCTTGACGTATGGAACCGGAGATACAAGACTGAGAATAAGGCTGCGGTGACCAAGCTATTCTTCCCGGACGCGGTTGAGGCTTATAAAACTGTCAGAAAAATAAGCTTCAACAATGTGCTGACACAAATTATGACGGGCCACGGTGGGTTTTCCGAATACCTTACCCGGTTTAAGTGTAAAGAAAACCCTTCGTGCATCTGTGAACCTGACACAGAAGAAACCGTGCCACATATCCTTTTCCACTGTCCTGTTTTCGGCCGCGAAAGATTCGACATAGAAAACGAACTAGACATTCAAATAAATAGCAACAACTTACATCTAGTAATTAATGACAAGTATCTACGCCCTAAGTATCTAAAATATTGTGTAAAAATAGTGAAGCAAGTAATTTTTAGAAATAAGTAGATAAGATATGATGTATAATATATATATTAAAATATATAATATAGCATACATATAATAGATAAATAGTTAGATAAGAATAAGTAGATATAAACAATATACCTAAGTAAAATATAATAATTTTAATTTAAAACTAGATACATAAAGTCTCTGATAATGTTAGAGGAATAAGAACAATAAATAAATAAAAAAAAAAAAAAAAAAACTGGTTCGGTTACTCTCGGTAGGTTTATTTCGTGATTGTAGTTATTTACACATTTACAGTTAGATATAGGAGGTTGCGAGTTCGATTCCCGCCTCGAGATAAATGTGTCTACGATCTGCAGATACTTGTTCCGGGTGTTCTGGTCGTTTTCTATGTATATGGTTATCTAGTTCTGATGACACAAGCTCTGCTTAGCTTATAGCTATATTATACTGTGTGAATTTTCCAGATTTTTTTATTTTTTTATCTCCTTTTTATGAAGTAGGTCAAAAACTACGGATAATGAAATTATATGCAGCAAAAAAAATAGTTACAACAGTCAGAAAAGGATTTAAATAATTATTAAAATAAATATAAACTTTACTTTATTATAAATTGTACTCTAAATTGTACCTGTTTTTTTTTGTTTTTATTTTTGACATGCACATAATATATTTTGAATTTGATTGATTAGTATGAATTTTATTAGATATATTTAGAATTATAATAATATACTGTGTGAATTTTCCAGAATTTTTTATTTTTTTATCTATTTTTTATGAAGTAGGTTAAAAACTACGGATAATGAAATTAAATGCAGCAAAAAAAATAGTTACAACAGTCAGAAAAGGATTTAAATAATAATTAAAATAAATATAAACTTTACTTTATTATAAATTGTACTCTAAATTGTACCCTTTGATCTGTTTTTTTTTTGTTTTTATTTTTGACATGCACATAATATATTTTGAATTTAATTTTTAATTTGATTGATTAGTATGAATTTTATTAGATATATTAAGAATTTATCAATTGATTGTTATTGTAGTGTATTGCGTTAATGACTTTAATTTGATTGTTTAATGTTAAAAATTGACTTAACTACCTATTTTAGTTTATAAAATATAATGTTTGACGTTTTGGTATTTTAATAACTGTAAGTCAAATCTAAATAAATGAATAAATAAACACAGTGAGCGAAGTAGGTATTACAAATGGGTGCGAATTGAAAAAGAGAGTAGGTAGATACTCTCTTTTTTTCTATTACCCAGAGTACAGAGTTTATATTGTGAAATAAATAATTTGTAAAGGTTTACATCCCTGTATTTCGTATTGTACGAGTACTTTCTTTTTGCTAATTAATCCAGAATAATACAAATGATAAGCTTCATATATGTAAAGTGCTCAGGCTAAAACAGGCTAAATTATTCAGTTATCTCAAACAAATGGATTACCAACTAGGTAAGTAACAGTAAATATAATCCTTAGATGTTAATCCATGAACCATGAGTACAAAGTACGCGGTCCGGGTACCTGTTCAAGTGGGAATTACCGAAACCAGATCTATTATCCCTTTTGTACCTTTGGAAGTTGGCAACATAATGAAGTTCAGAACCAAGTGGCTAGTCTACCGATGTTTGTTGACCCATGTTATATTTGTGTTCTTATAAGCGAATGATTGCTACTGATATTAAATAATATCGCAAAAAATTTCGGCGGGATTAGAATCCCCGACCTTTTTAAGAGAAGGTCGCAGGTTCAAGTCCCGCTGAAATCGAAAAAAAATTGATATTATTTAATTTAGTTTTTGTGGTTCAATAAAAACATTAGTTTTTTTAGTAGTTTATTATCATCATCATCATCATTATCAGCCTATATTAGTCCACTGCTGGATAAAGGCCTACCCCAATGAACGCCATAGCGCCCTGCAGCTTGACGCATCCAGCATCTACCTGCAGTCTTTCGCAGGTCGTCATCCCACCTGGTCGGAGGGCGTCCTACACTACATTTACGGAGTCGTGGTCTCCACTACAAGAACACGTTACGTAGTTTATTATATATCTATAGAATGTAATTGCGGCACTTTTCAAAATTTGGTGTAATAATAACCTGTAATATATATTATGTATAAACGTATTTCATTTCTGCCAACATCAAGGCAACTTTACATTATACAAAGTCAGAAAGGTCATTCAGGCGTTCAAGGTTAGATTAAAATTATTGTTTCAAAGTTAATGGAGTTAATCTAACAATCCTCATAACCCATTCAGGAGAATTAACTATAGTGAATGTATTAATAAACTCCCTCAGTTACAAAGCCGTGGTAGTTTTTTCAGAGTACGGTTGCTATATTGTACTCGGAGATGTAGCAATCTCTTAGACACGGTTTAGCGACTTCGTAGCATTCTCGTGGTCATGGTGTAGTAATCTAATCTTATAGCGGCTGCGTAACCACCTTGTAGCCGTGACGACGTAGCAATCTCGTAGCCACGTTGTAGCAATGCAGCCAAGGTGTAGCGAGCTCGTAGCCACAGTAGTGTAGCGAGCTCGTAGCCACAGTAGTGTAGCGAGCTCGTAGCCACAGTAGTGTAGCGAGCTCGTAGCCACAGTAGTGTAGCGACCTCGTAGCCATAGTAGTGTAGCGACCTCGTAGCCACAGTAGTGTAGCGAGCTCGTAGCCACGTCGTAGCTATCTCGTAGCCACGTCGTAGCAATCTTGTAGCCATAGCGTAGCAATCTCGTAGCCTCGACGTAGCAATTTCGTAGCCACGTCGTAGCAATCTCGTAGCCTCGGCGTATCAATCTCGTAGCCACATCGTCGTAGCAATCTCGTAGCCACGTCGTAGCAATCTCGTAGCCATAGCGTTACAATCTCGTAGCCATGGCGTAGCAATCTCGTAGCCACGTCGTAGCAATCTTGTAGCCACGTCGTAGCATTCTCGTAGCCATGGCGTTACAATCTCGTAGCCATGGCGTAGCAATCTCGTAGCCACGTCGTAGCAATCTTGTAGCCACGTCGTAGCAATCTCGTAGCCACATCGTCGTAGCAATCTCATAGCCACGTCGTAGCATTCTCGTAGCTATGGCGTAGCAATCTCGTAGCCTCGGCGTAGCAATCTCGTAGCCACATCGTAGCGACCTCATAGCCGGGACGTAGCAGAAAGAATAAATAAAATAAATGAAATTTTCTTCCCTTCAAAAAGATGTGAGTAATAAAATGGCTAGATAAACATGTATTTCATGGAAGCAGGCATCGATGATGGCTTGGACCTGTTAGAACTTATGCCTCACTTGAAACTTAGTCGATCGGAAGTCGGAACTTTATCAATCGCTGAACTAATATTATGAGAGACAAAGCAAATTCGTATCAAACTTTGATAAACATGCTAGAAAAACACGAAAACAACTTTAACTTGTCTTAGAGCAGTCTTTGCCGTCATGGGCAATTATATCTCTAGAAAACTGGAGATACTTTTCAAAAGTGAGTAAAGTGGACAGTGGAATTTACGCTTCCTCTTTTTACTTGTATTTGAGACAGTTTTTCATTTAAAGTTGCCACAAATAAGAATCTTTTCACCATAGCGCGTGATTTTTTGTACATATTGTACATCAAAAACTCAAAAATCCTCTTCATCTACGTAGTCAAAATCTTTATTATGTATGCCTAAACTTTGATTTATTATACCATCGGCACCAGCGTCACTGCCTAGCATGCAGTATTGCAGATTCTCGTGATATTTTACCGACGTAAAAAGTTACGAAATGTTCGAAAAATGCCAACGTCGCAGCGTCCACAGCGGGTTTGTCGAGATTAATAAATCTAGGGAGCTTTGTCCAAAACAGTAACAAATCGCAGCGAATTTCTGGTAGCAACTTGCAGTAACTCATCCAAGATTATTAGCCGTATATTCGCAGAACTTCACGACCTGAACGACTAGCAAAAGACTGCAAATATTTGGGAAAAAAGGCACGATATCGTAAGGCAAAATTCAAAAATCCTCTTCATCTACGTAGTCAAAATCTTTATTATGTATGCCTAAACTTTAATTTATTACACCATCGGCACCAGCGTCACTGCCTAGCATGCAGTATTGCAGATTCTCGTGATATTTTACCGACGTAAAAAGTTACGAAATGTTCGAAAAATGCCAACGTCGCAGCGTCCACGGTGGGTTTGTCGAGATTAATAAATCTAGGGAGCTTTGTCCAAAACAGTAACAAATCGCAGCGAATTTCTGGTAGCAACTTGCAGTAACTCATCCAAGATTATTAGCCGTATATTCGCAGAACTTCACGACCTGAACGACTAGCAAAAGACTGCAAATATTTGGGAAAAAAGGCACGATATCGTAAGGCAAAATTCAAAAATCCTCTTCATCTACGTAGTCAAAATCTTTATTATGTATGCCTAAACTTTAATTTATTACACCATCGGCACCAGCGTCACTGCCTAGCATGCAGTATTGCAGATTCTCGTGATATTTTACCGACGTAAAAAGTTACGAAATGTTCGAAAAATGCCAACGTCGCAGCGTCCACGGCGGGTTTGTCGAGATTAATAAATCTAGGGAGCTTTGTCCAAAACAGTAACAAATCGCAGCGAATTTCTGGTAGCAACTTGCAGTAACTCATCCAAGATTATTAGCCGTATATTCGCAGAACTTCACGACCTAGCCAACGACTAGCAAAAGACTGCAAATATTTGGGAAAAAAGGCACGATATCGTAAGGCCAAACAAAACCCAAGCACAGAATAACATCATAGTACCCACAACGTACCCAAGCAATACTCACTTTTGATCCCTGCGTCAAGAATAACTTAGTAAGTAGGCTCCTAATGTTTCCAGCTTTTTACGACCTTCGCAAAACTTACGCGGAATAAGCGACGCAGTATGGCCACCCAATAAAAATTGTGACTACTAACTGTGTACCGAAAAAACACAAGATTTATGAATCACTTCGGGTCCGCATAATTCATAAACATCTGTCGAAGCAATAAAGCTTTAACGATGCAAGACTTCCCTTTAGGGGATGTACCCTATCGTTATTAATACAAGCCTTGCCCGAGCGGTCAGTATCGATTCTTTTAATGAAATCTGTGAGGTAGGTAGGCAGGTAAGTTCGTTAGATCATGTTTGCACATTACGGGTGACCGGCTGGGAACGTGCAGCGAATCGGTAACTGCTGTAATTTGATGCAATTCAGGTCCCAGTAACTAAACTCGCGGTCCACTTCGAATAATTATCTTTGTAGGTTACATTGAAATTGCAATCTGTGTTTCATTTTCCTGTTAGCGAAATTAATGTTGTTTTTAGTTTTGCTTTATAAATGCTGGTCGTTAGTTTATTTATATTTATAGAGGTAAAACACAGCGTTTCTATTTTCATTAAAAATTTTTCATTTGAATTTTAATAATAATAAGGCCAAAAAGGATTACACAGATATTATAGAAACAAAGTAAGTCAAGAAACGTTGAACAGAACATTGTAAATTGCTAACTTAAAAATAATAACTATGAAATAAATATTATGTACTGTCTGAATATATATAATGTGCGCCCGTCTTTAGTGTGTTGTGTGTTGTTATGTGTGTATGTAATTTATCATAAATTTGTTCCTTTTGCTTTAGATTGGAAAGTTCGTTGACCTTTCCTACCCGTTTATATTCAGCAAAGCTACCTCAGGACTTGCGTCAGAGCTCGGGTTGGGAGCCGCGTGTGTTTTACGATAAAATATAAAAAACACTTTCTAGTTACAAAGTATAGCTCCTTAGTACTACACGTTTACGATCTACACTCACAATAATATGTACGACACGATATGAAATTCTTTACCGTAAGCTAACGTCAGGTAGTATCACTTGTCGACGACCTCTGTGCCGCGGTGGGCGAAGGTCCGCCTGCGACGCAAGAGGTTGCAGGTTCGATTCCCGCCTCGGAACAATTGTGTGTACGATCTGCAGATATTTGTTCCGGGTGTTCTGGTCCTTTTCTATGTATAATAAAAAATATCTATTTATGTAATGTATTGTATTATGTATATCAGTTATCTAGTACCCATAACACAAGCTTTGCTTATCATGGGGCTAGATAATGCTGTGTGGATTGTCCAGCATTATTTATTATTTATTTACTAAATAGTAACAAAGTCGCTTCCCGCAGTCTGTCTATCCCTATGTATGCATGCTTAGATCTCTAAAACTACGCAAAGGATTTTGATGTGTTTTGTTTAATAGATAGAGTGATGCAAGAGGAAGGATTATAAACCATTTGACAAATAGATCTCCACGCGGGTGAGCCGCAGGGCGCAGCTAGTCACTACATAGTAAAAAACAAAGTCGTTTCTCGCCGTCAATGTATGCTTAGATCTTCAAAACTACGCAACGGATTTTGATGACGTTTTTTTAATATACAGAGTGATTCAAGGGATAGGTGTATAAATCATCTGACACATAGATTTCCATGCGGCCGAACCCGGGGGGCATAGCTAGTGGAATATAAGATCGAAATATTGATGGACTATTAGGATGGGAGATTGAGGAATCCCGGAGGTAATAGGGTAATAATAAGAGGTTAAGTCAAGGCCCCGTGGGGAGGACTATGATGGTTATTCAGAAGACAATTACAATAGAGGTTGGGTAAGTCCGCCCTCATAACCGGAAGTTATCTAGGGGAAATCATGCTGACATATTTTTAGCTTGGATCTATTTGGTTGTGTAGGAAAGTTATTAAGTTGCGCTTCATCAGCGCAAAACTAGAAGATATATCTATCTATGTAATATATAGTATTATGTATATCAGTTGTCTAGTACCCATAACACAAGCTCTGCTTTCCATGGGGCTAGATAATGCTGTGTGAATTGTCCAGCATTATTATTATTATTAGTATTAGTAAACTAATCAATGACTCCAAACAAAACAGATCATCAGAATAATAATTTGTTATGAAAGAACTGATAACTGACTTCAATGCGTCAATTTTACTCTGTTTTTAAGATTTGCGGGTCAAATAATGATATCACGGGAATAAAATTTTATTAATATATATTTTTATGGGACCACCTCGGGATCATTCTCTATCTATACTAATATTATAAAGAGGAAAGGTTTGATTTTTTGTTTGTTTGTTTGTAATGAATAGGCTGCGAAACTAATGGACCGATTTGAAAAATTCTTTCACCGTTGGGAAGCTACACTACACCCGGTAAACATAGGCTATATTATATTTTCAAATACGTTAGGGATCCGTACTAAAACCGTGCGAAGCCGGTAGGGTTCGCTAGTAGTCTATAACTATACAAAACCGAATTTTCAAAATCAGTTGAAAAAAACAAGATAACTAAAAGATAAGTAATAGGTAATTTTAAATATAAATAAAAGCTGTGACATGTTAATTAAAAGCTTTCAAAACCAAAATGTGTTATCAATTTCTACGATTTGCTACAATGACACCAGATTCGTTAAACACATTCCTCCAAATTTATTTAATTTTTTTTTTTTTACCAGATATTTAACCAGGTATTTTTTTTTACAAAAAAAAAATACCTTGAACTATTCTAGAACTGAGAATAGAATATTCTAGTACCTTCTAGTTATAAAATGCCTTTTAGGTACAGACAGACATTAAATAATTCAGCCCTAGATTAGAATTCAAAGGCTATGTATCTGTTGGGATGAGCAAGGTCCATTCACAAATGGATTGTATAATGATTTATTTATTACAACCCTTGTCCGACATGTTAAAACATTCACCGGCCGAATGTTTAATTTACAAATCCTGTGTGATATTGATATTTATTAGCGCAGCTGGCGATTAACCGTGTAATGTCCATTTGCCCTCATTAGTCTTAATGCATGCACTGCCGGGGTTATGTTGGCATGTTTCCTTTATGTTTTTGTGTTAACTTGACAGGTGGGCCGGCTAACATGGCCACCGGAGACCTTTTGGGCCTCTCGGTAAAGAACTGCTGGGTGGTACCTCAAGTCTTGATAAAGGTGAGAATGTAACAGTGATAAATTATCTTGGGGATATTGTTCAAAGTCTACATGTTGGTATTTTGAAGGTAGAAACAGAAAGCCCGCGCCAGGCGACAAAAGCGATGCGAGATCCAGACGCTTTAATTTGTATGAAAACACATGGCCTCAGAAACTTATCATAACCGCCATTCCGAAATTTCCTACATTTCGTCGCTTACCTACGTCACGCACGTAGGTAAGCGACGAAATGTACTTGGGCTCAGACTGTTTCTACCTCCTTCCCGCTTGAAAATATAATATGATCTACAATAATTTCAATGACTTAACACACAATATCCTCTATATTATACCTTATATTAGGATGTTTTACTTCTATGATATTAGAAGTAAAACATCCTGTTATTATTTAACGAACTTTTCCAACGAAGATAATTTGCTATTAGAATCACCTCTTTCAAATTACTACTGACTGGTACTCCACAAATCAATTAAGATCGTGATTCGGGTGGAATATCGTTACGCCTGTAGCACCGAGCTGTAAAAAAATATCTCATTTTTTGCCAAAATAAATAAGCAGATCCGTATCACCGCTCGCATGCAAAGTACCGCCACCGCAGGATGTTCGGTAAATGATCGCTTCACCCCGGAACATAAACGCAGATACGGAACCGTACGGAACCATACGGAACAATAACAGGCAAATATTATCAGCTGCGGGCGGCCCATAACGGCATTTATGTCTTTATCGGATAGGGTTCCGATCGTAAATTCCTGCGAATGTTGTTTCTTTTACGGACAATGCGCTGAAATCTGGATTCTTTTTGAAAATTTAGAGCTTTGGTAACAGCTAATAAATGAATGTTGGAAGGGGATTTAGTGATGAGGACCTATGTACCTATCTTCTTTTCGAAGAAATCACTTACATGTACTAGATTATTCGCGCTATAAATAAGCTAGGTAAGGTATCCGAAGTGTTAATAGAAAGAAGTGTGTTATGGGGCGAAGTGTGAAAGTAAGACTCCAGTTCTAGATGATATTTGATTTATTTGGGTAGATATATATTAGTCCCTGGTGATGATGATGATGATATTAGTCCCTTATACTATAGTAGCTTACATAGTTAAAGTAGGTAATGACGTAATCGTTTACAAAGGGTTACTTTTCATGGTGTCCAAATAAACAATGGTATCTTCATAGAAGAAGGCTTAGAATGATATTAGGTAGACAAGGTGAAACAAGGACACAAACAATATCGATAAATTAGTCTCAATAGCCTATTCGTAAAAGTACGTGCACTTGTGTGAGACAAAGCCCTGAAGTTATATGTTTGTCAATTCACACAGGGATTCGTTTTTAGATACAAAATCAATAAAATTGATGAATGACACTATCCCTCTGCTGTGACAGCAGCGTGTTTTTACTCTATAGGATCGGATATTAACGAGTTACAATTTTATCTTTATATGTAAATCTATGTGTCAAATGGATAATAATCTTCCTCTGGAATCACTATCGCAACCGCATCAAAATCCATTGCGTAGTTTTAACACTTTGAGTGCTGAAAACGCACGGTATGAGTTTTCTACAAGTGACTAATCTGCGAAAATCCACACTAGCGCAGCGGCTAAGAAAATACAGATCTTTGTGACTCAGCAGAGCTGTAATATTTTTCGAACGAAACGCATGTGCGGCGCAATACAACCGCTGTGTAGAGCGGCAGCACGAATTTTTTAGGTAAAAAAAAAAGATCGCAGTCGTCGAAAAAAAACCGCAGTCAAAGTGTTAAAGATCTAAGCATACATAGGGACGGACAGATAGCGGGAAGCGAATTTGTTTTATACTATGTAGCACACGCACCACCTATTACAATAAACGCACTTATGTATAGGTACTTACGTTCAAACACTAAAAACTACAGAAACTTGAAACTCGCTACGAGATTATCTTATTTTTTAGGGCTAAAGTAAATAATAAATTTAACTTTACTGCTTTATGTACCAATTCACTTTATTTTCACAGTCTCTTCTTATATTATTCTGTTATTTATCCGTGAAAACCTTCAATAAGCTTTCTAGTATTTATGAACTTTTTATTGTGTTATATATAAGCTTCTGGTTTTCCTTTAAATAAATATAAATATAAATAAGTGAATAAACAGAAGTCTTTAACACAATATCGATTGAAGATCATTAGGAGATTTCCCCAAAGGGAAACTAAGGAAGCTTCAGTAACGACGTCAAAATAAAGCCATCGGAAAATACAATCAAAGGGCATTTACAGCGTAAATAAGGTTCTGAGGTGATTAAACGTTTCCCGATAATGGGTTCGTTAAGGGCCATAAGTTTAGTAGTTTTAACACATGTCATGTGAAATGCAGCAGATGTAAAAGTTGATTGTGGAGATAGAGTAGAAGAAAATATAAGTTTAGTATTCATTTATTCTCAAAAAGACAAATTTATTAAGTCTGCCCCCGCGGTTTCACCCACGTGGTGATAGATATTTTGGATAATATACAATATATATTTATCAATTGTAGCCTATGTGTTATTCTGATATGTAAGCTATATTATTGTGAAGTTTCATCAAAATCCATTCTGTAGTTTTTGCGTGAAAGAGCAACAAACATACTTACATACATCCTCACAAACTTTCGCGTTTATAATATTAGTAGGATTTACATGAGGACAGGGATCTTAGGTCAAGTATCGATAGATACATAGGTTGTGGTCGTTCAATAGCTGACTCATTTAATGTGTTCCCTTAATAAGAAGTGAAATATCATTAGTTATCTACTAGATAATATCTAGCTAGATGGTGCTGTTAATATTACAGCATTCTTTATTTACCTGATTCCGCGCGCGGCTTAACACGCTTTGTTTATATTGAAACGATTGATGTTTATTTCTATTCCATTGAAATTGATTTATGGAATATAAAGTCAAAGCCTTTGTTTTTTTTTTAGGTTTAGACTGTGGTTCCTCACAAAAATTCATACTATCGTACAAGATTTCAGCACGAACGTAGAGTTCGGGCCTAAATATTTTCTACCAAAAGTTACTACTCTACTCGTATCCTCATACCTCTTTGGTTTAAAAAAAAAATTGTAAGTTTATAATGCTTTCATTAGCATTTTTTATTGCAAGTAGGACGAGTAGGTACGTTTATGGCATAGAATACTACTATATATACTATCTTTATGGTTACTACACGCAGTCGATATAGCGCATGTAGATAATCAACAATAAAATCATTATTTCAAACTTCATAAGTTATAAAATCGCACTAGACTCAGTTTCCTGACAGAGTGCTTAATTAATAGGCACTTCATACATTCGTGACTGAACGAAGTATACCTATAGGTATCTAGGCATCTATCTAATTACCCGCTAACTATGTTGCGGTAATGAGGCGTCAGGCATGCGTTGGATCAAATTACTCAGCATCAGTTGCTTTGCAATTAGGAATGCAAGTAGGTATAATCGGTATTTGTTTATAGTTATGCCATGAAATGAAACTATAAATGCAAATGACGAAACTATGGCAAAAATCTCCCCTTTTATAGTGGAGGGACGTTCAGCAGTGGACGTAGAAGTGAAGGTTTGCTGATATATGTTTTACCATGTTGGTCAACTGAACTCATGTTCTGTTGTAGTATCACATTTAATATTACAAATGTGAAAGTTTAGATAGTGGATGGATGTGCGGGCTAAACTTTGCATACATGTAGTTCTCATTATCATCAGCCCATACACGTCCACTGCTGAACATAGGCCTCCCCCAGACGACGACGCCACAAATAGCGATCCTGAGCCGCCTCCATCCATCGACTACCTGCGACCGCTACAATGTCGTCGGTCCATCGAGTGGGAGGTCTCCCCACACTCCGTTTCGCAAAGCATAGCGGTCGCCACTCGAGAACCTTTACTCCCCAACGGTTATCGGTTCTGCGAGCTATAATGCTTTGCCATCGCCATTTCAGCCTGCTAATTCTGAGAATTATGTCGGTTACTTTGGTTCTTCTACGAATTTCTGTATTCCGGATTCTACCGCGTAGAGAAACTTCAAGCATAGCTCTCTCCATAGCTCTATGCATGGTTTTGCAGGCTTGGAATAAAACATAGGCTACTTTTATTCCATAAATCAGTTCCCATGGGATAGGAAATAACCGTAGTTATATATAGTAGTATCTACCTGCACACTAACACGAAAGAAAATTCTCCTTAATCAAAGTCTGTTTTTTTCACGTGAGCAAAACCCATAAAATGCGTTACTCAGGCTTTGAAAAAACAAACTGATATTATGAAAACTTTATGATAGAGCTATTAGATAACAACCTAAGCCTCTAAAGCTAAACGTGCTGCATTTCGAGTAAATAACGAGGGAATATTTCTCAAAGTATTAAGACAAATAGTACCTTATGAACTCTGCGAAGAACAAAGCTTAGAGAGGCTAAGAAATAACATTTACCTCAGAACTTTGTTCCCGAAGGCCCGTAATAAGTACCACCACAGGAGGCTATAAATTGCGCAAAAAGAAACCACGTTTAAACTCGATACCTTGAACATTAATACAGATTTTCAAGATTATCGTTACTTACTTGGTAGCAACGGGGAAAAGCTAAAGGATTTTCGGTAAAAATGTTTGATCTACGCAAAGGAATATTTCTGGAGAATTTGGGACGGTTTGGGGAATAACAGGGCTGTTAGCTAGATTCATCGTCATCATCACCATCAGCCTATAGCAGTCCACTGCTGGACATAGGCCTCCCCCAATGAGCGCCATAGCGCTCTGCCTTCAACTTGCCGCATCCCCCATCTACCTGCAGTCTTTCGCAGGTCGTCATACCATCTAGTCGGAGGGCGTCCTACACTACGTTTACCGAGTCGTGGTCTCCACTCAAGAACTCGTTTGTCCCAGCGGCCGTCGGTTCTTCGCGAGATATGGCCGGCCCACTGCCACATCAGCTTGCTAATTCTTTGAGCTATGTCGATAACCTTGGTTCTCTGTCGGATGTATTCATTACGAATCCTATGCTTCAGAGAAACTCCGAGCATAGCTCTTTCCATAGCTCGCTGAGCGACTTTGAACTGGTGGACCAGCCCTATCGTGAGTGTCCACGTCTCAGCTCCGTAGGTCATAACGGGTAGGACGCACTGATTGAAAACTTTCGTTTTCAAGCATTGCGGTAAGGATGACGTGAATACTTGACGTAGTTTCCCAAATGCTGCCCCGCCTAGCTGGATCCTCCTTTTGAAACTGTTTTTACCCAACTGCAGAATCTGCCCAAGGTAAGTGTACTCGGAAACAGTTTCGAGAAGGTGACCATGTACGACCACCGCTAGAGCTAGACCGCTTAGCTAGATTAAGTAAGTACATATTTCATTAAATAATGCGGGACAATCGCGCGTCTTCTAGCTCCAAGCTATGCAGAGGATACGAGATGACTGATATAAATACAAAGTACAATACATTACATAGATTACAGAGATTTTTTATTATACATAGAAAAAGACCAGAACACCCGGAAAAAATAAATGTAGATCGTACAATCATTTGTCCCGAGGCGGGAATCGAACCCGCAACCTCCTACGTCGCACGGGGCTTTACCCACCGCGCCACAAAGGTCGTCGATTAATTATTCACAAAGCCGGACGACTAGCCTAACTACTACTTTCAAGTCAATTCGACTAAAATAAATTTAAAAACTAATCACTTTCCCAAAGACAATGGACAATAGAATGTTTGTGAGACACGAATGTCAGGAATAACATTAACTTTAGGCCTAGATTACTGGCATTTGAATGTATGTAAAGCAAGCGCACTGACATATGATTTGGAATTTGGAACACATTTAAAGTAAAGTTTTAATACAATAGAAATTTTTAACTCAAACAGCTATGGACTCTCGTCCAGAGAACATCTTATAAAAAGCGGAATTTCAAACTGTAAAAAAAGAATGGAAAAAGATAATATCAGACCTGGGCTATCGTTGAGCGAAATATTCACACAATTCGAAAAAAGTTTGGGGTTTAAAAACGAGATAAAATGGCCGAGTTTTATAGCAATAACACTTTATCACATCGCCGGGATGTACTGGTGCTATTATTTTGCATTACCAGTGAAATGGCAAACGCTAGTGTTTGGTGAGTTAAATTATTATACCTACCTTAACAGGAATTCAGTATTTCTCAGATCATTAAACCTTTTTGTGGCGGAACTTTGCTAAGTTAATGGTAGGTAAAAATCGTCTTTGCCAATCATTGCGTAATAATTGTATATGCCTCTAATCTAATACATATACAGTACTTTTTAAGTGATATATACATTTTACTGGTATATTTAAAGCCGAAAGACCAATACATACGATATTTTGGTATTGATTTGAATTGCTTTCGACGGACTTTGTTACAGATAGGTCGTGTGTTTAACTTTGGACCCACAACTTTCAAGTAGCGTTTTAAAACTAGTGCATAAGGGAGTGTAGTTTTGTAAACCACAGATTACAAAAATATGTAAACAGGTTTTATTTCATTATTGCAACATTTCAATATTTCAACAGGGTCAGTAATTAGACTCCTAGCTATATAGTTATTCAGTGCTTTTAGTTGGGACTCTGTTGGATGACTGCGGAACTCTAAATTGTTCTTCTATTTATGAATTTCTAAAATGTTTCGTACTTAATTTCATGGATTTGGTTAAATTAATCATTTTTTTTATTACAGCGACGATAATGTACGTTGCCACCGGCTTTGGCATCACGGGCGGGGCACATCGACTATGGACGCATAAATCATACAAAGCAAAAACTCCTCTAAAAATATTTCTGCTGCTATGCTTCGCTAGCGCTGGCCAGGTAAATAACTGAAATACTCAGGAACCGGCAAAGGTGTGTTGGAATAAACAGAAAACTTGGATATATGGAATCGAAGCTCACTTTATTTTACAGAAAATCCACTTTCATCCGATGAAAGGAAATAGGCAATAAAGTCCAATAGTATTATTCCATTTCCTGCAAAAACCTCTTCAGGGGTGATCGCTTTTTAACTGCGAAATTTCCTTTATTTTCTGCTTTTATGATGATCGTCTGTAATATTATTTTCAGAACTCTCTCATTCAGTGGGTGAGAGATCACAGGGTGCACCATAAATACAGTGACACAGAAGCTGATCCCCACAACGCTAACCGCGGTCTTTTCTTCTCCCACATCGGTTGGCTGATGATGAAGAAGAATGACCAGGTGAAACTCCGAGGGAAGCAAATGGACATGAGTGACATTGAAAGCGATCCACTTCTGAAACAATTCAATAGGCGAGTGTCCTTGATTCTACGTCTAATTTATAATTCTTTTGTATGTTAACATTATGACGATTATGACGACCGATGTGGCGCGGTGGGCGAAGGTCCGCCTGCGACGCAGGAGGTTGCGGGTTCGATTCCCGCCTCGGAACAATTGTGTGTACGATCTGCAGATTTTTGTTTCGGGTGTTCTGGTCGTTTTCTATGTAAAATAAAAAATATCTATCTATGTATGTAATGTATTGTATTATGTATATCAGTTATCTAGTACCCATAACACAAGCTCAGCTTACCATGGGGCTAGATAATGCTGTGTGAAATGTCCAGCATTATTTATTTATATTTATTTATATATTAAGCCTTTGCTCTGGCAGGCACTGATTTACATTATTTTTGTTTATTAACTTTCTAATTATTAGATATTATAGAGTGTTCCAACACGCGGCTCAAAGGTTAAATTAGTCTTAAACCTATCCCAAAGAAGGCTCACACCAGCACGTTATGAGGGTTTTTTTTAACTTTATGCATCAAATTCTGAATTCTCTTCATAATTTAGCCATCACATTACAACTTCCTTAATTTTTACCAGATTAAAAATAACTTTAATTACGGAACTTCCATTTGATTCTCAGGTATTCTTTATAGTAATTGGTTTGAATTTTCCCTTTCTATTTTTTTCAGGCACTTCAACAAGCTGAAACTAGTGTTCTGCTACATTCTACCAGTGTCACTGGGCATAGTTCTTTGGAACGAGGATTGGAAATGTGCGGTGGCTTGGCAATGCTTCATCCGGTTCCTGGGCATGTTCCACAGTGAACTAACGGTCAACAGCCTTGCTCATATTTATGGTTATCGACCTTATAATCAGTGAGTTGATCTAATTTTATTTTCTAAAAATGTATGTAAAATTCAGAATTCAAAATATAGTAAAAGGAAAGGTCCGGTATCGTCGTCTTTCAGATACTTGGTTTAATTTTTTTATATTGTCTTATGTGTAATATTTTTGATATTGTCAGTGTAACTCGATATGCCATAAACTATAACGAGTTACACTAATAATGTCAATGTTATGGTTCAACTTGTATTTGTTAGTTGGCTATTTTTAGACCTTATTAACATCTTAGTAATTAGTATGTCTCTACCAGAAAATTACAGACATTGGGCTTTGTCGACCCACTGCTAAGTATGCCTAGCAGTGGGTCGACAACGCAGCAAAGGCCTCTCTATGTTTATGCCTTTCGCCTCGGTCCTACGCCACTCTAGGCCAGGTTTATTCTTCCATTCATTCTCATTACAGGAACATAATCCCAGCAGAGAACCGGTTCGTAGCCTTCTGCACACTCGGCGAGGGCTGGCACAACTACCACCACGTCTTCCCGTTTGATTACAAAGCAGCTGAGCACTTCGATCTCTTCAACTTCGGCACCACATTCATCAGATGTTTTGAACGTATCGGCTGGGCCTATGATCTTAAGGAAGCGACGCCACAGATGATCAACTCTATTGCCAAGAGATTGGGAGATGGTACACCCGTGCATTTCCCGATGGAAGTTGCGATTGACGAGAATGAGAGAGCGTATGGGTGAAACGTTTCGCTGTTAAATTTATGTTAGAATATCGTGTAGCTGTAATATGTACCTATAAATATTTTAGACGAAATAAAATTAGTAAATAATTAGAAAAAGTGGTATTCTAAATGCAAAGAAAACTAATTATCATATAAAATTTTCTTTTGTATATCATAATTCACAGCATACTGTTTTTTGAAAACATTCCAAACTTTCGCTCAAATATTTCATTAATAATGCACGTCTTCGCAAGAAACCCATCCAGACCACTGTTATTGATATTAATATTACACTAGGTACGAGGAGAGTGCGAAGTCAGGCTGTAAATGATGATCTTATATAACGTGAAGCAGAGTGAAGTGTATGACGTGTTTAATCACAGTAGCGTTCTGAATCTGGAGAGGCATAGTGCTCCGGGTCCGGCTGAGGGCCGACCCGGCTTTGCAGACTATGACACATATGGCACACCCTGCCATGAACAGGTCCTCGTTTCCCCGCCTCGCTTTCATTCAACTTCCACCCGTATTGCCAGCTCTCACAGTCCACAAAGTTAAACTTTTCCTCTGGCGCCTTCTTCCACCTTTCCTTCAAGTATTTAACTCTACCCAAAGATTCTAGAAGCTCCTTTTCTTCAACTTTGACAGGCTTCATCGGTGTTTCTAGCGGCTTAACTGTTGAGGCTATAGGTTGCATGTAATCCTTTTCAGGTCCTACCAATCTGTAGGGAGCTGATTGTGCGTGGTCCATTGTTACAGTAGCTATACCGGCCGTCATCAAAAACTTGCTGATGTCTTTCTCAGTGTAGTTTTTCACCTCGCGAGTAAACGATGCGGCCTTGTTGATTTGTTCTTCGTGAAGCTTAAGCCATTTAATGCGAAGTAGATTCTCCTTCTCATAGCTTTCTAACAGACAGTTGATGGCTTGAGGATTATTTTTATCACGCGGCATGATATTGTGCGTTTTGAAAAAACAAAGCGATAAATACGCCTCTATACAATAAAATCGAGAAGGCCGAGAGAGAATCATTCGATGCCTACGTGAACGTATAAGGTACTTTAGTGAACACATGAGCGACGAGTATGAGGGCATTAAGTACCTAGGAGTCTTAGCTGCAGCAGAAAGGTAGTGATGATAATATTGCAAATGAGTAATTAAAACCAAACAATTCGGCAGTAGCCGGTATGTATTCTTTGATTACGAATCGATCATGTAACACAGGAACATATAAAGTATTAAGAAAGAAAAATAAACTCGAATAAACCTATAATTCCTACCTATGTATGTTACAAACTCTAACTAACAAACTCACGACGTTTATAAAATGAAGAAAGCTAGCGATCGCAGGCTCTTACTCGTAAGCCATTATAGATATTTGTTACCTGCATTATAGTTGTTAGTCTATGGTTCTTAATCATGATTAAAATACTCTTGGAGAACTTCCAGAACTCTACTTTTGCACTGTAGGTACATTATTTTTCAAAGATTTCAATGAGAATACTTGTAGAATACAATCAAACTTACGTAGTTATTCTATTCTCTTTGAATACAATAACGAAGATAATACAACAACCAAAGAGAATATAATAACTACCTACGTCAGAAAGATGACGCTTTTATTCTCCATAAGTTACTCTATGGGTATTATTTTCCTATGATATTTTTCCTGCGGTTTCGTCTCTTCCGACTTTTATAACATTATTTTAAGATTTTGTAACGAATCTACGACTGTGTTAGTCATTACAAACGTCCGCAATGCCTCTTGACTACAATACTGTTGAGACAATTAGGTTTCTAACCGAATGCGAGGAAAAAAGAAGCAAACTTCGCATGAAATGGCTCGTCACACACAAAGATAAAATAGAAAAGGCTGCAACTTTACAGAGACCGCTTACTGACTTAGATGACTTGGACACAAAGCGGGCCGCCATGGCTGCTGGTATGGCGACCATAGTCAGAGACCATGCTGTTTCCACACGCCATCGGAGGAAAGTACCCTATCGTGACGCGATTACCGTACCCGGCATCTCAAAACTACGCAAAGGGCATTCCATACCCGAAGTAGGTCTCGGCGACCCAAAAGAAGACCCACGTCTCGCGAAGGCCGATACAGACTTCACTCCCGAGCCAAAAATGCGGCTTATGGACCCCAAACAAAGAGCTATTATATACAAAGGCCTTCCTATGTTCGGGCGGCCAGTTTACATAAAGAGCAGAAACAAGATGGTCCCGGAGAAGAAATATTATTTTATGGAATCCAGCGGATGGGAGTATGGTTGGAGGGTGGGTGATAGCTCCTTTGGCAAACAACAACCGACTTATGGACGAGCGTTTGTTCTCACTCATGGTACGCAGAGCCGTTCAGGACCACAGCCAGATCCCTTGCATTACGCAAGTGCAAATGATCCTAGCAATTCAAAATGTTCTTAGAAAATTCGTGACGTTAGTATTCATGCAATTAGGCATAGTTATGTTCGAGGTGTAATTTTATGTAGCAACAATAACCTTTCATAGTCGACTAGTAGTAGACATGGGCCTTCCTTGATTAGCGTCCTTTTTGCTCATAATCATAAAGGGGTAGGTACTTCGATTATCTCCTCGCTGGGGGTTTTGATCATAGTTTGGTGAGGGTAAATTCTACCCCATGACTATTCAAGTATTTATTTTACAATCCTAATACAATATGAGAAGTCTAGAAGTTTGGATGGTGCAAATTCTAAGCCGACCACACTTCAACAAAAATCTATTCTAATATTATAAAGAGGAAAGGTTTGATTTTTTGTTTGTTTGTTGGTATTGAATAGGCTCCGAAACTACTGGACCGATCTGAAAAATTCTTTCACAGTTGAAAAGCTACACTATCCCCGTGAACATAAGCTATATTTTATATAGACGTATATCACGAGTTGAAAAATGTAAGTATGTATTAGAAAAAAGCCGCGTGGCTCACACTCGGCTAACTATAACTATGCGATAGAGGCGTCACTGGGGTACGGGAAGTTAATGTTAAGAAATAAATGGTCGCAAATAAATTGTTGATTATAAACGATAAATACCCGTGCGAAGCCGGGACGGTCCGCTAGTGTATGCATAATTTTATGTAATTTTTTAAATAACATTATTATGTCTCTCATTTACCATGATCACGGGCCATAAAGTGACCGGCCGGGTGATTATGTAACTCGCGACCGGTTTGCGACAGGCGTATATTAAGCAATCAGTGCTGTCAAACGTCAATTTTGTATTAGTTTGACACCAGCTACAACGTCAAAATTGGTCAAAATTGGCGTTTGACAGCACTGATTGCTTAATTTACGCCTGTCGCAAACCGGTCGCGAGTTACTTAATCACCATACCTACCGGTCTTTTAGAAGGCTTGCGTGGGCCGAAGCCAACAGCACAGAGGCCCTTTGAGAAAGTTAATCTAAAGGCGATGGCTACACATAGCGGGTATCATCCTCGGGTGCACAATATAATACACCCAAAGATGGTATCCGCCATGTGTAGAGACAGACTATTGTAAAGAAAACTGAAAGAAATAAAACCAGGCTATTGCGATGGATGGATGGACTGCGTAATCAGGCTATAGGGGAAATTGCGGACGTCTGCCATAAACAAGTCAATCATAATGTTAAGAGTGGCAGAAAGTGGCTTGCCGAATGCTGGATGGGTTCCTTAAAAAGCCGGCGTAAATTACCGGAGAAGAATAACATCGGCGCAAACGAATGAGGGGTGTCGAGAGGTGCGGCCCCGATTACACCATCACGAAGACTGCCCTTGGGCGGGTTTCTTCGCTATTACGCCATTAGACACTTCAACCCCCGAGTCTACATGCTAAGATGCATCTCTCGCGACTCCACTCAGACCGGCCAATGAAGGCAAGCAAGAGGTGGGGATCTAGTTCTCTTGGGATGCCACTCCGCAAGCGGAGACGAGAACCAGGAACTTCCCCGGGAGCACTCGGTACCCGTGGTGTTGCTACTCACCAACAGCTCGCCACAAGCTGCCCTACGGGCTTGTGGCGAGCTGTTTAATTTTATAAAAACATTATTATGATTAAATATTTTAATTTAATATTAATCTAATTTAATGTTTCTAGTATAGTTTAGTTCCTATTTATAGTACATCAAAAATGTTAATTTTTGTTAAATAAATTTACTTTATGGCAATTTTGTTTTGTTATTTAAACACAAATTATTTTAGATTAATAAGGTTTTTATTTGGAGCGCTCCCCGCCGGAGTGCCCATCACTCCAGCGCTGGACATGCGGGGAGCGCATTTGCATTGCCTCCAATGAGATAAAAGCTATTATGGCGATTATCAGGGGGGGAGGGGGCGCTACATCCAGCAGCAACAAATATAGGCTGTTGACGGTGAGGTTGAGGTTATTTAGTGTCCCATTACAAGCCAAAAGGGACCAACCCTGAGAGCTCGTCCGTCGAGCGCATTTTGACCGCATATAAAAAATTCACTCAAATATAACAAATGTTTTTGTACGCACGTGCATTTTTAAAAACAAGAAGAATAGCTTGGAACGAGTTTGGCTCCACCTCAAAATCTAACAACTTACAGATAAACAAATCAAATGTATGTACTAGACACATAAGTTATGAACATAGGGTACTAGTGGTTTCTTCTCACTTCTTCCACTGGTGGACAAAAATTGAAGTGAACAGTAAAATAATGTTATTATATAATAATGAATAGTATAAAATATGGCTTGTCTAAGTGCTTATTTGTAAGCCTAAAGAAATAATAAACTTATTCATTTTCAATAAGACAGCGTACTTATGCGCAGTGCTCTATTTTCAGCAATTTATAATAATTTATTATATATATTTTATTTATTTGGCACACAAAACAGAATACAATCAAATATTATACAACTAGAAACACACAATAATTAAAACTAAACTGTATCCCTAAATATAAGTACACAGCATGATCAAAGAGCAGTTTATGTGAAGTAAATACAAAATGAATTTAAAAGTAAATAATAATAAAAGAGAAAAAAAAATCTGATAAAAATATGTAAGCATGCATTATTTTTTAATTACAATATTTAATTTCCTTTTTTTAATTTGATTAGGGCTAGGAAATATATATATATTAATAATAAAGGGAAAATTACAGAAAATTAAGACCCTCTCCTTAATGAGAATGGTTTCAACGTCTTTTTTAAATTTAAATAGTTTTCTATTATAAATTTCAATATTATCACTATTATTAACTAAAAGATCGTTGTACTGACGACACATTCTGACCACAGGGTTGCAATAAGACGTATTGTTGGTACAGACTTGTAGGGCGAAAGTTTTTTGAAATGGATAACGAGATCTCGTCCTGGTGTTAAAACCAATGGTAGAGAGTAAGTTGGGGGAGTCAATTTCCGAGTGAATGATTTTGAAAAAAATGATCATATCAAGGTATTGGCGACGGGTTTCCAGAGACATGAGTTTGAATCGACTTAGTCTATCCCCATATGCTGGTAGAGTTCGATGTATGCCACACCTGTATCCCAATATTTTGACAAACCTTCTCTGGATTTTCTCAAGGCGCTCAATATGCACTTGTAGAAAGGAGACCAAACTACTGAGTTATACTCCATAATACTGCGAACAAGTGATTGGTACAGGCAGATGAGGCTCCTAGGATTTTTAAAGTCTCTTGTGGATCTTGATATAAAACCAATTAGCTTGGAGCACCTGGCCGTGATGTAGTCATAGTGGGCATGAAAATTAAGCTTTTCGTCAAAGATAACTCCAAGATCCCTAACCTGCGATTTCCTCTCAAGGACGTGATTCTTGAGTTTATAATCAGTTAGAATTATATGTTTCTTATTTGTAAAGGACACAACAAAGCATTTTCAGCATTAAGGAACATACGATTATCAGCACACCATTCATCCACAGCGTTTATATCTGCTTGGAGTGCTACAGGGTGCCTAGTGTAAGAGATGGTAGAGTAAATCTTTAAGTCATCGGCGTATAGCAAACAGGGTTTCCTAATTCTGTCAATCAGATCATTTACAAATGAAACAAAAAGCAATGGACCAAGGTGGGACCCCTGAGGAACCCCAGATGTTACCTCAACAGGCGACGAAGTGAACCCCTTAATGGCCACAAGTTGATTTCTACGATAGAGATACGACTCTATCCAACGCAACAAGTTACCATGAATACCGTAAGAGGCTAGCTTAATAAACAACGAGCGTTGGGCGGTGAAATGGACACAGAAGAAATTTCATTACAATAATATTAATTATCTAGCAAATAAACTGGTTTTTCCGTATAGATATCTCTGTAAAAATTAAGATTTAGAGGAAACTTTTTTTCTATCGAGTCAAGTAATTTAGTCAATCGTGTTTCGACTCCTACTATACAGAGGTACTAACTTATATCCTAAACTTTTGATCCTCATAGAATATATTCGAAAAATAGGTGTTTTGTTTCCTTAAAATGGAATGAATGAATGAACACTTTATTGTACCCAAAATAACACCTTATATCTAAATCTTACATAACAACAGTACAATTTGATTTTCCGTTAAGTCAAAACGTGGGTTTTGGGACGTATTTCACCTCATACATATCGTCTCGACAACGCCCAGTGGCATGACTTCTTTGTTATTGGCAGTATGTGTCGTTTGTCTTCAGAACAATTTCAGATAGCAGAGTAAAAATATTATATGAGTATATTGCTGAGTACATAAAACGTAGACTGAGAATAGACATAGAAGAAAAAGCCAGAGACAGCAGCGAGCGTAGTTATGGTTAATACCTTATATTCTCTATGGTAGCATGTTTTGCCCGAGTATTTTTAATTGGATTTTGAGATTTTATTTTATTTTTCTATAGTACATAACTGGCGTTTTATTTGTGGATAAAACAGGAAAAGTCAGTATTTAATTTTATCTCATACCTACTCTCCGTTGATATAAATAAATAGAAAATGCCGCTCGACAACAACAACATAATGTTCTTGAACTTCTTGAAAGAGACGTACAGCAAAACTGACGAGAAATGTACGAAATGGTTCATAAAGAACCAAGCAAAACTCGAGAAGATGGCAGAGCTGCCCGAAAAGTTTAAGGGAATACGCACAAAAGAATGCATTAAGTTCCCCATGGAAATGGGTATCAGCGCCCTCCAAAATCAACTTGTACCTGATGCCGTACACCGCCGTAAGAAAGCTTTACGAGACGGAATAGTACAGGGCAAGTCTCAGATGGCTCAGCGAGGCACGTGGAAGGAAGTAGAGCCGGAGCCAATGATGATTCCCGTGAGCAAGGCTGTTCAGAAGATAATATACAAGCCGCTACCGAATGGCGGACGCCGTGAGTACCTAGCGAAAAGGAACCTCGCTAAGCCAGAGGAGAGGTATAACTTCTGTGTGACCAGTAATGCTATATACGGCTGGCGGATGCGGGACAGCAACCAGGCTCGGCAGCTGGCCATCTATGGGCGGTACTTCGCGTTTGAGCACGACATTTGCAGCCGCACAGGCCCGCATCCAGACCCTGCTTACTACCAGCAACCTCCTGAAACACCTTACTCCAAATGCCCTTCAAAATAAATAAATACGAATACAAAAATAAACAGGACATCAAAAAAATAGTAATGTGCTGTTGGCTTCGGCTCTACACAAGCCCTCCAAAGAACCGGGTCACTTTATGGCCGAGATCATAGAAATGAGAAACATATAATAATAATAACTAGTAGTTAGAATAATTTCGCCTATTGAGGATTTTTTTTACGATAAATTGCTGGTTTTGTATAACTTCATTGCAAATTGTTTTTATTAAACCGGGTGGTATTTTCATTGGTTTTGATAGGTAATTTAATTTTATAGAGTTTATTTGTTATCGTGGTACTCATGTTTTATTCTTATTAAAGTATATTAAATTTGTTTGACTTCGTTAATTTATTTTGGCTAAATAGACGACATTCAACATAATAAATAGAAACATTCATCATAATCTAGTCGACGAATAAATGGTAACGATTTGCGAAGTAATTTTATTACCTAGCTCTGGAATTAATTAAACCCAAAGTAGTAGCAAACATTGTCTAATCTAATGCACAGCGAATCTCAAACTTTTATTATATGCACGAGGCCGGAGGCATCTAAACTTTTATTTCGCTCTCGACAACTAGGTACAACTACATTTTACCTACGAAACTGGTGGTTTCGTGTACATTTACAATTACCCACCTAACTCTACCTTGTCGTTACTAAAACTTTAGTAGGTAACTGGAGTATAGTAAAAAATATCTATCAAGGTAATAATATCGTATCAAGCAAGTATATCAGTCACCCATAACACAATCTGTGTGGATTTTCCAGCATTATTTATTTATTTCTTTAAGTTTGACCTTTATTTTCAAAAGATCCTAAGGTTGATGGTTAGTAGTTATTATAGTACTACGAGTATAAAGTTATTCTGTGCTTCTGCACACAACACACAATAACTATATGTACTCGTATATACGGGGTGAATTTTTGAGACGGGACAGTAAGGGCAGGTAGCTTAACCGTTATAGTTACAGGAAAACTTTTTTTTATACATATATACCTACTTTTTCTGCCAGTCTTCTTTATAGCTAATTATAGCGGATAATATTATAATTATATATATGTATATATATAATATTATCTACCCATAACAAAAAGTTTGGCTAATTAAGAGGTAGGCTCTTTTACCGAAATGTATGGGAAAAGTTTTTTGCGATTTCTGACATTTCTAGTACTCAAACCTCAGTCGGTCCAGTAGAGACTTTTGATCCTTATAAGAAACAGGATCGATTGGCATCAACATTTTTTTTTTGTGTAAAATGACCATTTTCTTGCTGACTGTAAATTTTTCCGAAATCTGTAAATGCAGTTCAGAATATCTTAAAAATGTATGTCTCCTAAAAGCGTTTTCCTGTAACTATAATGGTTAAGGTACTTGCCCTTACTGTCCCGTCTCAAAAATTCACCCTGTATACATATTAGGTATATATAGCACTAAGGTAGTTATCTCTTTGGGACAAAGCATGGCACAATTTGGTCTATTAGAAAATATCAAACAATCTTCATAATTTGATAACTCATTTATTTTACAATTATTTTCCATTACTTGACACTGGCAGAAAAGTGTCCAACCAGACACAGTTGCCATTAACAAAGAATCATCATCATCAACAATATCCAACCGAAGAGAAAAAACTACGTAAATACAATCGTAATACAAACAATAACAATAATTTTGGGGAAAAATCTGTCTGAGTAGAAGTTCAACTACGACTTTCTCCAGAGAGCATTGCCAGGGTGTAAAAATAAGGTTCAATAAGGATAATAATATTATTTATGTATGTATAAAAATAAAAATAGAGATATTTCAGGCTATTCCCCGTTCTTGTCATACCTACCTTCTCACAAGCATTTATTGTAGGTACCTACTCAACTTCTACGGATAATCTTATGCTCTAAAAACACACAAAATGAAGAAAGCTAACATGGACAGTTTCTATGTTGAAAGCATTGAGAAACAAAACACCATGCGTGCGAGATGGTTTCTTAAGAATCAAAATAAACTCGAGAATATGGCAGAACCCAAAATATGCAAGGATACACGCACTGCGGACATTTTTAAGTTCACCTCAAAAATCGGTATGTCCGTCTTTGAAACATAGATTTCCACGCGGGCGAATGCGGGGCGCAGCAGCTAGTGACTAATGAATAATTGTTTTCCAAATTCCAACCTGCATAATATTACCTATGCATAAAATATAATGATTCATTTAATAGTAGGGGAAGGACGGGTAAAGTGGCCACCCTAAGCTTTGAATGACTGTCGCTTACATACAATATATTTTATCATATATTATCAATTTACTGTCTAATTTTAATGTAGTTTTGATATCACATTGTTCTTTCCACAAATATCAAAGTTTTTATTACTATTTTATTAGTTTTAATCAAAATGGGAAATTGACCTACATAAACCTACAGTGCGGGTTAAGTGGCATAGTCGCAATAAATACACTTTGTTATATTTATTCAAATTTTATTAGGTAGAATGCAATAAGACGACAAGAATACATAGAAAAGCAAATTTTCTTAATCATTGGTCGTAAACTTATCATAAACAAAAATATCTTAGGAACAAAATTCGCAAAGAAAGTCGTTGTCTAAGTCATCACAGGCCGAGCATGCCGCATGGGTCCATCTTCTACAGATTGAACACTGTATCCAGCCATCATCGTGTTTGGACCAAACTTCGCTGCAGTAAAAACATTCTGGGCCGTCAACGTCATCAATATAATCGTCATCAATTTGCTTTTCTTAAATTTAGGTTTCTTAGCACTTTTTTTCGAAACAATACTTAGTTTGGAAACTCTTTTTGGAGCCTTCTTCTTTTCCTGTTGTGTTTTTCCTTTTTCTAATTAATTTTTATACGAATTGCTGGTTAATATTGCAGTACGACCCCTCTTTCTGGTATTTTCCTATTATCTTTCCCATCATCCCATTTTCCCATATATTTTAGTCCATTTCTTCGTTTCTTACAGCCCTTATAGCTTTTTCCATTGATTCCGAATCCCATGTCTGTTGCTGTGTCTTCCGTTTGTATGTACTTTTACCTTTGTACCGTTGGCATATCTAAAACAATAATAAAAATTTATATTAATTGGGTAAACTAAAATTAAGACGGGTAAAGTGACCTACTAGGTCACTTTACCTAACTACTGAGCAGGCCACTTTACCCGAAACGGCCAAGCGACGAAAAAAAATGCCTCATTCTTCAAATGAGGTTATATTGTCCACTTTTGCCTTGAAATAACTAGTCCCTAATAGAGACTAAACTGATAAAATATTACATTATTTATAACTTTTGTTGAACACAGTAACTTATCACAATGTTTAAACCACTTTAGATCAAAGACCACAAAAATCACTTTTTTTCACAATAAAAACTTTCCGCGTCAACCAAGCTTCCCTGATTTATTTACACATGCCGTTGATAGATAGCGTTAGTTGGTTGGTTTTAAAAACGAAGGTTGCCACTTTTCCCGCCTGGGCCACTTTACCGAACCTTCCCCTAATTCAAGTAAAGCTAAGTGATTCTAGAGTCCTGTAATGTCTAAAGGAAATACCTAAAGCACTTTAATGTATGATGTTTGACTACAGAACTCGAAGCGTATGCATTAAACCGACTCAAGAAACCTATTAGAGACGGAATAATAGTGGCACGTGGCAAAGACTTCAAATCAGGATCGGCTGACATAGCCTTAATGAAAGCCGTGGATCCTGAGGTTCGGAAATTACTTTGCCAGGATGCTCCCCAGGCTGGGCGACGTGTATACCTCTCGCATAGAGAACACCTCAAACCTGACGCCAAGTATAATGAATGCATGACTCAAAATACTGCCTACGGCTGGAAATTGCAGGACCACAAGGTAGTTAAAGGTGTCCATGGAAGATATTCAATTTTCCAGCACGATTTGATTAGCCGAACGTTGCCGCACATACCTGACCCAGACCATTACAAAGAGCCAACTAAATATCAAATGTTCTGTGCTTAAGACACATTTATATTTATCAAGAGAACGATGCAGGTTTGCAAATGGCGGGATACTGCAGTTTGACATTTGGCGGCTAGTGGAGCCGTAGGTAGGACTTGAAGAAATGTGCGTTTATACTTACTTACATCATCAATCGCATAGCATCGTCGTCATCAGTCTTTGTTTTCCTAAAGGACAAGTATAAGCAAAAATCGGTAAAACGCAAATTTGTTGTATAAACACAAAGAATTGGATTCTATCAATGGACCAAAACCTATATAAGGAACTTTCCGTTGACCTAGAATCATGAAATGTGGTACATATAGGAGGAGCAAGGTCCTTAAGTAAGAGGAAAAATCCGAAAACTACAAAATGGTAGTTCATTACCAATAATATGATTTTTTATTTTCGTAAGGGACCGAAACCAGTAGTCCACCCACATTGTCCTAGAATCATGATATTTGGCAAGAAGCAAGGTCTTGTATATACGGTGCGCGAGTCTGACTCGCGCATTACGTTTTAAAATTGTCGAAGTTTGACGAATTCCTTTTGAATGTGAACGGTTCAACTACAACTTTGTGTTTGGTTTCACCGACAAAACTGGACTGCGAATGCACTGAAAAAATACACCGAGGTGGATGGTTGAGCTCATGATGGCAGATTATGGTGATGAATGTGGCAGGTGATACAATTAATCTCGCGCGATAAGTACCTATAGGAGTTAATTGATAGAGATTCCCTCCAATTCTCGAATGATTCGCGCATCGCCTATTAAACTAATAACTAATTTCTATACTTATTGCGCGAGATCGATAACATTGTATCACCTGCCTGCCACATTCATCACCACAATCAGCCATCATGAGTTTGAGCTTTTGACTGGTTTTTTTCCCGGCTTCCATGGCAACCAGTGGTGGTGGAGATGATGCTGGCTATTAGAAATAGTGTCCGAAGGAAACGACGTCATAATCTTCTGACGTGGACCATCCTTGAGTACCTATTATTAATTAAGTGACCCATAGAAACCTCATGAATACTTGTAGAATTTCAGGTAAAGCCTTTACAAGTCGTCATACCTAGGTATACTCTAAGATAAGACTATTAGATAACAACTTAGCATGTAGGTAGGTATGTAACTTAAGTCCTACCTATTATATGAACTACTCCTGGAGTAAGAATACCTATTATTTACGTGCCTATAGTTAAGGTGGTGTCTGTGTTTTTCAGGCGAATTATTATTAAATAGTTATGGTTAAGGTGGTGTCTATATTTTTCAAGCGAATTATTATTATTATTTAATATTTAGGTCTGGAAAGAGTTTAGTTTCCCAAACTGCTAAGTACGAGTATGTATGTGTTTTTATGTGAAGGACCTATAAATAAAAATGTTATTATAGATTTTTACTTATTGTTTTAATTGATTTTCATCCCTAAGTCCAAGCGAATAAGAATTCTCGAGCGATTATTTACGACTCCACTGTACAAAAACTGTTCTTATCAGAATCTGATTTTCACCGGACAAGTTTCCAGGCTCATATCTAGATACCTAGCTAAACATTTGATAAGTACTTAGCCGTGATGGAGAGGCAGGAAATTAATGACAACTTCGTGTCTTCTCTCGTTCTTTTATAGCTTTTTTGTGATTATTATAGCACAATAAAACTTTTGAAGCTATGATGGTTATTGAATAACACAAAAATCATGTATAACGGGATATTTACCATAATTTGGTTGCTTTTGGTCTGCCTATGTTGTTTGTCTAGGAAGTGCAACATTAAAACAAATGCGGTGGTGAAATACACCATGGTGTATTATATATATATATATATATATATATGTATTATATATATATATATATATATAAACTTGCCAATACACTAATACAATACAATTGAAGAAGTAAAAATAAGTTAAAACTAATGAGTCCACGGACCACCTATGGAAAGCTAAACATAATGTATGAAGGTGCACAGATTTATAATAACTTACCTGATAACATCAGAAACTGTTTATCAATGCACGTTTTTAAGAAAAAATTAAAACAACATATAAATGACAAAATTTATTAATTATACGGAACAAACTATTATTAAATAACTTAAACTACTAGATAACTACCTATGTATAACAATACTAGCATAATATAATTAGTAAGATAGATAGATAGATAATTCTTTATTGCACACTAAGTATAAAATGACAATGTAAAATAAAACTTAAAAAAACTAGATACAATTGGCGGTCTTATCGCTCAAGAGCGATCTCTACCAGACTAAGATAGTAAGCTTAAGTATATTGTACATATATAACTTTGTTCTTTTGAGAAATAAAATTATTTAAACTGATAATCACTAATTAAATGACAGAACTTACCTAACCGATTAGATTAGGAACTGCTATAAAACCTGGCGCCTTTCTATAATGATATTAGCTCTTCAATAGGAGAAGCCACTATCTCAATGAACTTGGCTAGATTTAACATTTGTTTTTTATTAGATAAATAGGTAGTATCATCTTCTAACTCTTCTAAGCGACGTCATTACTTCGTCATCTGGAACCTTGCTTATAAAAACGCTCGTTTTTATAACTTTACTAGCGGTCCTTCCCGGCTTCGCACGGATACGGCTCCCTAACTTTTTTGAAAATATAATATAGCCTATGTTCACCGGGAATAGTGTACCTTCCCAACGGTGAAAGAATTTTTCAAATCGGTCCAGTTGTTGCG
The DNA here is from genome assembly GCA_943735965.1 of Eupithecia abbreviata. Taxonomy (NCBI): domain Eukaryota; kingdom Metazoa; phylum Arthropoda; class Insecta; order Lepidoptera; family Geometridae; genus Eupithecia; species Eupithecia abbreviata. Next base: position 11,130,680 of record OX030990.1, read on the forward strand.
GAGCCTATTCATTACAAACAAACAAAAAATCAAACCTTTCCTCTTTATAATAGAAGTATAGATATTTCGCAGATAATATTATAGCGAACGAGAAAGAACATATGTCTACGCCCATAGACTCAGAATTCATCACAAGCCCGATCCTTAGCCAAAGTCGAACAGATCCAAGAGCAACTTCTATCGTTACGAACTTTTATATAATGCGACTTCAGCGTAGCGACGTAAGAGATTCCACAAGATTTATGACAAGAGCCTTTCAGCTTAGAACTGAAATGTGGCTCCACTTGCTTCTGATTTAAAATTCATATTTATGAATGTAGACTAGGTTGAAACCAGCGGCTTTGCTCGCCCCTGACGGATCGTGTCGTTCAGCATCAGTGGTGATGGTGACTAATGTGATCCATTAGGTAATCCTTTATCACTACATAGTATAAAACAAAGTCGCGTCCCGGTGTCTGTCTATCCCTATGTATGCTTAGATCTGTAAACTACGCAACGGATTTTATTGCAATTTTTTTTTATAGATAGAATAGTGACTCGAGTGGAAGTTTAAATTACTACTACTTGACATGTAGCTTGACTTGACACATAGATTTCCATGCCGGCGAAGCCGCGAGGCGCAGCTAGTTATAAATAAATAATGCTGGACAATTCATACAGCATCATCTAGCGCCCTCTAGCAAGTTAAGCAGAGCTTGTGTTATGCGTACTAGTTAATTCAGTAAGTTGTGAAAATTATATAAAAAAATCATACTTATTCTTTATAAAAAGACTTACTACAAAATATCAGATTATCTAGCTAGACGATAAAAAGCTTGGGACGAGTTTTGCTCCAACTCGAAAACTACTCGTAACAACCTAACGAGGTAAAGGTTTCTTGTTCGCTTCTTTACTTTACCTTAAAGAATTGAAAGTGATTACTTGATACCCTAGTTTTACTTCTGTAATTTCCATCGGGAACCCTTTTCACGACCCATTTCGTGGGACTTTTCAACTATCAATAAGTACCTATCTTTTTTACAAAAAAACCTAGTCTGAAATAATTTTAGGTACCTACTTGACCTAATGTAGGTAGTTAAGTCGCTGCTTAAATAAATAGTTTCTAATCCATTTAGTTTTAGATATATTATATCGACCCATCAAAGTGCATATCGCTATTTCGTCATCACTCACTAACTGACTGTGCAAATCTTAAAAATATTTAACAACATGTTTAGTAAAGGTAATAAGAGGGGTCTAAATAAAGATACTTTCTAAAATCAATAATTCCTTTATTGGGTTTATTGATTTTAGAAAGTTGTAAGGGATACTACTTCAAAAAACCCCTAAAAATAAAATATATATCGTATAATGTATGGTGTTCCGCAGTCAGAAAAAAGTTTCTTCATTCATGTAAAGCCCTACAAAAAAAATTAGATCCGAACAAAAACATTAATATTAACAAAATCTAGTTTCTTAATACTTCCGCCATACCTAATAACCTTCGAGGTCCTAGTCTACCAGGTAGGTAACAGGTGGAGTAAGTAATGTAGGTTGCTAACTAAATTTCAGTCAAAGTTAGGTACCTAAAACAGTTTACTTTTGGCTCTTCCCGTGATCTCGATTTCGACACTTTACAACGGAAGTATTACGAGACGAGACTTGGCATATGTAAGTAGGTACTGTTAATATTAATGTTATTGTTCGGATCTCAAGAAATTTGGTTTTTTTATCTCCCTTGTATTCTTGTGTTTGATGATATATGCCTTTTCTAATTATGGATATTATGTGTTTTTCGGGTTAAAAGTAGGTCTGGTATCATAAACAAAGTAGGTTAGTTACGGTAAAACTTTTATTTAAATTATGACCTAATTTACGTAACATTAGATTATTTATACCTAAATACCTTCTAAAACTTTTGAAACTATCATGGTTATTAACACTAAAGTCATTTAAAACGGGATATTTACCATGATTTGATTTTTGAGTTATCCAATATTTCGGCACAGTTTCATGCGCCATGATCACGGAATAACGGAAGACACTGTGAGTAAGTTTTTATGGGCGGACATACCGATCTACCCTCATTTTTTGTCTTTTGCTTCGAACATTACCACTACCACTAATACTACTAATATTGGATAACTCAAAAATCAAATCATGGTAAATATCCCGTTTTGAATAAATACCTCCTATATTTATATAATAAAAGAATTGCTCAATATTTCATTCTCGAACACGAAAACACAAACTCAAAACAACAGTTTCATACAATGTCTTCAATGGCTAGAATGTTTTAAGAGAGCACATTCTGGCCCTCAATCAGCCATCCGGTCGGTACATATCTGACGGAAAATTGCGTCGCGTATTATCGGCCGCGTCACGCCAAAACAGGCAAATATATTCAAATTTATTTTATTGTATCATTGTGTACATTTATAGTTCTTAGTATCTAGGTAATGTATAAGAAACACAATGGTACCCAAGCAGGGTGTGGCAATATGTACTGTGAATGGAAGTGAGCTGGGTTTCTGAAAAGGTCAGTTTAATAGATAAGAGAGAAAGAGAGAGCGGAAAATTTAAATTCAATCACATAGTTTTATTTAAGTCAATAATATGATAAAACATTCAACCTTTCACACTCAACCGATGCACATAGGGGTATAATACCCCTATGTGCATCGGTTGAGTAAATAATTAGTAAATAATTATTAATAAAATAATTTTGACCAGCTAGATCAGCAAAATAATCTTGCTGATCTAGCTGGTCAAAATTATTTTATATTTTTTTCTCACTCTTTACAACTCTCTGGTTAATTTTAGGCTATTTTTAGTAATTTTTTTTTTTTTGCATCTTGTTCTATTTTGTATGCTTTTTTTAAGAAATTAATTTTTGACCGGCTAGATCGACAAAATACCCCTATGTGCGATGATGCGTTAGTGCGTCGAGCGTACAGCGTCTGTACTACATAGTCGTTTCCGTCAATACATAGTCGGTCGTCGTAACGTATCGCGCCATGTTTATTTTGATTGATGCATTCAGACTAGGCATATCATCGGCGGAGATCTTCTGTGTTCAGGCCGTTCGAACTGACTAGACGCGTATTGTGAAAGGTTTGATTTGACTTGATTTCTTTTATTTGGCAATATGTGTCTGGTGGTCTGATTTGACCGAATAGACGCGACGATATGTGATACGCTCGACGCATCATCCATCACATGTGGATCGACCCTAAGATTCTTTATTTATCTTATATCATGCTTTATGTTTCCTCTTAGCTGAAGGTTTCTCAAAGACTTGTTTCATTCCCCCGCGGTAGTTCGCAATTCTTGAAGCGCCGCCTTCGTTCGTCCACGCGGAGTCAAACTCAGTTGTATCCTGGTCGACTAGATGAGTGTATTTCGTTCGGCCGGACCGACCGAATTTCTTTACTTGCATTACCTGGAAGAAGGGTAAAAATAAGTGACAATAAAAGCAAGTTTGTAGTAAGTAGGAGTAAAAATAAAAATATCCATCTATAAAATGTAAATCCGTTATTGGTCGTCGGAAAAACATAGTATTTTTAGTTTATTTAAAAAAGGACTGAGGATTTCGTTAAAAAAATAAATAAATAAGTATCGTTAGTACGAGTAATAAATATTTGTCAGTTTCTTTGTAATGGGAAAACGCTGGAACTACAGCGCTCAGGCCATTAGCTTAAAACTTGCGGTAAGCAAAGCGTAAGGCGATGGTAGTCAGTAGATCCTAAGTGTTTCTTACTCTATGCATAATGAATATTCAATCCTTGTTACATAATTATGCATAGCAAATGAACACACCTTAGGCAGAACAGTCTTATCAAAGTGATCGTCCAACGTGGCTCCCGAAAAATCTTGCTTGAAAACCTCTTCTTCCTTGTCCAGGTAGAAAGCACCTCTGTAAAACAAAAAATGTTTTGTAATTCAGATGAGGAAACTAGATGGCGCCACAGGTAACTTCAAAATACATTCCTTGATTAAAGTTATTCGTATTCCTTACCGGCATTTCGATATTTGTTGATAAAAAATATTTTATAAAAAATATTTGGGAATTGTTGTTGTATAAATGTCATACAATGCCAAAAAAAAACATCGTGGACTATTATTTTGTTTGTACAAACTGGGGGTGATGGTGTTCTTCCAGCGATAATCGGGTAACTTAGACGTATAATGTCAAAAAGGGGGACTCCAACATCTCGTCTCCCATGCCAACCTAACCTGCACGTAAACCCTGCTAGATAACGCACTAGGCTCTGGTGAAAATAACAAACAATCATCATAATTTAATAACTCATTGATTTTGAAATTATTTTCCGTTACTTGACACTGACAGAAAAGTGTCTAACCAGACACGGTTGCCATTAATCGAATCATCACCTTAGAATTCCTACACAGAAGGCAAAAAAGATCACTTACCTGTGATAATATTTCTGTAAGAACTTGTATTTCCCTTTGACAGACTTGTTGGTGACGAGTTTGGGATTCACGCGCAGCTCTACCCTTCTCTCTTCCTCTGTCATGTTGCGGACTCTTTCTAGCGCAAGTAACTCTTTCTCTACCCTGGAACAATATAGAATATGTAAGGTAGGTACTAGATGACTGATATACTTTATACATTACATTACATATTATATAGATATTTTTTATTATACATAGATAACGACCGAACACCCGCAACAAAAATCTGCAGATCGAACACACAATGGTCCCGAGACGGGAATCGAACCCTGCGTCGCAGGCGAACCTTGGCCCACCGCTCCACAGAGGTCGTCGACTACTAATTGAGGTCATAATAAAATCATCATCATCAGCCTACTGCAGTCCACAGCTGGACATAGACCTCCCCTAATGAGCGCCATAGCGCCCGTCTTCAGCTTACCGCATCCAGCATCTGCCTGCAGCCCTTCGAAGGTCGTCATCCCACCTGGCCGGAGGACGTCCTACACTACGTTAGCCGAGTCGCGGTCTCCACTCAAGAACACGTTTACCCCAACGGTTGTCGGTTCTTCACGAGATATGGCTAGCCCCCTGACACTTCAGCTTGCTAATTCTTAGAGCTATGTCGATAACTTTGGTTCTCTGTCGGATGTATTCGTTACGAATCCTATCCTATCAGAATAAAATAACTATACTAAACTTACGCCTCCCGCTCCTCCTTATCCCGTTTGATTCGTTTCATCTCGCGCAGTTTCCACGTCTCGTACTCTAATTCATCGTTTTCATCGTCCGTGTTCACGTCATTGATGTTACCTTCCTTTTGTTCGCCCTGAAAAATTAACAAACAGACAGACCGAGTTAGGAGAATAGAGAGAGAGAGAAACCTAATTAAGCTGTTGTTTTTAAACAACAATACAATACAATACAAATACGCTTTATTGCACATCAAACACAGAGAAAAAAAAACAGTAATGAACAAACAAACAAAGATACAGATGCACAATGGGTGGCCTTATCGCTAAGAGCGATTTCTTCCAGGCAACCTTTGGATGACACGTACCTATATACAGTATGTATTATATTATCTGTGGTATAGGTATAGACGGTGGCGTATTATAGACTAATGTAAATATTAATTATATACAATAAAAAATATACAAATACATAAATACTAACAACCTAATCGTCAACTCCCCAAAAGGGTTTGATAGGTGTTTACTTGTTTTCAGAATTAATATTGCTTAGAATTGTTTCTTTAAAAAATAAATTAAAACTAAATGACCTCCTGACAAGGCAACAACTGATGCATGTGCTTTTTGTCATTATTATATTATGGTGGTCCATTACTTGTTTTATATTAAATAACTTTCGCTATTAATGTGTGCGTTATTGGTGGGAACACGACCTGCGAAAGACTGCACGTAGACGCTGGATGCGGCAAGCTGAAGACAGGGCGCTATGGCGCTCATTAGGGGAAGCCTATGTCCAGCAGTGGATTAACATAGGCTGATGATGAACCAAGGTTATCGACATAGCTCAAAGAATTAGCAAGCTGAAGTGGCAGTGGGCCGGCCATATCTCGCGATAAACCGACGGCCGATGGGGCAAACGTGTTCTTGAGTGGAGACCACGACTCGGTAAACGTAGTGTAGGACGCCCTCCGACCAGGTGGGATGACGACCTGCGAAAGACTGCAGGTAGATGCTGGATGCGTCAAGCTGAAGACAGGGCGCTATGGCGCTCATTGGGGGAGGCCTATGTCCAGCAGTGGACTAATATAGGCTGATGATGATGATGATGATGATGATGTGTGGTGTGCGTCATTTAGAATTTATAAGGGAGTGATGTTTAAATTACCTGTGCGCTCTTCTGTTCCGACCGGATAGTATCCTCTACAAGTTTAAGCGCCTCTCTTCTGCGTTCCTCTTTCTCTTTCCTCGCGTCAACCTCTTCTTTCTTCTGCTGCTTAAGCTTGCGTTCTCTCTCTGCCACTGTCATTCTTTCCGAGGCTCTTACGAATACTGGTTTCACCCTGGGTCCTGAAATATTCGAGAACAGGGAATTAAAAGCTTATAATGCAATTCCTTTAATGTATGAGAGACATTATTTTCTTAGTTAGTTTTTTACTTAGTAGTAATGTATGTAACTATGTTATTTTAGATCTGACGACCTCTGTGGCGCGGTGGACGAAGGTCCATCTGCGCGCAGGAGGATGCGGGTTCGATTCCCGCCTCGGGATAATTGTGAGTATGATCTACAGATATTTGTTTCGGGTGTTCTGGTCGTTATTTATGTATAATAAAATATATATATATCTATTGTATTAAGTGTATTTAATTCCTGTAAGGTCAGATCGAAATTATTTTCTTAGTTATGTCACGGATTAGGTAATTAAAAAACAAGCGACAAAATAGTAGGTTTTGCACGAAAACGAATCATATCTCACTTCTATTTTCGTTTTTGGAGTAGGTAAAGTTACTACTTTACCTACTGTACTTCTACTGTAGTAGGTCTAATTCTTTAACTGTTTCTTACGTGCCTGTTTACTTGAGACCATTACCTGTATCTAACATGCTTGTTTTGACCATTACCTACATATATCATACATGCCTGTTTAGATCATTACCTGTATCTTACATGCCTGTTTAGACCATTACCTGTATTAACATGCTTGTTTAGACCATTACCTGTATCTAATATTCCTGTTTAGACCTTTACCTGTACCTAACATTCCTGTTTAGACCATTACCTGTATCTTCTTCGCTGTCTGTGTACTCGGTGTCTGAAGAACCACTCTCTTCTTTATCATCTTCATCCATTTCCTCGTCTTCATCGCGGCCGAGCAACTCTTTTTCGGCTTCTCTGAAATAGATTATCATTAAATTATTATTTTGCTAAATAGTGTAACATGACATTCTACATGCACTTTTCACTGTACATTAGAAAAAGAGGCCATTTCTGCAATACTTCATGTGTCAATGACACCAATACTTTTGGAAACTGACTCAAATCCCTGTCTAAACATGACCAAATTCATACAATAAGAAAATTCAAATCAACCTGGAAGACTTTTCGTTCTGACATTATAAAAAAAAAATCTTTTTAAAATCTCCTATGGTGTTTCCTATGTCGAAAGTTAATGTGTTAAAAATGTAATTTTACTTTCAAAATTTATAGACCTAACAACATCAAGTGTAGCATGTGTAGTGTGCCTATGGTGGATTTGAATAATCAGACAATAAACAAGAAAATGGTTGAAAAGAAAAGTTAAAAATTAGTTAAACTATGATACCTAGCAGCAAGTTTAGCTCTAAGAGCCTGCCGTCGCCTCTCGATCTCCTCCTCTTCCAGTTCATCCTCGCTCTCGGAGCTGTCCTTGGCCTCCTCAGCGCTGGACTCCGACTCCTGGCCAGGCTCCTCGTCGATGATCTCTGGCTTGTGCTCCGTGCGGCGCGGCGGTGAGTGCTCGGCGATACGGAGACGACGCAGACGAGGGTCGTCCACCTGGTTATAGTCAAATTATAGGTTCTTAATCTAAACTCCAGCCAATTCAATGATGCCAGAACAGGACCAAATTGAATGGGACCAGACATGAATCACCAGCTTTCACCCAGGCGAAAGTTATAGAGTAACAAACATTTTAAAAAAACAGTCACGATTGTGAACCTCATCCTTTTTTGAAGTTGTTAAAAAACTAAAATTCTCATGCTTGGCAAAATTCTGACATAATCATTGCCTGAGTTTCAGACTTAATCATTGGCATTACCTATTGACTAATAGGTACTTTAATAAATATTAAATTTAAATAATTCTGGATAATTCACACAGCATTATCTAGCCCTAATCTAAGCAGAGCTTGTGGCAAGGGTACTAGATAAACTGTTATACTTAATACAATGCCGTACATTTATAGATATTTTTTATTATACATAGAAAATACCCAGAAAACTCGGTAAAAATTTCTGCCGATCATACGCAGGAATTGAACTTGGAAAAAATATCTGCAAATCATACGCGGGAATTGAACCCGCAACCTTCTGCGCCGCAGGTGGACCTTCACCCACCGCGCCAGAGAAGTCGTCGAAAGTCAATAGCTTAAATCAACAATACATGTTAAAATGCCTTAAACACTACAACACAGTGAATTTTAGGATAAGTACATTATATAGGTCGTTCGTTTATTGACAAACATTTTACATGAAATTTGACTCAGGTATAATGTATCCAATAGGGAATGTGGAAACTCATCCTTGGTGGTATCATACTGTTTACAGGTACAACAAAAAGGGTGTTTCCATGCAGCAGAAGAACAGCAGCCAGTTTTAATACTGGTTTTTAAATTAATCTAATCCTTTTCTATACTTCACAACTGTGTTATTGTATTATATTTATTTTAATCAAAAACATATATTATTCCCATTCTATAAGAAACTAATAACCAGATGTTTATAATAGCTAGGTTTATACATGATTATGTAGCTGCATGTCTCTCATTTAGTCTTTCAATCTTTCAATATAGACTAAAGCAAATCACACTAGCCAAAATGGTAAAATAATATTTAAAATATAAGATTTTTTCACACATTCCTTTCATAACCATCTGTATTGAATGAACAAAATAATGACTCACCTCTTCACCATCACTTTGCGGTTCTTCCTCTTTTTGAGCAATGACTTGAGGCAGAGTTTGTTGTCTCCGCTCTGGTCTTGCTTGCTCGATAAAGTCATCATTCTCAGAATCACTCTCCTCGATAATCCCCTGTGCATAGTCAGGCTTTTTACCTGAGATGTACCTTTGCACTTTCACCTTCTTCATGGATATTTCACCTGTAATGAACTTCTATGTAAAAAACTATGAGCTCAAACACAGATGTTCAAGTAAACAAACTTCTGTTATCTGTCATCTTGGCAATATCTAGGTATGGACGGACGCTCAAAGGTGATGTTTCCAGATACATGGTCTTCTTTGAGCGTCCGTCTATACTCCAGATTTCAGATAAAGATTTTAGTAGTTAGGTACGGAACTAAATTATTATTATAATCACCTTTTTCATTTCGGACAGGCACTGCGCCCGCCGTACTTTGTATGCCTGTCGGCTGGGCTGGTAACACATTCATGTTAATCATGGTTACAGAAAGATAAATTCTTTATCTTCTCGTTTAACGTTTGATGGTGGAAATATCTAGGAAATGCAATTTACAAAAATTAATTATAGTCCAACTCCAAAATCGTCAATGCCTCAAACGAAACGAAACACGAAACGAAACCAAACAAATTTTGACAGCAATTCATTCAACTTCTTGCTAGATGGCTCTGCGTCTGGATGGACGCAATTCTACCAATGTCCGTCTCATGGATAGCATGTCAAGCATTGCAAGCTTTCTGTAGGGATGGATAAGTATAGTAAATATTTAGAAAGAGTAGATATTTACCATGAATGAAAAAAATCTCCGGATCGAATCTCAGTTGACTGAGACTCGATCCGGAGATTGATCCGAGGAACGAAGGACTCACTGATGTACCAAATTTTGATATTGTCTATTGATAGACCACTCGTCCGCCATTACCGCTTCATATTAGTGATGGACATAAAAAAATACCATCGATGTTTTTTCGATGTAATGCATCGGATAGTGGTATCGATTTAATATCGATATATAAAAAAATACATCGATGCTATCCAAACATCGATTGTTTTTACACGACTGCGCAAAAGAGGATAGTAATGTGTTCAAAGGATACACAATTGCCCAAAACCCGAGCTCATCCGAGTGTCTTTGACCTGACTCACCCACCATCTTCTAAATGGCTGAACAGATTTCTTTGAAAAAACTAGTTTAGATTTTTTATAGGTTGACTGACTGACTTGTAGTTGTCAGTCTTGTCTGTGGCCGATGCTGCCAACTCCAAAAGAATAATTTAAGTTTTTTTAGACCGAAATACCGTTCGAGTGCTTTTTAATGAAAAAAATACTTAAAAATAATAATTTTAAAAAAATCTTCGTTACTATACATCGGGTGTTTTTAATACATCGATGTATATCGTTTACCACTACTTCATATATCAACAGAGTGACTCTGTTCTAATTGAGATCGAAAAATAAAAAATGCCTTCTTGTGTGGTGAGATGTTGCCGAAATCACACTAGTTCAGGAAATAAAAAACCCGGAATCATATTTCACAGGTAAATTTCTTATTACATCCACTTATTTCTTCGATTGAACGCAAATAACTATCAACACAAAAAACACAAATCTTGCCGGTGTTACCAGCACGTAAACTTCTAAATTTCCGAATAATGTGGGAGTTTATTAAAAAATTTTGAATCCTTGTATATTATAATCCGACTTTAAAAAACCTGTTTGTGCCCAAAACAAAGACACCATTTTAAATTTTTTTGACGATCTCAAAAAGTACATAATGAATTTAAGGGTTCAATATACGACAAAAAGAAAAGTAAACAAGGATGGCCGAGCTACATATGTAATGACTCGTTGCTATAAACCTATAGTATATTGTAAGTGTAAAACTGGATTCCTTGGGATCCTCATGAACATCGAAAGTTTGAGGCACATGTACAAAAATCTGATTGAAGAGGATAAAAAAATAATTTACTTAACGACGTACAAATTAAGTCAAGATCACCTAGAAATGTTCTTTTCATGCATCAGAATGCAAGGTGGCTTTAATGATAACCCTATAAAAATAATAAATCTTATTTCCAGATGCTTGACAACAGGGAACTGTGTTCCTTTGGAACAAATATCCATACTCAATTGTACATCAGCCGTTCAAATAATTAACTCAACGACCGAGGCCTACCGATATGAAGAAATATGTGATGATGATTGTTGCGAGTCATTAAAGTTTATGAATGAAATTACCCAAGAAGATAATGATTTAGCTAGACGACTTAACATTGAAGAATTCAACGACTATCGAAGGTTAATTTATTGGTTACCTGGCAGGGAGCATCTCCCACTATGCGAAAAAAAAATTAAGTGTCTCAAATGCATTGGGCGGTTGTGTACAGAAAACTGGGAAGATTTTCATAGATTCATAAATTTAAAAACAAGGGGACGACTACAGTATCCGTCCAAAGATGTTTACGACATTTGCTTTGTCTGTGAAATCGTAGTACGAAAGCTTATAAAAGAAGATATGACACTATATAATGACCGAATACAGAGGATAATGCAAATCAAAATTTTAGAAAAATTCATAGCAAATGAAAACATTATTTTAAATTTAGAATTTGAGCACGCATTTGCTGGAAATGAACATAAGCTAAGTCTTATAAAATATATCTCAGAAACATATATAAATATTCGGTTCCACCACTTTGCTAAACTAGAAGGAATTATGGAAACAATTATAACTATTATATTTAAAATTGTCGTATTATTCTTATTAGCATACAAGACTGAGGCACGCCGCAAACTGGTGACCACGCACGGCGTCAGCGCTCCCCCGCCATCCAGCTCATTCCCTTATATGCCGCAGGGCGGCCGTTTTGCAGTCAGTCCCAACTTTAACGGCGGCGAGGTGCCAGTCGTTCGGAAGTAAATTAATTATAGATAGATAATTCTTTATAGCACACCTTACTATAAAATTATTATTATTATTTTAAGCCGTTATTGTCCCACTGCTGGGCTAAGGCCTCCCTTTTCTCCTTCCACTCCTCGCGATCCAACGCTGCAATAGGCCATGATGGAAAATGTACCTCGAGCTCGTTGCGCCATCTCATCCTGGGCCTTCCACGTCGCCTCTTAGCGTTGGGTGGTTAGTATAAAATAACAATGTAAAATAAAAACTTAAAAAAAAACTAGATACTATTGGCGGTCTTATCGCTCAAGAGCGATCTCTACCAGACAACCATGGCTGGATAGGATCATGGACAGTACCAGGGGATCTGTTCTGATAATTATAATCATAGGTATGTTACGTAGTAAGTAGGTCTTATAAAAACTATAACATTTATGTGACTAAAGCATTACGCTACTTTAAAAAATAATAAAAGCTACCTGCTTGATATGTGATCTGTGATTTGTAGAAAATTTTATGAAAGTTATCGGCATTTTTTTTCATCAGTTGGCATCTCTCACTTATGACAAGTCCGCCATTGCTGTTGTTGACTTGTGATTCCATAGGACTCCATCTGGAATTTACTAAATCTATGATATTTACATTAAAGAAAAACAGAAATCTACTTTTTGTACTCAAGTATCTCAAATAATGGAATAGAAAATTTTACTGCAAGAACACTTCATTATTATTAAATAATTTGAACTCCTTTTACATATTTTTGAATAACTGCCTGTGTGAATAACCCGCGAAATTGTAAAAAAATCAATTTTACGATACCAATCAAAAGTCGTAAGGATTTTTTTCAAATAACATACCATATGAAATAAAAGGTAATACATTTTGTATAAAAAATAAACAATATAATATGAAGTGATCAATGAAAACATGTTTCTTATATTTCCTGAAAAGTTGTGTTGCTGCAGTTATTTACAAACCAAATTAGCGTTCTCGGTTCGTGTTCGGAGCTTTTTAATGTTGATTTGAATTGACTGATGGTTGACAGCCGAGGAGTGCCGCAACACTGAAAGAAACGAATGCGCAGTGGTTGATCAGCTGATTGGTGTGTTGAATTGAAGTTGGCAACAAATAGATAGATAAAATAAAATGTACACGAACGATCTCATTCTCATCACAGTCATCACTCTATCTCATTATAATTATATTATTGTTCTGTGATCTCATTTCATTCACATCACTTCTCAAGTAAAATTTAATTGGCAAAAGTTTCCTCAAGACCACAAAGTACTTTTCTACATAGGGGTCAAGACTTCAAGAGCAAAACCCAAATACTAAAATTGCCAGTAATTCATTGTAATTTATCGATAAAAAGGCAGGCCAATTACTGTGTTTGTTTTGTTAATTTACCTCTTTTGATAAACTAAAATTTATTTTTAGCGGGAAGAAGTCGTAAAGATAACTTATCTGCTTGCTCAATGCTCAGGCTCAGAGTTCAGTCAGCGCTAGTTTTTGTATTGTTGTGTACCTACCTCTGACTACTGACGCCCGCCGCCGCTAACCAAGATCCGAGTTTCATAAATAACTACTAATTATGGCTTCATCATCTGAAATTCCAAGCCTTGATTTATTGGTTTCTAGTGCGCTTAGTGGGAAAGAACTTCAGGAATTTAATAGAATTCACTATGGGTGTGTCGATAATCAAGAGCTTAGTGTGAAAAAATCTAGTTTAGAAATGGCTTCTGAGAACCAGTTTCAAATTGCAGCTTACGAATTTACGGCAAAACAAGAGGAAACCAGAAAACCACGTATTGTAAGAGTAGGTATCATTCAGCACTCAATTGCTATTCCTACAGATAAGCCAATAGTTGAACAGAGACAAGCCATATTCGCGAAGATCAAGAAACTCGTAGAAAGTGCAGGTAATGAAGGGGTCAACATTCTGTGCCTACAAGAAGCCTGGAACATGCCATTTGCTTTTTGTACAAGAGAAAAACAACCATGGTGCGAGTTTGCTGAACCTATAGATGGTCCTAGCAACCAGTTCCTGAGCGAGTTGGCTGCCAAGTACAGAATGGTCATTATTTCTCCTATTCTAGAAAGAGATGAAGTCCATGGAAACACTATTTGGAACACAGCTGTGGTCATCAATGAGCTAGGAAATGTGGTTGGAAAACACAGAAAGAACCATATACCTCGAGTAGGAGACTTCAATGAGTCAACCTATTATTTTGAAGGAAACACTGGACACCCTGTGTTTGATACAACCTACGGCAAGATTGCTGTAAACATCTGTTATGGCCGCCACCACCCCTTGAACTGGCTGATGTTTGGGGTAAATGGAGCTGAAATTGTTTTCAACCCATCTGCCACTGTGTCAGGACTGAGTGAGCACTTGTGGGGAGTAGAAGCCCGCAACGCTGCTATAGCCAACAGCTATTTTACTTTTGCAATCAACAGAGTGGGAAGTGAATCATTCCCTAATGAGTTTACTTCTGGTGATGGCAAACCTGCACACAAGGACTTTGGACATTTCTATGGATCTAGCTATGTCACTGCCCCTGATGGCTGTAGGACACCAGGCTTGTCAAGGGTTAAAGATGGCTTATTGATAGCTCAAATAGATTTGAACTTGTGCAGACAGATCAAAGACAAGTGGGGCTTCACTATGACCCAGCGCCTGGACTTGTATGCAGAAAGCTTGAACAAAGCTATTGAACCTGATTTTAAACCTCAGATTATAACTAGTTTTAAGTGATTCGTTTATTTCCAAAATCAATTTTATATTTTTTGTTAATTTTACATACATGTTATCGTTACAAAGTTATAAAATCTAATAAAATGCTTTTGCTATGTTTAACATTGTTGTTTTTCTAACCTAAAACGGAATGTTTTTTTAGAAGAAATAAAACAACAGGCTATATAAAACAATTTGTGTACCAATGAGAATAATACAGTGAGCTATACATAAATATAGGGGAAAGCATGGGGTACATTCAAAGATATTTCTGCATTGTTGGACATAATTTGAGCTTCAATGGCTTACAATAATATGAACCAGTCACTCAAGCCATTATCTTATTGTAAATTCAAGACCTTGTACAGTAAAAACTGATACAAAAAATGTTATTTGAACATTGATAAACTTTATGAACACTTAGTACTGTATACAAACAACAATTTGGTTTTTCAATCTTAAATTAATAATGCTGGACCATACACAGCATCATGCAACCCAAAGCTAAGCAGAGCTTGTGTTATATTGTGGGTTATAATCATCATTTATTATGACATTATTGCACATCAGGTTCTATTGTGCAGTAATTACATAATTTTATCATATCAGTTTCAGTATTTAGATTTCTAGCTAAGAAAATATGAATGTATGTACCCCAAGTCTTGATGTACAATTAGTTTATGTCTAAGCACTAATACTCTATGCAGTCTTTGCACGGATTGCAGCACGTTTGCCAGTTACAGCCTGGAAACCAGACTTGATGCTAGCCACAGAACAACGGGAACCACAGGTCTCACACTGAAGGAAGAATAACCGGGTGTCTTTCTGAAGAATAGTGTCAGGGGATCTACATGTATGACATGTCACATATTCCTTGATGTATCTCCTCAAAACATTTTCTATCTGCTTCTGTTGGAAACGACCCTTGATAATCAGCTGACTGTTACCATCCACAGAGCCACTCGTACCCAACTCTGCTAGTAAAAAGTCCAGTAAATGTTTAGGCTGTCTGTGAAGGGTTTTGCAGATTTCTGTGAAGTTGGCGAAGGAGGTTTTCTTTGTACCAATTCTGACTACTTGTGGAGGTCTCATGACAAACTTTTGTTTCTTGCCGGAGACCATGCTGGGGTTCTTCTCGCGCATGATGTCGAACACGCGCTCCAGTAGCTCGTCATACGTGTAGTCGCGGTCGCTGCCGGCCCAATCGCTGTGCGGATCCTCCACATTCTCCTTGTCCTCATCCTTGCCATCGTCCTCCACAACTTGCTCGTCGATATTTTTCTTTTTCTTCTTCTTTTTCGTCTTGGAGAAGTCTATGTCTAGATCAAGATCGTCGACCACCTCGTCATCCTGCTGCTCAGGCTCTTCCGTCGGCGGCGTCTCCGGCAGGGCGGTTTCCAGCTCCTCGAGGTTGAAGAACGTCTTCTTCTTCTTTTTTTTCTTCTTACCGAAGTTGTCCAGGTCGAGGTTATCGTCCTCGGGCAGGTCGACGTCACCCGCCTCCGTGGGTGCCTCGACGCTCGTGCTCTCGCCTTGTTCCGCGAGTGCTGCTTCCATGTCGAAACCGGTCTTCTTCTTTTTCTTCTTCTTCAGAGAAGGGTCGAATACCATATCTTCATCCATGTTTGCAAAGTTAGTTGAAGATTTTCAGCAAAATTTCCAAGATTTTGGTTAGTTTTGATGACAATTTGGCAGGTGGCTGATGAAATGAAATGTCAAAACGGTTGCATCAGCTTTTTTATTCGTTCGGAAATATATTTTATCCGATGTCAAATGGTTGTCTTTATTGCTTGACGGCTAGATCCAAATCTAATTTGCCAACTTCATGCTTAAATGCTGAGATATGAGCGAGCGTAGATGGACGGACAGATGTCAGTGTCTGTGTCAGGTGTCTCTGAAACAAAATAATAACTAACCTCAAATTTTATTTTTGTAGCTGATCGATGAAGAAATCACTACAAACTAAAGATTTTTTGCCAAAATGAATCTAGCTAGGCTTCATAGGAGTATACCGAAGCTAAAAAACACTGTCACGCGTACGAGCTCACAGGTTGCTGTGGTTGAACGTGATGAATATGTCGAAAATCCAGAATATCCACCTATACTGGATACATCCCTGAAAGGCAGAAAGAAACGCGAAAGAGAAGAACTCTTTAAAAACATCAGACAACTAAATACTGTCGAAGAAAAGCAGATAGCTCTGAATATGCCTAAATACTATGGATGGAAAAGTGTTATCTTCAGGGATGATAAAATACCTTACAATGCCATGCCACTAGTGCAGTGTTACACTAGAAGTCATTTCATACCTACGGAGAAGCTTCCAGATGTCTATAATGAGACTGAGCAGCTTGCTGATGAGGTTGTCAAAGAAGTAAAAGGACAAATTGAAGACGCAATTGCTTTTGAGCTTCAAAATGTTGAGTATGTATAATTATTCATTTTTTCCTTTATATATTTCAAACCACTAATTTCATGTAATCTAAGTTTATGTAAATGATTATTATAACTTATCTACAAGCAAGCACCATCAACTAGAGAGAAACCAAGTGTAAAAGAGGTTTTTTATTTCTCTAATACAGGATGTGTGCCTGTCATAGTTTGCATCTTGCAACTTAAGCAGAGTCCCTCATACAGCGAAAATATGCAAAGGGTACCTGTTTAAATTGTTTGGATAACCCAAACAGTTTAAACCCTTGCTCTTAGGGTATACTCAATTTATAAAGATCTTACTAAAGATCCAAAGTTTGTCATTTAGTAGAAATTGATATATTGATTGAAAATACTGTTTGTAATTTGTTGTTTAAATAAATATTTATTGGCTACCCTTTTCAGACGCACCCACAACAAATTGGAAGAGGCAGAGAGAGAAGATGCTCAATCTGCCAACATCGTCAGACAGATAAACAGAATTGTTATAAACAATCTGTCTGATAAATTACCTCATATACTGACTACACAGGTTTGTTATATTCTGTTTACTTAACATTAACATTTCATATACCTACCCCGCTAATTACCGATGATGCTACCATTAATTTTCATATTAACAGTATTAATGTTAAGAGAACTCGAGTGTGTAGGTAAACCTATGTTAGGATTTAAGATGCTATCTATATATAAACTGTAACAAATTTGTAACAATAAATAAATATATCTATCTATCTATATGTTTGTAAACAAAATAATAATACCTAAATCTAAGAAGCACATTCTCAATATCGATTTAAGCACAATCTGCACTGTTTGTTGATTTGAGATCTTTCCTTCCACTTCAGTAGGTAAATGTTTCTATGAATTTGATCTGAAACTCTTATGCCAAGCATGTAACATGGTTTGTGGTTTCATTACTGAAATTTTATTTCAAATTTGGCTGTAAGTAGTATAAATAAATTTCTTAGCAATAAAATAACAATAATCTTAAAGGCAGGAATGTCATGTTTATGACTGTTCTCTGTTCAGGTTGACTATGAACCAAGACACGAAGCCTTTTGGTTCGTAGGTGGAACTGAAGTCCCTGGCAATGTGTTAGCTTGGAGGCAAATACTCAAATGGTCAAAGGAGCGCAAGTATGAGCCAGTTGATCAACCTGTGCAGTATATCGGTAAGCTTGGCGATATTTTGATATAAACCAATCATCAGTACACTGCTGCATTTAAGCCCCCCCCTACGACGCCGTCGCGTTGTTGTCGCGTCGTTATTGCACTTAAAAACATATCAAATAAAACCTTATTATATAAATATTAAATGTGAATAGGCGGCCTTATCGCTGAAAGCGATTTCTCCCAGGCAACCACAAATACCGGTCTTGAGCTGCCCAGAACTTATTTCTTCCTAATTCAAATTAATTATCATAGATGTTTCTTTTCAGGAAGTCCTCTTGTGGCGCTCAGAAATCGTCTGCCATTGAAGCCACTCTTACCCTATAGTGAAGCAGAGAACCCTGACTTCAAAGTTCCTAAGTTCACCAACTTCCCAAAAGTAGTTGGTTATCATTATGATCATCTGCATGGTGTTAACACTCCAGGTAATTTTAAAGAGCAATGTTTGTTACTTGACAATGTTATTATAACTTGTATCAGTCAGACTATTTTGAAAACTGAGAGTGTAATCTTTTAAAACTAAAATAAGTGTCGCGACACATCTGTGGAACATCGGCGCTCGTTATTTTGTTCAATACGCTCGCAGTGTTTTTTAAGTTCCCTATATATGCCGAAATTACGTCGCGTTCAGCGTAACGTCGAACCTGTTTTTGAGCGATTATTTCAACCAAAACGCATTCAATGTATATTGCATAGTAATCGACACATCTCGCGACGCGTTACGCGACCGAAAGTTCGGCGCGCGTAGTTGAACGTTCAGCGCATTCTTCTCGGGTGTTGGGTATGGTAGCAAACGTACCACTAGATACCGACATCGACTGACGAAGACGCACATAATTTTCCGACACGTAGCGCTCTGAATAAAACGCCGCGTTCTGAACTTTCGTCGCCGTACCTTCGGCTGATGCCTCCCTACATCTATACTAATATCATAGAGAGGAAAGGTTTGATTTTTTGTTTGCTTGTAATGAATAGGCTCCGAAACTACTAGACCGATTTGAAAAATTATTTCACTGAACATAGGCTATAATAATATCAAAAAAGTTAGGGGTCCGTACTAAAACCGTGCGAAGCCGGGAAGGTCCGCTAGTTAAATAATAAAGCTGGGAATTCGCATCTAGCCCAAGCTGTTGACTTGACTGTTAATCAGCCACTCTATTGATGACCTTCCCACACTCTTGATAAAACAATTGGTTTTATTCAGGTGTTCTTAACTCCCTGTTGTTTTGGTTTCAGGATACTGGCCAGGAGATCATGATGAATTTGCTCTCGTCTCATTCCATGGTCGGGGCCACATACTCACCAGGAACCCATCATTCGGAGCTGAAGACAATTTGGAAGCTCTTCACTGCCAAGCCATAAAGGCTAGCTTTGCATGGCTGTTAGCCCAGGCTAGCTTCCAAGGATTCACCACCTACAATGACATCACCTATCCACTAGCTACACAAACTGTCATTACCAATGGTCAATTATGGTCTCTATATGCTTACCAACTGAACACTGTAGAAATGCACAATGAAAAAATAGATGAAAATCCCAAACATAATGTTTGCTTTGGTACAAAACCCTTGAAACTGTATGAGACCTTGGAAGATGGGAAAGTCAAAGGCTTAGATGAAAATGTACTGAAAATGATTGTACAGTTTTATCTGAATGCTCCTGAAGAGAGAGAATATGAAATGAAACCATATTTAGGAGAAGAGGAGCAAGTAGTTGCCGATATTGAGGATGACAATAAAAGGTGTTGGTTGGAAGCCCGCTACAAACACTTAGTGGCAAACAGACCTAAACACTTGTTGCGCCCAGAAGTTCATATGTGGGAGAAAATCTACAAAATAACCCATGAAACCAGATCGTATGAACCTAAGAGAAGACCCTTCGAACTTGGTTTCTCTCCTTACAAGAGGAGGTTGGATGAACATCTGCCCCCCTATATTCCCAAACTTGTGCGTCCATACCCCAGATCTAAGAAGAAGTTTGAAACAACTTATTATCCTAAAGTTTAATATAATATCAGAGTTATAGTTTATCATAGTTGTATGTAGATAATAAAATAAACATTAAACTTTAATATGGATTTTTTTGTTGGAAAATATGATTACCTACAGACTGGCTTTCCCAAATAGCCTAAGTTCCAGGCTTTTCCAATGATAGGTAGGAGGTACAAACTACATTAATAAAAATAAAAAACGGAAGGAATAGGTAGAGTTTATTTAAAACACCAACTCTTTTTTTGGAGAAAACCATTAGGCATCAAAAATGTACAGTATACAGGGCAAAGTTACTCTTTGATACAAGATGTTTATTTTATATACCTATAATAATCTGCTGCCCGCAGCTTCGCACGCGTTTTTCAAGTTTCCTTTGTCCATCCCCGGGATTCCCTTTATCACCCCCCGCCTAATAATTTCATAAAAATCCATCCAGCCGACGACGCGACAATATGTGCTAAATAGCGTGGTAGCCTTGGAGATGTATGTAGAGCCATTTAGCAAGAAGTTGATGTAAAATCGGTATCGGCAAAGAGAAAACAAAAAAAACCATGTGAACAATCGATCGATCGATCGTGTGGTTTGGGTTTACTTTGATTGTTTTGAATTAAATTAATATTATGAGAAACTTAGATGTTTGGAACCTCTCCCGGAAACAACTCAACTCGCTCTCCAGTGATGAATACAAAGTTTGTCGCGGACAGCAAGATGAGTGCTTTACCAAAGGTGCAATTTATGTCTGCACGTCTAACCTGATTGTAACATATTATGATGAAAATGGCAAAGTTGGATGGGAAAAAGACCTTACTCATATAGCATCACCCAACAATAGCCCCGTGACTATAACGTATCTGAGTCTACAACATGTAGTTAACGTGGGGCTTGAAAATGGTGAGGTTTATAATATTTTTGACGCAGGAAGAGCATGCCTGCTCCCAGTACATATTACAGCTGGAATACTGGTAAGAATACTCAATTTATCTGGTTATCGCAATCTAAGATGGAAAACTTTATTTATTAACGACCTCTGTGGCGAGGTAGGCGAAGGTCCGCCTGCGACGCAGGAGATTGCGGGTTCCACTCCCGCCTCGGGACAATTGTGTGTACGATCTGCAGATATTTGTTCCGGGTATTCTGGTTGTTATCTATGTATCATAAAAAAATATCCATTTATGTAATGTATTGTATTAAGTATATCAGTCATCTTGTACCCATAACACAAGCTCTGCTTAGCTTGGGGCTAGATGATGCTGTGTGGATTGTACAGCATTATTTGTTATTTATTTTTAACAAATATCTGTTTTAGGCTATGGAATGGACCCCAGATCATGAACTACTGATCATAGTTACTAAAGATCTCACAGTATTGATGCTCTCATGCACATACGAGCTTGTAAAAGAAGTCAAACTTATAAGTGATGAATTTGGAGCCAAAGAGTTTGTGAATGTTGGTTGGGGTAAAAAAGAGACACAATTTCATGGGCGTTCAGGAAAAGATGCTAGAGTACAGAGTGAAGTTTCTGCAGGTAATTATCTAGAATACACATAATAACATAATAATCATCACTTGTTATTGATGTACATATCAGAATAACAATATACATTACTTCCAGATCCTAATACCAGTATTGATGACACAATAAAAATATCCTTCAGAGGAGATGGACGCATGTTTGCTGTTGGGTTTTCTGAAAATGGTTTGAGAAGGTTCAAAGTCTTTGACAGATTATGTAATTTACAATACACAAACGAGAAACAACCAGGTCTTGAATCAAATATAGCATGGCGCCCCAATGGCAGTGTCATTGCAACAACACAAGCTTATGAAGACAAATATATTGTTTCATTCTTTGAAAAAAATGGTTTGAAACATGGTGAGTTCAACATCAATGTAAAACCTGGGATAAAGGTTGAAGATATGGCCTGGAGTAATGATTCTGAAGTTCTAACCCTGCAGTGCAAAGATCCAGAAACAGGCTGTCAACAACTGCTCTTGTACACAACAGGAAACTACCATTGGTACTTGAAGCAGACATTGAAGTTCAATCAACATCAGATAATAAGCAAAGTTATTTGGGATTGCACCTTCGATATATTCCATAACAAAAGGATGTATGTATTTCTGCAAAATGGTGAACTGTACACCTATGACTGGATTTGGGTAACCAATCACAGTAGAGGCAATACTCCTGATGATGATTCCATTGTTGCTGTAATAGATGAGAAGAAACTACTTCTCACTGGGTTCAGGCAAACTGTGGTGCCACCACCTATGGCTGCATTGGAAATACCACTTAATGACTATGTAAACTCAGTACATTTTGCACCAACAGATGCAAAAGATACAAATTCCTTTTTTGTTATCACAGCGAATAACACTATCATATTCTATGAACAAACACACAAAAATCCCTTGCAATACAAGGAAGTAAGAACAATAACATTTGATGAATATGAGTTTCCATTCCAAAGTTACAACTGGTACTGGATAAAAGCTGATACAGTGATCTGCATAATGCTAGATAGTGAATACAGCTATGACTTGATAGAATACTCACTACGAGATTCAGAGATGACATTGCAATATACTTGTCGGATGCCATCACCTGTAACAGGGATCCAACCCCACCCAAACAAATGTGACACTGTTTTCATACACCTGGAGAATGGTGAACTGATTTCCTACACACTCGGAGGTGACATTGATCCACAGGATGTGATTTTTGAACAAGCTTGTCAACAATTCAGGGTGTTTGCAGTTGAAGATAGTCTTCATTTCATTGGACTCTCACACAGAGGGGAGTTAAAAATTGACAATGAAAAGGAAACACATCACATCAGTTCATTTTTTGTCGACTCACATTTCCTTCTAATGACTTCACTGAGCCATGAGCTTATATGCATAGAATTGACAAAAACTGGTTTGAATACTTTCATAGAAGAGTCGGATCTTGCATACAGAAGGAAAATAGAAAGAGGGGCCAAGTTGATAGTTGTGGTACCATGGGACAACAGAACACTGCTACAAATGCCAAGAGGAAACATAGAAGCCATCCAGCCAAGACCATTGTCTTTAAAAATTATTGGAGAATATTTAGACAACATGAAATACTATGAGGCTTTCAATCTCATGAGGAAGCAAAGGATCAATTTGAACTTGATTTACGATCATGATCCTGAGAAATTTACAAACAACATTACCAAGTTTCTGGACTCAATAAAGAACAACTCTTGGCTGAATCTTTTCTTATCAGATTTAGAAAATGCTGATGTAACCAAAACCATGTACAACAACAGCTATGTTGGCAAACCTGAAACATCAAAACATAATTTTGAAACAAAAATTGATAAAGTATGTGATCTTGTTAAAAATAACATAAATAACAGAGATGATAAAGATAGCAAAATTCTGCCAATCATAACAACATTTGTTAAAAGGAACAAAGTTGAAGAGTTGGAAAAGGCTCTGCTAATCGTAAAGGATATCAAAACTAAAGAAACACAGGGTTTTAAGCTGCCTGTGGGTTCAGATGAAGCTTTAAAGTACTTGCTTTATATGGTAGATGTGAACAAACTATTTGATGTTGCACTAGGGATGTATGATTTCGACTTAGCGCTGCTGATTGCTAACAAGTCTCAAAAAGACCCCAAAGAGTACATTCCAATGCTAAATGAGTTTAACAACATGGATGAGAACTACAAAAAGTTTACTATCAACAAGCATTTGAAGCGATTTAATAATGCAGTGGAATGCCTTGTTGCGTGTAGTTCTGACAGACACAATGAACTAAGAACCTTTGTTAAGTATCACAGTCTGTATAAAGAAGCCTTAGCAGTCCTGTCACCACAGTATGAAGTTTTCAATGAGATTTCAGATGATTATGGCCAATATTTAAAGCTGAAGAAGCATTTTACTCAAGCTGGCATTGTTTATGAAAGAGCTAATAAGATAGACAAAGCTGTTTCATGCTATGTTGACGCCCTTGAGTGGGAGTTAGCTTTAAACTTAGCTCAATCAAACCAATGGTCTACCGAACAGCTTAAATCTCTCTCTGAGTAAGTATTAAACATTATTTTCTAAATTATATAGGAACATATCTCTATCTGACCTGCGACGCAGGAGGTTGCGGGTTTGATTTACGCCTCGGGATAAATGTTTGTATGGTCTGAAGATATTTGTTCTGGGTGTTCTTTATATAATAAAAAATAAGAATAAGATATTTCTTTGTTCAGGCAACTGGTGAGTCTGCTGCGAGAAGAAAAACGTCACCAAGAGGTGTTGATGATTATGGAACAGTTTTATGAAAATATTGAAGAACCTATTAAATATGCTATAGAATGTGGTCAATACAAAACTGCTTTGCGGCTTTGCTCAAAGCACAAAATGGATCATCTGAAAGGTAAGAGGATTTTAAAAGTGTATTGTTTAATGAAGTATGTAATTAAAGTTACTAAAGGATAGCGTCGACAGGCCGGCATCGGACGCTCCGCTCATCAAACAGATATCAGTATTCTTTGTATGGTTTGTCGTAGAAGTGCTTCCTGTAATCCGCACTGCACGGAGCGGACGCATTGGACTGTCGCACAATAACGAGGATCCGTTTACGGCGGATGACGACAAGACTCGGATTGGTCACTTGGATGATATTATTCGTAACCAAAATCAGGATGTAAATGTTGAGAATTCGTAGGTGTGAAATGGTGGTCGCGTCGGCAATCCGCTTGCTGCGATTGCAGTGGAGTGATTGATTAGACCTAAAGAACTCTTTGAACGTCACAAAATTTAATTACTTAAGGAAAAGTAGGGAATAAAGTCAAAGTGATCACTTTAAATTTTTTTGCGACTCAATCATTTTATGGTAAATCAGAGATGTAACAAGAAACCTTAAGGTTGTCAGTTTTCGAGTTAGAGCAAAACTTAGATAATCTGATATTTTGTAGTAAGCCTTTTTACAAAGGGCCCGGCATGGCATTACGCTCAAAAATCCGTCTGAAGCTATTATCGCGTAGCGTCCGCTCGATTCCGGTCTGTCGACGCTAGCCTTAAAGGTTTTGTTCTGTATAAACTCATAACATAATACTATATATATATATATATAGGCAATAATACGAATAATTCTAAAGTCATTTAAAACGAGATATTTACCATGATTTCATTTTTGAGTTTTCCAATATTTCGGCAGTTTATGCGCCATGATCGCGCCACGATCAAAATCAAATCATGGTAAATATCCCGTTCTAAATGACTTTAGTGTTAATAACCATGACTGTTTCAAAAGTTTTATTAATAATACTAATAATTATTTACAGAAGAAAAGTTCCTACCTGCTCTGTTGGATGACTACGAAAACATCAAAGAGTCTATCGAATCTCAATGGTCCAGTTTCACGCAGCATAGAGAAAGGCTTTTTATTGTTAGAAAGAATAAAGCTAAAAATCCACCAGAAATTCATGATTACGAGCAGAGGGACAGTGATCTCTATTCTGATATTGGCAGCACAGTCGGTT
Organism: Eupithecia abbreviata; assembly: GCA_943735965.1. Classification (NCBI taxonomy): domain Eukaryota; kingdom Metazoa; phylum Arthropoda; class Insecta; order Lepidoptera; family Geometridae; genus Eupithecia; species Eupithecia abbreviata. The sequence goes on from OX030990.1 coordinate 11,156,494, forward strand.
CTTCAACAAGAGCATCCACGTAAGCACAAACTGTTTTAACTTGCTCTTGTCTAGGTGGACGTCTTTCCATGTACCTTATACAGGGTGATTTTTTGAGAAGGGTGGTGATGGCCAAGTCCGAAACCACGAGAGTTAAGTTAAAAGTGAAGTTGTGAAAGTAGTCATGCCCTCGATTTGTAAGAAAACAATACCTGCATATTTAGTTTATTTTTTTTAAATCTTCTACCTTTTTTTTTATAATCACTCGAGATAGTGACGTGTACCTACTAAACTGATGCATCGTAGTTCATAGAAACCATTTTGAGTAACTTATTAGTTAAGTAAATTGAGATATTGAAAATAATTTGTAAAAAAATATATTTCTTTTAATTTTTATTAATACATTTCTTTGCAAAAGTTGATCCTTATCAGCAAAAGAATCCATTGGTTTAAACAAAAAGATGAGAATTCATTTTTTTTAAACAATATGGGTCGATTTCCGTCAAAAGGAAAATATTAAACTAAATATACAGTTGTTGTTTTCTTATAAATCGAGGGCATCCTTTCACGACTTTTCCCCAACTCTCATGGTTTAGGACTTGACCATCTCTGCCCTTCTCAAAAAACCAACCTGTATAATAAAAAGGAAAAGATTCCGACACCGAGCATTAACTGACAAACTATTTTATTTTTTAGGAAATCTCGACAATCAAGCAAGAATAGGAGGAAACATGAGCGCAAGATGGCTTCATTGAAGGAAGGTTCTCAGTATGAAGATGTCGCGTTAGTCATGGCTCTACATAAGCTGGTTAACATCTCACATGATATGAGATTGCAAGTCAGAGAAACCGTGATTGCATTGAGCCATTTTGGCAAAGAAAAGGAGGCTTTAGTGCTTCAGGTTTGTGTTTTATCACTGTTATCATTTATTTAATTATTTAATACTAGCTGCGCCCCGCGCTTTCACACGCGTGGTGATGGATATTTAAAGAAATCTTTATGAATTGTAGCCTATGTGTTATTCTGATATGTAAGCTATATTATTGCGAAGTTTCATCAAAATCCCTTCATTAGTTTTTGCGTGAAAGAGCAACAAACACCCTCACTAACTTTCTCGTTTATAATATTAGAAGGATGTATTATTAGGTCAGCGATAAGGCCGCCTATTGTCATTATACTGTTAGGCTCAACTCACACCAAAAGAGCGTTGAAGCGCAGCGCAGTTTCAGTGTCATTATGAATTTTAAATTTCAGTTTCTTATGACACTGAAACTGCGCTCCGCTTCGCTGCGCTTCGACGCTCTTTTGGTGTGAGTTGAGCCTTAATGTGTAATATTTAGATATAAGGTATTTTGTTATTTTCAATGCAATAAACTGTTCATTCATTTATTTATTTAAATTAATTCAGATAGGTACCTACATAAAGTCTCGTCTTATATAAAGCGCCCTCCCCGGCCAGGTGATACGACCTGTGAAAGACTGCAGGTAGATGCTGGATGCGTCAAGCTGAAGACAGGACGATGTGGCGCTCATTGGGGGAGGCTTATGTCCAGCAGTGGACTAACATAGGCTGATGATGAGGTATATCCAGTATGTAACTTGTTAGTTTATTATTTTACAGAACTCACTCGTAAAACTACTGAAGGAAATGAAGGATAGTTTCAAAGATATTTGGACTAGTGATCTTATACTTGAAGCAACAAAAGCGCAAATGGCAGCTCTAGATGTGCCCGAAGGAGTCAATGTAGTTCTGCTTGGGGTGGCTTCACTAGGTAAGACTTTACTTGTCTTAAAATTATTTGGCTAGTAACATACTAATGTTAGTAAGAACCACTTACAGAATATTTTGAATACGAAACATAACTCTTTATTTGTACACAACGAAATAAAAAATAATAAATAAATAATGCAGGACAATTCACACAGCATTACTTAGCCCCATGGTAAGCAGAGCTTGTGTTATGGGTACTAGATAACTGATATACATAATACAATATACATTACATAGATAGTTTTTTTTATTATACATAGAAAACAACCAGAACACCCGGAACAAATATCTGCAGATCATACCCACAATTATTCCGAGGCGGGAATCGAACCCGCAACCTCCTGCGTCGCAGGCGGACCTTCGCCCACCGCGCCTATGAGCTATGAACGATTTTTCCAAGTAACCTTGGGATGGCCAAGGTGTGTAAAGGGTGTTTTATTGAGTAGTAAATAAAACACGTGAAAATTATGTTTACATTTACTTTATTTAATAGACAATTACATTTATTTAATGTTGTAGCGTTGGATCGCGAGGAGAAAAATCAGGCCTTTGCCCAGCAGTGGGACAATATTGGCACAAAATAAATAATAATAGACAATTGTATGCTCATAGGAAGGTGTTTCATATGGGCGCCACGGTTAGCTTAAATGAAGCGCAATCGCCCTGCATGAACATGAATCCCATTTTCGACTGTTTTTAGCATATCTTTCTGTACCATTTTTGTCCTTGTGTGTTACAATTAAGAGTTATCTATCTCCTTATTGAAGTATTTTGAATAATTTAATGAGTGGTTGTTTAACATCTATTTTTCTGTCTTTCAGCGCCACATCTTCGAATTGCTCCAGTCATTCCAGAAGTAAATTGGAAATTAGATGGATTAGATTAAGCGCATTTAATTTTTTTTACAATAAATGTTCATGTAGTGCAATAAATAATTTAATCAGTCTATGTCAAATTTTAATTTTATTTTACTTATCTACTAGTTCTCATACACTTTAGCGAGCAGAAATAACAGTCAAATCCCACAATTTTGTTTCGGTTATTATCAAAGATTACAACTTTGTAGTGTTCCATATTGTAAAATCTGAACAGGTATAAACCTTCATCTATAGCTAATTTCCCACAAACACATACATTGACATTATCTAAAAACTCTACAAGAGTGTAAGGGATAATGTTACAGGCATAATGGAATTTGTTTTTAAGAACTATTGCAGATGCAAGGTGTACCAATCTTGAAGGAGTTCTGTTAGCATGCCAATCAATGAATCTGCTTACGTTGTTGCAGTGGAAACTGTTAGCTGATACATCAAAATACTCCAACGGGCAATTCAGGAGACCCCCTGGCAATGATTTCAGATAGTTTTTAGAAATTGTTAGGTATCTGAAACAAAATAATATTTTTTTTACCATTTGATAAGCCATCAATTTTAAAGTTTCAATTCCAATAGAGGGGGATAAATTACTTTAATGTTTTGATTCTGCTGAGTGCGTGAGGCAATCTCTTCAATTGATTATCATCTAGCTTCAATGTGAATAACTTTCCTAGTTTCCAAATGGCATTCGGAAGGGTCTTTATACTGTTGCTGCTCAGATCCAGGAGTTTTAGGGTGTTGGTAATCTGCAAGAATAAGATATTTTATCATTAGGTTGTTGCTGCTAGAAATATTAGTGTGGATAGCAATACCACATATAAATGTTAAAATATCTATTGATCAATAATAATTATGGTCATGGATTGGCTATAAACACGTCTTTGCAGATAAACTAAAAAGGAAAGTGTAGTTTAAAGTGGATAATAAGTAGAATTAAAACCAACTTGGGATAGTGAAGATATACCTCAGGCCCCAGTAACCACCTCCAGTCCACATCTTTATTTTTCCCAATTTGATTTTTGGCCAGGTACAATTCCTTCAGATTGGGCATTCTGCCTGTAAATTGAACATAGGTACATCAGTAAATTTTGAATAAAATCCAAAGTCCTACATTAACAATGTGCAACTACAGAGTTAGGCTGTTTACTAAACACAGGTTGTTAGGCAGATAGGTTGCTGCTTCCAATTTGATAATAAATTATTACACATGTATTCTTAAATGGAGACAAATCTCATTCTTACCAAATTCAGCTGGTAATTTTTCAATTTCATTGTTGCTCAAATCCAGAACAGTGAGATGTTTCAGCATTAATATCTCACGTCTAAAATTACACATTTTTATGCCATTGATGTGCAGAGATTTCAGAGTCCGAGGCAAGCCATTTTTAGGAAACTGGCTCCTGTCTTGAATTGATAATTTAGTCGGTGCATTTTCTATCGCTGTTACATTAAGGCTTGACAGAGAGGCGAGCTGAAGAGCATTGGCGTTGCCAGACAAACAGTTCTTCAAAAGTCTCATAAAACACTTTAGCTGAATAGCTTCACATTTTAGGTACAAGTCGTGAGGGGGATCCTCAAAGCTAATAGTGCTTTTACCCTCGTTTATGCATCTTGTAAACACACGTTTCAGATTACTATTTAAGCGATATTTCGTTCCTTTCTTGTTTGTTGTTGAGAAATACAAGATGAAAAAATCGTTCTCAGATTTCGGGTATTTTCCCAACGCTAAAGTTGCCTGTACATATTTGTGAGGGTTTCTAATATTTAAATTTGCGAGATTTCTATTTGATAGAGCTACTTGGCATTGCAGTTTCATCTTGATATTTTATCACCAATTGTAAAACTATTGATCGATCTCGCAGTCGCACATACTTTGTTACTTTGCAAAGAGAATACAATAACTACCTGACCTATACTTTGTTTTCAAAGTTCGCACCACACGCGTAGGTAATTATTGTACGAACATCATGTAGAAAAGTACTTTGTGACGAACATTATTCTCTTTGCGCGCGCTTGCTGTTGCTTGGTTTTCTTTCATCAGCTCAGCTGGTGAGCTGGCAGCGGCGCGCGCGGGACGAGCCGCGGGATCGGGAGGAAATATTTTGTTTTGTTTGTAGCCTAGGGTATTTACTGTCAACGTCATGGCAGCAGCTGTGGGCTGTGATTCCAACTGATCAGAAAGAAAGATCCACCGTCAAACACGCTTCCCGACGACGACGGCGACATCGACAGGGAGAAGATAAGTATTTAATTTAAAATCTTCAAAAATAGTTCGACCTGTCTGAGAACAGGGGTCGGATGTGGTGTAAATATTTATAAAAACGCCTCATTCTTACAATCACTTATCTAATAATATCAAAAAGCATAGTGAATTTAAAAATAAGTACGTACTCGCTCTGTTTTTTTAATAAGCAAGATTCTTTATAAACTGATGATGGACATAGGACTGCCTTAGGGAGCGCCCCGCGCCGCCATGGTGCACTGAATTCAGGTTGCGGGCATCCAACATTTTCCTGCAGTCTTTTACCAAATTTTTGTGACTTCTTGTGAAGATTTGTAAGCTGGCAACATACAAACAGATAAAAAATACCTCATGCCGATTTCCACGAGTCGAGTATGAAAAGCTTTTTTGTCAAATTCTATCGATTTAATTCATCAATTTTTCTTTGTTATCGTCTGTGCGTGCGGGTAACAAATTTTTCTTCATTTTCGTACACAACTGTGAACATTATAAAATAATTCAGAATTTTCGCAAATTTTATCAAAAAGGTATTTCATTTCTTACTGCACGTCCGGTCAGATTGTTACCTTAGCATAACTTTATCTCATCAACACGATCCGTTCTGAACAAATGGATGTTAGGCAATAGAATATTGTATTTCTAAATAATTTAGCTTCTCTTCGTGTTTACAGTTCTAAAAAATGTCTGCTTTTGTGATTTCGTCTCGTTTCGCCGGCCTGAAGATCGAAGATGATGATAGCCCTCCTAACACCCTCCAGCAAAAGACTAAAAAACAAGACAAACCCCTGGCAAAGATATTGGATAACTCAAAGAAAACTAAAAACCAGCCTACTACTTCTAAATCCCAGGTTTGTTTATTCTTTCTGCGGTACCATAATGTTACTTCTTAAATAAATAGCTATAACACAGTATGGTTTACAATAAAAACTTTGAAACACCCACTTATTCCAAACCAATTTTTCTTTTCAATAAAAACTACTTTTTCTAAAAATATCTGGTCTCAATAAAAATACCTAGGCCTAACTAGAAAAAAATGCTAAATCATAGCTGTAATTCTCATAGGAGCAGCCGGTTATTAATTGAGATTTCTTCTTTTAGACATCATTATCATCTAAGAAGAAGAAGAAGCAGCAGAATGTAGCATCATCGAAACAGTGGGATCAGTGGAAGCTGAAGGATGAAGAGCTGGTTGATGATAACTTTGAGGATGATCTGCAACAGGTATAAGTCTTACTTACCTCTTCATCCTTTCAGGGAAGGCACACAGTCCACTGCTGGACATAGTCCAGCAGTGGACTAACATAGGCTGATGATGATGATGATGATGATGATGACCTCTTCAGCACATCTTTCTGCAAACAAGGGAATGTTCCCATAAAGCATCATACTTCGTAGTTGGATTGTTGACTGCAGTGGATTTGTTAAAAAGATATAAAAGATAGTTAGTGAAAAAGATATACATACACAGAAGGATGCTGCCCTTCCTGTGGCAGGTTCCATATGGAACCATTGGATCTCAAATAATCTCAATGCACATAGTCCTTGTAGGTATATAGTCCTCTAACTGTAACATCCATCGAAATTGAACACAAGGGTGATAGAAAGGAAGCAAATGGTCTCCAATTGAAAAAAAATCCTTAAAGCAAGTCGTCGTCAAAGAAAAATTTAATGAACTTAAAACCCTCACTAACAGTACAGGGTTGGTTTTTGAAAAGGGGTTTTAGTCTATTATTAATACTTACTGAATTCTCTATTTCTCATTGTTTCAAATTTGCCCATTAAATCCTATTTAAAAGAGTGATCAAAAAGTCAACTTTCATCCTATTAATAGCATTATTTATTTATTAAATAATAAATAATGCTAGACAATGTATTATTAATAGAAGTTAAATGGCAAGATATAAAATTTAAAAAAATGCATATTTCAAAGCAGAAAATTCAAGGAAGATGAATATTAAATTAATTGATTCCCTCGGAGCCAGAAGTGAAACTTATACAAATATATTTCATTTTTATTTATAAGGAAGACAGACACTACAATATAGACAACAAGCTGCGTCCCGCGGTTTCACCCGCGTGGTCATAGATATTTTAGATAATATACAATATATCTTTATAAATTGTAGCCTATGTGTTATTCTGATGTATAAGCTATATTATTGTAAAGTTTCAATAAAATCCATTCAGAAGTTTTTACGTGAAAGAGTAACAAAAATCCATCCATTCATACTTACAAACTTTCGCGTTTATAGTATTAGTAGGATATAACGCCAAAATATCTCACCACGCGGGTGAAACCGCGGGGCGCAGCTGACAATATAAAGATGAACAATCTGCAAATATTTGTCTATTAATACAGTCATCTGGTGCTCATAACACAAGCCATACTATCATTTGGTTAGCTTGATGATATGTAGACTGTCTAGCATTATTTTATTGAATGCCCAAAAAGAGGCCAAATAGGTTATAGTATAATAGGTTATAAAAATAATAGCAAATCCAATAAAAATAATAGCAAATTATAAAAATAATAGCAAATCATAAAAATATTAGCAAATTATAAAAATAATAGCAAATCCAAAAAATAATAGCCAATCCAACCTTTATTGCTTCTAACTCAAAATATAAGTCCAACAACAAAACTCCTTCACAAATCTGACAAATATTAACAGGCCATCCTTCTATCGAAACTGGATTTTGAGGAAAATAAGGATGTTTACAAGAAAGCCAAGAAAAACGCCGAAAAACAGAAGTCAGTTGAAGAAGAGACAGCAAAACTGAAAAGTAAGAAGATCAAGAAGAAGAATATCATGAGCCTTGACCAATTTAATGGTCTTATTAATGGGGAGGAGGCCAAATCTGGTGAGTCCAATGAAACAGATATTTTTAAGAGAAAGTGGAATTCATGTGTTTTGTTATGCCTTCCAAATATGTCAAATCTGTCCATGGGATGTTCATTAATTATGCGGCATTAAGGATGGGGTCGAGCCAAATCTCACCCCATCTCGGGGGTCTCGTTAAATATCACATTTTTTTTCTATATTTCGAATGTTAGCAATTCTTACTTAGTGTTGTTCATTTCGTGTTGGCGCAAACAAAATCATTTACGATTTGTGGCAAATTACTTTCCCGTTCGTTTTTAACCGACTTAAAAAAAGGAGTAGGTTCTATGTTCGGCTGTATGTATGTTTGTTTTATGTATTTCCGTCGGTTTTCTGTGGCATTTATGGATAGCCCTTTACAAATTAATCGCAATAAAAATATTTTATAGTTCTCTTTATCATTTTTTGCTCAAAATCATTTTGAGATTTACGTTGATAAATCGTTCTTTAATACCGTTTAGAAGTGTTTGAAATAACAACACAGACATTTTAATGTTCCAGTTGAAGCGGAAGCCTCGGACAACGAGGAATCAAAATCACCAGTCAAAGACTCAAAATTCTTCGAAAGAGTGAAGAGTGAGACGAAACTGGAGCTTATAAAGGACAAACAAATAGACACAATCAAGAATAGACTCTCAGCGTCTGATGAGGTCATCACACGAGTGCAGTTCATAGATGCACTCGAGAGGAAGGACAAGGAAATAGGATGTCTACGGCAAGAACTTATAGTTATGAAGCAGGAACTTCTCACAGTCAAATCCAGGAATAAAAAGCTCTGTAATATACTTGGGCAGGGCGAAAGTAAGTTTGGTTATTCCTTAATCACCTTTTTTGGGTATTGAACTGCAGGACAAAGACTTCCCTCTTATGTTAATCATGCACATTGGCTAATAATAGTAATAATAAATTAGTATACTATCTTGTGCCCACAGCTTCGCACGCGTGTAATGTGGGAGATTATTTTATCCAGGTCTACAATAACATCAGTGAAAAATTTCATCTTCACGAACTTTCGCCCCACCCGAAACAAATATCTGTAGATCGTACACACTTTTGTACCGAGGAGGCGAGAATCGAACCCGTGAACCTCGCCCATCGCGCCACAGAGGTCGTCAACGATACCATTATCATATTTAAGCGATCGGCTTAGCTGGAAAGGGCCCTATATTCTGAACCAGTAATAATGAGAATGAACTCTGTTATTCCAGTGAAAGACAAAGCGGAGGTGTTGATCGAGGTGGAACGCTTGCGCGGCGTCCAAGCCGAGCTGACGGCGGAGCTCGCGGCCCTACACACCGACTTGGAGAAGGCGCGCTCTATGAACTCACACGACCCCCGGGCTAAACAGCAAGCGAAGATAGACAAGGTACGGTATTAAATACATACATATCTTTATATTGACCACTGATTTGGCGCAGCGGGCGAAGATCCGCCTGCGATGCAGGAGGTTGCGGGTTCGATTCCTGCTATGGGAAATATAATAAAAAATATCTATCTAAGTTATGTATCGTATTATGTATATCAGTCATCTAGTACCCTGCCTAGCTTGGGTCTAGACTCTAGAAAGAGCTTGTTCACACAAGCTCTGTCTAAGCTTGGGTCTATCTATGTGTGGATTGTCCGTCCAGCATTATTTATTTATATCAGCACGCACAGTGCATGAGTGTGTGCTGATATGACACATGTACGAATAACTCAGAATCCCGCCAACCGATTTCGTTAATTCTTTTTAAAAACTAAAGTTTAATCACATTTTCATTATTTATGAATATTTAAATAATAGTCGGTTTATAATTTATAAAATACCACAATTTTTTTGTTTAATATTAAATGTTTATTTGTTTTAGAAGAGTGGAGCAAAGAAGAAATGTAACAACATACGCTTCGACGTGTCATCGGAAGCTCTACTCAATAAGGAGGCCGGCTCAGGCACGGCCGGTTAACTGCCAACACTACACCCTTTTATAACTGCACAAATTTTATAAAAATACCTTTATTTACTGAATTAATGAGGTTCTAAGTCTAAAATTATTTCCGTTTAGAGATGCTATGTCTTGATCTTTGAGAAACAGATTACTTTCAAAGGCGCTTTATTTTATAAAGTGAACAGAAAGTATTCAAAATGTCCATTTTGTTTTGTGATAAGATAGTGTGCAAATTAATACCTTTCTTAGATCTACTTTGAGTTTTAGAAGTTAATTACTACATATTTCCATTCCTGAACCTGTTTTTGGGTTCTGTTTATTATGAATCTTTATTTTATAAGTATTTGTATTTATAACCAAATTTGTTCTATGCAACATGGATCTCTTGTTAGCTGTAAACCCTTATTTTATAAGAAGCTGATTCTTCGTGATACTCAAATGTGAATGTTACTACATGCATACAAAGTGAATGTGAAAAATAAAAATATTCTTAAAGACAAAATCTACAGCCTTTTTTATTGCTAAATATCATTCCATTGACGACCGATGTGGCGCGGCGGGCGAAGGATTGCCGACGCGGTAGGTTGCGGGTTCGATTCCCGCATCGACACAAATAATTATTCCGGGTGTTCTGGGTATTTTTTTATGTATAATAAAAAATATCTATGTAATGTATTGTATGTATATCAGTCGTCTAGAACTCATAACACAAACTCTGTTTAACTTGGGGCTAGATGATGCTGTGTGGATTCCCCAGTATTATTTATTTATTAATTAAGAACCTTTGACCAAATTAACTTTACATTAAGTACCTACTTCTATGGGACTCCGTGAACGGGTAAAAATAAAACCATTATTTTAAAAACAACGCATTTATTGCCCTATCTAATCAAATACACAATTATAATCGATATTCAACTAGATACATTGAAATACAGATTTCTACAATTTACTTCTAGAAGTTAGTTGAAAGCTAGAAATTAGAATTGTGTATCAATTGACTGACAAGCCTTCGATGAGTCTAAGAACTGAAACATCGGGCTGTTCTATACATTTATTATATTCTTCATCCTCCTTTATATTATAAAATCTTAAATTTTATTAGGTACGAGATAAATAAACATTACAAGCTAGCTATTTGATAATTATGCAAGTCTCAAAAACATCTGATGACACAAATATTTTTAATTGTAGGTATACAAAGACTTCAGGTTGTTTACTCTACAAATAATTGGTATAGATTATGTTTTGCACTAGTCGCTAGATGAAAATAGTTAAAAAGAACATTTTACTTATTCAGAGCTAAATTAGAATTTATTTCCAAGTAAATAGAATATTGTAGGCAATTAAATATAATTATTCGTGAACGTTTGTTAATACAAATGCCTAAGAGTTGACTAGCTGTTTTTAAATTATAGTACGAAAAATGTTTTACATGATACCTGAGTATGAATAAAAGAATGATAAGTAATTAACTTTGTACAAATTATTAATTTTAATGGTATGCGTACATTAAAACCTAATATTACCTTAAACAAGTGTCATATTGGCAGTTTTAAAGTGATTATGGCAACGTGAATTTGATTTTCTAAAATATTTTTGGTCCAAACAAATTATAGTAGGTACTATACTTACGCCTTCACAATAATTTGTAAAAAGAAATACATACACCATTTAATACTGATGTTATTATACATATTTATTAGTAGACAACTAAGCGGGGACTATGTTAAAACTAGGTACATAAATAGTATGGCAGTATAAACCGGGCAGAGCTAGTACTGGCGAGATTCGCAGTCAATTTTGGAGTCCTTACACGTAACTTTACTGTCTATTCGATGGGCTTATTCAAAACAGTAATCACGAGCTCTCTTAACAAAGTTTCCACCGCATATCGAAGTCACTCATTTCACTTACACTTCACTTCAAGTTCTTTTTCAGTCATAAATGCTATTCAGAAATTCATTTGAGTCGCCTTAAAACGTCGTTCAAAGGCCTAGTGCAATGCACGAGTTTCATCTTTGAAATTTTGTTATTTCAGTATATTTTCCAATTCACCAGTGTTTCTGGTGTTGCCAGCGATCCGCTAGCAGGCGGGTAAGTCAGCGCATTTGATATTGCTGATCGGCTTAGTCTCGAGGTCGCAATGCGAGTCTTCTACAACCTTGTTTGTTATTTTGTTAACGCAGTATATGTTGCGCTGTTTTGTTGGTTCTAGGCCCTGCAAGATTATTTAAGTTACATTACATTGTTCTGGTATGTTAAACGGATCAATTCAAGAGTTAAACATTATTTTAAAAACAACGCATTTTATTAAACGGATGAATTCATGAGTTAACGGGATAACCCAGCACTTTATTTCTTTATGAAATTATTCTCTGTCATAATCACATGTAAAAATAACATTGGTCCCATTGCGGCGGCTTCGCAATCGAAATCCCGTTAACTATAAGATTTCCCGTTAATTAAAAATATAATTAACTTACCGGCATACGACAATGTTTAGAGCAGGGATTCCAATTTCCAGTCCACCAATGCGTGTCTGTTTGTATGGTTCGTGGGTGGTCAGGTAGGGGTCTCGTTTCGTGAGTCGGGGGTCTTGTTGGGAGAGTTGTCGGTCGTGTTTGGTGAGTTGGGGGTCTTGTTTGGTAAGGTGGAGGTCTTGTTTGGTGAATTGGAGCTCTTGTTTGATGAGTTTGGAGTTGTGTGTTTTCAGATAGAGGTCGTGTGTAGACAGATGTGGGACGTGATTGGGGCGTAAGTCGCGTTTGGAAAGGTAACGCCCGTGATTGGGGATTTTGAGGTCGTGTGTGAGGAATTAGGGATCTTGTTTGTGGTGTTGGGGGTCGTGTTTGGGGATGTGGAGGTCGTGGTTGGGAAGGTTGGGGTCTTGTTTGGGAAATTGGTGGTTGTGTTTGGGGAGGGGGCGGCCGTGTTTGAGGAAGTGGGGGTCGTGTGGGGGGCGTGGGTCGTGAGCGCGGAGGTGGAGTGTGACACGCTTGGTTCTGACACTGCTGCATCAGAGCCACCTGTCGTGGAAACTCAATGTTGTAGCATTTTGATTGCTCCATTACACCTGCAAAGAAAATATTTTAAGTTAATAATGATTACCTATAGTCAAAGCAGTTGGGAACCAACTAAGAAATGATGAATTACTAAACTCGTTTAAACGGCTGCATCGGCTTATTATATGCAAGAGGGCTTTTATAGGCTGTTGACGCGAAAAATCAAAACTGCGTCAATAGCGCGTTCTCGTCTAGGTACGTGTGTGATGGTTCGCTTAAAATTTTGTCTAGTTTTTGAAGATCAAAGCATGCTCTACAATAATATGGTAAAATTTGCACACACTATACTATTTTAAAAGAAGTGACAACTAATCGTGTGACACAAACAGGACTTTTCTATGAACGGACTTATTTTACACGATTAGCAATTAAAGAACCTTAGCGGCCCTAGCCTAAGTACCTATAAACAATACAATAGAAGAATACTTTATTTTACACCATATACAGATCATTACAAAAAGAAAGACATACATGTGACGAGTAGGTACAATGGGCGACACATAAGTACCTACATGGCAGCATCTGCAAAGCCCAGAAGTGCTACGAGACAATAACATCACCCCGAAAAAAAACCTACAGATCTTAGCAGCTGCAAGGGTTAGTGGCGAACTATGAACGCTACGGCTTCGGGGCTGAACGAATAAAGTGGCGATCACAATAGGCCTGTCATGGCCGCAGTGACAATCAAGCCAACCAAAGAAAATAGTGGTAACAATTTCTATGTGTGTTTCTATTTCTATGTGAAAATCGACTTACGGTTATTTCTATCAACACACTCCGTATGTCGAGTCATGTACCCGACCCCGCAAGTCGCGTTGCACGACGACCACTCCGACAGCCGGTAGTGGTACTGGTTCTTCAGCCGCTTGGCGTCGACCGTGTATTGGTATATCACGCCGGGGTTTCGGTGCTTTCTGCCGTGGTATAGACGTTGCTGTGGAAAGAATATTCTTGTGAATTGAGACCTTTTTTTTCCTCTACGTTTCAAAATTCAAATGTTTTTATTTTCGTTTGTGTTGTCTGTCTAATTTAAAGTTTCCCCAAGCAACTTTAAATTAGACACAAACGAGAACGCTATCGGCGATAAGGCCGCCCTGTATACTTCCTCTATTATTCTAAGTATTTATAAGTTTATTTATGTACAACTGCTTGCGCTTGCGGCTTCGCACGTTTTGTTTCTATGAAAACGTTCAGAGGTGATTTGGTTATTTCTTTACTTGAACTTATTTATAAGACAAAAAGACATCCTTTCAATTCAACTAACTCAGTCAAAAATCAAGTCAATTGGTTGCTTAGACCCGTCTCTCCACTGTGACTAGAGTTTAGTTTGATTGTAGTGTAACTCACATAAACTTTGATGTCCTCGCTCAGTGGGCCTGGAATCATCACCTTCTCCCAATCCCGATCTCTTTCGTAGATGGCTTGTGCGCCTGCCACCAAGTACGCCGTTGTTGTGCTATTTCTGAAAGTAACAAAATTATTAAATTATTCATCATTACATTAGTATAAAGCCGATACACTGTTATTAAATTTTATCTTGTGCCTAGAATAATTAGAATAAGTCGTTAGATTATAAGTAGTAGCCACTTGTAGGTATGTTTTGTTAGCCTGATCCGTTCAGTAGTTTTTGCGTGAAAGAATAACAAACATCTATACAAACAAACACTTTTGACGTTTGACGTCGTATTTCCACGTTGGGTATGTGACCGAGGAACGAGATACCGAGCACGGAGCGGCTTTATAGCCCTCTGTCTGTACTATGGAGCGCAAATACCGATATGTAAAAAGTTGTAATAAGGTATAGTTTTACCTGGCTCCAGAAAGGTAGAGTTTCCTCGATCTAGCACTGCCTATGGAGATGTAATTCCCTGGGCTGACCTTTTCTTGTATCTTCACGTTTCTTGAGCCTGCTGGTATCGTGGCGACCTGTTAACAGAACTCACTGTTAGTCTACCCTCAAACTCAAGTCAAGCGCTCTTTATCTTGTGCGAAGTCAGTAGCCTTCGTTAGAGTAAAAGTGGAGGCATTTTCTTACGTAATATGGGCAAAAAAACAGCAGATTCAACTTTTCACTATAGTATCTGGCTGGTCACGCTATAACTTGAGAACGGCTTTACCGATTTAATTAATATATTTTTTAATGTTTTCTAATATTTCGTAGGTTTTTGCATAAAAAAGAGAAAATTGCTATTTTTCATATTATATAAAATTTCCATGCGCACGAACCCGCGGGGCGCAGGCAGTATACCTACGACATATGTACATATATTCCAAGCATGATAATTTAAATAATTTAATAGAATTACTATTCTTTTTCGTAAAAAGTGGTTTTCAATAAATTGCTACACATAAATTAATTATACTAGGTATACATTTTACTAGAATTGATGGCTTTTAAGGAACATACCTCATCCAGTCCTGATTGCTTCGTGGTGTCCTTGCTGTAGCTTCCCAGGACGGTCTTGCAGGCCGAGCCGTCGCCGCCGCACACGCCGCAAGCATCTTCCTTGGCGTCAGAGTCGACCACCCAGTCACAGCCGACCTTGTAGCATATACCTGAAAAATTACATAATGATATTGAAGATAAAGATTTTTATTTGCCAAAGACATGTGTTATGTAAAGACGTGTGTTTTTGAGGACTGATGTGACGCGGTGGGCGAAAGTGCGGGTTCGATTCCCGCCTCGGAACAATTGTCTGTACGATCTGCAGATATTTGTTCCGGGTGTTCTGGTCGTTTTCTATGTACCTATAATAACAAAATATCTATCTATGTAATGTATTGTATTAAGTATATCAGTTACTCGTATCTATTATTTCAATTGGGCAATTCATACCGATTCTAGCCCCAAGCTAAGCAGACCTTGTATTGAACTACTAGAGTAGATAATGATAAACTTAATACAATAAGTTATATTACACAGATATTTTTTATGATATACAGAAAAAACAAACGATAATTCACCAATAGGTAAATAATTCTCGACATTTTCACACACATTGTCTAGCCCTAAAGTAAGCAAACATATGTACATAGTTATGTATGTATTTGTTTTTCACAAATTGTTCTAGAGCATTTGGTCGCGCATCAAACGTTATTTTTACAATTAATGCAACTGACAGATGGCATGATACAAAAATTTGTGCCCGAGGTGACCTCTAGGTATTTGCGCGCGGTATTTGTACTTGTAATGTCTTTAGTCGCCTTTGGGTGAACTAATCTTGAGCTAATTTTATCGCCTCTACCTAATTTTGAACCCAAACTGTACGTGCAGCGTTTTTTTTTAGAAATAGAAATAGTTTTTTCATTTCAGACATGGTCAATTAGAGAGGTGGTATTACAAATAAATTGATACTCATATCTCGCCACATTACATGTGAATACATAAAAAAGTTCCAGTTAAATATCACAAACAATAAAATATTTCAAATAATAATTCTCATGCAAATTAATAAAAAGTAAAGTTTAATTAAAATAAATGTCAAGCCATACTATACAATAACAATATTCAAAATTAAAGTTAGATTTAATGTCAATAATATAATTTAAACTGTAAAGGTCAGAAACTCCTGGATTGTATAAAAGTTGTTTTCTTTCTAGATCTGTATTAGGCTAGCTTACTTTGAGACATAGCTTGAATTCAAGTTCACGTGATCCAATTTATTTATCTAGCTAGACGGTCTAGTTTGTTAAATGTATGTATATGTCTTACTTACCAGCGATACACATATCCCTTGCTCCGAGGCTCTGCTTGCACGGCGTTCCGTCCGCCACGAATCCGTTCAACATCTCTAGATCGGTTTCCTTCGCTATGCATTGCAGTTCGCAGGGTTTATCTGTAAAACAATGGCCATCAAATAGAATAGAATAGAAATACATTTATTTATACACACTTATAGAATAGGTACATGTAGAGAGTTAAATACTGATTAATCCATCCAAAACTCTACCTCGGCGTTTTATTTATACACCTAGTGCGTAGACGTATTGGTATCGATTCAGGGCCCGTATTCGTAAAAACAAAATCAAAGTTTCTTATTCGTTTTCGTGCAAACGCTAATCTTAAGCAAACTGCATAAGAGTTGGTACCTATTGCACGAAAACGAACCGAAACTCTTGTCGCTTGCATATAATTAGCGTTTGCATGAAAACTAATCAAAAACTTCTAAAATCCAATTCTAAGAAGGCCTACGATGACACAAAAATAAAACTAACTTGACTGCACTGAAACTGATGCGATCCTTTTTATTTCGATGTATAAGAAAGAGACTGTAATAATTTTAGTGCTGTCATTAGTAAGGTTTAGTTTTTGTGACATCTGAATCGATAACAGACACCGGGAGAATTTTCTCCCGATGTCTTTTGCAAACTTTAATCACTTATTTTACGAGTAAGGTGAGTGATTTAACGTCCGGGATAATATTTTAACTGTTAAAATATTTCGTGAAAGCTTATTGAAGCTCAAATCAAAACTCAATTTGATAAAAGTATGGTGTTTTATCAAACTTGTTTGTAGGTACAAACCTTGATCAAAGTAAGGTATCCATTCCGTAATAGTCTCGTTCTTATAGGACATGTTGTTATGTTTGGAGCACTGCACTTCTCTGAAAGTCGGCTCGTTGATGGGGCACGGATCTGTGTTGCAAACACGGTTCCTGGGAAAGGGCACAAGTTTGTAATCATTGATGACATAATTCATTAGCAAGCTGAAGTGGCAGTGGGCCGGCCATATCTCGCGATGAACCGACGACGGCCGCTGCGGCAAACGTGTTCTTGAGTGGAGACCACGACTCGGTAAACGTAGTGTGCGCCCACCGACCAGGTGGGATAACAACCTGCGAAAGACTGCAGGTAGATGCTGGATGCGGCAAGCTGAAGACAGGGCGCTATGGCGCTCATTGGGGGAGGACTATGTCCAGCAGTGGACTGATATAGGTTGATAATGATGATGATGACATAATGTATTTTGGACTTGGCTTAGACTACTCGTGTCTTTCGAGACGTCGCAAAGACTCTGGGTCGATCACCTTTCATTCTGCTACTAAGAACTGATCAATCTTCATGCGAGTTGGTAGTTTATGTTTTAAATTTCAATGTAATGTGATTGTTTTCAAGACTTATTAAGATTTATTACTGTTGATGTAATTATCTGTCCAATGTCGGGTACCTATCTCATGCCAAGGTTTCGCATATTTGCGACTGTAAGTCAGTCTTAAAGAGTTTAATTAAAAACTCGTTCTATTAAGTTTAATATTCTGGTCTGGACGAGTTAAATACCATTTACGGTCAGTTCACTAACCCATAGTTAAATAATAGCTAGTTAAATAAAACTTTCGAAAAAAATATAATAGACAAATCGACTGCCGCATAAAATTCCAAAGAACCACACTATTGTGGTGTGGTGTGTAATGTGCTCTAAGAATTAGTACGTTAAAGTGGCAGTGGGCCGGCCATATCTCGCGAAGAACCGACGGCCGCTGGGGAAAACGTGTTCTTGACTGGAGAACACGACTCGGTAAACGTAGTGTAGGACGCCCTCCGACCAGGTGGGATGACGACCTGCGAAAGACTGCAGGTAGATGCTGGATGCGTCAAGCTGAAGACAGGGCGCTAAGGCGCTCATTGGGGTAGTCCTATGTCCAGCAGTGGACTATCATAGGCTGATGACGATGATGATGATGATGTGTAATGTGTTGGGTGCGTCAGAGTTAGTAAAATATCTGTTGGATAGACATTTAGTAGGGTATGGTTCACACCGACTATAAAACTTTTTACTCCGTGATCATGGCGCATGCAACTGTGCCGAAATATTGGATAACTCAAAAATCTAATCATGGTAAATATCCCGTTTTAAATGACTTCACACCGACTATTTATTGAGTGAAAACGCAACATTGTTCAATGGTAAGAAATATCTCACCATACTAAATGTTCGAAACCGGAATCTCTCTCTTCTGATGCGCTTGTGACGCGCCACACTACACACATCACAATAGTCATCATCATCATCAGCCTATAATAGTCCACAGCTGGACATAGGCCTCCCCCAGTGAGCACCATAGCGCCCTGTCTTCAGCTTGACGCATCCAGAATCTACCTGCAGTCATTCGCAGGTCCACCTGGTCGGAGGGCGTCCTACACACAATAGTATGGTTCTGTATTTAGCTTCACACTTTACTACCGGGTCTACCGGTACATACGACGTACGCCGTACGATAAAAATGTTCGCGAGCGTTCGCTCCATGCTAGAATGACAATAATTCTTACCGGCTCCTATTCCCAATGCAATACGCTCCGTTGTAATTCGGCGCTGGGTTGTTACATTCGCGCGATTGTGTAGAAGCACCGGCCCCGCACGTTCGCGAGCATTCGCTCCATTCGCTCCAATCGCTCCATCCTCCGTCAACGGGCGAAGGGGATGGGCTTTTCTCTACGCAGGTTTGGTTCTGACACCACTGTGGAAGAAATCGTTCATTTACAGACACGCCACCACCGTCTACACTTGTTCTAACATATGTATCTCATATCTCACTTCTACTACACTATTTCATTTCATCTTTCATAATGTCCATCCAAAGGTTGCCTGGCAGAGATCGCTCATAGCGATAAAGTTGGCCAATGTAGGTACAACATATTCTGTATTTGTTTTTTCTTGTCTTGTGTATCTGTCTTTATTATACATCTGTTTATAAAGAGTAGATAATTATATGTTGCCCTTATGGGTTCAGCATTACCCGACCAGACCCGATACTGACTGACACCCGCAGCGCACACACAAAATACAGTTTCATAGAAGAATGCTTCTACTGATGTCGGAGCCGCTGTGAGTGTCGGGCAGTGAACGGATGTCGGGTCGGTAATAAAGTTCCGCCCTTAGATGTAGAGTAGTCGCGTTAGGATTTTTCTGAAGGTTCCCGTATTAAAACTATAATTTATTAGCGCGGTGAAGTCCTGGTCACCGTATTTGTACACCATAATCGGTAAAACATGTTTTTACCTACATACCTTATTTACTCATGTTAATGCGAATAAATGATGAAAGTCGTTATGTTTAGGCAAACAACCCAAAGACAACTAGAGCAAAGAGCTCATTCAATGAACGATTAATCGCCATTCAATCCAGCCTTCATACCAAACTTTCACTCACTCAGGGCAGGCCGGCTCGCCATTAATTTCAGCAAGCATCAAAAATAATCATCCGTAATGTAACGGTGAACATCATACACTATAATTGATGAAACTTCCGTATTTACACAGCAAACCAAATAGAAACATATGCAGTCTACAAAATTGTGAGGTATATTCTCAACACGTGAACCTTACCATATTATGTCCACAAGTGGTTCCTGGCGCAGCCGGTCGGATCATAGTCTGACAGCTATGTCTTGAATTGTCGCTGACGAGGCACCACAGGGTTTCGCAGATCTCTGAAGGCTTCGCACAGACGGTGGCATCTTCCTTACCGAACATAAGCCGGCATTGGGATTCGGCATCGTATAGAACACCTGAAAAGGCAATTAAAGAATCTAAGTAAATCACTCTACAATTAAAACTTTTGAAACTATCATGGTTATCAATACTAAAGTCATTTAAATGATGGCTTCCAATTATCGGGAACCTGGAACCCTGTTGTGAGAATGTGCACCGAAGAAGTGTGTACCAACCGCGTCGCGTTCTGATACCGTCAGTGTTGTGTGTCGTGATCGAGCTGCGTTCGATAATAATGAAACCGGTGGTAGTCGTAACGTTCGTTGCAAAAGACAAAAAATGAGGGTAGATCGGTATGTTTGCCCATAAAAACTTACTCGCAGTCGCAGTGCCTTCAGATATTCCGTGATCATGGCGCATGAAACTGTGCCGAAATATTAGATAACTCAAAAATCTAATCATGGTAAATATCCCGTTTTAAATGACTTCACTCTACAATTATAAACAACATGGTTTAGACAGGTGGATGAATATTTTTGGATCAGACTGAAATTGCATAGTTTTATCCCCGTAACAACATTTATTTATTAAAACTTGATAGAAGCTAGAACTAATGACATGTGTCAAGCAGACTAAATATGTATGTAAATTTTATCCAGGGAAAAATGCGTGGAAATTTCAGAGAATTAACAGCACGCTATGTATGTATGTATATGCGTAGGTAGGTACATACATTATATGGTGCCTTTGCTGGACAGTTGACACGACATCATCTAGCCCATAGCTTGGCTATTGCTTTTTTAGGGCTCACATTACATAGATAATATCTTTACATAGAAAAAACCACCACCAACATCCAGAACTAAAACCTCTCTGATCTGCAGATGGTACAAACATTTGTCTCAAGGGGGGAATCCAACCCGCAACCTCCTGCGTCGCAGGCACACCTTCGCCCGGGCCACAGAGGTCGTCAGCGTGTATATATCTGATAGTAATACTTACCAGGAGGATCTTCGGGGTAATCATAGTATTCTTCTTTCGATGGACGGTCGCTGAGGCACTCTCCCAAACCGGCACTGAAATAAAAAAAACAAATTATAAAGTGATTTACGGTGATTTGATTTATAATGACGGGCTTTGTTTTTAAAACTAACAGTTAAGGGTCAAGTTCTTTTCTTATTATTTTCTTATTTTTTTATTAATCATCCCGTTAGCATCATTCGTCCCGTTAAACTTAAAACATTTTAAAAATTAACGGGATAAATGCGGAGTGATTTTTCGAAACTATCAAAGGTGATAAAAATCAGTAGGTTGCTTTGAAGACAATCCAAACTAGGTACTTTGTGGGAGTATATTGCAAACTCCTATAGTTATATTAGGTTCATCAAAAGGCCCAGAGTTGCCCAACATCATTCTTGATCGGTCATAAAACATCACATAAATAAAATAATCTTCCTACGTATAGTTTCCACATCGCGTAATACCAATTAAACATAAAGCGTTATGAAAGAGACATAATCTTGTAGTTTACGGTGATGGCATGCATTCATATGACAAATAGTACGTGTCTATGAAAGTCTACTGTTAATAAATAACTGAGTAATGTCTCTTGAGAAGAAACACTGCAGGCAGATGCTGGATGCGACAAGCTGAAGACAGGGCGCTATGACGCTCATTATGGGAGGCTTATGACCAGTGGACTACTATAGGGTGATGACAAAAAATGAGGGTAGATAGGTATGTCTGCCAATAAAACTTACTCGCAGTGTCTTCAGTTATCCCACCAAAAACATAAATGTAAAAAAGGAGAGCCAAGTTCAATACAAAAATTATGATTGGCTGTGGGCTTCGCGGCAAAAAGAATGGAGATCTGAATGATTGCCAAGTCAAATCTATGTAGGTTAGATTTGTCATAGTTTTATGTGTTTACGTTAAAGAGGTTTTGAGTTATAGAAGGGTCAAAAGTGGCACCAAGTGGTTCGTGTAATGATACACTCGGCGCGTTCCTTTGCTTGAATTTGGCTTGGACACGCTGCCGCGTGCCCTGATTCCGTGATCATGGCGAATGAAACTGTGCCGAAATATTGGAAAACTCAAAAATCTAATTATGATAAATATAAGTTAGTATCTATTTTAGCCACAAAGAGATGGAAAATATAATAATATATCCTATTATATCGGCTTGGAAGTGCCCAAAGAAAACAGCAAGAGTACATACTATTTAATTAGTAGGTTTTAGAAGCATCAAAAATAATGACATCCGTTGGCAAATTGTGGCTAGGTATTTATGAGTGTAAATTTCCGGCTTTCAAATTTATAAGTGCTAATAAAACATTTTACTGACAATCGTCTACTCTCAAGTCGAGGCGCTATGGTGCTCATTAGGGGAGGCCAACAGTGGAATATTATATGTTTATGATAATAATTAAACGGATATTATATGATACTAGCGTCTGCCCGCAGCTTTGGAAGCGTTTATCCGCGATAAAGAATAGCTGTCTATAGGCAGATCGATATCTTTGCAAAATTTCAGCCCGATGCGCTAACAAACACCTTAAATATGCTTTACATCGACGGACAAGTATGTGTAGGTAGACGGGTAATATTGCTAATTAATTAGCTTTGCAGATACGTAAATTTAAAAGAAGTAGGTATCTTAAGGCGAAGCTCTTAAATTCAATTGATCGGTTCATTTTGCTCATTCGTTTTCAATTAGAAAGAGATCGGATCGACAAAGTTAAAAGCTTTACGCAATTTAATGGAATCAGAGACTGTAAATTTCGAAGTTATCGAAACAACCCGAAACCCATTTACTGTAAAGCTACAATGAAATTGCAATCTGCAAATTGCAACTGGTTTTAGAACCGAGGCGGCCAGTTTTGAACCAGGACTGTATTAGGTAGGGCATTGATTTTAATTAAATACAAAATCTATGTCACATTTTAGTAAGCATTGGTTTCCGAAACATAGAACATTTATTGCAAAGTTTTCGCTTTTACCTTATTGACGTACACACACGAAAATATAAAAATAAAATTGACATTCAGCAATAATGCCGCACTTTTAGTTATCAGTTGGCCGCAATGATACCGACAAATTCACATGCCAACGCTTGTATGATATACAAATTCACATGCCAATGTTTGTATGATATACAAATTCACATGCCAACGCTTGTATGATATACAAATTTTCTACTATAGTATAAAGCTAGATTACCACTCACTCACTGACTGATTGACATAATTGTTCGCCTTGATGGTGGATGGGAAGGTATGTTTTTTTTTACAGAATCGTTTAAAGGAGCTAAAAGTCTCCTTGGGAAAATTCCGACTTTTTGACATTTGCCCCCCCAAGACCCCCCCCAGTGGGGGGGCTCCTACGTGCTATTATACTCCTATTGCTCAATTTTTTTATAGGGGTTGTATAGAGGGGGAATAGAAAATTTTGCCCCCCCCCCCCCTGCCCCCAGGACCCCCCTTTTGAGTGTGCTACCAGATGCCGTCGCGATAGAGGGGTTCTGATTGCGGGGTCGTATAGAGGGTTTCTCTTCGTTTTGGAAGAAAAAAAAATTGGACCCCCCCTTTAACCCCCTTTTTTGCCCCCCCTTTCCATCTCCAAAACGGATAGACTTGGAAGAGTTTTTTTTTCACAGTCTTGTAGAAGAAAACAAATGGTTTTGAATGACAAAAAAAAATTGCCCCTTTTGCCCCCCAGACCCCCTTTTTTAGGAAAAACCGAAAATTGGCCTATTTTTGACCTTTTTTTTCGGGTGGAGCATCGCGGCGAGCGAAGCGAGCCGCGATGCGACCGCGGGGAACAGCACGGCGAGCGAAGCGAGCCGTGCTGTGACCCCCCCAATGACCCCCCAAGACCCCCTCAACTATAACCCGGGGGAGCATTGCGGCGAGCGAAGCGAGCCGCAATGCGACCAAGGGGAACGGCACGGCGAGCGAAGCGAGCCGTGACCCCCCAACGCCCCCAGCCCCCCTGTACCCCCTCCCCCAACCAAAAAATCTGATATGGGTATCGTTTTTGACTAACTTGGGGGAGAGGATTTCGAATTCGATGCGACCAAGGGGAACAGCACGGCGAGCGAAGCGAGCCGTGCTGTGACCCCCCAAGACCCCCTCAACTATAACCCGGGGGAGCATTGCGGCGAGCGAAGCGAGCCGCAATGCGACCAAGGGGAACGGCATGGTGAGCGAAGCGAGCCGTGCCGTGACCTCCCACGCCCCCAGCCCCCCTGTACCCCAACCAAAAAATCTGATATGGGTATCATTTTCGTCTAACTTGGGGGTGAGGATATCGAATTCGAAGCGACCAAGGGGAACAGCACGGCGAGCGAAGCGAGCCGTGCTGTGACCCCCCAAGACCCCCTCAACTATAACCCGGGGGAGCATTGTGGCGAGCGAAGCGAGTCGCAATGCGACCATGGGGATAGGCACGGCGAGCGAAGCGAGCCGTGCCGTGACCCCCCCACGCCCCCAGCTCCCCTGCACCGCACCCCGATATGGTAGGTAAAAATGATATCGATATCGGTGTCATTTTTGACTAACTTGGGGGTGAGGATTTCGAATTCGAAGCGACCAAGGGGAACAGCACGGCGAGCGAAGCGAGCCGTGCTGTGACCCTCCAATGACCCCCCAAGACCCCCTCAACTATAACCCGGGGGAGCATTGCGACTTGCTTCGCTTGCCGCAATGCGACCAAGAAAGGAAGTCTTAATAAAAAATTACTGTTACACATAACCGCCGCGAGCTGCTTGCAGCTCGCGCACATCTAACAACTAGTAAGACCTATATTACTGCTATAAATATTTTAAACTTACGCGATCGGAAAACTTAATTATAAGCACATTCCGTGACCACGTCAGTGTGTAAACCTGTTAAAACGTCGGGAAAATAGGTAAATAAACGCGACCGTTTGTATTAGTGCTTATAATTATCTACCTATATTAGGCTGGTTTTATAGTCACGCCGCGCCGCTCTGAACGCGCCGCTAGGCAGCGCTCTGATAAGCGTTTACAACTACTACCCCCATACATCTCCGAACGCACGCGCTCCAACGGCGCTGCCGAAACGCATAACAATAAAACCAGCCTTACCGCTTATTATTTCAAGACTTATTTAAGAAATTAAATACTTACTCCAAAAAGTTGGTAACATCTCGTTTGCTGCACCGGGACCAAGCCATCTGCACGGTGTCGGCCTCGAAGATGGGCGTCATGATGTGCAGGGTGTCGCCGTCGCGACGGTGGCAGCCGATCTTTTCAGTGTCGTGGTAGAGTCCAAAACTGCGACAAAAGTATACTATTTAATATATAGGCTCATGTGATGGGACGATATTCATAACTGTTTTTACGATTAAATCGAAGTTTTTAATTAGTTTTCGTGCAAAACATAGTTAAGCAAGTTATATGAGTTGGTTTTGCACGAAAACAAATCAAAGAGCAAATGTTTTCTGGATACTGTTGACAATAGACTATATCTATCTATATATAGGAGTAAACAAGTTCTTGAGCGGAGACAACGACTCGATAAACGTATAGTAGGATGACCTGCGAAGGACTGCAGGCAGAAGCTGGATGCGGCAAGTTGAAGACGAGCGCTATGGCGCTTATTAGGGAAGGTTGATGATAATGATCTCTACCTACAGTCAGCGACTCACTTATATACGTACTAAAGTATTCGTGTTTATTTTCCGAAACAAGAGAAAACACGTCCGTGTCAAGTGATATATAATAAAATTGAAGTACCCTGGTCGAGGTGCATAATTTATTATTCATAAAGCTGCAATAGGCTGCCTGACATATTACTCATTAAATAAACCTATAACCTGCTAAAATGGAAAGGCTAAATCCATTATCACTAACTAGCTAAGTTATAAACATTCTGCTTCTAATCAGCGTATGTATATATCTATCGAGAGCCGCGTAGAACTTTCTATTGACACCTTAATTTAAGATAAATAATAGTACTTTGCAAAATATAATGTATTAAAATGTTTAGTAAGAAGGTTACTTAATATTTTCATGCCTATTATTACTTATTTATTTATTTCGGAAGATCATCAGCTACAATAATGTCTATAGGCTTAAAAATGACAACAGAGAGCTAATAATAGGCATTCACTGATAGAATCTAAATAAGCTAAATTATTTGTGAACACTAACAACATTGTGACAAGAACGAGAGCATACTTTATGGGAAACCATAAAGTGTTCGTACTTAAACTAGTGATAAAAATAATAGAAAACATAAAATATATATATAGACTTAAAATATACTGAGAATATACTGAGAATGTACTGAAATGAAGAATATACTGAGACTTAAAAATGACAACAGAGAGCTAATAATAGGCATTCACTGATAGAATCTAAATAAGCTAAATTATTTGTGAACACTAACAACATTGTGACAAGAACGAGAGCATACTTTATGGGAAACCATAAAGTGTTCGTACTTAAACTAGTGATAAAAATAATAGAAAACAGAATATAACACTATTATCAAGAACCGACCTAGACCTAAGTTAAGTGCCAAAAAAGTCAAGAGACATGTGACGCCTAATTGTATCTAAATTCCTATACAGGGTGTTCGGCACAACATTTGTCATATGGAAACTGGGGTACATCGAACCAAGTGCAATAATTGGCGACTCTTTGAACACTGAAAAGCCGCTCGGTTATTTTAATATAATTTTTCGATTAGTTTTCGAAATTTGAACTATGTAGTACTGTAACTTTAGCAGCTTTTCAGAGTAAAAAAAACCGTCAAGCTGTTGCACATTCCATATGACAAACGCTATGCCCGAACACCCTATATACCTATGTATCTAAAGTTTTAGATTGTAAACGAATCTAAATATTTATTTTATTAAAGTTGGTATGTATTTTATAATGCGTAACCTCGGGAAATATAAATAAATAATCTATTAATCAGGGTTCACTTGAACCGTAAAAACTTCTTCACATGCGTCAGTAAGTTTAAGTTCATTACTGTTTACGATATACGCAATAACTTATTGTGATTTATCATCGACTTTTATGGATTATGTCTGTCAATCAAAACTCATTCAATGATATATATTTAATGATTGTAACATTTATTACACTGTTTTAAATTGGTAGCGTCTTAAAAAAGGCGGTTGGTTTATTAAGTCTTTAAGTGGGTAGCTGACATGAATGTGAATTTTTAAATGACAAATTGACATTATGATAAGAATAAATAAATAAAACTGACATTATGATAAGACAAATAAAATATAATAATTACTAAAATTACTAGACAAGTAAGTACTACTTACCTTAGTACCTACATATTTATATTTTACTAAAAACAACCTCGGTCTGCCTTCCACTTGTTGTTCACGCCCAATAGGGTTCACATTGTGATACTAATCTATACATAAGAACCTACTAATTAAGCCAATGTGATGACAACAATAAATATATTGAGTATTGAGTATTGACATACTAATCTGCTAGTGCATGAATGGGAGATAGATAGATATATAGACAATACTTTTATTGCACACTTTAAATTTAAATAAACAAGATAAAAAATAATAATACAAGATATGGGACAAGAACGATCTCTACCAGACAACCAGAGATTCAGCTCATAAACTGGTTTTTACTGGAATTTTATGTTTGGTGGAATACGACTTCCATACGATAAATGAATGTATTATTTGTGGATAATGGCGAATAGTTAGATGGACATTCAATATTCCCATTCACAAAACAGGATAGAATCCAAAATTGATACAAAAGTAGGTATACTCGCGTCTAGTGTATAAATATTTTGGAGTAAACAACTGGCTCACTTGCATTACGTGTCCATTTCAAAGTGACGAAAAAAAAACAAAAATACTAAAAACCTACTCAAACGGTCTCATTTCGTGTCCCTTTTAAATAAATTTATGAGAAGTGTCATAGAGCTAAGAACGCTGGTAAAAAGACTTGAACCTTCCCCTTTTTGGGACATTATTTAATTTCTTCGAAATTACCCCGACTGCGAGGGCTACTATAATAACAAAACCTTGTAATAAATATATATATCTATCAGCCCGCCGCCGACGTCAACCTTATAAATAAACACTGTATTTTTAAATAGAAATAAAAGAGCCATAAAATCCTTACAGAACAACAGCTCATTGCGCCTCGTTACGATAAGCGCCGGAGTCCAGACAAGACATGACAGAACACCTTATAGTACCGAAGTACCAGTGTTGTCGCCCACAAATTGTTTTTAACCCGTTTCTTATGTTATATCCTCTTTATGATAAGATGAAAATAAGTAGCATGTGTGGGCTGATAGCGGCGGGTGCATCGCTCGCTACGAATGATGCATTGAGGCGCTCATGAATACTCGTAGTAGGAAGGTCGTTGTCGTTTGCGTATGTATGAAGATGTATTACATAATAGTGATTGTTTACGTTTGAAACTGCGGTCTGGGCGGTCGAGAATATGTGGTAGTAAAAATGGCTAATACTGCTACATCATTATCCTTCTTGAGCATGATGAACGACGTGGCGCGGCGGGCGAACATCCGCCTGCACCGAACGCAGGAGGTTGCGGGTTCGATTTCCGCCAAATATTTGTACGATATTTATAAATTTGTTCCGGGTGTTCTGAGTATTTTCTATGTATGGTAAACATATCTATCTATGTAATGTATTCTATTAAGTGTATCAGTCATCTAGTACCCATAACACAAGCTCTGCTTAGCTTTGGACTAGATGAACGTGTGTGGATAATCCAGCATTAATATTATAATTTTAACACTTCGTACCCACTGTTGGGCAAACGCGTATGGTCCTCCTCAGCACCAAATTCCTTTAGATCTTCTGCGAGACGTATTTAGTGGTTTCCGGAATTTTGAAACCACTGGGTGAAGCAAGAGCTATTATGATAACTAGATTAATTACTATAATGACATAAAGATAGAAAATACTAAATAATTGTCTCATCATCAGCTTATAGTAGTTCACTGCTGGACATAGGCCTCCCCTAATGAGCGCCATAGCGCCCTATCTTCATTCTTCAGCTTGCCGCATCCAGCATCCGCCTGCAGTCCTTCGCAGGTCGTCATCCCACCTGGCCGGAGCGCGTAAGCGTAATTGCCTACCTAATTATAATTATGTTATTTTGCGAGAAACCTAAATGCTAGAAGCTCGAGTAGAATAACTATTTCTGGCGGTCTAACCAGTTTGACAGCAATGCAATGCACCAGTGTAGAAGTAACCTATGCATCAAAATGCTATTACGTTTCATAATCGACTAATGAATAAGACGACCGATGTGGCGCGGTGGGCGAAGGTCCGCCTGCGACGCAGGAGGTTGCGGGTTCGATTCCCGCCTCGGAACAATTGTGTGTACGATCTGCAGATATTTGTTCCGGGTGTTCTGGTCGTTTTCTATGTATAATAAAAAATATCTATCTATGTAATATATTGTATTATGTTTATCAGTTATATAGTACCCATAACACAAGCTCTGCTTACCATGGGTAATAATGCTGTGT
The DNA here is from genome assembly GCA_943735965.1 of Eupithecia abbreviata. Lineage (NCBI taxonomy): Eukaryota > Metazoa > Arthropoda > Insecta > Lepidoptera > Geometridae > Eupithecia > Eupithecia abbreviata. The sequence goes on from OX030990.1 coordinate 11,186,194, forward strand.
GAGTTGTCCAGCATTATTTATTTATTTATAATTTTGTATCTTGAAAGCAAAAGCTGCGTCCTTGTGGTAATCCCGGCGTGGTAACATGAGTCAGCGCCGATAACAGAACGCTAAGCAACCGTTGCCAAAACTAGCACTTACAACCAAAATATACAAACAATATCAAACATAGTAACGTTTGTACGCGATTTAAATACCGTACGATTCATTTTAGCTCTCGAATGTAGTAAATAATGTGGGTGATACTGTATGATATTTTTTTTATGGAACCACTATCGCAGTTTGACAATTCACGAAATATTAACCATTTATACCCACGATTTGTCCTTTACAGGATTTCCTGACTATCCCAGGGCGGACGTTTAAGCTTTTTTAGATAACCCGTTTATTTATTATTATTTATTTTAAGCCATTACTGTCCCACTGCTGGGCAAAGGCCTCCCTTTTCTCCTTCCAGTCCTCGCGATCCAACGCTGCAACAGGCCATGATGGAAGATGTACCTCGAGCTCGTCGCCATCTCATCCTGGGCCTTCCACGTCGCCTCGTTTATATTAAAATAATTATATAACCGAAATTTACACTATTATATATTTAAACTTACTCGATTTTAACACATAATTATAAGCACCAAAATAAATAGGTAAATAAACGCGAATTGCTTAGATGGCTGACTGAAATGATTTTTTATGACATCAATGAATTTTTAAATGTTAGATAATAAATAATACCTAATTTAATTTGTCACCATAATTATTGCATGCTAGAATATAGTGAGACATGAGTGCATTACTTAGAACTAAACATATTATGTTTATCATTTTATTCCTTTTTTTTATTTTTATAAATAAATAAATAATGCTGGACAATTCACACAGGATTATCTAGCCCCATGGTAAGCAGAGCTTGTGTTATGGGTACTAGATAACTGATATACATAATACAATACATTACATAGATAGATATATTTTTTTTATTATACATAGAAAACGACCAGAGCACCCGGAACAAATATCTGCAGATCGTACACATAATTGTTCCGAGGCGGGAATCGAACCCGCAACCTTCAGCGTCGCAGGCGGACCTTCGCCCACCGCGCCACATCGGTCGTCAAACAACCTTTATACCATGTTTAACGCAAAAAATATATATGAATCTTTGATAAATACCCGTTGTATTAGTGCTTATAAATGATTTCCACTATATTTGCAAGTTTTAGCAAATGGCAGGATTAATTTAGCATGGCAATATTAATCCAACCACACCATACCGAGTGCAAGAGATGGGAACGTATTGCTTCAAAACACTGTTGCAATGTTTAAATAACCTATTTATCTAAAGACTTGCACAACGCCACGTTTGCGAACAACTAATAAGTAACACCGTAATATTTCATTTACGAGTAAAGGGCGAGCTTTAGCAACAGAACATCACATAACATAAATCAAGTACCTTTCTACTTTAACATTAGGTTAGGATGATCATCATCAACAGCCTATAGCAATCCACTGCTGGACATAGGCCTCCCCCAATGAGCACCATAGCGCACTGTCTTCAGCTTGCCGCATCCAGCATTTACCTGCAGTCTTTCGCAGGTCGTCACCCCACCTGGTCGGAGGGCGTCCTACACTACGTTTACCGAGTCGTGGTCTCTACTCAAGAACACGTTTGCCCCAGCGGCCGTCGTTTCTTCGCGAGATATGGCCGACTGCCACTTCAGCTTGATAATTCTTTGAGAGAGCTATGTCGATAACTTTGGTTCTCTGTCGGCTGTATTCGCACGAATCCTATCCTTCAGAGAAACTCCGAGCATAGCTCTTTCCATAGCTCGCTGAGCGACTTTGAACTGGTGGACCAGCCCTATCGTGAGTGTCCACGTCTCAGCTCCGTAGCTCATAACGGGTAGGACGCACTGGTTGAAAACTTTTGTTTTCAAGCATTGCGGTATGTATGACGAAAAGACTGCTGAAGATGCTGGATGCGGCAAGCTGAAGACAGGGCGCTATGGCGCTCATTGGAGGAGGCCTATGTCCAGCAGTGGACTGCTATAGGCTGATGATGATGATGATTATCATTTGTATAACGTAGAATTAGGGGCTTGGCTCTTCAGATATCATGAACATTAGGTAAGTACCTACAATATGATATTCGAGTGGGTTACATTACATAGGTCATTGACATGTTATAATGATGTAGGTCGATTAGTCAGCCTGGGAGATATATTTTTGCATAGAACTTTGGTACAAGGCCGAAGCAATACATTAAATTATTAGTAAGCTTTACGTTTGGCTGTTTGCCAGATAAACGATAGCGATGGAAATCAAACTGGATAAGAGCGAGTATTACCTGCGAGACAGGGTTCCGTATTGTAAAAAAGTAGATAGATAGATAGATAATTCTTTATTGCATACAATGCACACTTAGTTTATTTAATAACAATGTAAAATAAAAAACTTAAAAAACTAGATACAATTGGCGGTCTTATCGCTCAAGAGCGATCTCTACCAAACATCCATGAATGGACTACAATAGTCATTTATAACGGGATATATACTATGATTTGATTTTTGAGTTTTCCAATATTTCAGCACAGTTTCATGCAGTTTCAAACACAAAAATTAAATCATGGTAATTTAAATTGTTAAAAATGACTTTGGTGTTAATGACACGTAGGGCTTACTTCGAAATGGAACATCATCATCAGCCTATAGCAGTCCACTGCTGGATAGGCCTCCCCCAGTGAGCGCCATAGCGCCCTGTCTTCAGATTGCCGCATTCAGCATCTATACCTGCAGTCTTTTGCAGATTGTGTGCGATCGAGTGCATCCTACACTACATTTACCGAGTCGTGGTCTCCACTCAAGAACACGAAATGGAACGTGAACAAATATTTGTATAGATCATAATTTATTCCGTAAACCTCCAAGCGTACAAAATATACTCCGTTTCGCTGCGGAACCCTAAAAAGCTATTCGGTTGGTAGTAGGTAGATTCAGTGTTGAAAGTTTTCGATGTAGCTTTCAATATAAGCTTACTCTGGTACTTACTGACTATCATCGGCGACGTTGTCAGAAACAGAAAACATTAGCCCTAAAAGTCGCCACACACAGATACCGTGGCCGGCGCGGAGGCGAAGGCGTGCGGGTTGTTTCATACAAATTTCCGTGCACCGGGCCGCCCCGCCGCGACGCAGTTTTTTTTTCACAGACTCTAGTTGCTCTTAGATTAATGATATAGTTATATACGAGCACTTACTTGTGTCCCAGCTCATGCGTGATGGTGTGTGCCAGCATGATGCCGTTGTCTTCGTTGACTGAGCAGCTTCTATCCGGCTTGCACATGCCCGCAACGTGGGCTACGCCGAGTGTGCTGGAAAAAAACAAACATTTTGAGCAAAGAGTTTTTATAAAAGTCTCGTGGGCTCTTCCGAGCATACTGAAAAAAAAAACATTTTGAGCAAAGAGTTTACATAAAAGTCTCGTGGGCTACGCTGAGCGTGCTGGAAAACAAAACATTTTGAGCAAAGAGTTTTACTAAAAGTCTCGATTGACATAAAACTTAAAGGCCCGAACGAAAATCAGATATTGATATAGAGAGTGTTCCTATGTAAACGTGCATAAAGATCAGCACGTTTGTTTATATTTTGCGGAAGTGTACCTAAGCGAGTTAGTATAGCGGTTCCTTCAACTTCAACTTCTTGCTAAATGGCTCTGCGTCTGGATTGACGCAATTCTGCCAATGTCCGTCTCATGGTAGCTTCGCAAGCTTTCTTTATGGGTTACGCAGTAGTATAATAAACATTAAGAATGAGAGAGACGGACAGACAATAGGATACTGAGCAAATAAGTGTCCATTCTATGACAATGCAATTTCCATGAACCGGAAACTTGCGCTGGCAAAAAAATGACAAACTACAGTCATACATAAGTCGAATTTTGACAGAATTAAATTTCAAACTACCGCGACTTTGAGTAAAGGAGCCTCCATTCCAACTTGAGATGTGCTCAAATTTTTGTTTGCTATTCGGGAGTGAAACTAGTAGCCTAATAAGGTTCCTTGTGAAAGAATAGATCTCCTGCAAGACACTGGTAATACAAAGGGCTTTTCTTCCGCCAAGTAGCATTGCTATAATGCGGTCTAAAATATTATGCAATCATACATCATTATTATGTCAGTGTATCGTTCTTCTGGTCGCCTCAAAGGGTAATACTGAAAATCAGTGTTTAGCTCTTAGAGCAAAGCTTTTCGCTGAGCTATTACCTTTTTGACAGGCTGCAGCACGCACACAATTTTTAAATCTCCACTTTTTATTTGTTTTTACTATTACTTATTATTTACTATTACTTTTACTATTGTTACCTTATATCATGTGCTGCAGTGTCGAATAATTGATTTATCTATCTATCTTTATCTAATGCGGTCCCAAGGGTATAATAGCCGTTAATAACCGTCCTTCACGGAGGCATAACAATTAACATGTACGCCTAAGATGGACGGGGCGCTTTATCAAGAAGTTTTCAATTAAAAGCTCGCAACCACATTTCTTAATTACGAGCAAAAAGTTACACGAGTACCTAGTAGGTAGGTCATTATAATTAGTTAAGGCTCACAAGCTCGTCAGGTATGCAACTCTGCATGTAGTTAGGCATTTGTCACACGGGAACTAGCCTGCTTGTAAATTAACAGGTAGCAAATAATTGCGCATAGAAACGGTACACGTTTCTATGCGCTTCATTTTGTGCGAATGTGGCTGTTTATGACGTAGCATCTCTTGCATCATGGTCGCCGCAGAAGACCAACAAAGTGATAGCAGTCATAGCACATGCTGTAGGTTGTTGCATGTAGGTTAGGTATCGATTTTGTCATGTTCTTCTTTATATTATTTTAGATTGTTTGTTCGACAAAATATACAGGGTGGTTTTTTGCGTCTGCAAAAAAAAGAGAACGTTCTACGAGTTCGTTCGACTGTATTAATGTTTTTAGATTTTTCCGGCATTTCTGGACTGATTTGGATGATTCTTTAGCAGTTGTATAGAAGATGATCCCGTGGTAGTCTTATACAATTTTTGAAATTATTATATATCTCGTAAAACTTAAAAATACAATTTAAAACTTAGGGACACGAAGTAGGCTTTAGTTTTTTCAAAACAATCCAATTATTACCGTAGTTATTTCAAATAGTAGTGTCAGTTCTATGCTTGATCAATTGAATAAAGATTAATTACTTCGTACGCATTAATTAATAACTTTTAAAGAGAGCTGCTTCGAATGTCTGTTAATGATAGAGGTAGCTACCTAAGTGCATTATGTTTACACGTAACGACTGATCTCTTACTTCTTCAGTACGTAATATTTGCGTTGCATAGAAGCCTAGGTACTAGATAGAACCATAGATTAAATCTACGGTGCGATAAAATTTCGTAGAAGTATAAAAATAAAAGGAATTTTCGGTCATGTATTTTATGGAACACAAATAATAAGTTAAACATTTCAATTATAATGAGGGTAAATAACCAATATGTTTCAAAATACATAAAAACTCTCAAGACATAACATTATTTAATCTGATATAATGAAATCTGAATGAACGGTAATCTATCTATGTAATCAAAACTAATGAGAATAACCCTATTCCTGTAATATAAAATCAATTAGGCTCGACTCTACCTCAATTTAAAATAATGTCGAAATTCCTCAGGTTGCCTAAATTAGGGTCAGAGCTTATACAAATTGAATTTTATGATATTATTATAAAAAATCTGAGATTAAATTATGTTCAACAATTTATTAAATAAAAAACATCGAGATTACAACTCTAAAATTGATGTAATAAGCAGATTAACTTTGGTGTTGTAAATTTTTTAACAAGTAATTTTTTGTTAGAGTTTTGTTACGAAATAGATATACTGGATTCATACTACAAAGTATGTTTCATCATCATCAGCCTATATTAGTCCACTGCTGGACATAGGCCTCCCCCAATGAGCGCCATAAGGTCCTGTCTTCAGCTTGACGCATCCAGCCTCTACCTGCAGTCTTTCGCAGGTCGTCATCCCACCTGGTCGGAGGGCATCCTACACTACGTTTACCGAGTCGTGGTCTCCACTTAAGAACACAGAAGGTATGTTTAGGGTGTGTTTAAATTTATTGTAGTACCAGAGGCCATAAAAATTAATATTGAAAACAAAAAGTCACAATCAAACGGCCACTATAGATCTACATATACTAGCGACCCGTCCCGGCTTCGCACGGGTTCGAATGCATGTATTATATAAATACAAACCTTCCTTTTGAATCAATCTATCTATTTAAAAAAAAACCAAATCAAAATCCGTTGCGTATTTTTAAAGATCTAAGCATATATAGACGGGACAGGGAGATATAAGAATAGGAAAGACAGAAAAGACAGCAGGAAGCGACTTTGTTTTATACTATGTAGGTATTTATATAAGCACGAGTGAAACCAACCAACAGAAGCTAGTTCTAATCTTATTCTCTAAAATTCGTGTCATCATGACTAACAAACATTCCTCAAAACAAAACAAGATACGAGTAGTCTACCCATTATTCTGGGACCACGGGAATAGTGGCGTGCTATAAATACTGCGCTGAATCACTTGGCGTACGTAAATGAAGTATATAATGCGGAAGACGATGGCAGATGAAAAGCTTTTACTATTTAAATTTAGAAAATAAAATAATTGAGAAATACGCGTGTGTATATATGATGATATATTCACGGATGGAAAGGAGAGATGTTTCAAAAAAGATCACGACAAAAACTAAAATACCCAATACAATCTCGAATACGATTTATATACGATTCGAGATTATATTGGGTATCAGAATCGTCGAAGGTAGTCTCAGAATCGTATACGATTCGAGATTATAAGGTCTATGTTATAAAAATGTGTAAAAAGACATAACTTTTTTCTAAGAAAGAAAATAACAGATTTTTTTACTAGTATTAACAATTCAAAGTATTGGGGTAACTGCAGACTGTTGCAAACAATCTACAGGTAGCTCAACTGATCCTTATCAACTATTAAATATTATTCAGTAGACTCGCACGCGGATGATTCCGTATTCCGTACCATCATAAATAAATTTTAAACAAAACTGATTTAAAAAATATAATAGCAAAAACCATCATGACGCGGTAACCCATCCAAGTACTGACCGCGCCCAACGTTGCGTGTGGACATTTAACCTCTGAATTATTTAAATTAATAATTGTTGTTAAAGCGGAAAAAGTAATCTACAATCTGATAAAATTTCAACTGTCTACCTTTTACGGTTCATGAAATACAGTCGGTTGATCGACGGATAGACGGACAGACAGCGGAGTCTTAGTTATAGGCTCCCGTTTTCACCCTTAAGGTACGGAGCCCTAAAAAGTACCTATCTTCACAACTGCGGCAAAAGTAATCTACAATCTGATAAAATTTCAACTGTCTACCTTTTACGGTTCATGAAATACAGTCGGTTGATCGACGGATAGACGGACAGACAGCGGAGTCTTAGTTATAGGCTCCCGTTTTCACCCTTTAGGTACGGAGCCCTAAAAAGTACCTATCTTCACAACTGCGGCAAAAGTAATCTACAATCTGTTAAAATTTCAACTGTCTACCTTTTACGGTTCATGAAATACAGTCGGTTGATCGACGGACAGACAGACAGCGGAGTCTTAGTTATAGGCTCCCGTTTTCACCCTTTAGGTACGGAGCCCTAAAAAGTACCTATCTTCACAACTCGCGGAAGCCAATCAATTAATTGAATCAACGCATACGCTCTGGACCCATTTAGTATTATATTTATTGTGCATTAATGTTATCTTGCTTGATATCAGGTTTACGCTGTTGATATACATAGGTATTTTTCAATAAACTAACGCGAGATATCTGCAATTTCTGAATACTTTAGGTTTAAATTATCACTTTCTGAGAATCTCTCTTTAACCTATTTACTTTCTGTACATTTAACTGTATTTTAGTTGTGAACTTTTTACATTACACGATTTTCCTTGTTCCATTGGCGGTTATTGCTTTCGTGAAATTAAATTCATTTAACCAAATAACGGAAAGAACGCGTTGATGTCTTTTGCTAGCAACCTTTTGTTGACGACCGATGTGGCGCGGTGGGCGAAGGTCCGCCTGCGACGCAGGAGGTTGCGGGTTCGATTCCCGCCTCGGAACAATTGTGTGTACGATCTGCAGATATTTGTTCCGGGTGTTCTGGTCGTTTTCTATGTATAATAAAAAATATCTATCTATGTAATGTATTGTAATTATGTATATTAGTTATCTAGTACCCATAACACAAGCTCTGCTTACCATGGGGCTAGATAATGCTGTGTGAATTGTCCAGCATTATTTATTTATTTATTTAGCAGGAACCACTCGTGTCCTGTATAAATACATCCTGCGTCACTATTTTTGCTAGTAGAAACGTTTTTCTTACATATAAGTATTTACTAATTTCCTCATTGTAAATTAGTTTCTATAAATAATAATTAAAATAATAAATAAATAATGCTGGAAAAATTATAAAGCAGAGTTTGTGTTATGGGTACAAGATCACCGATATACTTAATACAGTGCATTTCATAAATAGATGTTTATTTTTACACAGAACCCAGGAACAAATATTTGCAGATCATACAAATATTTGTCCCAAAGCGGGAATTGAACCAGCAACCACCTGCGTCGCAGGCGGACCTTCGTCCAACGCACCACATTGGATTGTTGCAAATTAAAAACGTGAAACCTTATGAAACACATAATTCGCGAAGTAATCTTCTTAGTCTGAAAAAATTAGCATTTAAAATTGGAACTCTGTTATTAGGACAGAGTTCCAATTTTAAATGCTAATTTTTGCTGAAACTTTTTGAATAAAAAAGTTTCTATTTGATCAAGACGCGCCAAGCCAGCCAGCCAAGTTCGGAATTTAAATGTTCGAAATCATTCAACGAATTAGGTCTCTCATCACATCATTTTTTTGCATCATTTGGAATTTGAGAGTTCGTCATATCGTTCGGCATAATAACCTATAGCGAACTCCAACATAATAGTCTTGACCTCAAGGAGCTAAGTACCTAATGTAAACCTACAAACACTCAAACTTCTTCGCAGGCGGTACGCTCAAACACAGAAAGCCGCCATGAATTACAAAAAACGTTTTTAAACTTACTAAAGGTATATACCGATTTTGGTTATAATTGCGTGCAACGGGGACGGTGCGTGGCATTCGTTAAGATACCGGAGGATTATGTAATCCATTCATGCATACTTGCTCCACATACTTTAATATAAATTGGCTACATTGAATTGCATGGCAACATTGAAGTTGCATGCCTTATTGCTAAGAATTGCAGCTGTTATAATTGACTCATTTTAACTAAATGCATTATCTTTCAGGCTTAACTTAAAAGTGGATGACGAATATCAAAGAGCATTATTTTTTTTAGACCTTATAATACTCGTCACAAAATTCAAATCATAATAATCATCATCATCAGCATATATTCGTCCACTGCTGGACATAGGCCTCCCCCAATGAGCGCCATAGCGTCCTGTCTTCAGCTTGACGCATCCAGCATCTACTTGCAGTCTTTCGCAGGTCGTCATTCCACCTGGTCGGAGGGCCGTCCCACACTACGTTTACCGAGTCGTGGTCTCCACTCAAGAACAACTTTGCCCCAGTGGCCGTCGGTTCTTCGCGAGATATGGCCGGCTCATTGCTACTTCACCTTGTTAATTCTTAGAGCTATGTCGATAACTTTGGTTATCTGTCGGATGTATTGTTACGAATCCTATCCTTCAGAGAAACTCCGAGCATAGCTCTATAAAAAAATGTAACATACTGTAGTAATATCTACTCTGCTAGCAAGGAAATGTAACATACTGTAGTTATATCTACTCTGCCAGCAAGAAAGAGATAAGATCGCCGACATCGGAGACTGCGCGTCGCCAACCGAATTACAAGTTTACGAGCGACACTTCGGCATAATACCCTTTGTCGATCGGTACCTAGAACTGCATGATTGCAATTGGAGAAGCTGTTTGTTCGTAAGACCGGCACAATGATAGTGTTATAGCATAGTGTGATAATGATAAAGCTACCGGTCTGTAGGCAGAGTTATTACAATCTAAGCTTGGGCGTTTTGCTAGTTTTAAGAGCGGTGACGGTAAGCGGTAAGTGAATTGGGGATTAAAAACTTTTGTTAAAAATCCCCAATCGTTCCCTTTGCTAAGTCACATGAGATCTACATCAAACCGTGGAATCTTATCGACATTTCGTCATAAAATATACGATAAGCGATATCTCAAATCCCAAGTTATTTTAGAATAGTTTCCGTGTTTATTCACAGATACCTAAGACGTGATTTGAGGTCAGTTACGGACCTTAAATACCATAATCCGTACGTAATACTATAATATGGTAAATATTAAATATTTGGGTTAAAAGTGACCGGTAAAATACGCAGAAATTATTAAACGGCGGTTATCTTTGAGCAGTATTCAAGTATTCATAGACGCTCGTTTACATATTGATGATTGCGATTTTTATGCGTTTCGATGCATAATGCATACTGCGGGTCCCGTTACATACGCTCATTGTCTTGTGTTTGTAACCAATTGCAACCTTCCGAGAAGTTTCGACTACCCGTTTGTACCGTTTACCGAAAGCAGCCTTCCTTATTGCATTCAATACGCACTGGTTTTTAAACATATGCGTCCTATAAATTGGTTCCGAATAACAGGGTCTTATTGGGTGCGTGCGCTCCATCTCATGGGTTTGAGATTTTTTAAAATCTTATTATCATTATTGGTTCTTTTTAGTTTTTCACGGCCTGAGAATAAAATTAGGATGAGAAAATATTTGTGTAGGTACATCCCGTGGATATTTATTAGGTAATAGAAATAAATCGCTGTGACGGGTTTATTGATAGAGTACAGTTGGACAGTAGGGGAATGGTACCCTAATATAGAGTAGGCAGACGATTTCTGCCTAATCAAATTTAAACATAGACTATTTTATACGATGCCTGGCTTACCTACCCAGTAGGTAAATGTTGAAACAAGTGCGAAGCCGAGCAGTCTGGTACCTAGCAGGAAATTACGAAAGTGGATGTCTGCTATTCCTCAGAGCTAGGCGGGCATAGATTACTGTTTGTTGAAACTAAAATATTTTCTTTACGGCAGCCCAGATTAGCGTGTAGCCGATGAATCGGATGAAAGATTTTTAAACATGTCTACTGATGTTTTCTGGCTTTATTTTTCTGATAAAAATACCTACCTACGCTCGAAACCACTTTAGATAAAATCTTGCATAATATATTGCAATTAAATGTAAATTAGCGAGAGGTCACATTTAATTCCTATTTGCGATGATATTGCGTGTTTTTAATTTTCCGATTAAGGCTGCGCAGCTGAACAGTAGTCTCATCTGGCCGAAAAAATCAGTGCCTTATAGAACCTTCGACATAATTTGAGTTGTGCAAGAGACACAAAACTTCACATGTCCAAAAAAAATCTTGCTCATAATTATATAACGCTATATGGTTATAGGCTTTTGTTAAAATAATGAATGTCCAATTTGTGTACTCAATATCCTTGGCCGTAATGTCGGCCTGTTTGAACCACCGCCGGACATCGCCGTTAGCGATTCGCAAATATACGCAAAAAGCAATAATGATGTAAACACAACTTTTGGGCAATCGCATTTATTATAAAAAATAATCGTCGAAATGATAAATTATCTTGACGGCCGCCTTTGGTGTTCCTTCCGGCAATCCATTGCATTGAATCATTAAACAAAACGGTCGATTATAAAGTAATCAACGGTTACTTTAAATGCACCTATCAAATTCCGTAAGATGATTTAATCAAAGACATGTGATATCGAGCCAAAATAACATTGTCGAGGACACTTTTATCGGGTTAGAAGTGATACATTGCACCTTACAAGTGTATTCAGTATTCACCTATCTATAGATAACATCGCATGCACATTATGTAATCTGTTTATTTACTTTATCGGGCTCGAGTTGCGTGAGCAGACATCGCGGTGCCTACCAAGTCGTGGCCAGTTCCGCGGATCGACGGCAAAGCAAACTGCTAACCTAAATAAAGGCTAACATACTAAACATGAGATTACGACATACATTCCTTACTTATATGAGATGAGTGCCTATGTAATCCGATGGGCTTGCCACCTTCAATATAAATAGAATCGTTTATAGAAAGATCTTACTCAATGTTTGCGTATCCGAAGCATGATAAGACCTTTTTGGATTTCGGCAACAAATCTAAGTGGGTGCTGTAAGATTTCAATCAACAATGTACACAATTGACGACCTCTGTGGCGCGGTGGGCGAAGGTGCGCTACTTTAACACAGGAGGTTGCGGGTTCGATTCCCGCCTCGGAACAATTGTACGATATGCAGATATTTGTTCCGAGTGTTCTGGTCGTTATCTATGTATAATAAAAAAATATCTATATATGTAATGTATTGTATTAAGTATATCAGTCATCTAGTACCCATAACAAAAGCTCTGCTTAGCTTGGGGCTAGATAATGCTGTGTGGATTGTTCCGCATTATTTATTTATATTTAATTGGTGACGTCACATGATCTGCGAATGCCGTGAATATGCCTGTGAGACGATTAGGAGCCAACACACTAAGCCCAGGTGTAGTGTAAGTGTAACAATCAGAGGCGTGCTATTTCCAAGTCGGTTACTCATCGCGATTCTGTTTACTCAAACAGCAGACGCCTGCGCCCCTGCCATTGACCTTCAGTAGTCTTAGCATTAGCACACTCCCTGCCCTGAACAGAACAGACTTCTTGAACAGAACTGTCATATATTTGCGTACCTGAGGTTTTGCGAGAGAATGAAAGGGTGTGGGTAATATTATTGAGATTGTATTATTATTTTTTTTATATTAAAATGCATTATGTTTTTATAGGATTTTGTTTGCCTGAATTTTTTTATGAATTATTTTATATTATTAGTTTTTCTTATCATTTAATTTTATTTAAAATATTTTATGGTAATTTGTTATAATTAACTAGTATTGGTTCTAAAATTATTCTGTTAGTTAATAAGTAGGTAAATAAATAAATAAAATAAAGAAATAAAGGCTAATCTTGACTCTGATTTTCAGGCATAAGTGTGGAGAGGTGTGACTGATCGCGGGGATCAGGTTACGTCGGCTGTTGGCCTATATCACGATCAATTTGAGATGATTTCACGGTTACGTCCTTTGAAGTTGTAAAATGTTGAAAATGTAAATATATTCCTGGCGGTAGCAATAAACATGTTACTGTCAAAACCCAAAATCGTTCAGAATTATTAAATGTAGAGTAGAGATGTAAGGGGGACTCTAACATCTCGTCTCCCAAGCCAACCTAACCTGCACGTGGTACACCCTGCTAGATAACGAACTAGGCTCTGGTGAAATATATCAATCCATCTTCATAATTTGATATCTCATTAATTTTACAAATATTTCCTTGACACTGGCAGAAAAGAGTTCAACCAGACACAGTTGCCATTAACAATGAATCATCATGTAGAGAAGTTTGTCATTTCACTGATATAAATTGTATAAACTTTTTTGACTAAGGAATATGGTCCACAAGTAACCTACATAGACCACAGCAAAAAAGAGCTAGTAGGTACTAAGTTTAAAAGATATTTTAAAGTCTAAGTCCATACCTGCAAGCGCTGTTATGCTGACTGCAGATATCCTGCCTTGTGACTAGGATGGCCACATCATGATGATGTGGGTTCCCGTCGTCGCCAGGGTTGTGTCCTTGTTGCCACTTGCAGAAGGACGCCAGTGTTGAGTCCGCGTTGGTTGACACATGCAGTTCCCTTGCTGCGTCGATCTCTTCGAGTTCGATTATCTTTACCACCACTATCTTGATGTAGTTCCCGATTGATGGGTCCATGTATAAGGACGATACCTGCACAGAGAAGTCATTGATCATCCTCCAATTCATTTAGAGTGCGTTTTTTATACTTAGTTCAGTCGCTTGAATCTTTCTTTATGGTACCTATTAATTTATTTTTTAAACCTATAAATATAGCATACTAGCGACCCGCTCCGGCTTTGCACGGGTGCAATGCTTATTTATAAACCTTCCTCTTAAATCACTCTATCTATTTAAAAAAACCAAATAAAAATAATCCGTTGCGAGTTTTAAAGATCTAAGCATACATAGGGACAGACAGACAGCGGGAAGCGACTTTGTTTTATACTGTGTAGTGATGTTACTCAGGGATAATGTAGCATTCTAATGGTGAAAGTACTCTTGAAATCGGTGCAGTAGTTTTTGATTTTATCATGTAACAAACATACAAATCTTTCCTCTTTATAAAATTTAGAGAAATACCAGATAAAAGTCGTTTAATATGTTAACAAATCACAAAGGTTTTTATTTACAATTAGTAACATCGGTATATTATTTGAGCTATCTTAGTTCCACAAATTTTAGGGAAATACATACGTGTAATGTATCACAATCAATCAAGATTCATTGTCGTTCCACTTACCATGTTCATGATTGTAAGTAAATAAGTCTCCAGGTTCCCTTGGTTGTGGAAATCAGTCATAGATTTATCTGCAACCAACAGCACTTCAACGTGCCTTGGCTTGCTGACGGAGCGGGCCGATCGCTTCGCTCCAGCGTAGTTGTGGTTATTTTGCTGACGGGTGTTCTGAAAAGAGCTTAATATCTTTAGAACATATTAGAAGAGCGAAAGCCCTGGAAGGCGTGAATGTGAGGGAGGTCATCATCAACATCGGATCAGGCGTGGGAGCCGCGCCGGCTAGTGGCGCTCCGGCCGCCGCCGCCGCCGCAGCGCCTGCGGCTGTGGCCAAGGAGGAGAAGAAGAAGGAAGAGGAGCCAGAAGAGTCTGATGACGATATGGGCTTCGGTCTCTTCGACTAAAAAGCTTTAGGTTAAAGCTGTGGTATTCCAATAAAAAGCTTTATATGAGTGTGTTTAACTAACTATATTAAATGTACAATATGTAGTGTATTGTAGTTATGGTATGTAGTGTAAGTATTTGTTTTATTTTTTAAAATGTATATATTTATTCAAGTGCCACTGTATAGTTCCTTCATGTCTAGTCCTAAGGTTGTCTGGAAAAGGTCGCTCTCAGCGATACAGCCTTTTATACTTCGTTTTTTTTTCGTTTATTTCTGTATTTTTTTCTGTTTTGTGTAGTATAATCAAGTTTTTTCTACCTATCTTACATATTTTCCTATTATGGTTTTAGACTATTGCAGTACTCAAGTTTGTTAATGTAAGTCTGTTGATATGGTTAGCATACCTTGTTCCTATAAGCGTTCTCATCTCTCCTCTCCTCTGAGTTCCGTTTCCTCCATTGATAAGGTGGTTGTTTCGTCGCACAGTTCCGACGCTTCCTCTGCCTTCTGTTTCTGATTCTTCGCATTCTTTTTTCTGTGTCTTGATCAATTAGTCTTTGTCGATTTTTTCGTTCAATAAATTGCTCCAATGATTTGCTTGTTTCTATGGAACTGCTTTTGGAGCTTGAATGCGACCTCCTTTCTTCCATTCGAAGATTCGCTTGATGTCTTCGGTATTCGACAGGATTTCGTCTCATTGCTTCCAACCGCTTCCGCCTCCTTTCTAAGAATTCACGTCTCCTTTTATCGATGTCCATTTTGCTCCTTCGATCGTTACCTCGCCTCATATTTTGGTTTCTATTATTATTCTGATAACCGTTGTTTCTATTGTTTCTGTTTGGTACTGCTCTCTTTGCTCTATGGAATGCTTCTACTTTGTCCACTGCCGATCTCCGGAAGATAACGTGTGGTCTTCCTTCTGTGCTATCGGTTGGAAGTTGGTTGGACGGTTCAATCCAATATTCTCCGTTTGCCGTCCTTAGATGTCCCGCCTGTAGAAAGAAAAGGCTTTAAATTAACAAGCAAAAAGGCACCTAAAGGTTTTATGATATCTAGATAAGTTTATAGCAGCTCCTCGATATAAGTGTCAGTTGGTCTCGTTAGCGGTCGATCGGAACATTGAGATGGATTTCCTGTCGATTGGACCTGGCTAATTGGTTGGGTGCTTTATCACTGTCAGACTTCAATCGATACACGCGTTAGATTTAGCGCTGAATTTTATGTTTGCCAATTTCGGCCTTGAAATATAAATATAACAAAGTTGAAAAAAACTTTATAGCTGTTTGCTGTGGTGGTATGATTGTATATCTGTTTTATTGGAATGATTTTTTATGCTATCGTGTAATGGATGGTCTGGCAGAGCTACACGGCGAATATCTTAATGTGTAGTAAAAATGCCTCTCGCAAAAAATATTAAAGCAGCTCCTATTGTTACGTTTTTACTATAGGATTAAATACGGATTAAGATGATTTATACGAGAAGCTCTCATAAATATTTTTTGCCATAGTTTATGATCAAATGTGCCATCCATTGAGAAATGGAACTGGTCAGACTATGGAATCAAATTCGCCAGCCTGTAAGCCGCTTAGCTTACTTCTGTGATTTGCCGAACCAACTATTATGGAGTCTGGTGTAAAGGCCAGATAAATTGATTGATAAAGAACTAGAAGCGGCTTTGCCAATTTAACGGGCGGGAACTATTCCATCTGGATAGATATCTTGATCAATTTACTGACCGCTTGACCGTACAGATTGCGCAAGATTTATACTTGATGAAATGATAAGTTGAAACCTTTACAGTGGTCAGCTATTCAATTTAGATTAGCTGCACTTTGTTAGATTATCTGTAAAGTGTGTTGGAATATCTTTCGCGTTAGTATCGAATTAAATGAATTCTCAATCTGGTTTCGAAACGTTTTGAAAGTCAGATTTAATTTATAAAAAATAATTATCAAAATTACTCGAGATGTTGAAGAAGATATGTATATAAGAAGATATATATCAGCAGGTATATGCTAGAATTGGCAAGGTGAAGAAATCCGTCTTTCTTGTCTTTCGCTATGGTGCTCATTAGGGGAGCCCTATATCCAGCAGTGGACTGTATAGATTGCTTTGATGATGAGTAGGCTATTGTTGCAATTGTGTCTCTATCAAAAGATTTCTGTTCAATTCATTATCATTATATACAATTATACAATAAAATTTTTGAAACGATGGTTATTAACACTAAAGTCATTTAAAACGGGATATTTCCCATGATTTGATCATGGCGCATGAAACGGTGCCGAAATATTCATCATCTTCATCATTAGCCTATATCAGTCCACTGCTGGACATAGGCCTCCCCCGCCGCATCCAGCATCTACCTGCAGTCTTTCGCAAGTCGTCACCTCACCTGACCGAAATATTATATAACTCAAAAATCTAATCGTGGTAAATATCCCGTTTTAAATAACTTTAGTACAATTATACAACCTCTACATATACTGTTATATATTTGTCCCTTCGTGGTAAACATCGTGTGTGGCGGTAAATTACGCATATTACCCAATTGGGGGTCAAATCGAAGTGATAACATGCCACAATCATGCCTCTAATAAATTATTATGTTATCTAACTTTAAGCTATCATGTAAACTAATTTCAAGCAATTGTATAGGCGCCTTAAGTGTAAAAATACAATCAAAATAAATAATTAAAATACATCATCATCATCATCATCATCAGCCTATGATACTGGACATAGGCCTAGCTTGACGCAAGTAGTTTTGTCAACAGAACTACTCAACAGAACAGGTGGGGTAAACGCATCCAGCATCTACTCTGTCTTTCGCAGATCGTCATCGAATATATATATCAATACATATGTGATATATTAGATGTATATATTTATTAAAGTAAAGTAAAAATGTTATTTATTGACAAAATAGACATCAGGCAATACAAGTCCAAAGGCTCCTGAACTAGTAAAAAAATGGGTTTCTGGAACCAATGGCTTCTCCAACTAATATTTACATACAATTATGTCTAAGTAAGTACATTCTAATTATCTAACATAGTACATTATGTATAACACTATAGATAGGTATATGTGTAGGTACCGTAAGAATTTATGGGATAAAAAGTAGCCAATGTTTTATATCAGGCCCAGAACTACCTGGATGCAACATTTCAGCCCAACGAGGTAACAAGCATCCAAACATCCAAACTTTCCCAT
The DNA here is from genome assembly GCA_943735965.1 of Eupithecia abbreviata. Taxonomy (NCBI): domain Eukaryota; kingdom Metazoa; phylum Arthropoda; class Insecta; order Lepidoptera; family Geometridae; genus Eupithecia; species Eupithecia abbreviata. The sequence goes on from OX030990.1 coordinate 11,204,351, forward strand.
TAATGTGGAAAGTTTGTTTATATATTAAAAACGGGCAAGCTACGCTACAAAAATCCTCACGTAAGACCTATAGTATTTATTTATTTATTATTTATTTACCTATTTATTTATTTATTTATTTAGTATGGTTCGTACCTAAGCTTCTAAGTCCGTTGATCTGTCTTTATTAAAGTGCCACCGTCTATATTATTCGTTCATGTCCAGTCCATCCCAAGGTTGCCTGGAAGAGATCGCTCTTAGCCATAAGGCCGCCCTTTATACTTTTATTCTAAGTTTTTATCTCTGTAATAAAGTGTTATCTATCTATCTATTTTTTTAGAAGACCTCTGTGGTGCGGTAGGCTAAGGTCCGCCTGCAATGCAGGAGGTTGCGTGTTCGATTCCCGCCTCTGCACAAATGTTTGTACGATCTGCAGATATTTGTTCAGGGTGTTCTGGTCGTTTTCTATATATAATAAAAAATATCTTTGTAATCTATTGTATTATGTACATCAGTCATCTAGTACTCATAACACAATCTCTGCAGAGCTTGGGGCTTGATGATGCTGTGTGGATTGTCCAGCATTATTTATTTATAGTTTGTAGCTAAGCTCGTAAGTGCGTTGATCTGAGCCAGTGCGTGGGCGAGTGGTTATAATGAGGCTCGCACTAGCCACAGCGACGCCGGCCTTGCGGAGATGAAGGCCGTTGAAGATTGAAACACGCAATTTAGTCGCCCATTAAATTGATTCATTATTATTTTAATTTAATACCGCATTGGGTGGTGTGTTCATGTATTTTAAGCTAGCTTCAGTCTGTGGGTTTGGTTGGAACGTGCATATTACGAAGCTCGAAGAACCTTATCAGTATCACTACATAATTTTATTCAGTCGCTTCCTGCTGTCTGTTTTGTATGCTTAGTTTTAGTTATCTTTAAAACTACTTAAAGATTTTGATGCAGTTTATTTTTTAGTTGATTCAAGAGGAAGGTTTATAAACCATTTGACACATAGATTTCTACGCAGGCGAAGCCGCAAGGCGAAGCTAGTACTTAGTGTAGTGATACTAGATGTCAGATAGCTTGGCAATATAGGTCGTTGACTTATCTCCTTCACGAAATCAAAATTAAGCATAACTAAATTTTTTGTAAATCATCTATCCAAACATAATAACTTCAGCATTTATGATTTGGTGTGATTTAGGCTGACTTACTTCTCTGAAGATTCTCATGGATAAAGCGTAAAAACTTTACATTACCTATGAGGTACCCAGCGAATCGATAGGTGTTATATGTACATCATCATCATCAACCTATGTTAGTGCACTGGACATATATATGCCTCCCCTAATGAGCGCCATAGCGCCCTGTCTTCGGCTTGAAACATCCAGCATCTACCTGCAGTCTTTCGCATGTCGTCATCCCACCTGGTCGGAGGGCGTCCTACACTACGTTTACCAAGTCGTGGTCTTCACTCAAGAATACGTTTGCCCCAACGGCCATCGGTTCTTCGCGAGATATGGCCGTACCTATTATACATACCTTATATCTATTTACCTACTTACCTTACTGTCTGCTAATATACCTTTTAACACTTAAGTCATTTAAACTTGGGATATTGAGTTAGTGGCGATTCGCGAGTTTACCATGATTTGATTTTAGAGTTTCAATCAAATCATGGTAAATATCCCGTTTTAAATGACTTTAGTGTTAATAACCATGATAGTTTGAGGATACAGGCGACTGGGCCCATACATAACTAGGACCGCGGTCCCAGTTACATTGTCATACACATGTCACATTTTTGAATCGGTCGACTGGGACCATATACCTAATTTGCTTTAATGTACAGTTAACAGAAAAAACAAGTTACATGATAGTTTCAGAAGTTTTACCTTTTAACAGTAAGTAAATATGCTCAAAAAAACTCTCCTTACCAAACAGGTCAATGTAGCGCGTTGAAATCTTTTGTACGGAAGTTTTTCGCGTAGCACATTTCGTAGCAAACAATTGTCGTAGCTTCTATTCAATGTCAATGATGTTATTGTATCCTATGTTTTAGGTTGCCTGGCAGACATCGCTCTAAGCGATAAGGCCGCCCATTGTACAACACATTCTGTATTTGTCTTTTTTCTGTCCAGTGTATCTGTTTTATGGTGTACTGTTGTTTTATATTAGTTTAGTTAAATAAATAAATAAATAAATAATGCTGGACAATTCACACAGCATCATCTAGCCCCATGGTAAGCAGAGCTTGTGTTATGGGTACTAGATGACTGATATACATAATACAATACATTACATAGATAGATATTTTTTATTATACATAGAAAACGACCAGAACACCCGGAACAAATATCTGCAGGTCGTACACACAATTGTTCCGAGGCGGAAATCGAACCCGCAACCTCCTGCCTCCTGCCGACCTTCGCCCACCGCGCCACATCGGTCGTCTAAGTTAACCTATCAATCTAATAGTCATCATCGTAAAGCACTGGGCTATTATCTAATAGTATATAAAAACGATTTTTTGCAAAGCAATCGTTAAACCTCTTTATGGCCGCGCGAATTTAACTTTCGATTTCATAAGTTTTTTTACGATTGTGCTTAGAAAGTGAATGTAAGACGGAAGTGGGCACTTGAGATCTCGAGATCTTGAGATGGGCAGGAGTGGCCGCGCGGCGCCTTCTATTGATGCCCTCTTCAACTTTCAAGTATTTTTGAGCACTTAGCTTTAAACCTGGTCATTACTGTACTAACTGCTGGTTAAGCTGTGGTTTAAGGCACGGTTTGCAACAGAGCGGAAAAAAGGTGACCAATATAATCTGACCTACAAAGAAAATCTGGAATAAATATTAAATAAATAATACTGGACAGTCCATACTACATCATCTAGTCCCAAGCTAAGCAGAGCTTGTGTTATGGGCACTAAATGAAAGATATATGTGATGCAATGCCTTACATAGTTTTTTTTTTTTTATTAAACATAGAAAATAACTAGAACACCCGGAACAAATATGGCGGGAATCGAAACCGCGACCTCCTGCGTCGCAGACGGACCTTTCCCCTCGCGTCTCAACTGTCGTCAATAGGTCACGCACGTGTTGTGTTTCACGGTCATGTGTAGCCATTTTGGACATGCTGGACAATTCATTCTGCATCATCTAGCCCCAAGCGTAGTTAACACTTTGACTGCTGAAATCACATGGTATGTGTTTTCTACAAGTGACTAATATGCGTAAATCCACACTAGCGCAGCGGCTGAGAAAATACAGATCTGTGTGACTCAGCACAGCCGTAATATTTTTCGAACGAAACGAATGTGCGGCGCAACACAACCACTGTGTAGAGCGGCAGCACGAATTTTTTAGGTTAAAAAAAAGATCGCAGTCGATGAAAAAAAATCGCAGTCAAAGTGTTAAACTCCTTTTTACATAACTACAAAATACTACATTATAATTGATTAACCCGTGAATAACAAAAAGTGAGCACTTACATACTTTAATTTGTTAGTTATTATCTTGGTATTAATTATAAAAGATATCCTTTTCAATTTAATTTCATCAAAAGGTTTGATGGAGGATTAATCGAAGAATGATCGACAGATTATGATATGAATGAATACACGCATTCTGGTTTTGTATATATATATATATAGCTTATCTAAGGAAATACAGTGTTGTATTTCCTTAGATAAGCTATCAAACTCAAATGACTTAGTTAAACTTAGTATTAACAAAAAAGTTATAAAAAAACGTTTACCAAGACAAAAACGTTTCCTAGATAAATTTGTAGAAGTAAAAAACTATTTGTATTTAATGAACCACATCCTCTGTCTTAGAACAAGGACACTCTACAACTTGTATGTAAAGTCTCATTTCAATTACATTACTTACAACTTAGCATGCGCCTATGCTATACCTAAGTTACTTTTAGTAAAGTCTAGTTTCTGTCCGCGGCTTCGCACGCGTTAGTTAATTATAATGTTCAATAGTATATTTTTAAATCCGAAATAAATCAGTGATTAATTAATAATATTGTATTACAAGGGACTAAACTACCTCATTATATACTAGGTTGTTGTAATCCCTAGTGAGGGCATTAATTTCATTTATTTATTTCACAAACAATTTAAATTGTGTCGGAAATTTTACAAAGGCTTATAAATATAAACAATTAAAAGATGAGTATACAAAATAATTCTACAAATATAAAAATAAAATATTACCAGTAAACAATGTCAAATAAAAATAAAAATGTAAATATAAATATAAAAATAAGGAGGGAGGATGACAAGACCGAGTTACCGTAGACCATGGTTTTGATCCGAGTAAAAAACTATTTTCACTTCTGTCGCTCAAAAGCGGTATCTTACTAACCCAAATAAAGATGAAAAAACCAATGTGTTATTCCAGGTTTATAAAATCATCAGTTTATCAAACATCTATAAAAAAATTAGCTTGATCAGTGTAGGAGTTTTGCGTAAAGTAGTGACAAACATAAACCCACTCAAATTTTCGCATTAGATAATATCGCGCAAGAACGTTAAAATAACTAAATAAATAAATAATGCTGGACAATTCACAGCATTATCTAGCCCCATGGTAAGCAGAACTTGTGTTATGGGTACTAGATAACTGATATATATTATACAATACATTACATAGATAGATATTTTATAACTGATACGTTTTTGCAAATAGTAGGTTCTTAGTTATGTTAGCATATACTCACAGCATGAATGAATTCATATATTCATATGCTGCGTGAATTGTCCAGCTATATTTATTTATTTATTTATATTTATATAATAGTTTTATAAACTTTTCTAAACTTGTTATGTTTACATCTAGGTCTACAATCTGGTTCACTACTGTAACTCTATTATTTAATGCATAAATGTGATTGTAAACTGCTTTGTAAACTTATTACAATAAATAAATAAATAGTATTACCAACTTTTTGCTATGTAGTACTCTTATTAAGGTCATAAATATTTACAACTTGTAATTTGAATTCGATCGTGTACTGGCAAAACCATGTAATTTAATTTTTATCAGAATAGCGTGTATAATTTATCTAAAAGACGCCCACGCGTGTGTTATAGTAATTACTTAGGTAGTTGTTTTTACTCTACTTTTTACTTACTACATTAATTTGATCGGATAGAAGATTGGATATCATATTTTTCGTTAATAAACATAACCTTTGGATTGTTATCTTGGAGAAATCTTATCGAATCTACGTTGTTTTATTTATTTAAGTAAAGAATAAGGCAGCCGTTGATATGAAAGTGTTTTTTAAAATTAAAAACGTAATAAATGAAAAATGAGGACAAATGTGGAACTTAAATCTTAGCTGAGTTTGATTAGACGATATTAAAGAGACTTTATCGTAAAGTTCTAATTTTTCTACAGAATTTTTTATAGCTCCTCTATTAAAGCGGACACGCTGTTTTTATACTGTTGTTTTTCCAGTCACTTACAACCTGGGTCTTTTCAAGACAAGAGTGAATAAGTATAAATAAATAATAAATAATAATGCTGGACAATTCACACAGCATTATCTAGCCCCATGGTAAGCAGAGCTTGTGTTATGGGTACTAGATATCTGATATACATAATACAATACATTACATAGATAGATATTTTTATTATACATAGAAAACGACCAGAACACCCGAAACAAATATCTGCAGATCGTACACACATTTGTTCCGAGGCGGGAATCGAAAAAACCTCATGCGTCGCAGGCGGACCTTCGCCCACTGCGCCACATCGGTCGTCGAAGTATCTTCTAGACCTTAGTTATATACCGTCGGCTACATCTTTACTTGCCATCAGGTGAGATTGCAATAAAACGACGGTCCATTTACTATAAAAAAGCATGGAACTACACAAATCCTATACATAAATTAAATGTTACGATGACGTCTCGCTACGCTCACGACAGTGTGTAAAACCGTCCTAAAACCGAACTCATATCTCCACAAATCGATCTCGTAATCGTCTCCCGAGGCTCAATGTCTATTCCAATTAATAAAAGCACAAGTATAATTTCAAGGTAAAAAAATCTGAGACAGACGAATGGTTCATTAATAGTGTCTATTTACTATTCATTTCAATTATACGTCTACCTATTTATTAAATCCAGTGTCATTATTCGACACAAATGATCGATCCCTTGTGCCACTGCGGGCACCTAATTAATTAGTACTTAGTGTCAAAACGAAAATGCTAATGAGATCTACGCCCACTTTTAGGTTCATAATTTTTTGTAACTAGTGTTTTATTTCTAGATTTGCAATGCCTTATCTAACACCTTTCGGAAGTGAAGGTTGTATTTCAAAATTACGCACATGGGCGTATGAGTGTAGGAGGTCTACTCTGAAAAACTAACGAAGTTGACGGATGACGCCTCACACAAAACGGAGGAGGGCCAATCCGATCTTTCTATGACCTTACTTTGAAAATACAAATAGATTCTGTCATTTTTAGTGATCCGAAGCGAAAGATGTCGATTATGCGACCAAAGAACATGGTGTTAAGGTTTATATCTTAAATGTTCAAATCTACTTAAACGACCTACATATGTAGTGTGTATTGCAGAAGCAAATAAATGAGCCTCTGTCTATCTAACTATGGTTTTTCGTTTCGTCTTTCAGAACTATCAACGTAATCCGTAAACTTCGTACTTTTTCAGAGTAAACCTCCAGATTAGGTAATGTTACATCTTACATCGATAAGCTTTAATGTAATGTTTGGCGAATACCATATCAAGTAGGTAAAACAGGGAATTATCTCGGGTCAGCAAAAGTTCAAAAAGAATTTACATTTTAGTTTAAAGAGGCGCGCCTACAAATCTACACATTTTATTAAATTAGCCAATAAATAACTTTGCGGTATTGTGGGCGCGGTTATCGTCAAAAATCAATTAACTGGTGAGTTGAGTTTTATTAATCCAATCTTATGAGAATCTACCCGAAGGTTCTCCACATGGTGCCGTCATTTGTATGACATAATTTGACATATCTTTTTTTTGAAAGCCTTCGTCTATACTTCCAACGTCTATGTTTCCAAACGGATACTGGCAGAGAAGTTTACCACTTTTCTGCCAGTCCAGTTCAAGTTTGGAACCCGACACATATTATATAAATATTTTTAAACTTACGCGATCTGAACACATAATTATAAGTATTAATACAGTCATCCCGTGACCACGACAGTGTGTAAACCTGTTGAAACGTCGGGAAAAATCGTTAAACAGACACATATTGCCTAAAACAATGAAATCAAGTCAAAATAGTGCATTTGTTATACAGCCGAGCTTAGAGTTAGCTACAAATTATGTAGCCAAATCCAAACAGAAAAAACTAAAATTGACACGCTTACACGCTTGGAGTAATGCTTAAATAAAATAATTGTGAGAAAAAGCAAGGATCTCAAATCGACAAGAAGACATTAAAAAACAACAAGAATATTTAGTTTTTTTAGCAGTGTTTAAACTCTACCTAATATTGTTGCAAGATAAAGACAGGGCGCTATGGCGCTCATTATAGGGGAGGCCTATAGCAGTCCAGCAGTGGACTGCTATAGGCTAATTATGATGATGAATATTGTTGCGGAAAACGAATAAGACGGATTATTCGCAGGCGAGTAAGTCAATATTCGTAGAAGTCTCAATATTTTAATAGTAGCATGTGTTCAGTTATTTCATACAAAATTACCTACCCGTTCTGAGGGCATGACTCATAAGAGTTCGTAGCACCAGGTCCAGGGAGCATGGATCTCATCAGCTACGTCTATAGGTCTTATCTTGCGGCCTTGAGGGACGCAATCGTAGTGATTTATCTCGCAGTTCCTTTATTTATATCTCACAATAAAATTAACGATCTACAATGGTAGACATGGTAGACATAAAAAGTTTGGTTTTGGGCTTGCGATGAATTATATCGGTTGGTTTAGGTTTCGTATTTTAATTTGTATGAAATATCCAGATAAAGAGTAAAGACGACGGTGGATAACCATCGGAGCATTAATTTTAACTGCCTGTGGTTTTCACGTTCCGATGAAGCGTTCCATAGTTTTTTTGTTTAGCCGAATTGTTAGCTTATCCAGGATCTAGAGGTGGCTTTAATTTGATGTATTGTTATTTTTATGTCTAGTTATTTTGAAGGTTATGTATTTAATATCAAGCTTGGGTAACCATCGACGTAAGCTGGAGAAGCCAATACTCAAGTAGAAGTTCAAGTCATCATGGGGCAGCTTGATTCAATGAGGATTGTATGTGGCGATAATAATAATGTTATATACTAGATACAATTTAATATTGCATTATACTTAGATTAAATAATGAGGCTATGACTGGTCAAAACACGATATATAGATATGTATAAAATTTTACTGTAGAGTAGAGGGGAAATAGCCAAAGTATAGTAGTGTATGTGAATTATGCTTTAATCTGAGGTTCCTAAATCTATTACTTTAGATAAGGTGATTCTACTCTACAAGGATGTCCGGTAACTAAGAGGATTTGATTTGATTTGACATTAAGCTGACTGTAATCATTTTCTAAAAACTCTTTGATACTATACAGCGTTTTGTCAAGTAAGAGATTCGTTATTCAATATTAAACCCATTTTCCTTTTTAATTAATTACAATTCTAGAGCGAGCTTATTATAAAGTTTTTGGCCCACTATTTTAGGGAGCTGTTTAAGCATCATCATCATCATCGGCCTATATTAGTCCACTGCTGGACATAGGCCTCATGTTTAAGCATGTTAAGTATAATTAATAAGATACTCACAAGTCCATCGCAGGCAGATAGGGCCACCACCGACCCTGGCTGTCCTCTCACGGAGCCGGTGTAGTGGCAGGAAGTCGCGCCGTCGCTCGGCCGCGACCGGCTGCGGCCGCTCGCTCGGTGTCGCTCAATTACCATCGCTGGTGTGATGAACGTTACTGATGGTCTGTCGACAAGAGAACATAAATAAATAATACTGGACAATCCACACAGCATCATCTAGCCCCAAGCTAAGCAGAGCTTGTGTTATGGGTACTACATGACTGATATACATTAACACAATATCATCGAGAGGGCGTACTATAAGGTCGAGGATTTTCTCGAAAGAAAATTATAATTTTTTATTTTTATTTAATGATTATGAATAATTATATTATTTTATGACTTGTTGCATGGCGTCCTGCAAATTGAATATAATTTAATTAAGTACTTAATTTGACAAATTGTTATCATTTTAATATTTAAAATTTTATGAAATTGTTAGTATGTAAGTACATTGATTTGTATTATTTGACTTGTAAATTATTATTTTACCAATAAAATGACTATCTGACTATCAATACATTATATAGATAGATATTGTTTATTATAAATAGTAATACGAAGAGAACACCTGAAACAAATATCTGCAGATCGTACAGGCGGACCTTCGCCCACCGCGCCACAGAGGACGTCAAAATATTGTTATTTCTTTGACTTAGGTAGGTTATAATGTTTTATCTTCGTGAGTGAAGTGGCTACCAGGAGCTTGCCCCTTTCAAATGCTACTTCCAATGACAACGAAATCGATTTAGTAGATATTTTAGGATTTAAATGTACATTTTTACTCTGTCCCATTCGCACTAGGCTACAAAAAGGCTTTCTTGTGCTTTTCTACGCTCAAGCAAGAACGACGTTGAAACCTGAGATGTCATGATAGAAAGGTACCTTACATTATTTATCTACGTATCTGTCCTAAAATATCAAATAAATTAAAATAAAAAAAACGAAGGATCTTCTAACGACCGTCTTCAAAGAATTTACACCCAGAAGATGATCAATTACTTAGATATTCATCAGAATAGGAGCATAACATCTAAGGAATGTTCAAAGGTGCGCCTTCTAAAGAATTCACAGTGAAGTCGGACCCCAGGCCTACGAGTTTGGGATTCCAGCGCACGCGCACACAATTAGTTATGAAAACGTTTCGCAAATAAAACGACATTGCTACCAGAGGTTACTGGTTTCCTAGACTAGACTATGAGTAAGCAAGTTTATTTACCTTTGTTAAGGTTGATATGGATCTAATGTTGTAATAAGTACGGATCATATCCAAAGGTTGTCCGGAAGAAATCACTGTTAGCAATGAGGCCGCTGAATGTGCCATTCGATATAAATATATATATTGAAAAAAAACTAAGTTTAAATAAGTTTTTGTTTAATTGTTTTCTGTATTGATGGTGTAATATAGAAATAATCAACCAATCATGTTGCTTTAGATTAAAATCAAATCTCAGTTTTTTCTATAAAATTTATCCTAAAATAGGCTAAATTCTGACGCTTTGAAACACTCAATTTAGACGCAGTTAATTTTTTTAACTAATCTATAGCAAAAACGTAAGAGATGTGAATAACATCGGACACAAAAAACCTTGACGTTCATTAAAGAATTAGTATTATTTCTAATAAATTCAAGAAAAATATCGGCCAAGGAATCCACATCACACATACCGCAGCTATAAAAACGAATTAAATACGACAAATAGCTATTTATCCGCTCCATAGGCACAGAAAACTACAACGGTGGAATTCTACAATTGATTGATTCTAGGTACTTTATTTTTGCTTAAATGGTAGCGACATGTGACACGGCTTGACTTTGACTTCTCAGGAATCAAGAAGACCTCAGTAGAGACCTTAGGGTGTCTCTACATAGTCAGGCATTTAGGACCGACCATAATCGACACCTGTTATGGAACGGAAAGTTTAAGACTCGTATATTGAAGGCATTGAACGTGTAAAACTTTTAAACCCATCGTGGTTATGAACACAGAATATTTAATACAATATAATATTTATTTATAATATAAAACAGAGATATTTAATACAATTGGTGTTATTTTGCGTTATCCAACATTTTGGACACACTATTAATGCTCCATGACCAAGGAATAACTGAAATGTCTTTTTAAGTCGTGTGCTGTATTTGTTTAACTATAGTTAGATAATTAATAATAATAATAATCTTTGGGTGTATCATATTGTGCACCCGAGGATGATACCCGCTATGTGTAGCCATCGCCTTTAGATTAACTTCTCAAAGGGCCTCTGTGCTGTTGGCTTCGGCCCCACGCAAGTCTTCCAAAGGACCGGGTCACTTTATGGCCCGAGATCATGGTATATGAGAGACATAATAATAATAATAATGCTGGACAATTCACACAGCATCATCTAGCCCCATGGTAAGCAGAGCTTGTGTTATGGGTACTAGATAACTGATATACATAATACAATACATTACATACATAGATAGATATTTTTTATTATACATAGAAAACGACCAGAACACCCGAAACAATCTATCTGCAGATCGTACACACAATTGTTCCGAGGCGGGAATCGAACCCGCAACCTCCTGCGTCGCAGGTGGACCTTCGCCCACCGCGCCACAGAGGTCGTCTAATTAGGTTTTGGCTCTATCCGAATAAATATATTTTTCATTTCAACTGAAGTCACTGCTAGTGAGTAGTTTCATTAGCGGATATTGCCGATCTACCTTCATATTTTGACTTTTTCTACGATAATTACCACTATTGCCGGTTTCATTATCGAACGCAACTCGATCACATTTACGACAAACTACACTGACGCGTGGCGGTATCTGACATACATAAAACAATTACATTAATTTTCATCTACATATCATCACTTTCATCATTAGCCTTCCCTAGTCCATAGCTGACAAATACCTCTATTATTATATCCCTGTGTCCTGCTTGTCGCTTCCAACATACATATGTATGCCAGCAGTCATATGCAGGTCGTCACACGTATAACGTTTGCCGAGTCGCGGTCTGCACTAAAAAACCGTTCTATACGATTTTCTACAGTAAGCCTAGTAAATACTCCTTTTGCCTGAACTTCCTCACAACAACTAACGTGTACGCCATTAAACCACAGATTAAACAATATTTATCTAAACGCACCTCCCTGCACTTTGCTTGAATGCCCATTACTTAAGTTACCATTAAACAAGCTAAATACTGCTTACCTTATCTAGCACTTAGCTTACTGGCGCCGCCATAGTTTACACAGCCGATGTGATACTATTATTTAGTTGTTTTAGTTATAACGGGCATTAGAATCACGATAATTTATAGAACCCAAAACAGATCTTCTTGACGCTTAAAGTAAAATATTTTGAGCTCATTTCTTGAATGCAGAAAACACTGACAGTGTCTCCGCTATCTCAGAAGAGTGTCTCTTCTTCTAACTTTACAATATTTCCGACAAAGCAGTAAATAGGAGATCAAAACTAAAGCATAGAGTATTATTTTGTCTATGTCTATGATCTTTTTTGCGACTTATGTGTGGAAGTTGGAGCTGGTTTTGGACTTAAATATTGAGTAGGTACTATGCAACCTTAAATAGGTAAATCTTGATCACGTAGAATAATTACGTTACAATCATTTATGGTTTACGAACGCGCACTATTTGCCGTCACGCTGTCACCTTTAAAAAAAGTCGTTGGACTAAATTAAAACTCCCCGAGAGCTACTGATTGTCAAGCAAACAAGTCAAGTGGCCGGCACACAGATATGCTCATTACAGCAATTAGCCGAGGTAAACAAGCCAGGCCTTTACTTGCTACGTGATGACACCAATATCCGTATTCCGTGGTACCTGTACCTACAACCTAGGGTGTGAGACCACCCGAGCTGTGGGAGCTATATACGGAGCTGTCAGTCATGTATCTTACGCATTCCACCGATCTTACTATCAAACCTTGCGTGGTAAGTGCACTCTTGGCAGTTCTTTTTATTGACTTATCTATTTCTTCGCACATGCGACTGTCTTTTGTTTTCTTCATTTTTGTCTTTACCTTTGCGATTGTCTTTTGTTTTTGGGGTTTATTTCTCAAGCCGTTTCTCATTTGTTTTGATTGACTAGTCTTTACATAGGCTTCGCTGTTCCCTTTTTACCAGTGCAGTTTTTAAGTTATAGTGTGGCCGTTCCAACAGGGAACAGACCGAGCATAGATTCATAATCAAACGTGGTATTTTTCCTTGCACAACGCTCTATAGTGAAATCACACCTTTACTGACCGAGATTATAACTACCTACAGCTCCTACAGATAAGTTATCGACCAATGGCACTCATAATTGATGATTATCTGCTAATGATCGAGATTTCACATAACCATGTCTGTGCGCTAGATTTTCTTGTTAGTAGAATATGAGAGAGATCATTCCTTGTTATTTTTTCCGAGCATCGTTTTATAGTTCTTCCGTACGTGAAGGCAGTTTCTGAGAAATGAATATAATCTGCAGGCAGATGTTAAATTGAAGCAAATAAACATTTTTATTTCTGCTTAAGCGCACCGTAAATTATGTAGTTTTAACCGGTAAGTACTTTTTTACCAGTACTGCTTTATTTGTTGAGAATGGATGTCCGATAAGGCAGTAGGTAGTTATAAAAAACCATTAGAATTAAATTTAAAGTTGCTATAAATGTTATATAAGATCTGGTTTACGCCAATTAGTTCGCAAATGCTTTATAGGCTCTTTATTATCTGTATATCGTCGGACGAACATAAAAGGTGAGACCCCCGCAAGATAAGTGCGCGATTAGATCTAATGGACAATTTACATGCAAACTGGTCTGTTAAACCAGTAAATAATGAAGGATTTAAACGGCTTAGTGTTGTAGGCACCTTAGGTGACAATAGCGACTTTCCCTTAATAAGCTTTGAGGGCATTTTAAGCGATACTAACAAGATAATTATAGCTTTAACACTAGAAGGGCCGGGCTTCATACTATACCTTCAAAGACCGCAGCGGTCAATTTGACGGCACTAGAGATTCAGTCAGAAAACCTATCAAATTATTGCGTATATTGCATTAAAATAAAATAAAAATAATAAAAATTCAAAAGAAACAAAAACATCGTTTGTAAAATAAATCGCCGTGCGGTCAAATTGACGGCCTTGGTCTTTCTAGTGTTAAGGACTTAAACATGCTTGCTGTAAAATGTTTTTCAATTTGCTCGTATAAATCAGCGACCAGAGCCAGAGTTTAACACTTTGACTGCTGAAATCACACGGTATGTGTTTTCTACAAGTGACTAATATGCGTAAATCCACACTAGCGCAGCGGCTGAGAAAATACAGATCTGTGTGAATCAGCACAGCCGTAATATTTTTCGAACGAAACGCATGTGCGGCGCAACACAACCGCTGTGTAGAGCGGCAGCACGAATTTTTTAGGTTAAAAAAAAGATCGCAGTCGTCGAAAAAAAAATCGCAGTCAAAGTGTTAAAGCGACATTATCGACGAAACCTTAGTCTCTTCGGCGAGTGAAAAAGAAACAAATTGTAAAGCATTGTTTTAAGCTCTTTCGTATCAAGTTTCGAGTATCGCACCTCGGTGTTCGTAGTAAATATAAAGCAAGAGGCCTGTGGTTTCGGCGCCCTGCAGTGCAAGTCCTTTGTTTTATTACAGAACCTTACAAGGTCTTTGCACTTGAACTTGTTTCAACTGCTCGTTGCAATAAGTAAACTATTTTATTCTTGTGATAATAAATAAAAATAAATAATGCTGGACAATTCACACAACATCACCTAGACCCAAGCTAAGCAGAGCTCGTTATGAGTACTAGATGACTGATATACATCATATAACATAATTAGATATTACACATACATAAATAAATAAATAACGCTGGACAATTCACACAACATTATCTAGCCCCATGGTAAGCAGAGCTTGTGTTATGGGTACTAGATAACTGATATACATAATACAATACATTACATAGATAGATATTTTTTATTATACATAGAAAACGACCAGAGCACCCGGAACAAATATCTGCAGATCGTACACACAATTGTTCCGAGGCGGGAATCGAACCCGCAACCTTCAGCGTCGCAGGCGGACCTTCGCCCACCGTGCCACATCGGTCGTCAAAACATATGAATAATAGTAAACTGGGAATCCTTTTAGACAAAACCTACTTAACGGTCATAATAAGGATATTGGGTAAGATCTTTTAACTCGTTTTTTCCGAATTATTTTCGTTATTTTACCAGATTTTTACCGTTCCATATTAAGGAATGATCTGAACTGCTGCGTCACAAACCACCGATAACGTTATTAACTTTATACTTTAAACACACCGACGCCTCGCTACCAATTACAGAATTATTATGCAAATTGTTTTGAAGTTAACAAGTTTGTGCGGAACCGGCTTTGTTTCGCGAAATTTATCATCGCTGGGCCCAATTTACATTATTTTATGGGGCAAACGTGTTCTTGAGTGGAGACCACGACTCGGTAAACGTAGTGTAGGACGCCCTCCGACCAAATGGGATGAGGACCTGCGAGTGTAGGTAGATGCTGGATGCGTCAAGCCGAAGACAGGCGCTATGGCGCTCATTGGGGGAGGCCTATGTCCAGCAGTGGACTAATTTAGGTTGATGATGATGATGGTGGGCCCAATTTACTGGCAGTTGCGCCTGCGCAGCGAAGGCCATTAGAGCCTATCCGATTACGGACGGCGAAAATAAACCGAACGAAGATATCGTGTCGAGATTTCCGGAAAGTCTGATACTTCGTTTTTCTTATGGTACGCGCAGCCCGTGATATATGGGCCTATGGGTGTCGGTAATGTTATGTTTTAACCAAATTAAATAAAGGAGTAGTTTCTTCATTCGCTGGAATTTTTTGAAATAATTATTCATCTGTATTTACCATTTCAACGTAGATTAAGGTGTTCAATATCCCTTAGCATTTCAATAATTTCTGGTTGGGAAGGGAAGGGACCAACATCTCTTAAATTTTTGTCAAAGGTCTGATAAACATCAAAAGAACTCGGTCTTTGTTTTCTCTGCTTAGATAGATAGATAGATAGATAATTCTTTATTGCACACTAAGTATAAAATGACAATGTAAAATAAACCTTAAAAAAACTAGATACAATTGGCGGTCTTATCTCAAGAGCGATCTCTACCAGACAACC
This sequence comes from Eupithecia abbreviata, assembly GCA_943735965.1. Taxonomy (NCBI): domain Eukaryota; kingdom Metazoa; phylum Arthropoda; class Insecta; order Lepidoptera; family Geometridae; genus Eupithecia; species Eupithecia abbreviata. The sequence continues at coordinate 11,220,348 of OX030990.1, forward strand.
ATGGATGGATAGGATCGTGGACAGTACCAGGGGATCTGTGTGCTTGCAGGTTATACATATATTATAAAATAAAATACTTATAATACTTACATGGAAATATACTACGTATACATACATATCATAAAATATATATATTTATATACTTACTCTGAGACAAGAAGACACCGAGTCCAGCTTTTTTAAAGTTTCCTTTTAAATGTCTTGTTCTTTATAAACAAAGGGAATTACTATCAAGTAATAGAAACATATGAGAACACGTATAACAGAATGAATGCTATACCCATGAGGATAAACAATAGATGCGTGATAACATCAAGAGTGGAGAATGAGTAGAATTGTTTGGAGGCACTTAGCAGACTACAATTAGCTTTCAGGAGTTCAGAGGGCCATGTGGGGTTGAAAAGATAAGTAATAACTCATCTTTGTAGGTAATAAAATGTAAATTATTGTTAATGGAAACAATTGAGCTGTAGACTGTTACAAACAAGCTACAGGTACCTAGCGCAACTAAACCATAGCAATACCAATCGGAAGAGTCCCCAAGACGCGCCTCAGACTTGATCTTCCCTACATAGTATAAAACAAAGTCGATTCCCGCTGTCTGTCTGTCCCTTATGCTCAAATCTTAAAAACTTACGATTTTGATGCGGTTTTTTTAATAGCGTGATTCAAGAGGAAGGCTTATAAACCATTTGACATATAGATTTCCACGCGGGCCAAGCAGCGGGGCGCACCTAGTTTATACTAATATTATAAAGAGGAAAGTTTTGTTTTTTTGTTTGTTTGTAATGAATAGGCTCCGAAACTACTGGACCGATTTGAAAAATTCTTTCACCGTTGGGAAGCTACACTATCCCCGGTGAACATAGGCTATATTATATTTTCAAAAAAGTTAGGGATCGGTACTAAAACCGTGCGAATCCGGGAAGGTCCGCTAGTACTCAATAAATTACTTCACAAGTTCTAAAATACCTTGCACAAAATTACTGTTCATTATCACTTTGTACCCGCTATCAAGTGTCGGAGCACTTGCGCTAACATAAAACTGTAGTTTGCATATAAAACGGAGTTTTTAAACCTTTATGGTTATTTTCGGGTGCCCATTGGCTAATTTCACTGGAATTAGGGAGGCCGTAATCGGTTGATGGTTTTTAGCAATTTTGGCCACTGATTTTGAGATTAATCGAGATAAGATCGTCCTTTTTGTCGAAATTTTGGATGAGATCACGACCGTAGGGACCGCACATGAAAGTTCTAGGGATTATCCCATTTGACCGGCCGATTTTATCATATCCCATATTATAAATAAATAAATAATGCTGGACAATTCACACAGCATTATCTAGCCCCATGGTAAGCAGAGCTTGTGTTATGGGTACTAGATAACTGATATACATAATACAATACATTACATAGATAGATATTTTATTATACATAGAAAACGACCAGAACACCCGAAACAAATATCTGCAGATCGTACACACATTTGTTCCGAGGCGGGAATCGAACCCGCAACCTCCTGCGTCGCAGACGGACCTTCGCCCACCGCGCCACATAGGTCGTCGAATATTATGATGTAGCAAAAACAATGTTTCTATGAATTATGCATTTGCTACGAAAATATCTGTAGTGTATACATGTACTGCCAGCCTTTATCCTCAATAGAAAAGGCTGGCCAAAAAAGGTCATACTTCTAGGTTTCTTCTTCAGCGATCAATGATGATGAAATTATTTGGTAATATAAAAAGCTTTCCTATAATCAATAGCAACCTTGAACAATGTTTTATTTGGCCTTGGCCTTATGTTTTCAGCAGAAACAGTTTGCAGCAGACCGGCCGGTGAGTCAAAGTTTATTCTGAAACTAAAGTTTACCTACGTCCGATACCTATCCCTACCCACTAGGAACTTTTTAAAAATCTACCGCCGTGTCGCAACAGATTAATTTTTGCATCGAGCTCTTAATTTTGGGCAGAGTGGTCGTTGTTTAGGCGAATGGCAACTTGTCATGTGTCTCTCATAGTCAACAGATTGTTATTTCAAGCCTGATTTTTTATCAGTCACACTGTAGGACAAAAGCCTCCTTTTCTTTGATGTTATTAGCGAGACTGGAAGATGAACATCTAACTCGCTTAGCTCGCATATAAAATTATGAATAAGTTTTACCTACTACAAAAACATTCGTAGTTTGGACGAATTCGTTAAGAAAGCAATATTAATTAATAAGAGTTAATAAACTTTTTCGTGGACACTCACGGTAGGGGTGCTCCACCAGTTCAAAGTCGCTCAGCGAGCTATGGAAAGAGCTATGCTCGGAGTTTCTCTGAAGGATAGGATTCGTAACGAATACATCCGACAGAGAACCAAAGTTATCGACATAGCTCTAAGAGATAGCAAGCTGAAGTAGCAGTGGGCCGGCCATATCTCGCGAAGAACCGACGGCCGCTGGGGCAAACGAGTTCTTAAGTGGAGACCACGACTCGGCGAAAGACTGCAAGTAGATGCTGGATGCGGCAAGCTGAAGACAGGGCGCTATGGCGCCAATGTCCAGCAGTGGACTGATATAGGCTGATGATGATGATGAATAAACTTTGGTTTATGAACTTCTAACACAAACTAAATTGATGATATCATTTTATCCTCAATTGTAGTTTCCTTATTATTCCATCAGTTTTGTAAAAGCTACAATACCCTGGGCGTGTCCCGGTAAGGGCTGGTTGCGCAATCCTTGCAATATTCATCGTTCATTGTATTACAATAATTGCCACATAAATATGTATGAATTGAACTTGGAAGACCATACTGCAACTTTCAAACTGTCGACTTTTTGTCGCACACCCATTAAAAATGCATGAAGCAAACAGAGAACCGACAAGGACGCAGTCCCACCTTCATTTTAAGCGGACGATTATTTATTTATTTGGCACACAAAATAGAATACAATCAAATATTATACAACTAGAAACACACAATAATTAAAACTAGACTGTATCCCTTAATATGTAGAATAGAATAAAAAAATTTAGAAACGTAGTGTAGGACGCCCTCCGACCAGGTGGGATAACGACCTGCGAAAGACTGCAGGTAGATGCTGGATGCGTCAAGCTGAAGATAGGGCGCTATGGCGCTCATTATGGGAGGCCTATGTCCAGCCGTGGACTAACATAGGTTGATGATGATGACAAAGATTTTACCGAGATATTGTACCACTTTTTGTGGTGTCGTGGAATCCACAAACCTGTATTATGCGTTAATGATTTTAATACATAGACAGATTTTAAGTGTAACCAAGCTTAGTCGAGTATGGCTATCGTTATAGCTTCGATATCCAAAAGCCTTTAGATAGCAACACAAAGGGCTCGTAAAAACCTATAATCATTTTCAGACCCCATTGAAACCCATTTCAATGCATTGCTAGCTGATTGGATATACCAATGCAATATGCGTGGGTACAAAAAACCAGCCAAGTGCGAGTTTACTGGCGCACCTAGGGTTCCGTAGCCGCCTGTAGTTACGACGCGACATCCTACTAATTTTATAAAAGCAAAAGTTTGTATGTATTGATGTTTGTTACTCTTTCACGCAAAAACTGCGAACTGGATAACGGGGCTGGATTACTTCTAGAATTACGTTTATTTAAGTTTAATAGTTAATTTATAAGTGATACTGTTTGTTATCCCTAAGAAAGAAAAATAAAAATAAAAAATAAAAACTACTGAACGGGTCGGGCTGAAATATTGCGTATAAGTAGTTCCAGGCCCGGAATGAAACATAAGCTACTTTTTAATGGAAATAACTTTAAAACGTTTCCATAAAAACAACTCGTGTGAAGCCACGAGCAAAAGCGAGTACAATATAAAAGGTTGATGCCTCGTAGGACATTTTACATCGAGAACAAACTTCTGCGTATTCAAATAATGCACCTAGGTTGTACTTTTATTTCGTCTAAACGTCCGTAATAAATAAACCCATAGAATTAGAACTCGCTACTTATTGCATTAGATATAGAGAGAGATGCCAATCCCTGACCCATAACTATATAACTACTTCAGTTTTAGCATCAGGGTTCCGCATGCACATTCTGTGTACGGAACCCTTAAAACTGCACGGACTACTTCCTGGAGCGTTCACACGAGGCAAGTGATAACTCGCCTTCTCCGAAACTATTGCAGGCAAAGTAGGCGCTTCCTTTACCACCGCTTTGATCCGTGGTGCACACTAAACGCATTAAATATCAGATGAACGTCCGCGTAAATATATGATCTTTGGACGAAAATAGGATTATATGTTGATCTGTACTAACCTAAACTAAATAGATCGTTTCTGGAAAGCGTAGACGTAAAGTTGCAATTGAATGTGCCCTTCATCTTCTAGAGCGCATAATGAATGTAAGCGGGTCAACTACGAACCATTTTTTGTATTGGAATAACACCAATGGTATTAAAAGTATTTGTTCATAATTTTACCTGTTGGCAGGTAATTAAGCGACGCGACGATGTATCGCGATGGTCTAGACTCTAGAATCTAGACGATACCTATTCCCTCTTGTCTTGTACTAGACAATAGTGCTAGAGTAATAAATAGTCCCGACTTATATCATAGGTAACCAAAACAAAAATGGTCGGACTGAGCCAACATAATAACCTTTTCGTATCTGTTTTTAGTACTTTGTACTATATTGCAATATATAATTATTGCAATTTTCAGAATATTATCTTTAAATACAGATGTAATTTGATTAAACTTTAGAAAATTAAGCATTGTGATAAAAATGCATAAAGAAAATAAAGGACGCGCGGGAAAATCGTTGCCTGGCAACGTTGGCTCAAGGCCACGCGCCGCTGTTTGGTTTAGAAATCGTGCGTTCAACGAAAAAATACATACACGTAATATCTTAGTATATCTCCCCCCTCCTCCTTGTGATGTTTTCGAACCCCTCAACAACACTATAGCGGTGTTATCTAAATTATATTAGCCACACCACTGAGTGATGAGGCAAATAAATTATTTAGGTTAGTTTTAGATATAATTTAGTTTTTAGTTCCAGTTGTTGTTTTTTTATTGTCACTGACTGACATATTCATTAAAATTACTCAAAGTCCCTAAATAATAATAAGAACAAAAAAAACACTATAGCTAATAGAGGTTGACGCATGAGAATAGACAATAACGTACATATACATAGATATTGTCTATTCTTATGGTTGACACTTGACTCTGTCTGGTTTGCTTTAGGGCAACGGGAGCTTTTGCCAGTTTCAACGGATCTTTAGATCGTTGTTCTTCGAAATCTGTTCCAAGTCCCCTCCGAAAATGCACCCTGCCTGACTCATGAAGGGTCTATGAACGTAGGTAATACAATTAGACGTAGAATTCCAGAGATACGAGTAACCAGTTGTAATTACAGAGTAGCGAAAACAGATAGCCGCGAACAATAAAACATGCTAATTTATGTTTATTCTAACAGCTGCCTGTCATTCGGAAATTTATTGACTGGTATTTGTAGGCATTTGGCCGAAACTGCCTGCTCTCGCCAGATTAGGAACTCATTATATCTACAGAGATAATGCTGTAAAGCCCGATAAGGGTAATGTTAGCGTTGATTTTCAAAGTGTGCGGAGTTTGGATTTATCTTTAGGTATTGACGTAGCACTGATTTTCAGGATTACCTTGTTAAACTTCTAATTTTCCCTTGAAGAAATTATCTCAAACAAGTAAAATAAATGAATGAAATGAAATGAAAATATATTTATTCTGATAGAGCTAAAAACTTAATTATCTAATTGATAATATGCATTGATTTATATATGTATATTTTATTATTAATAGACATAACTAAATTAATTTAGTGTAGATAAAGCCGTGTGTGATGGTCAAATAAAAAATACAAATACAAAATTCATTTATTTACCAAAATACAAAAAATGTTTACATTGTACTTAGTGCGGGGCACTAGGTTCAAAACCTGTATCGCGGGAGGCCGAATTACAAAAATAATTAGCAATAATAATCAAGACTGTAGTATACAGGGAATAAGAAAAATAGTAGGGAAGATTTTCATCATATACCAAAGACGTATTATTTATATAAAATAAAATAAATAAATAAAAATTTATTCAAAAATATCTTAGGACTGATGGAAATAACAATGCGGGCAATATACTGTAATACTGTCTGTCCCTTTTGCTTACAATGTTTTTATTTTTAAATTATGTAAGTTCCTTCTTATAACTATGGCTGTAACATGTACCTACATTATTGTGAAGCTGAAATAAACGAATTGAATTGAATAATTGGGGGGATTTCTGTACTTTTTCACGAGTAAGTCTAGTTTTTCTACTTGGGAATTTTGAATGGAAAACACCTACTAAGAGGGAATTTTCAGTTAGGAAAGCTGGAAAACAAGATCGCTGGGGCAAACGTGTTCTTGAGTGGAGACCACGACTCGGTAAACGTAGTGTAGGACGCCCTCCGGCCAGGTGGGATGAAGACCTGCGAAAGACTGCAGGGAGACGCTGGATGCGGCAAGCTGAAGACAGGGCGCTATGGCGCTCTTTGGGGGAGGCCTATGTCCAGCAGTGGACTGCTATAGGCTGATGATGATGATGAATTTTATTTTTAACCTCTGTATATTCTTTGTCTTGAATGAATATGTAGTACCTGTCTTTCAAGAGTATGCTAAGGGAACACTATTTGTCCCTATGTCACTGACCACACCCTTGTTTCCCTTTATAAAATTAAGAGTATGTATTTATATAAGTAGGTATATAATTTGTTATATGTATTTATATTTATTTTAAGTAGGAACGTATTTTCATGCATTATTTTATAAATTAATATAATGCACACAGATCCCCATGTACAATCCAACGATCCTATCCATCCACGGTTGTCTGGTAGAGATCGCTCTTGAGCGATAAGACCGCCAAATTGTCACATGTTTTGTATTTTATTCTGTCTTGTTAGTTTTATTTTGTAAGTGTGCAAGAAAAGAATTTTCTATCTATCTATCTATCTATCTGTCTACGACACGAGCGCAGCTATTAGAATAAGGCGACTAAAACGTCATTCGTATTGAATGACCTGTTCTGTTAGGTGTTACATAAGTTCATTCATGTCTGAGCCTCAAGGCCATCCGTCTTATCAGTGGGTTCATATCGTACATTTTCCTCATTAGCATATTGCTTTGGGTTCGATTATGTTGTTTTACATTTATTTTGACCAATAGGTACTTTTATGGGAAGAATTAGCAAGCTGAAGTGGCAGTGGGCCGGCCATATCTCGCGAAGAACCAACAACCGCTGGGGCAAACGTGTTCTTGAGTGGAGACCGCGACTCGGTAAACGTAGTGTAGGACGCCCTGCGACCAGGTGGGATGACGACCTGCGAAAGACTGCAGGTAGATGCTGGATGCGTCAAGCTGAAGACAGGGCGCTGTGGCGCTCATTGAGGGGGGCCTATGTCCAGCCGTGGACTAACATAGGTTGATGATGATGATGATGACATAATGTATTTTGGACTTAGATTAGACTACTCGTGTCTTTCGAGACGTCGCAAAGACTCTGAGTCGATCACCTTTCATTCTGCTACTAAGAACTGATCAATCTTCATGCGAGTTGGTAGTTTATATTTTAAATTTCAATGTAATGTGATTGTTTTCAAGACTTATTAAGATTTATTTATGGGAGTCGTGAAATCGTGGCGTAAGAATAAATCGACCTCTATAACTCTGCCCATGGATAGTGCAAGAATCTGGAATCTTCCAGAATTTTTGATTCTAGTTTTTAGCCGCCGCATCAATTTGAATCCTAAAATTTTAAATCGAGGTTAGATACTTGGCATAGATTTTATAGTGCTCTAAAAACCTGAGAGATCCTTTCTATTTCTACGAATAGAGGAGACCGAGCTTTTAACTGTGGCCCATTTTATTAAATGGGGCAACCACTTAATGTTCCTTTAAAGATAGGAAGTTCGTCATAGGAAACATTTATAGTCTTAACTAGCTGCGCCGTGCGGCTTCGCCCGCGTGGAAATTTCTGCGCAATTTTACCATTCACCGTTAAAAATCCGAAATGGATATCCGAAATAAAGAGATTTTAAAAAAAAAACCTTCCCTGGACTACGACAAACATTTAGAAATCAAAATCATCAAACTCGGCCCAGCCGTTCTCGAGATTTAGCGAGACTAACGAACAGCAATTGATTTTCTTCCTCCCGCGCCTTTGCATACCTTACAATCCTAAATAAGAGATCGATGCAATCCATAAGACTGTAGGATGATTCTGGATGTGTTAAGCTGAAGACCGGACCCTATGGCGCTCATTAGGGGAGAACTATGTCCAGCAGTGGACTAAATTAGGCTGATAATGATGAATCCATAGATATTTCAGATCGATTCACTCCGCAGCTCACTCCGCCGCGCCGTGAAGAAGAAACAAACATCCATGCAATAAACTGTATGAAGCCATGGATGTTTGTTACTAGTAGATATATAAAAATATACATATTCGTTTGGTGAGAAAAGACGTGGATCTGCAAGATCATGTATGATTTGTATGACTTTAATGTTTGAAAAATAGCACGGAAATAGCTTCCACAATTTATTAGATCCAGTAAGTAGTGCGTGCGAGAGTTAGGCGCCTAGCCAACAGCTTGTACACTTTGTTAATATCTTGATCTACTAATTCTAATAGTACTTGTATCGTATGTACTTACATACCACCGCTCATTGTCCACTGCTGGACGAGGGATGCACGTTCAGCAGAGTACAAAGTAAAAAAATGGGGGGTTTGCTAAAATCACCATTATTACTGGAAAGGCGGATTATGGATCGCAGTAGGTGTTGAAATATACAGAAGGAAGCCCTTTCTCTGTTAGGATCCCTTGATCATCTCTTAAGACCTCTGTGGCGCGGTGGGCGAAGGTCCGCGAGGTTGCGGGTTCGATTCTCGCCTCGGGACTAATGTGTGTACGATCTTCAGATATGTTTACCGGGTGTTCTGGTCGTTATCTATGTATAATTCGAAAATTAAATAAATAAATAAATAATAAAAATATCTATATATGTAATCTATTGTATAAAGTATATCAGTCATCTAGTGTGTGTTAGTACCCATAACACAAAGCTCTGCTTTACTTGGGGCTAGATGATGCTGTGTGGATTGTCCAGCATTATATATTTACTTACGAGTTCCAAAGGCTTAGTTAGTGGGGTCTATTCTTACGACGTGGACCGCTACGGCCAAATTGTACTTGTAGGTACACTAATTACGTTACCCTACTGTCAATTTTGAGGATAGGCATCATGGCTATTTCTGTTCATGGTCTGTTCTATCAATTTTAATATTCACGATCGGGTCACGGAACAAAGGACGTGATGACAATGTTCATTTGCTTTACTCGTCATAGCTAATCTAAAGAATGATCTTTTAAAATAATAAGTGCGTACATGGAATATGTAAACGGCAGAGACGGCTTTGACGACCAATATTATCGCCGCCGAGTACACAGCCACCACGACGAACATTTTTCTCGAAATATTTTTCGTCTACTAGTATTATTAGTCCGGGAGCCAGGTACAAATTTGGTCAATTATTTCCTCCTGAGCGAAAATTCGTAAAATGCATTTAGGGAAATTAAAATTAGCATATTCCAGAATTCTGATTTGAACCTTATTCATTGAATTAATGTCGTCATCGCTGCACTGCCCAACCCACCCACGGAATCGCAGCTGACGGTCACGAGTATTCATAATATCAGGGACCAGATCAGGGATCAGTCTGATTGATATAACTGGTCCCTGATAATATTAATCCCTAATGCATATTACGAAGTTTTGCTTGGGAGGGACTTGGTCATGAAAATCTGTCACCGGCTTCCGCAGGCTGATTACGCATCTCGCGAAAGGTTTGCAACAGGCGTAAATCTAGCAATTATTGCTGTCAAACGTCAATTTTGTATTAGTTGACTGCCCAGTCGTTAGTGGCGCTAATGTCCATGGGCAATGTGCATTCAGCAATAACTTTGCAATAGGTGCGCTACAGGCTTCCGTAATACGGTTTCTAATGACACTTGCAACCGATCGCGAAGCTGTCGCTTTCACATAATAGGGGGGCATTATTTTCTTTTGTGTAGAATTAAGCGATAACTCAGCAAAATTTCACAAGCAAATATATCTGCAGATTTTGTTCGTTATTTTCGTAAATCACAGAGAGTTCTAACAAAACAATTGTCCAGTTCCACGTATCCCATGAAATACACTTAATATTTACATGAACAGTAGTAGATATAGCATCACAGAATTCACAGAGAACAGTGGGTGATTTACCAAGATTTATGCGCATAGTCTAAAGAACGTCTCAAGGCCAGGAAATTGCTACTTTATCCGCGGCTACCTATATGTCGTCTATATTTAACACGCTTTTAAAAAAGCACTAACGTCTGAGATACCCGGAAGAATGACGATGGGTTTCCACAGGAGAGGAGAGATGTCCTAACAAGGCAGTAGAATTACTACACAGTATAAAACAAAGTCGCTTCCGCTGTCTGTCTGTCCCTATGTATGCTTAGATCTTTAAAACGGATTTTGATGCGGTTTTTTAATAGATAGAGTGGTTCAAGGGTAGGTTTATATGTATATATATATCGAAAAGCGTGTGAAGCCGGGGCGGATCGATAGTCTCGAATATAATGATACTATTATATTGGTTGATCTTTTAAAAGTTAAAAAAAAATCAATTAGTTTTTGTTTTTGATTTAATTTTATTTAGGTTATGCTCTGACTGCCGCGTGTTTTTCGCCTTAGGGTTAGTTAACGCATTCACTGCCTAGCCCGCGCGGTAGGAAAAGGGGTGCGCCCGCCGCAAAAACACGATGGGGAATCTGAACATGAGCGTCATAGGCAATGAAAGTGTTAAACTTATTTCACCCGTTATTAAGCAAAGACAAAAAAAAAAACAACTTGAAACTTGGAAAAAACTATTCATTACACTTGTTTTGTAAATTTTTTTGAAATCTAGTGGCGATGAAGTCAGGTGACGCGCAAAAAAACAAAGTCCAAATGAAATCAAGTCTCAGCCTTACGACAATGATAACATCGCTATTAGGCATGGTGTCTATAATTGTGATTGATTAGGCAACTACCCAACTTTTTGCGATCTTTGACTTCGACTACGTGGGTGTCTGATGAAGTAATGAAGGACCTCGCAGCGTACTATTTTATAATAAAAAAATATTTTAGTTTGACGAGCTCTCGAACATCACTCACCCAGAAGAAATCCCTTGATAAGGGAAGAAACGTTGGTGTTCTGCCAACACATATAAGGTTCGTAGTTAGCCCAGTTATAATCGTAGCGTAAAGAACCACGGAAGACCAGCGCTGTGGTACGATCTGCTCTACCATAGCACATGCTGAGTAGAGACCGATTTTGTCAGTTTCTGTCTCCTGTTAATCTGTTATAAGTTTAATTTAGTTCTGACAAAATAAAAATCTTTTTACTTTTACTTTACTAAAGTTTATTGAACAGGGTACTCGTAGGTTTGTAATAAAAATATGAGCACTAATGGACCCGTTAAGTGTTTTTACAAAATTCATTTCCGTTTGCAAACCTTTCAATAGATCAGGAAATTAATAATATGAAATTTTGCACTCAGTCAGTTTTCATTAAATCTGAATATTAGGTTGACCATGATAATGTGATAATTTGATAATGATAATGTGTGTTGCAATGATAACGTCGCAGATGTGCCCCAAAACAGATAGCCAAGCCAAGTTCAAATGAGAAGGTCGCCTCGATTTACGATAGGCTAAAACTACAATCACAGTTGACTCAGTCCGTTGCGTCGAACGCACGTATGACTTTGCCGTCAGTTTTATCAAAAAACTTGATAAAAGTGGCGCCTACAAAAAGTAACTGGGTTATCATTATCAGCAAGGTACAAAACTCGTTGAGCACTCGTAAAAATACAAAGTCGATCAATGCTCCCTTTGTTTAAAAACCCTGAACTTCAAGCTTATCAGCTCTTGGATTTATCTCGTTAAATAGAAGAACTTTTATCTGATGCTACGAGATTGCATAATAAACCTTTTTTTCGGGAGTTTGAGAGCAGGGAGTTGAAGTATGGAGGCGGCTCAGGACCGCTATTGGCGATTGTGGGAGGCCTATTGTAGTGGATGTACCTATACAGGCTGATGATGAGATGAGACTTTCAGCGTCACTGATCTACGTCCGGTGTCTAGACAAATTTGATATTGTATTGTTACCTTTATGGCCCCTAATTTTCTGTTCATTGTTTAGTGAACGGTGTATTAGGCCTGTTTTATTCAAATCACCGGTATAATGTTAGAGGATTACGTACGGTTACGCAATGAGCCGTGTCGTAGGTATGTACATATGTATATATACTTACTTAGGTATTGTCAGTGTCATGTAAATCTTACAGGTCAATAGGGGCATGTCTTGTTGTAGTATTGAACGGAAACAGGAGATAAAACTTAATCATCTTTCATGTTAATTTGATTATTTTTAAATAGAACTGAGTTTTTTTAAACAGTAGAAATAAGAAGTTGGAACGTGAACTAAGGAATTGTGGTCAAATAAATGATTTAAGATTTAAACGTGACATGTTGAACTTGTTAAGGTATTAAAGATAATGGAGTAATTGGTACCCTTTACATAATTGGATTTAAATTATTATGAATAACATACATTTATTTCTGTTGATTAGAACATTGATATAATCATCATCATCATCAGCCTATAGCAGTCCACTGCTGGACATAGGCCTCCCCCAATGAGCGCATTGATATGTTCGATATGCCTCTTATCAACCCACCTATGACCGGTTATTGTGAGTCACTCATTAAGCATCATCATTATCAGCATATATTAGTCCGCTGCTGGACATAGGCCTCCCCTAATGAGCTCTATAGAGCCCTGTTTTCAGCTTGCCGCGTCCAGCATCTGCTGCCGTCTGCAGTCTTTCGCAAATCGTCATCCCACCTGGCCGTACGGCGTCCTACACTACGTTTTCCAAATCGCGGCAAAAGTAGCTCATTAAATCTAGCGCGATGTGTGACAGAAGTGGCAAAAGTATTGAATGGTATAAAACTGTACATAGTTCTAATCTGCATGCTTTTTTTCTATTAATTGAATTTAAAACCTAAAGACTACATACTATGCTCTCTAATAATTTTAAGGCTGTATCTATCAATAGACAACTCAAACTGAAACATGCATGTTCTACGCTGTGGGAGACCAGGGCGCCCTCGGCGGTCACCTTCGCGGGAAAATCTCTTATCTATGGTCTATGGTCACTCACCGTAGATCCAGCCTGAGGTCCCGTCCGTCTACCGTCAGGTTGTAATGCAGAGAGTGCGGCAGGTCCTGTTCCACATCATGCAGGTCTCGCCTGGCCCGCGCGTGCCCGTGCGCGTGCGCATGTTCCACGGTGTGAGAGACCAGGGTGCCCTCGGCGGTCACCTTCACGGGATGCGTTACTTGCACCTGGGATGGGTCCAGGTGTTTGTGGGAGTAGATACCTGTGGGCGAATTGGAGCTTTTATTTATTTAGTTATTTTATGTATTTCATGTATGCTACTTTTATATATTACTAAGGACCGTAGAATAAGTAAATAAGATCTGTTACTTTTCTATGGTCTGGAATAAATGATTTATTAAATAATATCTTAGGATGAAGTCAAACGAGCTTAAGTTTTTAAGTTGTGAGTCGCATACAATTTGTCTTCGGTAACGATACACGAGGACTGGTGAGTCCTAATTTGTGTAGAAAGTATTTTGGTTTGTACACACTTTGACGCTGTGACACAAATTTAAGTCTAATTTGTCGTAGTCTTTCGTTTTTCTTTTTCGATTTTTCTCGTCAGATTTTCATGAATTATATAAAATAGAACATGCAAACGTCCTCGTCGAATAATAGAGGGAAGCGCAAGAGTTTGTGACAGAACAGTGGGACATTGATGAAGTCTCACACTCAGAGAGTCTAGGTAAAACTTTTGAAACGATCAATATCACTATCATAACAAAAGTAATTAATAGCGGGATATTTACCAGGCGTTCATTTTTGAGTTATTTTCGCAGTGTGTTGTTATTCCGTGATCTAAATTTTGTTTCTTATTATTATATTTAATGAAATTGAAATATAATAAGAAACAAAATCAAATCAATCAAACATCTTATTAAGATGATATGATAAATTATTTCTATTTCTATCAAGGCACATGAAACTGTGCCGAAATATTAGATCTAATTGCCTTTAATTCGGTCATCTGTGCTTTACTTTATCGCTATAAGCATATCTCCCGGTTTATCCAGTCTGTAGTCTATTCCTTCTTCAGGCCTGATAAACAAGATATAGGCTCCAAACTAGTTTAAACTAGTAATAGACGGAGCAAACGGATACAATCTCCAAACAAATTTAACATTACAAAATTACCCAGTTACAAAAATAAACATCTGGCACCATTTCTTATCAGTTATCTCACACCTGGCGTTATGTACTCTCGCTATAAAACCTGTAGCTAGGTTACTAGGTACGCGCTTAATATCATTCAGTTTCTAACCAGCTCTTAGGTAGGTACCTACTCTTTATGACTCTATTAAGGTGTAGGTAGGTACTGACCTAATGTTAATGCGTGGCGGTAAAAAGGTAGGTGGATAACTAGGAATATATAAGGCTGAGAAAATAAAAACCAGACAAGTACGAGTTGGACTCGCGCACGAAGGGTTCCGTACCATTACCTGTTTATCGTTTACTCCTACCTGTTCTGTTCAGTAGTTCTGTTGACAAAACTACTGGGATTTTTTCCCCCATTAGTTTTGTGACTTAAAAGACTATGCTTTACACCTGACTTTTATCTCTACTATTCCCACCTGTTTTGTTGAGTAATCTGATGACAGAACTTCTGGTAATTTCTCCGGTCATTAGTTCTGTGATTTATAAAAATGCCAAAAAAATAATGTTTGTTGTATGGAAACCCCCTTAAATTTATTTTATTTATTTATTATCTTATTTTATAATTTTGGGAAAACTAACAGCTAGGTAACTAAATACTTAACATAGTGTCTACTAAATATTTGTTTTATTTTTATTTCATTATTTAAAGTGAATATAATAACTACATAATATTATGTGAATATTTCAAATGTCTACTTCTTGTCGTTATCAATATGGTGCAAAAAAGAGCAAAAAAAAAAAATTCGGCTGGAATCGTTCAGCAGTGGACGTAACGCTGATAAGTTGTAGGTACTGTTTTTTATAGTCAGTAATCGTGATTGTTTAAATTTTAAACCTCCAGTTAATATTGAGATAAGCATCGATTGGCTGGTCATTGATGATTGTCGCCTGATTTTTTGCTATGTGACTTTTTGCCGAGCTATTGTCTGAGATTTAATTCCAACTAGTTCACAGTAAAACACATCTCATTGGCTGAAAACTGTCGCAAGGTAACTGTATAGTGCCACCTACTTTTCTGTTGGCAGAAATGAGATAAGATAGACTATCAACTTATTAAACTATTGTATAGACATATCAAATGGCTATCCAGTAAAAAGTGTGCATAAAAGAACCGATATGGGCCATAACACAAGCTCTGATTTGTTTCTCTACTCTATATTTAGAATAATGAGCCAATGCCTAAATCCTTCAGGACATCATTTCACACGGCATAACTTTGATGAAGAAATCGCCTGTTTTTTTTATTAGGTTTATAAATTTGATTTAATTTCGGTTTATGCGACTGGTGACATGGTTTGATATGGATCAATTGAGCTTCATGTAAACCCCCAACGCAAAATGAGTGAAGTTGGTAAGCATATGCTGGACATAGGCCTCTCCTAACGAGCGCCATAGCGCCCGGTCTTCTTGCGAACTCTACGTTAGCGACGCTGTAAAGTGAACAGATAAGCGTGCAGCACTACACTTGCTTGCATTAGATACTTGACGGTGCTTTCCAGGAATCTCGGAAGCCAAATAAACAAAATGGCTGACCTGTAGGAATCGCTGATGGTAGTAAATATACTCTATGCGCGTGGATCACTGATGATGCAAGTATCGTATGATCATTCTATTGCGATCGTCTATTTTTGGATACATTTAACTAGGTAGTTAAGTAGGTATACCTATTTTTGATAATATCATAGATAATGTTTGGTAAGCAGGCAGATGATTGATATACATAAACTAAAAATGATATACTAAAAAATAAATCGTTTTTTTAATATACATAGAAAACGACCAAAATAAGTACGCGGAACAAATTTCTGCAGATCGCACAAACATTCGTCCCGAGACGGGAATTTAACCCGCAACCTCCTGCGTCGCAGGCGGTCCTTCTCCCACCGCGCCACAGAGGTCGACAATGTAAATCAATTGCCAAGATTTTAGATACATCGCTAAGATTATGGGACTTTTCAAAATATTGAAGCCTAAGCCTTACTCTGATAGTTTATATTTCTCTACAACAATGTGTAACCCTGTTGAAACGTCGGGAAAAATAAGTAAATAAACGCAATAAATACCCGATAAAATAGAACTTATAATTATTTTCTCTGAAAGGCCTAGCAACCCAGCTCATTATCTCGACTTCTTATAAAAAATAATTCATTTTAAACTAAATCAGAATACAAATTCATAGAACAATGGAACATAACTCTTGGGTGCAATCTTGACGGGTGTCCAAAACTACATTTTAGGTATGATACTACTTTAGGAAGACGGGACGCTGTCGCGCCCTATACTGCCCTAAAGGACCTCCTCCATGAGTGCATAGCGATACGCGATAGGCTCGTCGCTTTTTATAAAAACAGGCCAACTTAGCGGCTTATGGAAACAGAAGAAAACAAATGACTCTTAGCTATTACAGGTGAGAGAGGTGTATACAGCTAAACGCGCTCCGCCACGCCGCAGGAGCCGCACTCGATGTGATGTTTGTTTGTTTATTTATTTCCACTGTAGGTACACATGTAAGTACCACTTGCTATCGTTAAGCTGTATACATTTTTAATAGATAAGTTACAATTTTATTATATAATAAAATAGAATAAGTTTATTTGTAACTCAATACACAAAAATATAAAACAAACATGATTATAATAACTAAAGGACAAAACAGATTTTTGTACATGAGTCACAAAACG
Source organism: Eupithecia abbreviata (assembly GCA_943735965.1). Classification (NCBI taxonomy): domain Eukaryota; kingdom Metazoa; phylum Arthropoda; class Insecta; order Lepidoptera; family Geometridae; genus Eupithecia; species Eupithecia abbreviata. The sequence continues at coordinate 11,237,501 of OX030990.1, forward strand.
GACTCTATCTCAGCATGAGTTAATTGTATGCTGTTACAACCAACGCTGGTCTTCCGATAGAGCCGTTTGGTGACGTTTATGTTATAATATATCTATCACACACACTAACTTTTGACATAGGAATCACCTTAGGGGATTGTGCTAAGAAAAAGCAGACAGACATGCCTTAGTTAAAAATTCAATAAATAGATTTAAGGTAACTTATCACAGTAAAATGAATGATGAATTAATTAAAAGGTATGTCAATGCTGTTGCATTATCATGTGTTTTACTCCCTCGTTAAACAATCTACTATTTTGTGCACTTTGTGCGTCCGTTTCGATTATCTTGATGTTTTGTCTCCAAACGGCTATAACATCTCGGCGATGATGTCTATTGACTCGTCGCGAGACTCTCGCCTATGGAGGTGGTATCTCTAAGCCGGTGACGGCTTGCCGGCGCCAGCGCATACGATTGTATTACGTTTAGAGTTTAGTTAATAGCATCACGTTTTATGAATCACTAAGTAAGGAAAGTGACTAACTTAGGATGGTTTTGATTAAGAGATCTAACTTCAACAGCTTTTGTTTAGAGTTCGTAATAAAGATCAATTTTTCTAAGATATTTATTTTATTAATTGAATATGGTATCATCTATACTCTAAGCAAGTATCTAGAAACCAGACAAAAATAATAAAATAGTATGAAAAATAGAACACATGAAATAAATTTGTCCTGCTTAACTTTCTAATGTACGAGTACTGACGCAGTTTCACCGAATGACGTAGATTCAGATTCTTCAATTCTAAACATCACTGTGTCTAGAACATAACACCTAGATCGAGTGACCTTAACACGTTACACTGGTATTTGAAATTCAATCGGGCTGTTAGCAACAGCTACTGCAGTTTCGATTCCTATTTCTTAGTATTCTGTGCTATTTTTTGAATTCTTAGCTTATCAATCATCATATGAACTAATTTCATTTGAAATCTGTCGCGCTGTCAGCATAAGAATAGATACGTTATTATCTATTAGTTAAGTTTCTATTAGTTAATTTAGTGCTTATTTTTATTTTCATTGAGTTTATGATCTACCTCAGTAAAATA